>JAHRHZ010000012.1:54261590-54399965 GCA_024137785.1 Ginglymostoma cirratum
GATCCTCTTTAGGAATGCTCATTTACAACACTGATTGAATAGTCTCCTGTTCTGACATCGTACATTCTCCCGCTGTCTTCAATCTTCCTTTTGCAAACCAAGCGATTTAAAAACCCAGGCCTTGTTAACATTTGTCAGCTACTGGTCTCTGTACATAATCTAAATCTGAACTCTAACTGGCTTAAAGTGTGTGAACAGTTAATGGTCAACCTTGGATTGACTAGTTGCCAGCTATGCCCAGCCCCTGATTGGTTTATTTAAAAAATAATTGTCATCTTAGCATCTCTTCTTATCATTTCCTGATTCATTCTTTTATTTTGTAAGATGATCCCTTTCATGACAGCATTTCCCTCTTATTTTACCAACATCATAGATGACTGGCCACGTGGATCCTTTGTTGCTGAAACACTGTTTTACAACTAGTCATAATTAGAATGAATGAATATAAATAAATTCCTCACTTGCTTAATCAAGTCAAAATGATTGTTTTATTGAAAAATAGTTCAATATTGTTTCAAAATGGAAATGAAAGGCATTAGATGAGCTGTTCATTTTATATGTTGCTTGATTTTACTTTCCATTTGGTTAGCTAGCTACGTTTCACATTTACTGACCCAGCAGCTTGACATTCAGGCTGTGGAGAAAGGCAGTTACAGGTGTTACTAAAAGATGGCCAATGTTGATTCATCTGCCTGTTTTATTTCTCTCCAGGCTTTATGTTTGACAACTTCAGTCAAGATGACATTGGGAGAGACGAATGATGGGATTGAATAATGCCATCCATTTTACTTTAACGCAACATCAAAATGATCCCTAAATGAGTGTAAATTATTCAAATATTCTATCGCGCATACATTAGAAAAAAAATCACTGGATCGAAAAAGCACTTGGCAACATTAGAATAAGGAAACCTGCTGAAGACTTCAAAATGTTAACCTGTCAACAGATGCTGACCAATCCACAATGAAGTCACATTAAGTCAAATTCTGATAATCTGAAACGCCAATTGTGGAGAAGGTGCCAGTCAATCCTGCTAGCAGAATAAGAAATCCAATAGAAGGATAACCATCTTAAACTGCAGTTCTGACTGGTAACTCTGGGTTAGTTGAATTTGCACATGCTTTTCACATGACCAATTAGGTCAGACAAGAGCATGAAATTATGGACAAGTCATAGTTCAATATAAAAATCTCTTTGCAAAGGATAATTCAAACTCTGCAAATATAGCTAAATCTGTGAGAATGTTAGAAGTGCTGTGAATTGGTGATAAAGTGAACTTAATGCAGTAAGTGGATTATCTTCGAACAAAATGAAAAGTAAACATTGCTAATGTGTGGGAGATTCCACCAATGTCTTTGTCAATCGCATTGAAGCACAAGACGAATATCTTGGAACAGTCTGACAAATATACATTCTCTCTAGAAAGGAAGTGGATGAAAAAGCTGCCCATACTGATTTAAAGAAGATCAGCTCATTTGGTTCATGCAGTTCAAGCAGCGAATATGCCCATCCCCAGTCCAATCCTGCAGGAATGAGTTAAAGCTGCAGAGGCTGTGAAGATGCACAGACATTTCACAGTTAGGCACAAAAAAACATAGAAAACATGTTTGACTAAATTGATAACATGGTGTTATTGCACTCATCTGAAGTGAGTGCACTAAGCAGAGCTTTCCAATGCCGACTCCAACGGTTTTCAATGCTTTTTACTGGGCAAGGTCAGGCCATTAAAGTCTGAACAAGTCAAAAAACAGAGACATTTTTCACAGACTTATTGCATATCTGACTTTCATTTGTCTTTATTCTTGACATATTGCTAGAGAATTAATATAGGAAAGGTCATTAGACTTTAAACAATTATACCACCTCCTCTTCACAGATGCTGCCAGACCTGCTGATTTCCTCCAGCAATTTCTGTTTTTGTTTCAGATTTCCAGCATTCACAATTCTTTGTTTTATATTAATTTAGAGACCCAGAAAATGTTCTGAGCACCGAAATTTTGCCGAGGCAGAATTCAATAAGCATCTGGAATAGAGTCTGATGATGAGCTATTGTTGATTGTTATCTTGATCACTCATGTCCTTTAGGGAAGGACTGTGGTCCTTACTGCTATCCTGACCTACACACACTCCAGACCCACAGCAACGTGGTTGACTCTTAACTGTTAAATTAACTCTTAATTAGGGATGGGCAATAAATGCTGGCCTAGCCAGTGATTCCCATGCCTGAGAATGAATAAAAATAATCAAATTTCATAGGGTTTTCCTTGGCTATTGCAAACATCTAATTTGAGATTTTCGAGGTTACTGTAATGTGCATTTTGAGCTCTTGCTGCTCTATTGAGAAAGGGTGTTAATTGGTTGTCATAATATAACAAGGTGTAGAGCTGGATGAACACAGCAGGCCAAGCAGCATCAGAGGAGCAGGAAAACTGACGTTTTGGGTCTAGACCCTTCTTCAAAAGTGGGCTGTCAACTGTTTTTTATTTGGTCAAGATTTTGCTGTGGAGAAAGTAGCAGGAACTGTTATCTGAGGTTAGATTTAAATTCAAAACAGACAAGTCAACTCTGGATAGTTACAATGGGAAAGAACTAGGGAACAGTAACTCAATTGGAAAGGTGTAATGTTTGCACACACTCCCCTGTTTGCAGAGGATTGGACCCTGCATATGAATGTATGTAGGTGCTACCAAGTCACAGTTAGAGCCACATTGTAAGCCTGTCTTAAATTGGTTGTTCAAGTAATTCTGGGCATGTTCGGGATTATTCAGTAAGTGCTGTCAAATTGGACACAATGTTTTGAGATGTGCAAGCACAGGGTTTGAGGGCAGCTTGCATTCTGTCCTTTGTGAACAGTCAAATGGATGTGTTGTTTGATGCCATCTACCTATTGTTTGTATATACAGCCTATATATCTTGTTTCCCACCAACATTAAAATTCATGTCACTTGCTCATTCGTGTAGTAAGCAACACTCAACCAACCAATGTCAAATAACCTTTTTGGAGTTTAAGCAAAAGCTTGAAGAACAGTCCTCCTTCTAATCTGAGAGCTGCTCAGAGATTACTTGCATGCCACTCGGTGTGCTGAGAGCATGACTCCCACTTGCCAACCAATTAGCATCGTATTTCTCATTGACTTCCTCTCGCCAACTAATTAACTACCCATTCTTCAGTCTGAAACAAGCACAGAGAATGCTGAAGAAACTCAGGAGGTCTGGCAGCATCTGTGAAGAGAGAAACCAAGTTAATGTTTTGAGTCTGGTAAGACTCTTTTTCAGACCTGTGACATGACCTGGACAGACTTATTGCTCATTGACTGACTGTAAGTTTGAGGATGGTTGAAAGGTAAACAGTCCCCACCTGTTCTCAAAAAACAATGCAGATTTTATTTCTTCATGTTTTTTGTCACTTTTGCTACGCTGAGTAAAATGACAATTTTCAACCATTTGGAGGCTTTCCAGTATGTGATGGTCCCAAGCTGAACAATGAGAAGATGTTAGGCTGCACTGGCACTAGGAAAAGAGTAGCACTGACTTTAGACAGAGTTCTGAGATGGGAAGATGTTAAGAAAGGTAACCTGTGTAGCTTGGCTCTTAAATAACAATACATTTACAAATGTGCACTTGTATTTGCAATGAAGTGTCAGCTGAGTCATCTATATGCCCTCGTAACTGTTTCTTTTTGGCTCCCTTTCCACTATATGCACTGTGAAAGGCAACTGCTGCCTACTAATATTTGACTGGATGCACAGCTAGGCTTTACAAATGGCACCAATGCCGAAAGTTCCAGGCGTTCGTGCCATTGGCCTGTGTTGAGAGGGAAAATAGCACATGTGGGATAACATAGAGGCATAAAAACCAAAAGAACTGCAGGTGCTGTAAATCAGGAACAAAAACAAAGTTGCTGAAAAAGCTCAGCAGGTCTGATAGCAACTGGGGAGGAGAAAACAAAGTTAACGTTTCGGGTCCGGTGACCCCTCCTCATGTTCTGAGGAAGGGTCACCAGACCCGAAACGTTAACTCTGTTTTCTCGTCCACAGATGCTGCCAGACCTGCTGAACTTTCCCAGCAACTTTGTTTTTGTTCCTGACATAGAGGCATGGTGCATAGCTAATGAGATGTGTTGCAGAAAACAGTGTGAAAAAGCTTGCTAGGCTCACGAAGAGAAACCTTTCATGAAACTCCCCAAAATTGTCAATCTCTAGTAAAATTCAGTCCTGTATCACCGTTCCTTCACTGTGGTTGGATCAAAACCCTGCAACTCCCTCACTAACAGCACTGTGGGTATATTTGCAGAAATTCAAGACAATGGCTCACCACTATATTTTGAAGGGCAATTAGGAAGTGTCAATAAATGCTCAAATCCCATACAAGGATAAAAATAAAACCATCAGTGTTGGAATGTATCCAAAGGGAACTTTTTGTTCTGGAATTCTTTCCAGAATTATGGAGAGGCTTCCAACCTGAAACCAAGCAATGGCCACAGGAAACTACTTAAAACATATAGAAACATTGAACTGCCTTGTTTTTCTGATGGACAGGCATTTAGCAGGACACAATATCCGAAGCCTGAATTCTCAGACTGGCCTCGAAACAGCTTGGTACATATATCCTTTTGAAAAATACCACCTTCAGTACCTGATGGGACATTTCTGGAGTGAGAAATCCTTCTGGAGCAGGGTTGTCCAAATTTCCACATGACGGGCCATCTTTTCAACTTATTCTCACTCAAGGGGTTTGTTGACAAATTTTGGAAAGATGAGATTTGATAAAATATTTTATGGACCTTTGTAATAAAAATAATGAATGAAATGAGTGTTAAAAAGTGTCAAACAGCAGAACTAGCTACAAAAACCATTTTTGCCAGTTTTGCTTGAGAAGCTAGCTCAGCAGAAAGTGACTAGGCATCAGGTTCTGATTACCAAGGAAGGGAAGGGGCCCAAGGTCAGACTGGGGTTTTGAGTTTAACTACTGCTGCTTTTACATTCACCTCTGGTGGGTAGACTTCAAGCTGGCCTTTATAGAATTCACACAAAAATAGGGGTTGGAAACAGATTGCCTTTCCGCCTGGATTTTCTTCCTCTCCCATCCTGCTTTATGGGTTAGATTTTCAGTGTGCGTGGAGGAAGAAGTGGGTAACGTTATGTGTATCCAGCTTACTCTTATCTTCAGATTCGCACACACTCCCTATCTCACAGACTAACTCAGTCAGATGCGATTTCAGTTGTTTCAGCGGCGGGAGTCCGGAAGGAGACGCGAGGGCAGCCTGGGAAGGTAAGCTTCTCCTTTAAAAACTTACCTCGTGAAAAGGCGGAGCGCGCGTCGAGCAGGAGCAGACACGGGACGGTTGAGTAAGTGAGGTAATGTATTTGGGCGGTTGCTTTACCCGAAACACGACTAACGTAGTGTCTCCCACCCATCCTCCTCCTCTAACCAAAAAGGTTCTGAGCACCAATTTGGTAAGTTACTAGTTTTTTTTTCCAATAGTCTGTTGTTTTAGAATTCAGAACAATGGGAATGGATGTTAGGGCAGTTGCATGCTCCTCCTGTAGGATGTGGGAGGTAAGGGTCACCACTAGTGTCCCTGCTGACTTCATCTGCGGGAAGTGCACCCAATGCCAGCTCCTTGGAAACCGCGTTAGGGGACTGGAGCTGGAGCTGGATAAACTTCAGATCATTCAGGAGGCTAAGGGGGTGATTGAGAGGAGTTACAGGGAGGTAGTCACACCTCAGGTACAGGAAAAAGGTAGATGGGTTACTATCAGGGGACGGAAAGGGAACAGGCAGACTGTGCAGGGATCCCCTGTGGCCGTTCCCCTCAATAACAAGTATACCGTTTTGGATACTGTTGAGGGGGATGACTTACCAGGGGTAAGCCATGGGGTACAGCTCTCTGGTGCAGAGTCTGTCCCTGTTGCTCAGAAGGAAAGGGGGGAGAGGAGGAGAGCATTAGTCATTGGGGATTCCATAGTTAGGGGGACAGATAGGAGATTCTGCGGGAACGAGAAAGACTCGCGGTTGGTGTGTTGCCTCCCAGGTGCCAGGGTCCATGATGTCTCGGATCATGTTTTCGGGATCCTTAAGGGGGAGGGGGAGCAGCCCCAAGTCGTGGTCCACATAGGCACCAACGACATAGGGAGGAAAAGGGACGGGAATGTAAGGCAGAAATTCAAGGAGCTAGGGTGGAAGCTTAGAGCTAGAACAAACAGAGTTGTTATCTCTGGTTTGTTACCCGTGCCACACGCTAGCGAGGCGAGGAATAGGGAGAGAGAGCAGTTGAACACGTGGCTACAGGGATGGTGCAGGAGGGAGGGATTCAGATACCTGGATAATTGGAGCTCATTCTGGTGTAGGTGGGACCTCTATGAACGGGATGGTCTGCGCCTGAACTGGAGAGGACCAATATCCTGGGGGGGTGAAATTTGCTAATGCTCTTCGGGAGGGTTTAAACTAGTTCAGCTGGGGGATGGGAACCTGACTTGTAGCTCCAGCGTACAGGAAGTTGAGAGTAGTGAGGTCATGAATAAGGTTTCAAGGTTGCAGGAGTGTACCGGCAGGCAGGAAGGTGGTTTGAAGTGTGTCTACTTCAATGCCAGGAGTATCCGGAATAAGGTGGGTGAACTTGCAGCATGGGTTGGTACCTGGGACTTTGATATTGTGGCCATTTCGGAGACATGGATAGAGCAGGGACAGGAATGGTTGTTGCAGGTTCCGGGGTTTAGATGTTTCAATAAGATCAGGGAAGGTGGTAAAAGAGGGGGAGGTGCGGCATTGTTAGTCAAGCATAGTATTACGGTGGTAGAAAGGACGTTTGATGAGGACTCGTCTACTGAGGTAGTACGGGCTGAGGTTAGAAACAGGAAAGGAGAGGTCACCCTGTTGGGGTTTTTCTATAGGCCTCCGAATAGTTCCAGAGATGTAGAGGAAAGGATAGCAAAGATGATTCTGGATAGGAGCAAAAGGAACAGGGTAGTTGTTATGGGGGACTTTAACATTCCAAATATTGACTGGAAACGCTATAATTCAAGTACTTTAGATGGGTCAGTTTTTGTCCAATGTATGCAGGAGGGTTTCCTGACATAGTATGTAGATAGGCCAACAAGAGGCGATGCCACATTGGATTTGGTACTGGGTAACGAACCAGACCAGGTGTTAGATTTGGAGGTAGGTGAGCACTTTGGTGATAGTGACCACAATTCGGTTACGTTTACATTAGCGATGGAAAGGGATAGGTATATTGCAGGGCAAGAGTTATAGCTGGGGGAAAGGCAATTATGAGGCGATTAGGCAAGTCTTAGGATGCATAGGATGGGGAAGGAAACTGCAGAGGCTGGGCACAATTGGAATGTGGAGCTTGTTCAAGGAACAGCTACTGTGTGTCCTTGAATAGTATGTACCTGTCAGGCAGCGAAGAAGTGGTCGAGTGAGGGAACCGTGGTTTACTAAAGAAGTTGAATCTCTTGTCAAGAGGAAGAAGGAGGCTTATGTAAAGATGAGGCACGAAGGCTCAGTTAGGGCGCTAGAGAGTTACAAGTTAGCCAGGAAGGACCTAAAGAGAGAGCTAAGAAGAGCCAGGAGGGGACATGAGAAGTCTTTGGCAGGTAGGATCAAGGAAAACCCTAAAGCTTTCCATAGGTATGTCAGGAATAAAAGAATGACTAGAGTAAGATTAGGGCCAGTCAAGGACAGTAGTGGGAAGTTGTGCGTGGAGTCCAAAGAGATAGGAGAGGCGCTAAATGAGTGTCTTTTTCATGTGTGAATACTGATGAAAAATAATGTTGTTGAGGAGAATACTGAGATACAGGCGATTAGACTAGACGGGACTGAGGTTCATAAGGAGGAGGTGTTAGCAATCCTGGAAAGTGTAAGAATAGATAAGTCCCCTGGGCCGGATGGGATCTATCCTAGGATTCTCTGGGAAGCTAGGGAGGAGATTGCAGAGCCTTTGGCTTTGATCTTTATATCGTCATTGTCTACAGGAATAGTGCCAGAAGACTGGAGGATAGCAAATGTTGTCCCCTTGTTCAAGAAGGGGAGTAGAGACAACCCTGGTAATTATAGACCAGTGAGCCTTACTTCGGTTGTGGGTAAAGTGTTGGAAAGAATTATAAGAGAGAGGATCTATAATCACCTAGAAAGGAATAATTTGATTAGGGATAGTCAACACGGTTTTGTGAAGGGTAGGTCGTGCCTCACAAACCTTATTGAGTTCTTTGAGAAGGTGACTAAACAGGTGGATGAGGGTAAAGTGGTTGATGTGGTGTATATGGATTTCAGTAAAGCATTTGATAAGGTTCCCCACGGTAGGCTATTGTAGAAATTTCGGAGGCATGGGATTGAGGGTGATTTAGCGGTTTGGATCAGAAATTGGCTAGCTGTAAGAAGACAGAGGGTGGTGGTTGATGGGAAATGTTCATCCTGGAGTTCAGTTACTCGTGGTGTACTGCAAGGATCTGTTTTGGGACCACTGCTCTTTGTCATTTTTATAAATGACCTGGATGAGGGCGTAGAAGGATGGGTTAGTAAATTTGCAACATCGAGGGCCGAAGGGCCTGTACTGCGCTGTAATGTTCTATGTTCTATGTTCTATGCACTCCCTTACTCTGATCCCTCCTCACAAACCCATACCCTCCATTTTTCACAGATTCACTCCCTTCCTAACATAGACTCTCTCTCACTCTCTCATGCATAGAATCCCTCACTCCCTTTGTCTCTCACATTAGCTCCTCCTGACCACAACCTACATTCACTGGTCAGTGTACATCTTAGAAGTCTTACAGTTCCACACTCTATCAGATTTCTCTATCAGCAATCTCACAAATATGGCATGAGCCATTTGTTCACTATGCAAACCTGATGCTGAAATAGGTGCTTGAAGACATCCTGTGGGGTAATGTCTACTCTGATCAGATCATTTCTTGCTGTGTATAGTGCAAACTGTTGGAAGACCCTAGGTTGATCACTGTTGGTCCTGAAAAGGGTTTTTAGCTTCTGGATTTCCAACATGGGACACTTAGGTATGACTTGTACCATTACTCAGACAATCCAATCACACCATATGAAAAATTGTATTAATTAAAATGCATTGATTTGTTTGTGGAAGAGTTCAATGTGGCGTTGCCGTTAATCAAATAATGTTTATTTGCAAAGAACATTTTCTCTCATCATACAATGATCAATGATAGGACTGCACTGTAAATTGTCCTTAAACTATTTGACTAATGATGACAAGATTTGGAGTATCAGTGTATGCTTCAGTTTCAGTTGATGTATTCTGGAACAAGAAAAATGGCTAAATTATTCATTAATGCTTAATGTTAAACTGAGCAATGGGGTTGTCAGAAATTCCTCCCTGTTCCATCATGACACTGTCCTTCATGTCTGAATTATCACAGTGTGTTGTAGTGAGCAAAGCCCCATGCTGCTTGCACAGTGCTGGGGTGGGCTCTCCTGCTTACCTTGGCTCCCTCCACATGATTTGTAAAATTCATTTTAGAACAAGTTACTTTTTCAGTAATGCTCAGGCACCAATATCTGCAAAAGAACACAAAGTCGGGAAGATTTGTTGTGAATCAGTCTTTAGTGAAGCAGCTGAAAATACCCTCATTTGTATAGCTGAGAAGCGGTCTGATCCAATTGGATGGGTCACTTACTGTAAACGTCCTCATCTTGGGATGCAGATGCTGCTCTCCAGCATTGGGATTTGTTGCATAATCTGTTCCATCCGTAGTGTACTATTGATTTCTCTTCAATTTCTCTAATATTCAGCTATACCAGGGTTGGTTTCACCTGGGGTCACATTTCAATTTTTGTCTCACTTGCAGGGCTGGGGAGTAAATCGCCGAAAGGTAAGTTCTGGCACAACAGTAAATATGAATTTTAGGAAAAGATACAGTCTTGTAGCAATAAATCAATGATTGAAATAAATGACTAATTAATTTAAATTTCCATTAAAAAGTGCCAAGCAACGGAGATAACTAATAGATCCTTCCTTGCTCTTTTGGTTAAGTCCTGATCACGAGGGGAGGGGAGGCCAGGCTGAGTTAAAGGTTTGAGTTTAACTAATATCCCATTTGCATTTTCCTTTGTGACACACACAACAAGCTGGCATCAAAGGATTTTATACAAAAGTGAGGGATGGAAACATATTGCCTTTCATCCTCAGTTTTTCTCTTTTCTGAGCCTGTTTTGTAGATAGGTTTCTGGGGAGAGAGGAGAAGGAGAAGGAGAAGGATGAATGTATATCTGGTTGACATTTTGTCTCAGGGTTCACATATTTTCTTCTTCCTGTCTCTAACTCTCATCTTCTGCCTCACACGTCACTTATTTCCACTCTCCCTGTACTTTACTCACACCGTATCACCCTCCCCCTCACTTACATTCCATCTGCCCACTTACACTCTCCCAGGCTCTCATTCACTCACCCTCTCTCTCTCTCTCTCTCTGTCATTCTCCCTCACCATCATTCAAGTATTCATTCTCTCACGCTCATATTCCCTCTCTATCATTGATTCCCTCCCCATCACTCACTTACCCTCCCTCACCCACTCTCACTTTCCCTCCGTTGCACCCCCTCAATTAATCTCCCTCCTTCCATTGAACTTTCCTCCTTCATAGTCTCTTTCACACACACTCTACCTAATTTCTATCCCTCTCACTTTTCTTTCTCTCTCCTTCCCCTTTCCCTCTCTTACTCCTTTCCCTCTATATCTTACCCCTTCCCTGTCTCTCCCTCTCTCTTTCACTCCATTTCCTTCTCTCTCTCAAACCCCATTCCCCTTCTTCTCCTCTCAAACATCTCCCTTTCCTTGTCCCCCAATCTTTCTCTCCCAGAGACAAGAAAAAGCGAAAAAGTCATGGACATGAACATACTGGTTGTACTGAATCTTCATTTTGAACAATACAAGTCTAGTTTCATTTGTCAGTCTTATTGGATTTTCCTCTGGACTCTCTTAGTCTCCGTATCTCTTTCTCTCCTGTCTCTCTCCCACCATTTTCTTGCTGTCTTAGCCATTTTGTCCTTCTTTTACATCCATCCATTTCCACTCTGACTCTCTTACTTTGCCCCATTTAACTGTATGAAAAGAATTCATAATAAGTCATAAATGGGATATTATTTAATTTCATACTTGGTGTCACACACAGATGGTGGCTATGCAGACAACATTCATCACAGGAGGTGATTGAGAAACAGGCCTTTACATCTGTTAAGAGAACATTCAAAATTTGAAAGGTTGTGGGGAAAATTGGGGGCAGGGGCTAGCTGAATGGCTGCTGCAAAGAGCCAGCGCAGAATAAACAGGCTGAATGACCTTTGTCTGTGATGTGACCGTTCTATAATTCCATTTTTGTTCTGTATTTTAGCAAAGAAAAATGCAAGTAATAGGATTAATCTTGCATTGCACCAGAAAAGACTAAGCTCAGATATGCTGGCCCAAAATTCTTCGTTCTGTGTCGTGAACATGTATTATTCTACTGATACAAGTCTCAAAATCTGAGAGCATGGAGCTCAATATGCAAACTGTCCACAGATTGCCAACAATTTAGAACATACTACCTGGGAATTCTCTTTCTGAAAATGGCAATGTGATACCAATATTTGGTCAATTCTGATCTCTGAACTAATTCTAAAGCTAAAATAAAAACCGAAAAAACTGCAGATGCTGTAAATCAGGAACAAAAACAAAGTTGCTGGAAAAGCAACTGAGCTCTGAGGAAGGGTCACTGGACCCAAAACGTTAACGTTGTTTTTTACTTCACAGATGCTGCCAGACCTGCTGAGCTTTTCCAGCAACTTTGTTTCAATTCTAAAGCTTAGTGGAAATATACCAAAATAAGCACAATAATAAGCTGTTATCTTTGTCAATCAGATGATACCTTTGGAATGCCTTCTAGCAATGGCAATGGTCAAGAAATTTAATCTTGGTTCTTGAGTTAATCACCATTGGTTGGATTTTACAGATTTTTCATGCGATCTCTATTTCCTTTCCACCTACATTTTTGGGTGCTGGGGAGGGGTTTGGGGGAGCAATGATCCGGTGGCAGCCCCACAAGGAACAGTGTTAATGATTTTAAGACAAGACTTGCCTCTTTCTTGGGAGGATATTGACTATGGTCAATCTCAATATGCTGAGGAGTCCAGGTAACTCTCGATGCGGCGAGAATAGGGACCTTGGTTCAAAAGCCCAGGAGTGGGATCATTGGGCAGAATGACCAGGAGTGGAGGGGGGTTTGGTGCTTCCAATGATCTCCAGGCCACTTTTAACATGGGACTCCCTGCAAATGAGCCTGACAAAAGCCCTCATAGTCAGGGTTGCCAAGCTTCCTGCAAGGCCTAAGCCATGGGTAAAATACCAGTGAAGATACCAGTCAGGTCCTTAAATTCCCGTTAATTTGTTATTGCCCCCACCATAAATATTCAGATAGGTTGGGACATGGTGGTAGATGCCAGGAAGGCTACTCATTGACTTAACATGACCCCTACCTTCAAACCTGCCAGAAGGGACAGCATAAAATCCAGCACCATGCATGGTGTATTCAGCTTAAATAGAATGACTTCAGCTCACTGTGGAATTGATCAAGAAGGCCATCAGCAGCGCAGCAAAAAAAGAAGTGTGACGGAAATATCACCAGCAATGCTTTGCTTGCCTTACAGGCAAAATTCATTATTACATTCAACAGTACATTAGTAGATTGGTTTCATCTTAATGAGATTTCTTCTTTGCTTGCTAAAATGGAACTAAATCAGGCTGATGACAAACAACTGGTCATTTATCTTACCGCTGTTTGCAGGATTTTGCTGTGTGCAAAACTGATGCTACATTTTATCTTCTTAATAATAACTGCGTTTCATAACTTATTGAACATGAACTATTTTGAGATATATGATTCATTAAGTAAATGCATGTCCTCTCTTTTCCTTTCCCTCATTTCATTATGAATGCATGTTTAAGATTCACCTTCATTGTTGTTGATGAGCTGATGACAGGAATTCAATGCCAGTACACATAAGGGTCTGAATCTTACATCTGGTGTCATTATTTGGTTCTGACACTGCATCACTTCAGCCTGAGTGAGCTAGGGGTTGCTGAGGACATGTAGCAGGAACATGCTGAATGAACATTTTCCTGGTTATTAGCCCAGTGGTGGGTGAGAGCCTCGACACTAGAGGAGCATAACTTACAAGTTCTGTTGAGGTTGCTTTACCCTGCTGGATATCTTTCATTCAAAGACGAAAAGTGTCATTAGAAAGGGGGATCTGTTGAGAGACTGCCCTGCACTTGCTGCCAACCTACCTCATACCCTTTGTCCAAGGAACCACATTCCATCCTCTTGTATTATTTGCCACTGGCCTGGAATCAGCAGTCATCCTAGGTCTCTGATGATTGCTATACCAGCAGCAATTACTGCCTCCTTGTTACTGATCCTGACCACTAGCACCTTTCAAGTAGGACTGTAAACTTAAGATCAGAATGGGAATGTAATGATGAATTTGGTAACTTGAATTTCCTCATTTTGAAGAGAATCACAGTTCAATATTCAGCCTAATTTCCTTTACCACACTGTCCTTTTTAATGTTCCTTCCTGTCAAATGGAGATGCATATTAATATCTCTGTGTAGTTACTTCGGCTATTAATTTCACCTAGTGCCTATAAGCAATCTGAGCAATTAAATTTGTCTTTCAGCATCCTAATAATGTGGGGGTTGGTTAGCACAGTTGGCAGGATGGCTGGTTTATGATGCTAGCACTGTGTGTTCAATTCCTGCACCAGCTGGGGTGAAGGTCCCACCTGAAATAACTCCCGAGAGGCCAGTATCCCTGTTCAAAGTCACCATTTTATTTACACATGGAGAGTACTTGACACTGTCCCAGATTCCTCAGAGGCAGCTTTCAAAGTGGACCTCTGACACTCCTGTCAGCCAAGGCTCCTTGATTGGGGAGGAACTGAGGAGGAACTTATATTCTACGAGGTCCACTAATTATCTTATCACTACAATCACTAATCATTTTATCAATCTCACCCCTTGCCTGATGTGTAGTGACCCTCAGGCTAAGCCACCACTAGTCATCTCTCTCTCTGAAGAGAAAGCAGCCCTGACCCTCTGGTGACTTGAACTGTAAAGTGCCACACGTGACCCGGAGTGGTACAGATCAAGGGGTCCACAGAAATGTAGTTTCTAAAATATCACTGGAGCATGAAATTCACTAATGATCAGTCTGGAACTGATAGCAACAAAGGATAAAGTGTAATTTAGTCATGTTCTAGTATTAATAAGGAGTAAATGATATAAGCACTGCAGTGTTATCAGCTTTTACGATATGTACTGGATTAAAAGATGTCCAGTTGTCTCATGATGTTTAAGAATATAAAATTCTGCAGGTGCAGCAAGCTGCAAGACAAGCTGGTGATATTATAGAAACTTGCCTAATCAATCACAGCAGCGCTTTCGACCCCTTTGTGGATGTCAAGTGTAACTCATCCATTCACTTAATTGTCTTACTTGAAAATCTCAGGGAGGGCAAAGGTCTTGAAGTTGAATACAAAGTGCACAAGATCATAAGAGTAGAAGGAAGCCATTCAGCCCATCAAATAGACTGGGATTATTTTCTCTGGAGCGTCGGAGGCTGAGGGGTGACTTTGTCAAATCATGAGGGGCATGGATGGGATGGGGGAGTCCAAAACTAGAGGGCATATGTTTAAAGTGAGAGGGGAAGGATTTAAAAAGGACCTGAGGGGCAACTTTTTCACAGAGGGTGGTTTGTGTATGGAATGATCTCTAGGGGAAGTGGTGGATGCTGGTACAATTACGACATTTAAAAGGCAGCTGAATAGGTTCATGAATAGGAAAGGTTTAGGGGGATATGGGCCAAATGCTGGCAAATGGGATTAGATTTATTTCAGATATCTGGTAGGCATGGAGGGTTTGTTTCTGTGCTGTGTATCTCTATGACTCTAAGTTTGTTCTGCTGTTAAAAAGGATCATGGCTGATCTGAGAAATCAGATGTTCACATTCCTATCTTATCCCTTAACCCTTGATACCCTCACTGATTAAAAATTCGTCTATTGCAGAATATATCTGATGACCCAGCCTTAATTCCTCCCCTGATCTCTCCATCCCATAGTGAAGAGTTCTATAGATTCATAAACTCCTGAGAAAAGATATTCCTTCTCATCTCGGTCTTAAATGAGTGACCCTGCACTCTGAGTTTATGCCCTCTGGTATTAGAGTCTCCCAAAAGGAGAAACAATTTCTCAGCATCTACACTGTCAAGCCCCCTAACAATCTTATATTATTTCAATAATGTTGCCTCTCATTCTTCTAAACTTCAACTAGTACAGGCTCAACCTAGTCAACCAGTCCTTATAACAAAATCCTCCTACGCCTTGCTCAACTTGATAAGCCTTCTCTAGACTGGTTCTAATGCCAATATATCTTTCCATAGATTACACAATCAAAACTGTTTGCTATAGTCTAGGTGTGATCCAACTTGTACATTGTATAGTTTTAGCAAGACTTTCCTGTTTTAATACTCCATTCCTTTTGAAATAAAGGCCAATATTCCATCTGCTTTCCCTATTAGCTGCTGAATTTGGATGCCAGCTTTTTGTGATTAATCCACAAGGACCCCAAAATCTCTCAGACTGCAGAAAACTGCAGCGCATTCTCCATTAAAATAATATTTGGCTCCTTTTCTTTCTTCCTGCCAAAGTGCATAACCTCACATTTTCTGCCAAACACATAACCTATCCACACCCTCTGCAGACTACCTGAGTTGAATCTTATGATATTTTAGCTAACTGTTAATTTTGTCACGTTTCCCTGAGGGTTTCTCTCTATGAAGCCTGGTGAGAGTTCTCACTGTGACATTCCAAACTTGCCTCACTAAATACTTATTAAGTCTTTATGGAACCACTCTTGTCTGATGCTAGCCTGATTTGAACAACTTGCTGTCTCTGTAAGAACTCGCTACTCACTGAATATTCTGGAATGGACTGGCATCTCAGGCATCTGTGCATTCTTTAAACTGCTGTGGGCCACTTGGACGACCTTTGGTATTCCAAAGCTGTCCTGAGCAATCTAAAAAGAAGCCCTTGTGCCCACTAGCTTGAATGCCATGTGCTGCTTTACCTTGATACAGCTTCTCACAAGTCATCATGCCACATAAAAACCAAAAGAACTGTGGATGCTATAAATCAGGAACAAAGTTGCTGGAAAAGCTCAGCACGTCTGGCAACATCTGTGAAGAGAAAATCTGTGTTAACTTTTCGGACCTGGTGACCCTTCCTCAGAACTGCTACATGCTCCATATGCCAAATGTACTTTGCTAAGAAGTTTCTAAGGATTATTGGAGATAACAAACAGGAGCCACATCAAGGCTAATGGACCTTGGAACAGCTGTCATATATCTGGCCGATGTGACTAGTCAATTTGTGCCCTGGCTAACCTTACAAACCTGGAGAACTTCCTTGATTCTACTGTTATATTAACTGAGCTTCCTAGCAACTTCCTATTGTAGACTAGCCTAAGGGCAGGACAGTTCCAAACCCGTCCATTCCCCTGAGACAACAAAGTCTGCCATATCTCAGTTGTGTATTGCCCACATCTTATTCTGGGAACGATTTGCGTGGCTACGCAGAGGCCCCAGGCAGGGGATATATCTTTCTCTTTGCACCGATGGGAGCTTGGCCATGTTTTAAAATTATTCATATGGACTGACTCTGAGTCTGTGGTGACTGCCACGTGGCAAATCTAGGCCTATATTTCTCAATTCTTATATGCCACTATCTGTGAAATCAGAACCACGTTCTGATGGGAGAGGATGCCTCACTCCTCTCATTGTAGCCAGCCATATGATAGGAATGCAAGGAGTGTAAGTGCAGTCAGATGCAGTGGTGGTGAAGGCATATTTACAGTAGTGCAGATATACTACATTGAATGAACACTTATGCCACACATGTGCCCTCAAAAGTCTTTTACTTAATGTGTCTACTCTAGATCTTGATACAGCCTTAAACTGAAATGGAGCCAGCTTGCTGACTGCAAAGCATTTGCTTGGCATATTGTGAGGGTTTCACACCTTGATGGCTCTGGCCTGCATCAGGTCTTTTGCATAGGCGTACTTACACCCTTTTCACTGTGACCTGCTGGAGGTAATTTTGGCAGGGGGAGAGGAGAGGCAGCGTACCAGAAATGAAACTTTGTGATGCCTACCTGTCATCGGCTCTTCCCTAACTCCTTAAGGAAAAGGGACATCTGGAGGGAGATTGAGTTGTCGACAATGATGGAGTGCAGGTCCTAGTGCATATCAGGTAACCACTGAGTGCTCTGCTGGACTTGAATCCCCAAGGCCCCTTATCCAAGTACTAGCATGCTGAACCATTGCAGTAAACAGAACTTGATTTGTTTCCTCCGTGAGTCGCTCTAGTTTACTGAAAGCTGCTGGTGCCTCTGTCTAATATCCTCCTGCCTGTCTTTATATTTTCAATGTGTCATTCTGGACAAGTACAGAGGCGCATCATTTGTACAGAGTTCAGCAGGTGCCTGGGCTCCAACAATCCAAGTGTCCGAGACCATGGATGTAGCTTCTCCTCACTGCCTGTGGAACCACATTAGGAGGAGAGTTGTTGGGTGCTGGGGTGTTTGGTATGCTGGTGAAATTTGGCTTCTAGGTGACTAACACAGCCTCAGTGATGCTGCAAGCTCTCAGTCGGTGATGGGATTTCTAGATTTTCTGGAGATGGCCTTGAAATATGGTGCCTGAACTTTTGAGCCCGGTCATTCTCGCCAGGTGGAACAAGAGTTTTCTGCCTGCCTGCCCTATATGATTTACCATTGTAGTCATTCAACAACTCGCACACATAAGCACTAAACTGAAAACCGTGTGATTATGAATGAAAAACCTGATCACACACTGAGCAGAAGGGCTGACCTCTAATATGTTAGGTGTCATATTTCGACTTTGTCATCGGAGGTGCTGCTATTGTTTTGGAATGCCAAAGATCCTCTTTGTTACTGCCTCACTTCTTTCATGCATTTTAGTTTAATCACCACTTGTGGAATCTGGGACTCTACAAGAAGATGTCACCAACCATATCTGAAATGGGTAATTGGTGCTTCATACAAGTCAACATTATATTTGTTCACACAAGACACGAACAAAACGCTCTGGTTTCTGAAATTCTGTTTCCCCTATTGTTTCTCATCAAGTATTCCATTATTAACAAATCTCTGCATCAAAAAGTCTTGGACATGTTCCCAAAACACAGCAATTTCTGAAAAGTCAGAAAATGCTGGCTTAACATCAGACCTTCATCTCAATCACAAAGGCCTGCTGGTATAGAACATACACCAATTAAAGATAAGCTGATTCTTACTAAAAATGGCGTTATTTTCCAAAAAAAAAGACAGAATTATTTGCCATCTTCTCTCTGCTTGTTTTGTTCAGCAGTGAATTACTAATGTCACTTGTTTGAAATATTGCTATGTCTAAACATGATTGGTAGCCCTTTACATCACTTGGAGTAGTGGGGAATGCTCAGTTTGGTGTCTGTGAACGTTATGCTGCACAGATCACAAAGTGAATCGTCTTCTCTGTCCTCATTGTGCTTGTGGATCTGTATAACATC
Organism: Ginglymostoma cirratum; assembly: GCA_024137785.1. Taxonomy (NCBI): domain Eukaryota; kingdom Metazoa; phylum Chordata; class Chondrichthyes; order Orectolobiformes; family Ginglymostomatidae; genus Ginglymostoma; species Ginglymostoma cirratum. The sequence continues at coordinate 54,280,219 of JAHRHZ010000012.1, forward strand.
AAATTGTTAATCTTTAAAAACACAGCTGTGTTTCTTGATGGGGCCATGGCTGTGCAGAATTGTAGAAACAGTCAAAAAATATTGAACATACTCAAGAGGTTGTGCAGTATCTGCAGAGGTGACAGAAGAACTGAAGATTTGGATTGGTCTTAAAAAGTATTTCCTGCATTTTGTTCATATTTTCATCATCCACAGTCTTTGCTTTGCTTTTGACTGCAGTTTGTTCCTTAAGAATTAATTTTTATATTCATCCAGAATGGATTTGCATTCTACTGGAGAAATTATTCTTGGGAAACATTATGAAAATAAGGTCAATAGATTTTAAAAAATTGAAGGTTTTCTATCATTCTTTGTGAAATGAAATCATTCCTGCAGCCCATTGTGTGAACCTTATATTCCAAATGTTACTGGTTTTAAATGGATGACATTTTGACAGGTACGTGACACAAGGAACAATCAAAGCACTTAGCTGGTATTATATCTTCATGCAGTAGCTACATGAAGAAACCTTCCTTCCAGTGTTGCATTATATTTCCCAAGTGACCCCGTTACCAGAAAGCGTAAGAAAATTCAGGTCTTACAAAAAAAATTAACTCTTAACTGAACAAATATATTTCAGTTTTTTACTGTTTGCTTTTAAAAGTGATGATTTATATTTCAAGGAGAAGAATATTTACTGTTGCGGTTGAGCTGCTAATCATTAATGTTCATGGTTTACAAGTTAATGATTTCTTACATGTTCATCTCATACTGCATGGTGTGAGTAATTTATCACTACTTGCCTCTATTCACAAGCCTCAACTTCATGAATGTTCTCCTTAGAAAAACTATTTTAAGGATGAGTCAGAGCTTCCTCCAACATACTTGCAAGACTCAAGTTATCTTGTTTGCTTCTTAGCAGAAACTCCATCCCTATCAGTGATTTTAATCTTCCTTTCCAGATACCTGCTCAGTCTAAACCAGATTTTTATTCACTCATGGGATGAGAGGATTGCTGGCTAGGCCTGTATTTATTGCCTATCCCCAATTTCCCTTCAAGAGCTGATGGTGAGCTGAGGTCTTGAACCTCTACAGTCCATTTGGTTGCAGTTGATACATCTGAGTAGTTTATTGGGCCTTTTCAGAAGGCACTTCAGTGTTAACAAAATTGATGTGGCTTTCGAGTCACATGTAAGCTAGATGGTAGCTTCCTTGCCTAACGGTCATAGGTGAACCAGGTAGATGTTTACAACAATCGACAATAGTCATCATTTGACTTTAATTCCAGATTTTCATTGATCTTGAACCTAAGTCCCCAGAAAATTACCTTGGTCTCTGGATTACTGGTCAAGTGGAAATACCACTAAATTATCACCTCCCTGGTGATAGTGCAGAGTCTCAGGATTTTACAACTTGCATCCAGTCAACCAGCAAAACCATTTACTTTCTATCTCTGTAATATTGCTTATCTCAATCTCCCCTACAGCCTTACCAAAAAACCGATATCTGTATTGTCATCCAAACACTCTTATTTGTCAGCATTCTAAATTTGATGCTGCATCAATCACTCCATAAACACTAATGTATCCATAACTCTGCTACCTATTCTCTATTCTGTACAAAGTTGCCCTCAACAATCATATCATTCCAATTGACTTCATTGATTCCCCTTTACCCTCTGCATCAATTTGAAGATTTTGGTCCTTTTCATCAACTGCCTTCACGACTCATTCCTTCCCTGTTCTGTCATTTATTCCAGCCTTGCATACAAGCTCACACTCACCATGCTGCTTGGGATTTCTATTCACACTGATCCATCATTGTTAATCAAGCTTTTAACTATTATGGCTCTACATTCAGAAATTCTATCCCCAAACCTGTCAATTTTCTTCTCCTAGCACAGTTAATGTCTCCTCGTAATCTGCATTGTCAGGACATAGTCAGGAACGATGTTCAATTTTTGCTCTTTTTTGTGAAGCATATTTGGATGTATGTCATTTAAAAATGACATAAAAGTGAAATTTAGTTTATCTTTTCATGAGTTCCATTTATGAAGTTTTATAACTGAACATAAGATTAATTGCAAATTGCAAGCAGTGAATGGTGAATTGTATTAGACTTACAATTATGTTTACTGATGAGAATTAACCATTGCAGTAGTTTAATTTACACTGTAAAAATATATATATCATTACATATTGTACTATATCTTTGTCTTTGACAGCTTTTAGAATATATCCTCTCGTTTATCACAAAGGAACTGATTCTTTCAAAGAATATAGGAACAGGAATAGGTCATTTGGTCTCTTGAGCCTTTTCCACCACTCAATCAGAGCATGACTAATTTGTATCCTAAACTGATTTACATGTTTCGGCTCTGCAATCTTTAATACCCTTGGCCTATGAATATATATCAATGTCTGCTTTGAAATTATCAATTGACTTTACATCAACAAATTTATGGGAAGATAATTCCACTATCATTTTTAGGTGAATGGATCCTTTTTGTCATAGCCGCTGAAAAGACTAGCTCTAATTTTAAGGTTATGCCTCGATGTTCTGTGTTCTTTCACCAGAGAAATTGTTTTTTCCCATCTACTTTATCAAATGCTTTAATCACATTAAATAACTCAATTACATTACCCTTCCCTTCAGTGCCCAAGGGAATACATGCCTCACCTATACAATTTACTCTGTAAATATAATCCGTTTAGATCCCGTATCATCTGGTGAATGAACAAAGCACCCTCTTCAAGACAAATATGTTTCCTGAGGTGGTGCCCAAACTGAATGCAGTACTCCAATTGTAGCCTGATTAGCTATGGCATAACTTAATATTTTTTAGTACTCCAGTCCCCTTGGAATACAGGGCGCATTCCTGTAGTCTTTTTAATTATATCTTGCCTATGCCCGCAAATCTGTTCTGTATTTTGTTTCAACATTCTCTGTAATTTCTTTGAGTGTGCCGGTGACTTCTCAAATTTTGTTTTGTTAGGCTGCACACACATATTATTTTTATGGAGCTGACCTGTATAGTGACTGTGTGGGGACGTTTGGGTTGCTGTATAGTCATGAGGGAACATTACTTGGACTCCTTAACCTCAACACATCAACAGTTACCTAGCTTCACACCATTTAGAAAATACTTTGAGCCACCTTACTTAGGTCCAAAGTGGATAGCCTCAATTGCAGTGATATTTAAAGTAGAGTAACAATACCGTTTGAGCAACTCTGGTCATTTGTAGTTAATGAGTCCAACTGGTTCATCTTTCTGTGTTACATGCTTCTGTCTCCCATTCACATAATGCAATTTCAATCCCTAATCTTGCTTGAATGATTGACAGCAATGTCATTTGAGCATATGATTCTTCATCTTACATTTCTTACAACCAGAGGTTGCACTTTGAACCAATGCAGTACAAATAACCTTTTACTGAACATTAGAATTGGCTGCACAGAGCGTAAGATGTTAATGCCACATGTGTTATTTTAGTGCAGTGAACAGCACAACAGAATTTGGATAAATAAACATATCATTGCAACCTAATTGAACTAAAAGGAAAGCTCGAATAAAAACTGAAAGAACTGCGGATGCTGTAAATCAGGAATAAAAACAAAGTTGCTGGAAGAGGTCAGCAGGTCTGGCAGCATCTGTGAAGGAATAAACAGCGTTAATGTTTTGGGTCCGGTAACCCTTCCTCAGAACACTTCAGAAGGAAAGTTCATTAGTTACTCTTGCGATAATATGGACGTCTGCTTCAATAAGTATATACATGAAGCAAGTTTTAATATGTTTATGCTTTCGACCCATTTCATCTACTACATGATGTGAAAGCTGAACATTGCAGGAATTAGATGGAATGAAAGACTATTGTTACGGAAACCATAGCTGCGGATTATTGATTGAATAACTGCATAGAAACATCAATCATGCAATCCATGTTTGAGTTTCTAGTTTTGTGTATTTCTGACCTCTATATGACACCACTAGGTGAACACATTTCTCACATTGCATTGATCCTTGCAGACTAGCAGGGTCCCAAATTAAACCCTAGTCTGTGCTGAAGTATTTGATCTGAGCTTAGGCAGCAGAATGAACAGTAAAATTGATTGCAGCGACGATGCTGAGTTCCTGCTCTTGATCCTGATCAACCGACTGTGATAAGAAAAGTGCATGTGTAACCTCAGATGAGGACAGGATTTTGCTCTGACTTCTTCAAGGTTAAGCAATCTTTCAATATTCAAGCATTGCAGATGCTGGAATTTTGAAATAACACTGAAAATGCTGCAAATTATTAGGAGATCTCAGAGCTAATTATAATTCTAATTTATCTAAAATCCTTCTCTAATGGGGAGATGGAAATAAGGTTAGTTCAACAATGGTTGCTTACAGTTGAGCATGTGGTTTTTCTAAGTCAATAAATAATTTAAAAATGATGCCAAGTCTAGGATGGAATTTTTTTTAGCATTCAACTAAGAAATTAATGAATGAAGAAACCTGCAATAAATGTTTTCCTTACAGAATTTGCATTTACAATTTTTTTCATTTACCCCTCATTTCATTTACAATTTTTTTAATGCATTTAGGGTCAGTTTTGATGTGTCTGAGTTTTCTGGCTCTTGGCAATTTACTTATCCTTCATCCTAAACATTATTTGTGTAAAGATTTTGCTTGCTCTCTGTTGGACATCTTCTTTTGATCCATTTTTTGGGAATTATCCTTTGGCATATTTAGAAATGAACAGTGATTATAGTAAACTTTTTAGCATAAAAGTCACTGCAGCTTTTGGCCTTTGGCAGAAAAAAGCCAATTTTTCTTCTTTACAAAAATGCAGGAAATTTCTACTGCATGTCCAAATTTTGTTACCTTGTATTAGGATATATTAAAAATATCATGTGTAAACCTAAAGGAAAAAGATGTGGCAATCCTGACAACCTAGTTATAATACTTCACTTTTGAACTTTCAGGAAGATGTAAACACGCCAGTTAAGAGCAGAAAAATGTCATTTATCCCTCCTGCTGGTCAATAAGAACATTGGTGATCTGTTTAAGTTTTGAATTCCACTTTCTCATCCCCTGCTGATGATCTTTGGTTCCCCCTGCCTAATGTGAATCTATCTCTGCTTTAAAGATATTCAATAACTCCATATCCATTGCCTTCTGAGACAGAGTTCCAAAGTCCTCTAAACCTCTAAGAAACAAAAAATAACTTCTGTCCTAAAAGGACAACTGTAGGAGTGAAACCTCTGACCAAGGACAAAGACTCAGGAGGCAGGAAGAATTCAGGCACACGGCAGTCTTTATTCAAACTGTCACTGGGTCATGCAGATCCCCCCGAACCTGGCCTTGACGTGGGAACTCAATTATCCCCTTAATCTTCAGCTCACGTCCTGGGGTTGAGGGTCCCATTTCTGTTGCTTATTGGTGATCATGTGGTAAGGGGCCTTAAGACTGCAAGAGGGAGAGAGAAAAGAGAGAGAGAATACTAGCAGACTGGACTCTTATACTGTTAATTCATATATACTTTTAGCTGGGTAGGGTATCTCCATTTACCAATTCCATTTTCATGAATAAGAGCTCTCCTATGACATGTTAACAATACCTTATGAAGTCTGTCCCATAAAGAGGGACAAGGTTCCCTTGCTAGGGACTATTTTCACCAGGACCTTTGATCTTGGGGCTGATTTTTCTGTTTTTCTTATATAGAATCCCTACAGTTTGGAAACAGGCCATTTGACCCTGTAAGTCCACACTGACCCTCCAAAGGACACCCCACTCAGACCCAGACCCATTCCCCTACACCATCCCCTCACCACACCTTCCCACCCCCTTGGCCAAAGCACATGACCTACATATGACCTACATATGGGTAATTTAACGTGGAGCAAGAGGTGTTCCAGTGTTCCAGCAAGAGGTGTTCCAAGAGGTGATCCACCGAAACTGGAGCACCCAGTGGAAACCCACACAGACATAGGGAGAATGTGCAAACTCCAGTTTGTCTGGGCATCCCTCAGACTCCTAATCCTTGACCAGCTGCTGGTTTCATACCTGCCTGTGAAATATGTGTAGATGCTTACAGAGGGATTTCAAGTAATCCCAGACTTTTCCCTTGTCAGTTTTGCTCCCCCCATGATTAGGTCCTGGGAGACGGTCATTGCTCGCCCCATCATGAACTCAAAGGTTGTTAGTCTGGTGACTCTTGAGGGCATTGCTCTCTGGGCCATCAGAATGGTTGGTAGGGAAAGGGTCCATTTAACTCCTTCATTTTGGTCAGATCATTTCTCAGCATTCTATTCATTCTTTCCACCACACCTGAGTTCTGTGGGTGGTAGGGGATTTGACACTTTTATGTTATTCCCAAGAGTTTACATGCTTCCTTCAGGCACTTGCCTGTGAAGTGGGTCCCTTGGTCTGAGTCTAGCCATAGTGGAACACCGCCACCCCTCCCCCCACTCCCCCACACACACACACACACACACACATACACACACACCTGGGTATTATTTCAGCTGCCAATATTTTTGCCACAGAGGTTGTGGTACAGTTCTTTGTGTGGAAAGCTTCTAACCATCTGGTAAACTGGCTGAACATGACCACACAGAATTTCTTATCCAGAATTTGTGGGAGTGCTCCTATAAAATCCATTTGGATGTGTTCCTATGGTCCTGATAGATGGGGCTGGCGGCTTATTTTGATTTTAATTCCCTGTCCTAGTTCTGTATGTGAACATGCCGTGCACCTCTCGCAAAAGTTTGCTATGTCTCTTCCCATTTCCTTTCCACCACCAGCAATTAGATATCAGCTGCATCATTTTATCCCTCCCTACATATGCTAGTCCATAGGAAACATTCCATAGGGTCTGTTGGCAGAATGTGGGAGCTACCGCCTTATCTTCCTCCACCCAAATATCATCTGTTCCTAACGTTGCCCGTCTTTAATCCATTCTGTTTATTTTCCTCTAAACTAGCTGCTGCTTGTAAACTTAGAATGTTCCTTTCAACATTGGCTTCTTGCTCCCTCGCAGCTGCTATCATTATCACTTCCTGTACGAACATTGCTTTTACTGCGCTGACTGCATAGTCATTCCCTCTCTGCTCTGGTGTCTGTATCCTTCTGAGCACTTTAATTTTAATTACTGCTGCCTCCTTTCATTCAATAGCTGTGGCCACTAGGTCTTTTGCTATATTGAATTGCATGCTGAATTACACTACCACTCGATGTAACATAACCTCGTCTTGTCCATGCCATTATGTAGTCGTGGACTAAACCAAAGGGATATCTACTGTCTGTGTAAATGTTAACCCTTTGTCCTTTCCCTAACTGCAGGGTGGCAGTAGATGCTTTTAGTTCGGCTAAGTGGGCAGAGTGATATCCTTCTATCCTCTCTCTTGCTAGAAGTTTCCCTTTCAAATTAACCACAGCCCACCCTGTCTGCGTCTCACCATCATAGTACCTCCAAGCTCCATCTACAAACATGCTTTTCACATTTGGCCCCTCTAATGGCTCTTCCTTATCTCAACCCTTTCTTCCTTCTTTCTGCTCCATGAAGGGGATACAATCGCATGTCTCTCCTTCTGATTCACATCGCTTGCTGGGTTCTTTCTATTTTCTTTAATCACTTCCGCATGCTTGTCTCCTAGAAACAGTGCAGCTTCCCATTTGGGTCACCAACTCTCCATAACACCTCTCAGCTTGCCACCTTCCAATAAGCTGGATTACACAATGTGGGGAGCGTAATGTCACCTTCTCCAGTTGTGTCAAGGGGGAGGATGTAATTAGCGCCCAGGTAGCAAGTTAGATGTCTCGAACACACAAGTGTAGTCCCTCATGACTGGATCCATTTTGCCTTGGTGGTACCCCATGGGCGGGAGCTTGCTTCCATGTCTCTGTAGCACTATTGCAGACTGATTGCCCTTGCTTTTACTACAAAACATGTGAATGGGCTTTTTTAGGTCAGGCAGCCCTAGTGCTGGTGTGGAGGTCAGTGTTTGTTTGATTTTGACAAAGGCTGTCTCTTGCTCATTTCCCCATTTAACTTTCTTTGAGCTAGCTTTCGTAAAGTCTTGCAGGGGTCTGGCTAGTTCCCTGTAATTTTCTACAAAGCTCCTGCAATACTTAAACAGTCCTAACACTCGTCTTATCCCTTTAACAGTAACTGTTCTTTCCATTTACAATAATGCCACCTGACTGAGGTGACCACAATATAGTCCAAAATTTCTTTTTCAGTTAATCTATTTACATAATCTGCTCCAAAATTCAGTATATTCCAGATTCAGGTTCCTTAATTTCTGTTTTTTTTATTCTCTAGTTCCCTATCCACTGATCACCTCTCTCAGTAGCAGTAAAATAACATCATACATGGACTCAAAATGTCTCCGGCTGTCTTCATCTATATCTGTCTTGAGGATACTTCTTCAATGTGCTTCTTTAATTTGCTGATTTTGTGAACAATTGTACCATAGAGTGGCAATACTTCCATATGCAAGCAATCCACTTAGCTGTAGTTTTATGGTATGAAACAAAATAGTTCTAAGGTTCATCAGACTCTACCTTCAGATTATGTTTCCCACCCCGTTCACTGATGCTTCTTTTATTTTTTTAAAGTCAGTTTCTTAATGGATGAGGTGTCAGTGTCTTTTAATTTAAACCATGTTTTTGTGCTCTTCTAAGCTGCTAACCCTATTACCAATTCATTCTAGATACTTGATATCTCTGTGTAAATTTGTCCAAATTCAAAGTTCTGTTTATTCTCTTAAAGTTACTAACAATTTTTATACATTGGAATTCCTAATACCCAATACTTTTAATGTTTCTGCAGTACTTCCCAATACTAAAATATGTTATTGTTGAATGGCTTGATGGATCATCCATCACTTGTTACGATGTTGAAAGTCTGCAAACAGGTTCAGAATTCAGTGACTCCAATTTCTAAAAAAACAAACAATCTTCATCCATTCCATATCAAGCAGAATGGGTTAATTAGTATTAATCTAATATGGATTCAAAAAAGGGGGTGGAGGGTAAACTATTGCATGTAATTATGTCATTTATCTCTTCTCCTCCTGTGAGGAAATAAGTATGTTATACTTTGAGAAAGGAAAAGCCCAGCATCTTTGTTAAATTTGCATTTTCTAATTCCTCTATCAATTTTCTCATATTTTAGAACATACCATCAGAATTTTGCTCAAAGAGAGTTACATTTCCAAGATTCCAAATTTCCTATTACTTTCATAATTTCACACCAAAGCACATTTACAATATGCAAATCTTATCATCTGGAATTAAAGATTCACTCATGCGTTAAAATAATATTTGGAAGTTCACTCTGACCAGAAAATGAAATTCCAAACCTAGTAATTTCTGGAATTAAAATTTACCCAAGATTCTTTCCTCAGTCCAACACTACATTGAGCCAATTCCAAAAGGTAAATTTTTTTTCCAAGCTTTATGAGCCAAATTTTTAAATCAACATTTTTTTGCAGATTTTTGCTTTACACAACCACTGATAGTTTATTAAAAGGACATTAAATTAACTGTACATGTTCCACACTGATACAGGCGCACAGCACGCTTTTCAATTACCATAAATTCCCAAAATACAAACTAATTTCAAAGCATCCCCACATCTTTAGGTACAGGGAGCAGAAACACAAAAATTTGCACAAGAGAACATTTAGCAACTAACAAACAAAGGTGCATTCAAACCAGACCATGAAGAGTTAACATTTCTACAAGGTTCAGTGAAGTAGCCCAGCACTGAAACCTGGCCTCCAATTCTGTCTCTGTCTCTGTCTCTGTCTCTCTCTCTCACACACACACACACACACACACACACACACACACACACAACAACACACACACACTCATGCAGCTACCCTAGTTTGTTTCTGTGCCTGTCCGGCGTTCTGCTTAAACAAAGCCGCAAGGATGATTAACTCTTTCTGTGTCTTTTCCTTTCTTTGATTAGTACTTTGTTTTTTTCATCACTGTCTGCAGGATTGATCTATCAGGACCCCAGTGGGTCTTATCCCCGATGGCCCTCCCTGACCATTTTCCCAGATTGTCTCCCTTTCATATTTAAGATAGCACTTCATCTCTTCTGGGCTTATCTGTTAGCACAGGCCTTTGTTTGAGGCAGGCCATCACCTCTCACCTCTCTTCTATTTATCAGTTAGAACAGGCCGATGAGTGAGACAGTCTGTTGTTTCTACTGGTGCTTATCCATTAGATCTGGCCAGTCCTTTCTCCTTGTGTGCTGTCTGTGAGTGCTGGGACTCTTTATTCTCCCCAGGTATTTGTTAAGGCAATTCTTTATCTCTCCTATGCTCGGCTATTAGTGCAAGCCTTTGTTACCCACACTTGTAATCCTGCTTCCTCCTGCTTGCTCCAATTAAAAAAGTTCTTATTGTGCTCTGACTTACAGATGCACTCTCACATCCAATGCCACGCTAACTGAAAGGATGGTAAATAAACGTACTCATACCTTGGGCCACAATTTGTATGCTGCCTTCAAGCAGAGTCTCCTGGCTGGCTCGCCAAGCTGTAGAAGCGAAACCCCTGAATGAGGACAAAGACTTAGGAAGCAAGCAGACACCAGATCATGCATGGAGAGAGCCAAAGACTCCCCCTGAACATGACCACGATGTGAGAAATCAGTTATCCCCTTAATCTTCAGCTCAGATTGGAAGAGAGGTCAAAGACGCTCTAGATTTTTTGGTGAGATACCATATTTTTACACATTCTGTGTTACGATAATCACACACAAGGTGGTCACTTTTTGCCCTTGCCCTTATTCTACACATCCAATCCTGTGAAACACCTAATCAATGATGGACAACTCCTGTGGACAGACCTAGGTTTCCATGATCTCATGGTGTTTAACAGACATTGTAATCACCAGGCCTTGGGATCTTTCCATGTATCCTAATATTCTTATTCCAAAGTTAGTGGCTGTACTCCTTCAGACATGTCCAAAACTTGCTTATCTCCAAGGACTGTTTGAATTCTGCTGTGCAGTGTATTCATTAGATATCTCTATCAAATTCTGTTACTCCTCTTATATTTTCCCACTGTCCCGATTATATATACATAAAAAACAGACAGTTTGCTCTAACTAATTGCTATAAGATTTGTCATATTGATTTCTATTATAAAGTTAGTAATGTGTAAAAGTTTATAGCCACCTCTACTGTTGGTACTCTTCAGTCAATGAGTTGCGAACAAGGATACGCTAGGCATTCCTTTAGTGATAAGGAAAGGTTTCCCGAGATGAATTAACTTTCACGTTTATGTTTGAATCTTTTTCCCTGAATGCTTTTTAGTGATCATTGTATTTTGTTGTACCTTTGTGTCTATAATTACATTGAAATCTATCCCGGTGATTATCTAAAGAATCTTTAACTAGAACCTATTCCTTAATATTGTGAGCAACTTCAAAGAAACAACTAATTACTACAAAATACCTTTGTCTGCTATTTTCACAGCTGCATGATGAGCTAGGCTGACTGTCTTCTGGGGTGATTTACATCCCTTGTCCTAACTCTCTTCTCTTCTGGGACATTTTCTTATCAAATTTTCTCTAACATATCTTCTTGCAGCAGTCGTTTGTACAAGGCTCCCTTTTGCCTCGGAATAGCCCCTTCTCAAAGGTATCATTGTGTCTCACTTAAATGCTGGAGCAGGCTTTTAATTCTGTTTGATCACTTGTCAGACATTTTGTGCAGGACTAGAGGGACAGCTTAGCTGCCAGCCGTCTTTTCACTCTTGAATATGGACATCCCTTACAATAACCTCTACTTTTTGAAACAATGTCCCCTAGTTCTGTACTCATCTCATCAGGAAATATCTTTTGTACATTCATCTTGTCAAGGCTGCCCAGAATATTGTATACTCCAATCAATTCTTTAAACTCCAATAGGAACAAATGCAGTCTGCGCACTGTTTTCTCAGAAGACAACTTGCTTTTGCCAGGTTCTGAGGAAGGGTCACCGTACTCGAAACATTAACTCTGTTTTTTCCTTTACAGATGCTGCCAGACCCGCTGGGCTTTTCCAGCAACTTTGTTTTTGTTGCTTTTTCCAGGTATCAAATAAACTTCTTTTGAGCTGCCTCCAACCCATACATTTGTTTTTCTCAATTAAGAAGACCAAGACTGCACACAATATTCAGGAGTACGTTATTAATGTGTTCATCATTCTTGATCATGGCTGATTGACCATCTCAATGCCATATTCATACACTATTCCCTGATGTCATCAGTAATGAGAAATCTATCTGTCCTTGACTTGAACTTACTTAATGATTTCTCATCCTGAGTGATGAAGTTCCTCTTCATCTCAGTCCTAAATTGTTTCCCTTTTTCTCTTTATTATTCTGAGCCTGTTTCTCCAATTTACAGACTTCACAGCCAAGGGAAACACTCTTTTTGCATCAAATCTGTGTGTCCCTTTAAGAATTTTATAAGTTTCTATGAGATCATCTTTCATTCTTCGACAACCAGAGAATACAATCCCAGTCTCCTTAGTTTCTCCTCAAAGGACAGTCTGCCACCACAGGAATTAGTCTTGTGAACCCTCTCTGTTTCTTCTCCTTTTCTTAGGCAGTCACTTGCGATTGAGTACAACTTCATTCTATTCCAGGGTTGTGGGACCCAAGGCGATCTCAATACAGTCCTTAGTTGAATCTCTGCTGCACTCCCAACATGGCGAGTATCTTCTTCCTTAGGCAAGGGAACAGAACAGCATGCAGTACTCTAGATGCTGTCTCAGTGTTTAATTATGTCATTGTCTGAATAAAGTACACAAGGACATTCTCATCTCCTGCACCATGACAGGAGCTGACGATTGCTAGTCCAGCCATCCCCCCATCTAATTGGCTATCTCCAGCAGCTCAGCCCAAACATGGCAGTGGCAAGAGAGGAACTGCTGCAGAAATTCAACGTTGATCGACTCAAGGACTTTGCGAAGAAAGATCTTTTCAGTGACCATCTCTCAGGCAACTTTTGAAGTTTAATAAACATGAACTACAGAATGTCCAAATGCCCTAAAACCACCATGAATAGCACTGGTGTGGAGTTTGTTCCTCAACCAGGAAATATCAAAACTTGTTTGATGAGAATGACCAGGATATTTAGGAGCTACAAAATTGGAAGCATAATATGTTCCTGAATGGGAAATACCACGAAAACTGGAGGAAAATAAAACAGGTCTCTAGACAAATGAAGGCCAACAAAAAAATAGCAAGGCCTGAAGAGCAGACGGTGGGGAAAAGGATGCAGGAAATCCAGCAACTTGCTGACAGCCATGAAGTAGGAGATTCTCCAGCACTGTCAAAACCACTTATGGCCCAAATATCTGTGGACCTACCCCACGAAGATCTAAGAATGGATTGACGCTCATTAAGAACAGAGGCAGTCGGTGCTCATTGGACAGAGCTCATTTAAGGATCTCTTCAAATGAGACTCAGTCCTTGATGTGAGTGCACTTGACTAGACACCACAGGTATGCTGTCAGCGTCTCAGTTCAAGACCAGTCCAATATTAGATTGAAAGTGCCAACCAGCAGCTGAGAGCCAACAAAGCCACCGACAGACAAAATCTATGCTGAACTACTAAAATATAGTGGAAGAGCAATGTTGATTCATATCCATGACCTCATCTCCTTCATCTACCAGCAGATCTCCAAGATTGCATAATTATTACCATCTTCAAGAAGGAAGATAAGCCAGGCTATGGTAATTAAGGAGCATTCTCCTTATATTTTGTTGCTTGCCTGCTGCATGATGGCTTGCAGGCTGTGATGCTCACCAATAGACCTACTCCAGACCTATGAGAAAACTGGGATTAGATAAGGGTGTGTCATTGCACCAATGCTCTTCTTCACCTTTCTCATTTCCATTCCATTTCCATGAAGATTCTCACTGGAGGGGGCGAGAACCTGCAAGATGAACAGGAAACTATTCAACAGCGTCGCCTTCAGTTCAGAATCACTGTCACCTGACTTTTGTCATCAAGCTGTGGTATGCAGACTGTGCTTGTATGTGGCTTACACTCAAGATGTCGAACTCCAAAACTATTGTTAATACAGGCACAGAAGCTTATGAGAAAATGGACTTTAAGGTAAACATTGGTTGTTCAACCATCAAGATCCAAGCAAGAAATTGGGCAATGTGAATCAATTTTCATACCTTGCAGGCCTCATCTCAGCAAGGGAAGACAACAACAATGAAATTCAATATGGTCTCCACTGTGACAATGCAGCCTCTGGAATTCTGAGGTAAAGACTCATGATGAAGATCTCAAATCCTAAGCCAAGCTCGCGGTCAAAAAGGCAGTTATGTTACCAGCTTTCCTGTATACATTTTTGACATGGACAATATAGAGCAGGCACTTCAAATTTCTCAAGAAATATCACCAGAAATGTCCGTACAAAACCCTACAAAACCACTGGCAGGATAGGCACTCCAGTACCAGTGCCCTGCCTCTGACCAGCAACCCCAGCACTGAGGCACTGTTATAGTCAATCAGCTGTGTTGGGTAGACTTTCAAAACAAATTGTCTACCCCAAGCTCCATCATGGCAAGGGTATACCAGGAGGCTAGAGGATACACCTCAAGGATGTCCTCAAATACTCCCTCAAAAAATACCAAACCCCTAGGGATCCCTTCATGGGAATCTGTAACCCAAAACCACTAATTTGGAGAAAAAGCAACTGTGAAGGTGACAGTTACTTTGAGATCTCTCACTGGCCCTGACAGAAGACAAGCATAAACAGTGGAAGGAGTATATGAAAACCCAACAATATCACCCCTGCCTCTTCAAAGCCCATCTATAGCAGGGTGGGGGATCCAGCATTGGACTACCAGGTCACCTCCGGACTCACAACTCCGGAGTGGAAGAAAGTCATAGTGTTTTCGAGACAATGGGGGACTTTAGCTTTGATGAGGAGAAAGGGCAGATGAAAATATTTTTGAAAAACAAATTCAGATTATTTGATTCATTCAATAACAAAACTGAAAGTGTTGCTGACCAATCAGGGAGGAAATTGGGATAATTCACCAAGTCTGTTGGAGGAAGAAAATGTAATGAGAGGGGCCCCAGCAGCAGTCAGAATGCCTCAAGTGGACATGGATTGTTGAGGCAACAGCAGCAATGGAGAGACGACCTGGGAAGGTACTGCTGCACTCCCAGCTCATCTCTTAGTTTCACCTGGAGGTTGAATCTGCAGGTTCTAGGGGAGTGTAGTACTGTGACCGTTCTCAAGGATGAAAGCTGCTCTCAAATCAAGTAGGTGTGCATGGAATGGGCTAAAGAAATCAGCAACAAATGTTAATCCCTCCATCTTCCTAGAGATCATGCACTGAGCATCAAGAGCCTCAAAACAACAGGAAAGGTGAGACTCTCCATTACGAAACCCCACACTCTACTCACCACTATTTTCCGGCACAGCATTCCTCAGAACAGCACACCTTACTACTCCACTCATTTCGTTCTTTGTCCAGGTACCTCACACCTCTACCTGAGCAGCCAGCATTCACAATCACTCTCATCCTATTGTCTCTTGATCCCATGCCTCATGGTCACCCTCCATTAATCTGTCCTTCCCTTCACTCTGCTCAAGACATTTATTAGACATGTAACTCTACTCTTTTCTTTTCATCTCATTACCCAGTGACAGCTATCTTGATGGCCATTGGCAGTAGTTATTCACCTCGTCTACCAGGAAGTGAATCTTATTCCAGGAGACTGCAGATCTCAGCATTGGTCTCCCATGAGTTTGAACCTTCTGAATGATGGTTGATAGGACATGCCAAGAAGGATAGTCTGTAGATCCTGTGTGGGAATCTTGACTTCTTGAGCTCGAAATTTAGATTCGCCTGCTGTGCCCTGTGAGCAGAGAAGACAACTGTTTTCAGTTTTCGATGTTCCTGCCGCTCCTGGCGCTATGGATGGTGCTCCTTATGCTTTTTGTCAGACATGTAAGATAGAGCTGCATAAGCTGTTCCACTGTTGAGTGAGAGCTGACAACAAGGAAAATTAGCTCAAGGTGAGTTAAGCAAGAAAAACTGGCTTCCAAGAAGGTGCAACTCCTGCCAAGCGGTGAAAACATACTCTAAGCAGAGTTAAAAGGTACTGCAGATGCTGGAGAATCCGAGATAACAAGCATGGGGCTGGATGAACACAGCAGGTCAAGCAGCATCATAAACCAGCCCAGCTCATCTCCACCTCCCTAACCTGTTTTTCCTCTCACCTCAAGCCACACCCCCATCTCCTATCTACTAACATCATCCCGCCCCCTTGACCTGTCCGTCCTCCCTGGACTGACCTATCTCCTCCCTACCCCCCTACCTACACTCACCTTTACTGGCTCCATCCCCGCCTCTTCGACTTGTCTGCCTCCTCTCCACCTATCCTCTCCTCTATCCATCCTCTATCCGCCTCCCCCTCTCTCCCTATTTATTTCAGAACCCTCTTCCCCTCCCCCATTTCTGATGAAGGGTTTAGGCCCGAAACGTCAAGTTTTCCTGCTCCTATGATGCTGCTTGACCTGCTGTGTTCATCCAGCCCCATGCTTGTTATCTCTAAGCAGAGTTGTTCTGACCAGTAGCCTCTCACCTCTTCAGTTTCTCTGAAAAAAGGCTTCCCAGCCTGTCCATTTCACTGAAGAAGTACTCTCCTCTGTGTTCCCATCTTAGTATTCTGATGAGGAGCTAACAGCTTGGGAAATAGGTGAGATTTAAGTTGTACAGATTTTCTCAACAATTTGTCATTGTTTACCTGTGCTACAAGTCTATTCATTTTTTAAAATTTGATTTATTATTGTCACATGTACTGAGATGCAGTGAAAAATATTGTTTTGCATACTAACCAGACAAATCATACCTTACATAAGTATGTCAGGGTAATAGAATACAATGCAGAACATGTTGTTATAGCTACAGAGAAGGTGCAGAGAAAGATCAACTGTAATTATGTAATAAATAGTCAATTTTGACAAGTACAGAAGCCTCCTTGTTTCCTGTTAGTCTGGGTCCACCTGACTATAAATTGAGAAGTTTTGTGCGCGTTGATAAACCTTTTACATTTTATGTCAACTCAGAGAAGGGCAGGGCTTGATTTCCAGTGTGATCTTCCAGTGAGTCATAACACACATCTGGACTAAAAGGTAGTCACAGTGGTATGTTGTGGGGGTGAGGTGGTGGATGGGCATGGTGTTGGGAACGGGCATGGAGGGCAGGGTGTTATTGGTGGGAATTCAATGTCCTTCTGGAGTACTGTCTTGCTGGTTTCCACCAGAAAGCTTCCTGCAGCCAGCTGCTGTGTTGTGTTGAGGTCACTTGTGGATAAGTAACCATTTGATCTCCAGGTTGCTTCAGAGGAAGAGTGGTGTCAGCAACTCAGCATGCTGGGCCAGTCAGCTTAAAATTAAATGTCCATTCCCCTCTGTTTCTGCTTCCATTAGCAAGTGAAAACCCAGCATCCAATATCTTTCCCCTCTACAATATCTAAACATAACCAGAATTTCCCAACATATACACTGTGAAATTTTAAAATGCATTGAGTGATTTATCTAATTAAATTAAAGAGTAAGTTTATTACCAATTGTTTATAAACCTCGTGCATATTTTGTCATGTTATCTTCTGTGTCACACCGTAACTTATCCAAGTTTGGTGTCTCACTTGAGGTCGATTAGCTGACGTTTTGCACTCAAAAGACAGACAAAGCACAACTGAACAGATATGGCCAGATGGCATTTAATTCATTTGTTACATTGGAGTTAGTTCAAGAACTGAACTCTTTGGCAGTGTCTTTCTTTTTAAGTGGGATTTTCCTGCTAGCCTCCAATTAACTGAACATTTGTAATGGGCAGGGAACTCAACCTGCTACAGCCTTACTATCGACTCTATCAACTAGCATTCAGGCTGTCTCGCTAACAGCACTCATAACATCTGAGAAATAGACTGTTCTAAAGCATTAATGCAGTTTTTATTCTGTCCTTCCTCATTTTCCATTCAGCTGCGTATTCTATTTTTGCTCGTGGGAAAACAAGAATCAAAATTCAAACAAGTCATGATGCAAAGCAATATCAGAATTAACTGAGAGAATAATGTAAAAAGGTTACAAAAATAGATGTTCTGCACATTCTTAAATTTAATTTGCTATCTAATTATCACCTGAATGCATTATCTTTGCTTTTGATTTGTAAACTCAGTAGCTGATTATACATATATAGAGTAAATTGTTGGATTCTGATGCTTTTTGACTCATTATCAATCTTTTAAGATTGAAAATGGCCAGTTAATGAAACTCAAGGAATATACTTTTATTTATTATTTTCAGAATCAGATTGGTGTTCCCGGCAATTAGTTGACAAGTAAAATGGCTGTTCATTATTTGGAGATGTACAGTGCATACTTTTGTGGTTGGTTCGTGATTTCCCAGGTGTCCAGCTCTGAAAACTGTATGACCCTACTTATGTAGAAGTGAGAGACAATAAGCAGTGAGAAACTCCCATCAGTAGCTGGAGATCACCAGCAGTGCAGCACGTAAGGCAACAATTTGACTATAACTAATCAAAATAAGTGATTACCGTGCCTGATATATTATCCCAGAAGCATCCTTTAAAGAGAATCCTAACTCCTCACCAATCTTGCAGAAGCTGGCACTGGTTTTAATTTGATTTAATTATATGTCTCTCCACTCCTCCCTCTCATGACTGTGTTAGGGCCTGCGCCTGCCAATACTCAATTTCTTAGAATTATAGAATGACAGAGGCGACTTACATTATCTCTGGTGGCTTTTTGAAAGAGTTGTGCATTAGTCCCACTCCCCTACATTTTACCCATAACCCTGCAAACATATGGCTTCAAGTCTTTACCAATTCTCTTTGGAAAAGTACTATTAATCTGTTTCCAATATTCATTCAGGCTGTGCATTCCAAGTCAAAACAATTCATTGCGCAAAAACATTCTGCTCATCTCGCCTCCAGCATTGTTGCCAATCACTGTAAACTGTGATCTCTAGTTACTGACTCATAAAAGTTAAGATTTAATCAAAGTGCTGAAAATCCCCAATTTACCTGGACTCGGTTTAGCAGAAAACACTGGCTAGGTTCTTGAATTTAACAAGAGGTGTAGTTTATTGCAAATAAATATTTTCTACCTGCAGGAAAACAAAACTATGAACTGAAAACATATAATTCTATCAGTTGAAACTCCACATCCCATTTTTAAACCCCTCCATAGATACTGGTCAGATACAGATTAACAAAAGAAAACACTGGGGCAACAAGGTGTAGGTCTGGATGAACACAGCAGGCCAAGCAGCATCAGAGGAGCAGGTATTATGTCTACATTCAGAACATTGAGACCCTTCAGAAGCATTTCTCCCTGCGACTCATAGCCTTCCTGCTCCTCTGATGCTGCTTGGCCTGCTGTGTTCATCCAGCTCCACACCTTGTTATCTCAGATTCTCCAGCATCTGCAGTTCCTACTATCGCTAAAACACTGGGGCAATACAGTTCAATAGCATCAGTCTCCACAGGGTGCTACAAGTTGTTTCTTTTGTTACTCAAGACCTTCTGCTCTCTAATCTTCTCTTTCAGATTCTTTCACTTCTTTATAAGAGGCACAGGGTGATGGTTACATCAATTATGGATTCTTAGTTGCTGGTTAAAGCTAACAGCTTACATCAACCAGTGGGAGAAAATGGTTGGCTCTCTTCAGACTTCATTCATTTACCACAGAGGTAGAAAAATAAAACCTGCTCCTCCTCCTCTATCATGAACACCAAGTTGTTTACTTGCTCAGCAACTAGAGAGTTGTTGTCAGGCTGATGACTTCCAGCATTCACTACTTGCCATATTTGTACAAACCAAGCAGCCAACTGTTGCAGGACAATTCTAACTTTGCATACACACCCTGGTACCATGTTGTCTTATGTCTCATCCCCATTGGTTGCAAAGCAACATCGTAACGCTACTAACATTGAGTTTCAGAAACTAATTTTGAAAAGTTCCTCAACTCCTTCCACAGCACTTTGATTAAATAGCCCTTTTCCTATTTTAATCCATAATCAGGAATAAAGTGAAAAATAAAATCAGTCTTTACACCATTGAAAGGAAATCTTCTTTATTACTGTATAAAAGCCTGTCCTGGTATTGAACACTTCTGTTAAATTTCTCCGGAAGCTTCTATATTTTAAGGACAGAATCCTTAGCCTCTCTACTTAACTGAAGTCCTGTATCCTTGATACAATTCTCAAATGTTCCAGGTTATGGTTCCCATTAACCAGAAACTCACTTGCTTGCTGCATATTGTCAACTAGTGTCAAAAATTGTCAATTATTGAGCTAATTGACACCAATTCTTTCTGAACTCACTTGAATATGGCTGGTGGATCAACGGTTAGCACTGCTGCTTTACTGTGCTAGGGACCAGGGTTCAAATCCCACTCCTGGGCATCTGTTTGTGTGGAGTTTGCACATTCTGCCTGGGTTTCCTCTGGGTGCTCCAGTTTCTTCCCACAGTCCAAAGATGTGCAGGTTAGTTGGACTGACCATGCCAAATTGTCCAGGGATATATGGGTTATTCATGGGGCTAATTTTCTGAAGAAGGGTCCTGACCTGAAACATCAACTCTGATGCTGCCTGGCCTGCTGTTTTCCTCCAGCTATACACTGTGTTATCTCAGGGGTTCTATGATACTTATTTTAACTTTCTCAAATGTTCCATACAGAGAAATGTTGACTCCTGAATATGTGAAAATTTAATGCAAAACTTTAAGATAACAAAGTGTAGAGCTGGATGAACGCAGCAGGCCAACCAGCATCATAGGAGCAGGAAAGCTTCCTATGATGCTGCTTGGCCTGCTGTGTTCATCCAGCTCTACACCTTGTTATCTCGGATTCTCCAGCATCTGCAGTTCCTATTATCTCGAATGCAATACTTTGTCTGGTTCTTTCACATAATTCCCTTCTTTGTTCTGTGTAGCTTCAACATTTTGCTGAACATATCACATATACATCTTGTGTTATTTCATTAAATTCTGAACTTTGTAATTTAACTGTTGGTCACATTACCGTTTCCTGTGAGACAATTTGCAGCTCACAATAACTCTGCTAAGAGAAGTCTGCTGGTTGGGAGGGAGGTTGGGTAAGTGCTGCACATTTTAATTGGAATTATCTATGATACCCGAAGTCTTGACTTTGTCCTGTTGCAAAGCACAGAAATACCCAGTTGCTACCAATATCAAGTCATCAGATTGGTTTTAGAATGGAAGGTATGAATCATAGAATCATTGAATCCCTACAGTGCACACAGAGGCCATTTGGCCCTTTGAGTCTGCACTGACCTTGTGAAGGGCTTTCTACCCTATCCCTGTATCCCCACATTTCCCATGGCTAATTCACTTAGCCTGCAAATCCCTGGACATTACTGGGCAATTTAGCATGGCCAATCCAACAAACCTGCTGATCATTGTACTGTGGGAAGAAACTGGAGCACCCCAAGGAAACTTACACAGACACGGCGATTGAAAGAAGAGTGAAATATAATAATGCGTTAAACTTTAAATTGCAAAACTTAAAATGCCAAAATGAGTTAAATATAACAGAGTATCAGTAAATTATTTATGTCAGAATGGTGAAACACTGTGTAAATTTCTTAAGTTGGTAAATGAAATAATTTGAAATGAAATTCAGCCAGTACATTCAATTCATTTCCCCATTGACAGTATCACATTCATAATGGATATACTTTTCAGTGACTGCACACGCAATTGAAGAGTAAAAAACATACTTACTAAATCAGTTGATTCAGTGCCTTCTATTAGCAGTCTTCAGAGGAGACTCCAGATCAATCTCTGGTGTGTCTCTACATTAACAGCAATGGGATGTCAGCCTTCATTGTTAACAGTTTCCTGGAACATCTTGTTCAATGAACACACAAGTGGAATGAACATACTCACCATTCAATAAAATATGCTCACAGGCTGCATCTTATGGTATATTTAATATATTGGGAAGTATTTCACAGTGCCCCATGTCAGTTCATAATGCCTTTTCTGCCACCTACCCTTTGCTTTCTGATCCTCAGGTTTTCAGCCGGCAGTAGGAGGTTGGCAATGGGTGGGAAGCCTGGCAGGAAAACATTTAGGTGGGCAAGTAAGAGGTGCCCCCTTTGCAGGCCCTGTCTTTAGTGACCACTCCCTTCCCCAGCAGTGGGGAGGTTTACCCTGCCACCCATGACATCCTGCCCCGTGCCACTTTCCTTACATCGCTCCATTCAAAAGAACATAAGCAACCCTAGATGCAAAGCAGGGGACAGCTCAGAAGTAGTTTCCTCAGGCAAGCTACAGTGCTAAACCCCAAGAGGACGAGCATCTGCTGCCTTTGATGAGTGAAATCCCATTAATACACCCACATGCTTTATTTACAGCGCTGTTAAATGACAGGCTCTTGTTGCCATAAGGGATTTGAAAAAATATCCGCCAAGATCTAGCAGAGTACATATAGGATTATGGGTTCAAAAAAAGAAAACTCTTTCAGATTAGACAGAAACCATGGAAGCTAAATTGAATAGCTCCTGAAATAGGACACTGGGCATAATGATGCATAATTATTTAAAGAGTTCAAAACTCATGCAGCCTGTTAATTATAATGATTGAGATATGGAATCTGGCACTGGAAGCACTTTGAAGTGGTTGCTTATCTCAGGGGAAGGCTCAAGTTCATCTGAGCACCATTAAAGCTAGCCTGTTCTTTAAAGCTTGGATTTAGCTCTTAAAGGTGAAGTGTATTCTGGCTGCAGCAGGGACTGAAACTGATTTAAAAAATGGAAGATTAGGAAGAACTGACCAAAATTATGTAACAGGTCAAGGAAGGCACTGCAAGGTTCTGTGATGCAGCACAGGAGGCCTTTATGTATCAAGCACACTCTAAGAGAGAAGTCCTCTTTCCTCAGGGGGTCCAGTGGCCATCCAGATAAATGGAGAGAAGACAATGAGAACAATTGCACAAAGCTATCAGCGCCAGCAGTCTAGCTCTGACTTAACCACCTTACTTAAGCGTCTGGGTTGGTGACTCAAATACCATATCTTTCAGGATTCACTATGTGCTGCTAGAATACAGGCAGGATCTTCACACTGTGAGTCATTGGGCATGTGCAAGTTACAGTTAGGCCAGGGTAAAGGAGCATGCAGATACCAGACCCCACAAATTGAGGCTTATGCAGGAGTTTTACTGCAGAGGTCTCAGATGAGGACTTTAGTGGAATGGTGTGCAAAAAAATGCAAAAGGGCATGCACACGGAAATACCTCATTTGTCAAGGCAAATGATGTGGTTTGTCCCCAGCTTGGCAGGGATTTACATAAAGGTTGATGCCTATTTTTTCTAGCGTGGAGGTGATAGCTCACTGCATGAGGGCACTTGGACGCAGTGATAATACAAACTTTCACTGCAGGATAAGCAACAGCCACCAACATCTGGGCAGTGCAAAAGAAGTTGAGGCCAAAACCATGAAAGATTAGCTTATTACCATGCAGTCTCAGGATGGCTGCTTTCTTTTCTGAGAGTTCAAGTACTTAGAAAGGCCTTTCAAACTCTGGCAGTGGTCATCAACTTGTACTGAAGGGCATTATTTAGGATACAAGGATTTAGAAGGTGGAGGTGAATACAATCTCATTAGATAAGGGAATCAAACATTTCTGGAAATAGATGGGTACTTTTCTACTAAGCCAACATCCACAGTTACCTGTTTCTTTGCACCATACTGCTGTTGGTTGCATAACTGCCTTACAGTGGGCGACATTTATTTTCATATTTCTGTCATTTGGGTATTTCATTTGCAGCTACAAGATCAATGTAATGACTGTTCTCAAATACAAAATAAATCTGTGGGTTGAAATACATTTTGGATATATTCCCATCAGAATGTTGTCAGGCTTCTGCTGGCTTTCTGGGAACTCAATTGCCAGAACTACTCTATGTACCCCCACAGCCATGCAAAGGCACTTCAACCACTTTCCTTAAGGCAAAATACAGAGTAACAGGGAATCATTTATAGCCAACGAGAAACAGCAACTCCCACTAACTGCATAACTGTCACATGTAAATACCTCCAAAACTGTGCTGTGTTGGACATTGTCTCCACGTGCCTTACTTAGCCATGGCAATGAAGGGATTCTGTCAGAATTAGCTTCTAATATCACACTAGTGGCTGCAAGAAGACACAATCCTATATGAAACAAACTTGACAATTAACTGCCCTCTGAAGTGGCATAGCAAGCTGCTAACAGTTTCAAAGCTTCTTTACAATCACTAAAATGCCATATGAGGGCACAATTGCTTATTTGAAATACAAATGACTTCATTTTTCACCTCCAAAGGTGTCTGGTATCAGGTGAATAATTCTGCACTGAAGTTTTGGGATATTACTGCATACTTTTACCTGATACCAGCTTCATGAATAAATGCTACAGTAAATTTTATAGTTATAAAATCTACAATATTTTATGTGGCAGTTTTACATCCTTAATCATTTGTATATCACTTGAGTAAAACGCTAAGGAGCTTGAAACAGTTAAAAAAAAACAAATTCATGACAATCAGAGGATGTTATGTTTTATTTTGTTTCAGTCTTTTTTGACTATCATGAATTAACTATAGACTTAAAATTTGTTTAAAATTTTATATATAATGCTGTTGCACAAACAGTCATGGAATGAATATGGTCCAGATTTTGCAGTGGTAATGATAGTGAAACTTATCACTTGTTATTACTCCAATGAAACTAACAGAAATTTCCGGCATCTGCATATGTGTAAATTAATGTAGAAATCCAGAATGCCCTGTCAATGCTTCTACTGTCTTTCAGTTCAATCAGAGTAAATTCATGAAAAATATCAATGTTTACGCTGATTGTCTCATTGTAGAAACCTGGGTAATTTTACACCCTGTCGAACAAAGTCTAAATGCATTTCTAACAGTGTGTTAACTTCATAATTATAGCCAAACAAGCTCACTAACTCTGAAAATTTGATATTTGTGAAATATTATGTTTCTCCACTGCAATAGAATTTCCCATATTTGGCTACTATCAAAATCCAATGAATTATTTGTTTTGGTATCTTCACATTTAAATCAAATGTGAAATAATAGGTCCTTGTAACTTCTGCATTTGCAGTCAATGAGAATGCTTCAATGTGATGATTGACTGTGTATCTGACTGCCACTGGTTTTAAACTGGTATTGAGGGCATGGATGTCTAGGCCACAGAGATCACTAAATCTCTGATGGTAGACCAGAAAAATCTAGCTTGGTGATTTCATCTGTAGGATGGATCAGATACATTGGTTACAGGTTATTTAGATTCATAAATTATACTAAATCACATCTAAGCCATGTTTCTCACATAGAAGATTTATATTTCATGGTGTGTGCACTTATTGACTTTAAGAAGAAAGTTTAAAATCTGTTTCTCATGGGTAAATTGTGGGCCAGGAAATTGGAAGATCTTCATAAATAGTATTAACGGATCTTTAATGCCACCTGAATCAATCATTCTGACAGAGCCTGGGTTTATGATAAAGTGACTCTTTGACATAGCAGTTCTGTATTGAAAGGCTAGCACAGATTTTATGCTTAGGTCCTGGAATGAAGCTTGAAATCATCAACTTCTGGTTCAGAGGCTGCTAACTCAGCCGAACAGCTTAAAAATGTAATCATTTAGAACAGATCAACAACTTTTATAGCAATTAGGAGCTCCTCTCATAAGGATGTTATTTTCCATGACGGAAAAAGATGCCAATCTGCCAGGGTGTAAATTTCCTTGAAGTATCTCTTCAAAGAGTCATGGTGATCTTCAGATTCTGAAGAAGGGTCCAGACCCAAAACGTCAGCCTTCCTGCTCCTCTGATGCTGCTTGGCCTGCTGTGTTCATCCAGCTCTACACCTTGTTATCTCAGATTCTCCAGCATCGGCACTTC
Organism: Ginglymostoma cirratum; assembly: GCA_024137785.1. Classification (NCBI taxonomy): domain Eukaryota; kingdom Metazoa; phylum Chordata; class Chondrichthyes; order Orectolobiformes; family Ginglymostomatidae; genus Ginglymostoma; species Ginglymostoma cirratum. The sequence continues at coordinate 54,306,180 of JAHRHZ010000012.1, forward strand.
CTACTATATCTCCACCTAACTATCCTATCTCTTTTTGTGACTTTCTTGGAAGGCTGGATGAAACTGTTTTATCAGCAAGTGGAGTTTCAATTGTACACCTAGTAAAATGGCCCTATTAGCAATTCCATTGTAAGGAAGGCGTGATTTGCAGTCCAGTGGTAATTGGAAATGAGTCACGCTGGTGTATTGCTGCTCTAAAAATGTCGCCTTGAGATTTCATCAGTGACGTTCTCTTTCCATTGGGATGACATCATGAAATCGAAAAAGGAAATGACACTAGCCGTTATTTTCCTTGCTGATTTAATTTTAAAGGCACTTTATGTTGAAAAGGCCTTTCACTTTCCATATAATACAATTCTGTTGGAACTAGTTATTATTTATCTGATACCACTGTATCATTTTCCAGAATGTGTGTCATCATCGTGATCATTAAGTCTTTGGCATGGAAATAGTGTCAGTTACATCGGTGAACCATGACCCCTTCAGCCCAGTTTGTGTAACGTAGATTAAAACGACGTCCTCACATCCAAAAGTATCAAGACTGGATCTTCAAGTGGATTTGGGAGTGCAGCCACCACTGAGATGTGATTTAAGGGAGTTCTGGGAGACATCCAATTTTCACTCTAATCTGTCTTGTGCTAAATGTGACATCATTAGAAGTTAGCTGATTAGAGTACTGTGAAATATGGTCCAAAGTTGAAAAATGATTGTTATTCACATATTCTGATACTGATTTTTCTTTGCGGTTAATTAGTCACTGTATATTTGTTTACATCTATCAGTCGTCTGCACAAACCCTCAGTAAATCATACAACTGTTGAGTACCTTAGAATACCTACAGTGTGGAAACAAGTCCTTCAGCCCAACAAGTCCACACTGACTCTCAGAGCATCCCACCCAGACCCATCCCCCTATAACACTCCCAATCTACACAACCCTGAACACTATGGACAATTTAGCATGGCCAATCCACCTAGCCTGCACATCTTTGGACTGTGGGAGGAAACCCACACAGACACAGGGAGAATGTGCAAACTCCACACAGACAGTCGCCTGAGAGTGGAATTGAACCTGCTGTGAGGCAGCAGTGCTAACCACTGAGCCACCGTGCCGCCCCATGTTTTATTACTTCTCAAACCAGGGCCAGGAGAAAGTTTCCTTTCTTGTGATGAAATATGGCAGCCTCTCTTTTGTTTAAATGTGAAACCAAAATGTCATCCTACTCGTGGAATATTGTTTGTGGCATAGTTTTAAAAGTAACCTTTTCCAGTCTTATAGTTAGGTTATACAAATAGAATGGTTATTCACTGGACATCTGGGGGACGTGATGGCGTAGTGGTATTATCGCTGGGTTGTTAGTCCAGAGACCCATGAAATGTTCTAGGGACCTGAGTTTGAATCCCACCATGGCAGATAGTGGAATTTGAATTCAATAAACATCTGCAATTAAGAATCCAATGATGCCTGTGAGTCCATTGCCGATTGTTGGGGAAAAGCATCTGGTTCACTAATGTCCTTTAGGGAGTGAAACTGCCATCCTTACCTGGTCTGGCCTACATGTGACTCCAGACCTACATCAATGTGGTTGACTCTTAACTTCCCTGTGGGAAATTAGGGATCGGCAATAAACGCTGATCCAGCCAGCAATGACCATACGCCATGAATGTATTTAAAGCAATAAAAAAACTGAACTGAATTGTCTGCTGCTTTTGTAAAATATATATTTAATTGCTATGTTAGAAGTACTACATGAATGCAAATTATTGCTGTAATGTTATGCATGTCAAAAGTATTGTGCTCCAGTACAATGCTACAGAAAAATGGAGGAATCACAGAATTTCAAAACTATTAAGTGTAGAAAGAGGTCATTCAGTCCATTGTGCATGCACTGGTTCTATTTCCTTGCGTCAACCTCCTGCTTTTTCCCACATCTATCAGATAATCATCCAATACCCTCTTGAATGCCTCATTCAACCTGCCTCCAGTACATTTCCAGCAATGCATTCTATGCCCTAACTACCTGCTGTGTCAAAAAGTCTTTTCTCACATCACTCTTGCTTTGTTTGCACATCATTTTAAACCTATTTCCCCTCATTCTTTTCTCTTTATGAGAGGAAACATTTTCTCCCTGTCTACTCTGCTCAGACTGATCATGATTTTGAAAACATTTATCAAATCTCCTTTCAGCCTTCTTCTCTCCAAGGAGAACAAAGCCAACTTCTTCAATCTATCCTCATACTGAAGTTTCTCATTCTTAGAACCATCATTGCAAATCACTTCTGCACTCTTTTTGATGCATTTGCATATTTCATATAACGTGGCATCCACAACTGTACGCAATATTCCAGCTGAGGTGTTACAAGTGTCTTGTCCAATTTCAGCATCATGTCCCTGCTCTTGTACTCCATGCTTTTACCAATAAATGAGATACTTGGAATGTAATTCAATCAAAGAGCTCTTCGTTTCCATAACAACCAGAGCTTCCTGTTTAGATTCCAGAACTCAACAATATTATTATAAATGTGAAACAATACTCTGCCCTTAATTATTAATTGATAAAAGCCAATTTCCTGTGCTGTTGTACAAAGGGAACTTGAGAGAGTCGTGAAAACAGGATTTGCTGGGGAAATGCTTTCCTGCTGTCTAGAGAGTGTCCAGTCCACTGAAGTTGATTTTGCAGGAGTTTTATTTGATTGCTTCTGGAACGGACGTCAAAGAGGGCACAAAATGTCCTTAAAGCACAGCAGCCCTGACAATAATGGTTGGGAGGAGTTTGCTTCCAATTGTTCAAAATGGTGAAAAGCTGTCCATCAGCCTGCTTCGCGCTTTGAGTCACAATCTTTCAATGATGAGGCAGAGTGACAACAGAGATGGAAAGAAAAGAAAGCTAATCCTACAGTCTGGTTCCCAGTACTCTGTGAGACATCCTATCCCATGTATCCAAAGATCTGTGGTTTTAGAACTGGCCTGCTCAGTCTCATAAAGACCCATGGCAGAAACCCTGAGTCAAAGTCATTCTTGCAGTGAGACAATAATGATAATGACAACAATGATAAAGGGACCTAAGATCAAGTACAATATTGAAGCATAACAAGAGAACCAGGGTACTAATTGCACAAAGGTAGGGGAGGAGACTGGAAAAGTGGAAAGGCAAGACATGAAATGTAGATAGAAAAGGTGAATGACAAAGTGAAACTTGAGGAAGAAAGGGAGCAAGAGAGAGCACAGGAAAGGATGATAAGAGAAAGGAGACAATAAAAGGGTGGTGCAAATAAAAATGGTAGAAAGTGAAGCAGGCAATGGGAGAAGGGGAACAGAATAAAGGGGAGGTAATATAAATTGAGCAGAGATAGAGGGAAGGAGTGGAGGGAAGGTGTGTCAGGAAACTATTTCAAAAGGTTAATGATTCCGAGCAATTTAAGGAGGGGACAGGTGACCAGCAAGCTATCCTCAACCCTAGATTAGAGAATCACAGAAGTGTTACAAGGCAGAAAAAAGGCAATTGGCCCATCATGTCTGCACCAGAAAGTAAAGTTGAGATTATTCACTGGAAGCTATCTGAATAGTGAATGAAAACCAAAAGAACTGCGGATGCTGTAACTCAGGAACAAAAACAAAGTTGCTGGAAAAGCTCAGCAGGTCTGGCAGCATCTGTGAAGGAGAAAACAGAGTTAACGTTTTGGGTCCGGTGACCCTTCCTCAGAACTGATAGTGACTGGGAAAACATCAGTTTAGTGAGTGAAGTAAGTGTGATTAATAGTGAGTGGAGGAGGTTTTCTTGACATGAAATGTTTGCACACCATACATAGTTACAGCTCTGTGTTCTTGCTGCTACTTCCTTAATTAGAATTGAGGAATGAAATTCACTTGGCTTCTTCCAAGCTGAAACCTGGGAATTCTGCATCATTATATGGGATGGTGTCCAGGCCTAATTATAACAAGTTATTAATACTGTCTCCAGGCAAGCTGGGGAAATAATCTAGTAATTCAAGATACTTCTTGTGCAGTATTGTAAAACATAATGCCTGTATTACTTTTTGGGTTAATACTACGTCTTCCTCAGGATGATTCTGACTTTGCAAAATGGTATGAGTCAAGTGACAGTAAATCAGTAGAACACTTTTCATTTCTGTTTCTTTTGTTACCATTTTCTGTGTGATAGTATAATAATCGGTGACGAAATCAAAGTGACCTCTGCTGAATTCTTAATAAATAGAAAGTCTTTCAATTTTCATAATGTCAGTGAACAACCACAATGAACCCAATATGTCAATGTCAAAATTTCAAGGAATTGTCACAAACCATTCTTCAGGGCAGAAGTAGTCAAAGAAACATGCATTCATTCTTTCGAAGCCTTTGGCTTCCACTAAAGCTGCTCCAAATAGTGGAGGGAGTCTAACCTGAAGTCAATTGAACAAATACTATAGTAAAATGTGGGGACCTGAGGATATATGGGGCCTGGTTGGAAGATCTATCCACAAGTGGAATTTAAAGAATCAAACAAATTTGAGGGATCCCAGCTGAGTCCTGTGACTTAAAAGCCCTCTCCTTCCATTGTTGGAAATACAAATACTGGCCATTAGTGCACACAAAACTTCAAGGTCATAGTGTACACTTACTGAATAGGCTCAGTTTGGATCTTAAACTGGAACATATGATTAGAAAGCATTGGATTTGCACTGAACCTATCTGTCAGAAAAAAAAAATCTCTGATTTTCTGGTAAAGGAGGCATTACTAGACCTAGTTCTTGAGAACTGGATTAACTTTTCAAAGGAGAGTATTTAGGGGACAATGATTGTTGTATCGTAAGACGTAGGCTGGCTATGGAAAAGGAAAAAGAAAATTTCAGATAAGAATAATTAATTGGTGGAAGCCAACTTCAACGGGGATAAGATTGGACCCTGGGATCAAAGTTGTAATTGCAGGTTGGTAACAGAAAAATGGGCTACCTTCAAAGAATTGAGAGCTAGGGCACAGTCAAGATATATTCGCACAAAGGACAAACAAATCCGGAGCTGGATGACAAAAGAGGTAGAGATTAAATTATGTGGATAAGGGAAGTGAAAAAGAAAATGGAAGAAACAAGAAAGTATTACGTGGTATGTTTCAGTAGGAAAAACACTTTCATATAATGCCAAAGTAGGGATACAAATCTAAAAGGGCTACAGAAGTAGAGGGTCCTGGGTGAATGTGTACATAAACTGTTAAATGTGGCAAGACAAGTTGAGAGAGAAGTGAATGATGCATACAGTATCTTATGTTTGTTAAATGGGGGCAAAGACTACAAGATCCAGGAGCTTACATCAAATCTTCATAGAACACATGTACAGCCTCAACAGAAAGATTGCATCCAGTTATGGGTGGCAAACTTTAGGAGAGATGAGCAGGTATGGGAGAAATTACAGAAAATATTCAAGAGGTCTAGGAATGAGGAAGTTCAGTTATGCGGGTGGATTGGAGAATCACAAAAAATTTACAGGGCAAAAAGAGGCTACTCGGCCCATTGTGTCTACACCAGAACAAGGAAGTGGGGTAGTTTCCTTAGACAAAGGAAGATTGAAAGGAAATTTGATAGAGATATTCAAAATCATGAACAGTCTGGACAGATTTGATTGGGAGAAACTGTTCTTGTTGGTGGAAGGACTGAGAAACAGAGATCACAGATATAAAATAATTGGCAAAAGAAGAAATGGAGACATGAATGAACTGACTATGTGTGTGGTGGAGGCAGCATGGATTGAGACATTCAAGAAGTAGCTAGATTATTATCTGAAATGTAAAAAAGGTAATGGTACTAGGTGAATTGCTCGTTTGGAGAGCCAGCACACAAATGATGGGCTGATTGGTCATATTCTCTTCTCTGCAATTCTGTGAATATGCTTCAGAGTAACATATAGTTGCTTGGCTGACCTATAACTTTGGGAAAGGAAAGCAAATGTTATTAAAACACATTTTATTAAGAAACAGATGGTTAATTATAGACAAATGAGATCCAAGACAACTTATTCTTCTCATTCATCTTATAGATGTTTTGGTAATGAATTGCAAAAGCCCCAGTTTCCAAGGTGCAGGGGGCTGTGGAATGCCTGCATGCAGTTGTTGAATAATTCTTAACAGTAATTACTACATTCTTTATACATTGGCTTGAAAGTGCCCTCTAGAGAAGTGATAAACTATAAATTGTCTCTTGCAACACTTTCTTCATCATTCGACTTCTTTCAATCACAAACCAGGGAATTACAGACCAGTGAGTCTCGTATCAATGATAGGAAACTTGGAAAAAATTCTGAAGGAAAGAATTAATCTCCTCTTGGAGAGGCAAGATATAATCAGGAGTAGTTGGCATGACTTTGTCAGGGAGAGGTCATGACTAACAAATTTGATAGAGATTTTCGAGGAGATGACTAGGTGTGTTGATGAGACTAGGCAGTTGATGTGGTTTTTATAAATTTCAGCAAAGCTTTTGAAAAAGGAGACTGATAAAGAAAGTAAAGGTACATGGGATCCAGGGTCAAAATCTGAAATTGCTGGAGGTCTGGCAGCATCTATGGAGAGAAAGCAGATTTATCATTTCAAGTCCAGTGACCCTTTATCAGTTTTTCCAGCAATTTCTGATTTTGTTTCTGATTTTCAGCTTCCACAGTTCTTTGGGTTTTTTTTTGTTTAGTGGGATGACATTTCAAAACGGCAATTGCCCAGACCCATGACAAAAGTTTACTTTTATATTTGATGCATAAGTCAGCTGCCGGTTTTGGAATGATTTATTTCAAAGTGTCTAAGATTAACTTATCTGCCAATATGTCTTATCAGAAAAGGAGAATTAAACTTGGGTAATATGCAATCAGATATGATATGCCTTTAACAAGTCCATACTTCCTCCCCTTGATCAACCTAACTATCTGCAAATCCTTGCTAATTTTACGTTGAATGATGGATTTTTAAGTGTTTGTCCAAAACTGACAAGAATAAATGGTTTATAATTACTTTGGCTATCCATCTCTCTCGTCTTAAATGAGGAAGTTAAGTGAAAAAACGTACAAATGCACTTGAGTACCACTTTTATTATAGTAGAGCATCCTACAGCCATTGGATACCTTATCTGAGGTATAGCTACTGTTACAATATAGAAGAGTGGCAACCTGTTCGCTCACAGCAGAGTCCCACAACAATCCAGACCAGATAACCAGTTTGAATAACATTTATCAAAGGATAAATATTGAACAGAACAGTGAGAAAACTCCCTTGCTATTGCTCAAGTTGCCTTAGATCTCTACATCCATCTGAGAGGACAGATAGGACCTTGGTTTAATGCCTCATACAAAGGAATGCTTCAATACTGCAAAGGGTCAGCCTAACATCAAGGTTGATGGGATTGGAGATGAGTACACAACTTTCTGACTCAGAGACAAGCTTGTTATTATTATTGTCCTGTCTTTCTTATACATCTCTTTGAAAAGCTGCCAAATTGAATTTGAATTTTGGTGACCTCGAACATGGACAAAAAATGCTTCATTTCCCTTTCTATTTCTTAATTCCATTTGATGGCCTGTTCAGGCCTTTTCATTAATATTCCATGTTTAGGGATTCTGCCCATTCTGCTTTCACTTTCTTTTCAGACAGAAGACTCCAGAATATAACCCACTGTATTTTGTTTCATTCCTCAGGTTGCTTTTGTTCTTTTACCTATTTTGTTACTGCTGACCCTTCTGCACTGGCAAGACTTTTCCCATACTTACTGTAACAAAATAATTCACGGTATAGAATTTACTTCATATTGCTTTTCACATGCTCCACTTTAAGCAGCTCTGTTTTGAGGTGGTTAGGTGTGAAATAACAAATGGAGGCCAGTATCCTGTGACCATATCATCCTTTATTGATGAATGAACTTGAACAGACCTCAACTACAGTACTGCCTCATACAGAGTCAGGCACCAGAGTCAGTATCCCTCACACTCACCTTTATTATGTCATCCAGGTTAACAGCGCCAATCAGGGAACTCATATTCTATGAGGTCAACCTGGCTAACTTCATGGCAGTCATTACAAGATGGTTGTAGTTTTTGGAGATCAATCATACAGCTCCAAAACATCACTTCAGAAGTTCATCAGGGTAGTGTTCTAGACCCAAGCATTTACAAATGCTTTATCAATGACCTTCACTCCAATGTATGGTCAACAACATTTCCTGATGAATTCACAGTGTTCAGTGACCATTCACAACATCTCAGATACTGAAGCAATGTGTGTTCACATAGAGCAACACCAGGACTGATAAGTGGGAAGTAACTTTTAGGCTACACGAGTTCTAGGTAGTGATCACTTACAACAAGAGGGCATCTAACCATCTCCCCCTGGCATTCAATGGTATCAATATTTCTGAGTGCCCCACTATCAACATTTATTGGAGACCACCATTGACCTTTTCATGAAGAGGTGGTTCCTTACTTCTCTCCAGAATGGCATGGCTTGGATTTAAAGGTCATACCTCCTTGTCTCATTGGCATTTCCCTCTTTTTCTCTCCCTTCTCTCCGGAGGTGAATTGTGGAGCAGCGGCAGGTGCGCGCATTGAGTCCCAGGCGGAGACTGGCACTGGTGAGGCAGTCCTGGAACTTACCTTGGAGCTGCTGAGTGCCGGTACGGAGCAGACTGAAGGATTGGAGTGGAGCAGGGACGGCTGTTGGACTGGGATCTGGCGCCGGTGGTCAGACCACATGTAGAGGCCCTGCGCTGAGCCGCCGCAATGTAATGTTTATTTGGAGTTCCTTTTTACCTGACTGTAATGTCAATCATTTAACGATATCTTATTTCTAACTTATTTTTTATACTCCGTAAAGTAATGCAACTACTTTTTACTTCTCTTTGGTATCCATAATTTGTACCTAGGTACTTGTACCTGAGATAGTGCCACAAAGACGCAGACATTGTAAAGGCTTTTTGTTGTACTACTACAATGGAGTACATTAAACAATAAGGGATATTCTATTCTATTCAGAAAAGCTTTCTCTCTCTCTCTGACTCTCTACCTCAACTCCTTTCAAAGTTCTCAGAAGCCTAATCTGATCTTCAAGGGAATACATTTATTGCATATATAATTTCTCCTCATAACCTAAACCATGGAGTCCTGGAAAAATTCTGACAATCCTGTGCTGCGCTCCTTCCTATAGTTTGTTCTTAGGTGCAGTACTATCCAGACTGTACACAGTATTTTACAGGTCTAACATGTTTTTGTACAGCTGTAGCAAAACCACCACCCTTTTATATTGTGATCATAAGAACTAATTCAATATTTTAGTGACTTCATACAAATAGTCATTTGGAAGGTCAGAACGTGTGTGTTGAAAGCAGATACATTCTGTCAAAGCTTTTTGTCTTATCAGGACAATTCACAAGAAATATCAACGTAAAGGGAAACACATTTGAGAGGAGTGTGCTGACTGGACAGTGGCGAGTGGACTCTGGGAAAGGTATCGCCATGGATAATACACCAGTTAATGATAACTGACAGTTAAATGTTGAGCTTTGTTTAAATTAGGCAAATTGACTCTGATTGGTCAAGGCATTGCCCTGAGAAATAAACTAAAAAACAACTATTACCCTTCTGTTGAATTGAAACAGGTTCATTGTGTAGGCATGTTCATTCTGTCCGAAAAGAGCAGGCCCTGGAGTGTTAATATGTGTAGCTTCCATCGTATGTTTGCGTACAATCCTTATATCATTACCTGATATTGTATGTCTGCAGATATTATAGAAAGTAAAGATAAACTAAACAATTCCAAACACTTAAAACATTAATATTAAATATTTGAGTCACGGGCACATTTCCCCAAGTTACAGCTGCAATTTTCATTTACTGATGCTCCAGGAATTTTGTAGATCGTGTATAAAGTCAATTAACTAATCAGATTCGAACAATTTACTTAATTAAGTGAATGCTCTAAATATTCTATTTTGAATCAGTCTCGGTTTGATGCATAGCTTATCAATCTCTTTCAATGTTAATTTTTCCTTCCACTCCTCTGCTAACAATAGCGATAATTGCAGATAACCCATTCGTTATCTTCTGCTCATCATCATGTGTTATCTTCTACCAAAATAAAATTAATGTAAAAACAAACTGGCAATGCACAGATATAATGCAGCACTAGTTGTGTAACTAAGTGATTTCAATGCATTTTGCTTTTTCTGCAAATTAATTCACGTTTTGTAATGTGTTGAATAATGGAGATCAGATCATTCTTTGTCTGTAAAAATAAGGTATTTCATTAGAATGATATAGGATTTAAAATAATTTATGTCATTAACCCAGGCCACTTGCATGTGTGATGCTATTTTAAGTTAGATAAGGACACTGGTAGGTATATAACAACTGCTGTAAAGTATGTCTTTCTCATAATCTGCTGTTGTATTAAATGGGCCCCTCACTACATCACAGTGAAGATCATCAATCAGTGGGTGGAAGATGTGATGATATTATTGTGTTATCTAAATGTAACACAAATGTTGTAATTGTTGTTATATAAAGGAAGCTACCAGTCAATTTGTACAAATCAAGGTCCCACAAAAGGCAGTAACTTACTTTAAAACTACTGGTTCAGATAGGTTTTGACCAGGAAAATGTCACCTTCCCCAACATTGTAGAGGTCCCAGTGTTGGACCAGGGTGGGCAAGGTCAGAAGTCACAAGACACCAGGTTATTGTCCGACAGGTTTGTTTGAAATCACAAGCTTTTGGAGCGCTGCTCCTTCGTCACGTGAAGCCACTTCAGAGCAGCACTCCGAAAGCTTGTGATTTCAAATAAACCTGTTGCACTATAACCTGGTATCTTGTGACTTCTGACCTTCCCCAATATTGCCAAGGAATGTTTTATATCATCTTGACAGAGTTTTCATGGCTACTATTTAACAAGGTTACTATTTTTGCCAGATAAAAGACACCCGTGATAATGAAGCGCTCCCTCCATGCTATCTTTAAGCATCAAATTAGATTGTTTGCAAGGTGCTCTGGATTGGTACTTGGTAGATCTATACCCTTCTGATTTAATGCTGAGAATGCTGTCACTGAGGCAATGGACTGGATTTTACTGGCCCTTTGAAAACAGGCTGGGAGACATAAAGCCTTGGAAAATGGTGGGAGAGGGTATTGTGATGGCGGCTTGCTATCTTCCCAGCACCAAAGGATACTTTGAGAGACAAGAATCTCAGCAATGTGGCTAATCTTTGACTGAAGGCAGGTAGCCAAATAAACCAATTAATTGTCCAATTAATGATTACTTTCTGCCCTCACTGACAACTTGCCAGAACTTGAAGTGGCAGTCATGGCATAGGGAAAATATTAGCTGAACTCTTGCAGCCTCTTAGCAGTTTCCTGGTGGAAATCCTCCTTTGTAGCCCCTCACTGGCCTAAGAAGAGCCACTGCCATTGCCCCGCCCCGCTCCCGCCCAACAACAACAACAACAGGACCCTTGTGGATAACACACAACCCTCCCTGAACATTGAGGCCACCTGCCTTACTCAGCCTGGTTTAAAGGAAACACTTATCTGGCCTCAGTATGGAGATGCCCCTCTAATTCTTTTGCAGTCACAGAAGTGACCACTTCTAGTATTGATTGGCCATAGCTTTGGGAGGGTGGTCACCACATACAATTAGATGGCAGTCCTGGTTGTAGTCAGTTATTTGGCTACTAAGGGTATAATGACCATTTTTGATCCAGACAACATATATTGACAAAACTAGGCTTCAAGCTCAGCTACGAACAGAAAACATTTACTGCAAGTGGTGAATATGAACTTATTTTGAAGCTATTTTTAATTAAAATTGCCCTTTAAATGAACTTTGCTTGAAATCAGTTTGCTCTGCTTCTTGTAAATTTATATCAGTTTATGAAAGGCAGTAATTTTTTTTTGTGTTACGATGTCTTTTATCCTTGACATTCTAACACAAAATCTGTAATAGTAATTTTCTTTTTATTAGGGCCAGATGCATTTTCTGGAAACTATTTTGTGCTGTGATAATTTCATTTATATTTTCAGTGCTCACATAATTGCTAGACAGTGAAAATACTTGGAAGATTGAATCACCTTCATCATAGTAATTAACTATTCAACACTGCCAGGCTTCAAACTGTCAAGTCTAAAAGTGAACTTTCCTAAGCAGATTGAAGACTTTGAGTGATGGATTCTTTTTGCTTCATTTGTTTCAGATTCCAAAATAGTTCTCAACTGATGAACCAAATCATAATTAAATTAAGGAAGAAGTTAGAAGGGTATAAATCATGTTGGGTTTGTTTTATAAAATGATTTAATAGTAGAACACTCAGGTGAACTCCAATCTTGTGGAAGTATATACAAATAGGATCGATTTGTATATTACATTTTTTTTGTTCTTATTTGCCGACAAGATAATTAATCTACCTCTAGCATTCATTATATTTTGCTGTGATGCACTTTGCTTTGTGCTGTGACCAAAGATGTCATTGGTCTTGATTTTGTAGTCAGTGATGAAGCAAGGGCATTCGTCATTAACTTTGAAGAAAGCTACTAAGAGTGATGTATCAATCTCTGCAATATGTTTTTCTTTCCTTTTCCCAACACCAGTATAAAGCTGGCACCCAGTCAAGGGATGCAGCATCAAGAATGTAAGCAAGGAGATAAGGAGTCATAGAATCCCTAAAGTGTGGCCATTCAGCTCATCAAGTCCACACCAATGCTTTGAAGAGCATCCCACCCATACTCCATTCTCCCATCCCATACCCCTGTATTTCTTATGGCTAATCCACTCAGACTGCACATCTTTGAACTTTGGGAAGAAATTGGAGCACCCGGAGGAAGCCCATCAGACATGGGGAGAATGTACAAACTCCACACAAGCAGTCGCCCAAGGCTGGAATCAAACCCGGGTCCTGACAGTGCTAACCACTGAGCCATCGTACCGCCATCAACAGCGAACCAGGAGGTTAAAAGCAGTTAACATCCTTCACTTTTAATGGAAATTTTTAAATTTCAAAATGAATAACAATGCTTAGGATAAAATGCTAAAAAAGGTTTAAAATAGTCTTTAAATTTATGTTTCTCTTTCATTATTATACAGGGATTTGAAATTGAGTCCTGGAACAGCAGCATGTACAGGAAGCGCTGAGTCCTGGAACAGCAGCATGTACTGGAAGGGCTGAGTCCTGGAACAGCAGCATGTACAGGAAGGGCTGAGTCCTGGAACAGCAGTGTGTACGGGAAGGGCTGAGCCCTAGAACAGCAGCGTGTACAGGAACGGCTGAGTCCTGGAACAGCAGTGTGTACAGGAAGGGCTGAGCCCTGGAACAGCAGTGTGTATAGTAAGGGCTGAGCCCTGGAAGCAGGAGGCAAAGGGAAAGGCATGAGGAGTATGAAGGAGAAGGAAAACACCATCCTGAACATCGGACCTGTAAGCAGAGACAATTAAAACTAAATATGGCTGAGAACCAGTGTCAAAGGAGAAAGTGACTCTCTAGGTGGATGGTTACAGATATCTATGTCCTTGTCAGTAAAGACCCTACACCTTACATCACTGATTGCCATGCCTTGCCAGTCAATGTCAGAGTAACTGTGACCTTGAATTTAGTATCACTGCCATTATAATGATTAGCTGTGAACATCTGTGGCATCTCAAAGATGCATCAACCTGGTAATAGGAGAGGGTGTTAGATGTCACCTTAATAATACTAATGCTCTGAGGACAGCAGTTCAAGTCCTGTCACAGCAGCTGCTGGAACTTAACTTCAATGTAGTGAACTTGGAGTAAAGGAAATCTGCTATCCGTGCCCGGTTTGGCCTACACTGACCCCAGACCCACAGCAATGAAGTTGACTATTAACTTGCCATTGAAAGCACCTGTAAAAATCACTCAGTTCAAGGGATGAGCTGCAAATACATGCCTTTCCAGTGACATACACATCCCTTGGAAGAATTTATAGAAAGGTCGCAGGTGCCTCTTCCCAAGGCTGAAAATCAACTCAAGTTCACAAATAATAATCATTGGTGATTTTAATCTACATGGAGATTGTATAAATCAGATTGACAAGAATATTTCGCGTGGATTCATAGAGTGTTTTCAGGACAGTTTTTTAGAGCACTATGTTCTCGACCTAGCCTGAGACACTAGGTCTGATCATGTGCCATGAGATAACCGTTAATGAAACATCTCATATTAAAGGCAGCGATTGTAATATGATTGAATGTTATATTCAGTTAGAGGAAGAGATACGAGGATTGAACATGAAAGTTTTAAACTTAAATATGGGCAATTTTGAGGGCATGAAGACAAAATTGGCCAATGTGAACTGGGGAAACTAGGTGAAAGAACAGGTTGGTTCCCTAAATGGAGACAGACATTGAAAGAAATATTTCAGAATACACAAAAAAATTACTTTCCAATCAGAAAGAAAGATTTTACTGGAAAGATGCATCCACCGTGGTTAACTGAAGAAATTAAAAGTACTGTCAAATTGAAAGAAAAATTACATAATTCTGCAATGATGAATGGCAGATCAGAAGATTAACAGAACATAAGGAACAGCAAGGAATGACTAAACTAAAGCAAAAGGAAATTAAAGTATGAGGGTCAGCTAGCTAGAAATATAAAATCCAATATTAAGAGTTGCTACAGATAGTAGATGCTAGTAAAGTATAAGTGAGCTCAGGGCTTCTAGGGAATGAGTCTAGGGAATTAGTGATGGAAAATAGAGAAATGGTTGATGAAATGAACAGTAATTTTGTTTCTGTCTTTACAATAGAGGATACAAATAACATTCCGAAATTGTTGTGAATCAGCAGGTCAAAGAGATTAAGCAATTTAAAGCAATCACAATCACAATGGAAAAGATACTCAGAAAATTATGAGAACTATAATCCAACAATTCTCCTGACCCTGCTGATATTACCGTAGGGTGTTAAAACAAGTGGCTACTGAGATAATATTGCATTTGTTTTAATTTTCAGAGTTTTCTAAATTTTGGAAACGTCTATCAGATTGAAAAATAGCAAATGTTGCTCCTTTTTTACAGAAATCAAGGAAACAGTAAGTGGGAAAATACAGGCCAGTTAGCCTAAAATCTCTGGCAATGGAAAATATTAGAATATATTACTAAGGAGATTAAGACACGGCACTCAGGAAATCATAACGCAATCATGCAGTCATCTTGAAAAGGAAATCACGTTTGCATAATTTATCGGAGTTCTTTAAGGAGGGGACAAACAACATGGATAAAGGGGAACTGATGCATGTACTATACTGTGATTCCCAGAAGACATTTGACAAAGTGATACATCAGAGACTGCTAAGTGGGAAAACTCTGAGTGAGTTACTCCAACATCTGCAGTTCTTACTATCTCTAAGTGGGAAAAGAAAGCTCATGGCTTAAAGGGTAACATGGGAGAGGATTAGTAGGTTAAAAGGAAACAGACGGTGGACATAGACTGTTTAGATGTTTATACCACTGCAGGAGTCCATTCGGCCCATTATCTCTGCAACAATCAACAAAAACTTGTCTACACTAGTCCCATTTTCCAGCTTTTGGTCTGTAGCCTTGGAAGCTTTGGCAATGCGTAACAGGTAATTTACAGTTTGTCAGGATGCAAAAGTAATGTGCCGCAGGGATCAGTGCTGGGTCTTTAATTATTTACAATTTATATCAATGACTTGGTTGAAGATAATGAATGTATGGTTGTTAAATTTAATGACACTACAAGGATAGACAACAAAGTGAGTTGTGAAGAGGAGATAAAAAGTATGCAAAGCAATGTGGATGAGTTCAGTGAGTAGGCAAAATATTGGCTTACAGAGTACAATGTAGAAAAATGTGAACTTGTCCACTTTGGCAGAAGGAATGTACAAGTAGTATATTATTTAAATAGAGAGTGATTGCAGAACTCTGAGCTACAGAGATACTTGGTATCCTGGTACATGAATCACAAAAGGTTACTGTGCAGGTACTGTAGTAATTAAGAATGCAAATGGAATGTTGTCATTTGTTGCAAGGGAATTGGAAGTTAAATGTAGGGATGTTTTGCAATAGTTATATAGAATGCTGGTGAGGTCACATCTGAAGAACTGTATACAGCTTTGGTCTCCTTCATAGAATCCCTACAATGTGGGAGCAGGCCATTCAGCCCATTGAGTGCACACTGACTGTCTGAAAGTGCATCCCCCTCAGACCCGTCCTCCATACCCTATCCCTGTAAACCTGCACTTCTCGTGGCTAATCCACATAGTCTGCACATTCCTGGACACTATAGGCAATTTAGCATGGCCAATCCACCTAACCTGAGCATCTTTAGACTGTCAGAGGAAACCCACTCAGACATCAGAGAACGTACAAACTCCACCCAGACAGCCGCCCCAGGCTGGAATCTGACCCGGGTACCTGGTGCTATGAGGCAACAGTGCTAACCACTGAGCCACCATTTACGGAAGGATGTAAAAGTGTGGGAACAGCCATTCTCCCAGTATTCACTGTGAACAATCCTCCAGATATCTTTCTAAATGGACATTAAGAAATTAAATTTATATCAATCTAATAGAATAATATTCAAAAATATGCCAGATTGAAAATCTCTCATCTATAAAAACATTCAAAAATATAAATCCCCTCAAATAGCCAATCTGGTATGAAAACAAATAAACAAACACATTAATTCGCAAGTCAAAGATAAATAGTTCTTGGCACATGATTTAAATTGACTTAGGGAAAAGAGAATTTCATATGGTAGACATTGTTAGATGTTGAGGGCAGCTTTCTTTGAGATCAGCATTGAGCAGTCATACTTTGCTGCTGATTGCAAAACATGGGGCATTATCATGTATGACTGTCATTTTTTAACCCCATTGTATTGATTCTGAATTATTGATCAACATTCCTTGTGCATGTCAAATATTTGTCAGGTTGATGTCAGAAAATGTTCAGTAGAAAGCCATAGTTTGCTTTTGAGGATGTTGAATAGTTTGCCAATCTTCAAAAATCATACTCTCATGACTTTAAACAGATCTTTGTTATTTTATGAAAAGAAAATTGAACAGCAAGAACATGGAAACCATTGTTTAAATGTTTTTCCTTCTGAAAGCAGCATACTTGCCTTGCTTAAAAGTATATTTAGGTTTTTGCTATATCCTTAATAAAACTGTCTAGGAGCATTGGTGAGACGCTATCTAGAGTAGTTGTTTAGTTGCCTTACCTGAGGACAGATACATTGTATTGGAAGCTATTCAGAGCTGGTTCCCCAGACTAATTCCTTGAATGAAGGTATGATCTAATGAGGATGGTTAAGCAGGATGGGCATAAACTTACTGAAGTTCAGAAAAATGAGAAGTGATCTTTGTGAATTATATAAGATTTTGTAGGGACTTGACAGGGTAGATTTTGAGAGCATGTTTTCCATCTTAAGAGAATCCAGAAGTAGGAGGTATACATTGGAAATAGTAACGTTCCCATTTAAGATTGAGATGAGGAGCAATTCCTTCCTTCAGACGATCATGAATCTTTGACATTCTCAACCCAGAGAGCTGTGCTAACTGAGACAGTGAATATATTAAAGATCAAGCAAGGCAGAGTTTTGAGCCACAATGGAATCGAGGGTTATGTGGGCAGAGAAGGAAAGTGGAGTCAAGGCCACATGCAGATCAGCTATCTCTTATTGAATGGTGGAGTAGGCACAATGGCTTGAATGCTCTATTCCTGCTTCTATTTCTTATGACCTTATGCATTTGAGTTAAAGATGTGGATGTCATGGGTGAATGATTTGGGCACCTAACCAATTTTTAGGTTTATTTTGACGTGAAAGAAAATTACTCAGTATGTCAGTCAACCTAATTAATCATCAATACCCTTGTGCATGAGACAATGATCAAAATTACAAATTAAAATGATTTAGCCTTTGAATATGAAGTAAAATTATTGACACTGGTATGTTTGTAACAAATAGCTTCGGTCGTTACTCTGTTAAAGAATAGTTAACAAATTGAGTAAGCTTACGCTTTACTTATTTTCATACAGAAATTAACTATATTAAATTAAATCAACACTTTAAAAAGCTGGGAAGAGCATTGCCCTTTAAATTCTATAAGCATTGGATTTCTACTATTCTAGTCTAGTATTAGGAAGAGAAAAAATATGCTATTTCTATGTAATGATTTTATTTCTGCAGACATACATAAACCAATTAATCTTGACATCTTGACCTTATGAACCCATAGCACTAGCTGTGATTCTCGAAGCAATTTGGTGAAGGAAGAGGTCAGATGAAGTAGTTTGAGTGGAGGAGCATTGCTGTGAAGATTTGGAATGTCTGGCAGGGGTGCAAGTGTAGAGTTTTAAATTTTCCATGTAAAGTTTGTACAACTGGCAACTGCTTGAGAATTGGCCGTAAGAGGTACCACCACTTCTCAGGAACAGCTCAGATTGGCACTGTAGCCATCCAAGTCAGACTATCATCTAAATCTACTGCTCTGAGAGATCCATCTCTGGTGACTTCACTCCATTCACACTGTGTGAATTGAAGCTGGTTGAGTGGATTGAGTGATGTGTTTAATGGCTACCATAGACTACACACTAATAAACTTGTATTGGAACTGGAGGTCACATAGCTACACCAAGCCAGCCACCATGCTAGGTACAATTACATTTGGCCAAATGCCTTTTTTTCATCAAAAAAGACAAAACTGCATACACTATGATTTTCAGTTATAAATGCCCAAGGTTATCCAACATAAATGGTAAACAATGAAAATCATCATGACTTAACAGAAATGTGTGTTAACTCTAGTCAGTTCCACTTCCATCAATTTCTGCACAAACTTTGTGTAATGTTTGAATCGTGCAGGTCTCCAAATTACGCATATGTACATTATTGTTGACTGTTCATCTGGCATCTCATCCTGAGGGTGATGTTCCTTCTGCAGGGAGTGTTATTCCTGTGGCATGTGCTGTTGCCCTGGTAACTCTGTTTGCTGATCCACTTCTGTTGCTGGGGAACGGTGGACGTTTGAGACTGATAATTGTTCTACGTTCAGTGCAGGAGCTGAGATCACAGTTTCCCAATCAATTGACTGCAGTGAATGTACAGCTTCCTTAGATGCACATGGATGTTTGCGACAATATATCTGTTTTTCTCATTCACTTGCTTTACACGCGTTTGTCTTTACACAGGATAAACAGAATACGTCCCCATCAAAATACCCCTTCAGGAACACAAATTTCACACACACACCTCTGGCCTGTGGTACATGCTCTCTAGAGTCGGGGTCTGTGGGCTTGACACTGTGCCCTCCAATTGATTCCCCGTTTGGGTTAGTGTCCCCTAATATGTTTGGTGTGTACGTGTTGGTTTGGTTTATGTTCCCAAATTCTAGCTTGTGGAACCTTTTGTAACATCTCCAGCCATCACTCTGTCTCCTGTGGGCATCGTTTTGTTAAGTGGGTCTTCATTTTAAACTTTAGTGTAAGGGAGGTTGTGTCCCAATGACTCCATTCCCCCTCAGAGTGCCAAACAGTACCCTGGTCTCCTGGGGGTGGCAGGACATACATCTAGAGAAATATCCCCCTTACCACTGTGGCCTTCCTGCTCCCCTCCTATTAGGGCAACTTAGCAGCGAAAACCTTATCCATTTCACAGTCCTGAACACAAACACAGCCTTGCCGTTCAGCAGTGCTCAGGCTCAGTTCCACATTAAAACAGTCCAACATTCAACAAATCACATGTACCATGGCCCAAAAAACTCTAAGTGAACTATATACACTCAAACTGTACAACTCCACCCATCTCTGGGTGGCCAGAATAGAACCTGACAGTTCTGTGTCTCCTGCAGCCTCTGGGTAGCCAGAATACTGGGGACCAGGGCGTTGTCGGCTTTGAAGCCTGGGGAGTTCTCCTCAGCGCTACCCCTCTTTCTAACTGGGGATGCCTCCTGAATCCCAAACTACAGCAGGGCTGGCCTTGCCTGACAGTGTCTTGGCTGACCCTAGCTCTGTGGCCAGCAGGACCATGTCCTACTCTGGGACCTCCTCAATGTCTCTGGTTCCTGCCTGGCCTGTGGCCTCCCCAGGGGGCTCTCGTCATCTCAGGGCTGCTGTGTGATCTGTGACCTGTGGGAGTGTGGTCTCCTCCTGGGGCTCCAGGGAACTTCTTGAGCGGGGTTTCCTGAACTAAGGGCAGGGATTAGTTCTGAGGAAGGGTCACCAGACACAAAACATTAACTCTGTTTTTTCCTTCACAGATGCTGCCAGATCTGCTGAGCTTTTCCAGCAACTCTGTTTTTGTACTATCGGTTATTAATTTAACACAGGCTAATTACTATTAAAAACTAAACAGTAGTTTCAAACGCAGACACTTTAATCAGACTTCCTGACCTTGGAGTTCCCTGCAGTGTCACCAACCCACCTTTCCCTCCCTGCTAGCTAGGTTGGATACTTTGGGTCTTGAGGAAATAGTCTCACTACTGGAGATAAACATAATTTTGAAATACAACTGGCTGCTGTAGCTAATGCTTCACTGAAGACTTCGGATGGTGTTCAGTCTGGTTTGAGGACTTGGGTTTTCTTACTTTGTGGTGGTTTTATGAGCCAGTTTTCACCTCAGGATGTGTCTGAGGCCTTATCAGTCGTGTTGGTGGTTTTCGGAGGTCATCAGGCATCAGATCTGCTGGTCGTGGTCAGTCACCGTTGGTTCCCATGGTACGGAACAGCCCTGTGTCGGTAGGTTTCAGGGAGATAGCTGTGCAGATAGTTCTTGGGGAGGGTAGCTGTCTGGGATCCCTCTTCTGTTTTTAGCTGCAGGGTTGGGTCTCTCTCTCTCTCTCTCTCCCAGATCACGGTTAGCAGTTATAAAGACCATGTGCTCCGTTAATCACCTCTCAAATGTGTGTTATCCATTGTGTTTCTGTTGTCTCCTTTGTGGTGAGTTGGCTTCCTGATAGTTTAGAGTAGGTGTAAGTGTGTTTTGATTATGTGGAGTGTCCATTATTTCTGTCAATGAATATTCATTGAAGTTGAATGCCTTAGTACCTCTGAAGAGTCCAAAATGTCTGAAGTTGTTGCCGTAGGTCTGGTTCATTGTTCCTTTAGGGCTAAGGGGTGAATAGGATTTCTAACTGAACCATGGTTCCAGACAGCTATCCCCGTGATTGCCTATTCTAGAGCATAGCCCAGCTGCATTTCTTTTTGTTTTAAAAGTTCTGTTAAATATCTAGAGATTTTCGTTCAGTATTCTAAATGACAGGGATTTTTGCTCACTCCTACACACTGAACACAATTTAGGTGACATCTGCTGAACACAAATTTCACATAGGCTAACTCTTCTTGAGATTGTTGAACATTTGTCCTCGAATTGGTTCTCTGATGTTCAGTTCTGACAATGACTTGGCTGTTTTATCAAAGTGAAATTTAGATTTCTGTCATTTCACTTTAATTTTGTCATTAAGGGTTATCAATTTAATACTGAGATGAGGACGAATTTCTCTCAGAGGGTTGTGAGTGTATGGAACTTGTTGCCGTTGTTGGGGTAGACTCCATTCATATATTTATGGCTGAGATAGATTCTTGATCAGTAGGGGAATCAAGAGTAACAGGAAAGTGCAGGGAAGTGGATACAAGGAATGTTGGATCAGCCATGATCCTATTGAATGGCAGGGCAGGCTCGAGGGTCCAAACAGCCTGCTCCTGTTCCTATTTCTTATGGTCTTATTCATGCTTATTGCTATTTCTGGCTTTGGGAGTTTTTATTTGCTACTGGAAAGGTAGGTTGGGTGCAGAGTGATCGTAGATTTTGAACTGGGCTACTTTCTGCACTTTTATCAGGTGTACTTCTCCACACGAAGATTGTACAAGTTCATGTTGATTTTGCTCAATGCTTTATGATCCCTTTGATATTTTTCACTGCCATATCAGCCTTTCCATTAGGCTGTGGATAGAGTGGAGATGATGTAGGGTGTTGAATTTCCCAAATCTTCAAGAAGTGACTGAATTCTTCACTGATGAAGAATTGTCACTCGTCGCAATGTCCACGACCACATTAGTAGTCATTGACATCAGACCTAACCCCAAGTGGAGCTCTGCAGGGGTAAGTTTTGGGACCACAACTATTCACATTATACATTAATGATCTGGACAGAGGAACTGAGGATATTGTTGCTAAGTTTGCAGATGACACATAGTTGGAGGGACAGCTAGCGTTGAAGAAGCAGGAAGGCTGCAGAAGGAGTTGGACACCTGGGAGAGTGGGCAAAGAAATGGCAGATGGAATACAATGTGGGAAAGTGTGACTTTATGCACTTGGCTAGGAAGGATAGAGGCGTGAACTATTTTCTAAATGAGGAAAGACTTCGGAAATCTGAAGCACAAATGGGCTTAGAAATCTTAGTTCAGGATTCTCTTAAGGTTAACATGCAGAATTGGTTGGCAGTCAGGAAGGCAAATACAGTGTATTTCAAGCGGGCTAGAATATAAGAGCAGACAAGTACCGCTGATGCTGTACAAGACTCTGATCAGATTGCATTTGGAATATTGTGAGCAGTTTGGGGCCCAGTATCTAAGGAAGGATGTGTTGCCATTGGAGGGGGTCCAGAGGAAGTTTATATGAATTATCCTGCAGGTGAAGGGCTTGTCTGTGAGGAATAGCTGATGCCGCTGGGTCCGTACCAGACTGAATTTAGAAGGATGAGGGGGATATTATTGAAATCTGCAGATTGCTGATACAGTTATTGAGGGAAAGATGTTTTCACAAGTAAGAGAGATTAGGAAATGAGGACACAGCCTCAGAGTGAAGGAGCAACCCTTCAAAAATAGGATGAGGAATTTCCTCAGCCAGAAAGAAATGGCTGGTGAATTTGTGGAACCCATTGTCACAGAGGGCTGTGAAGGCAATGTCATTGAGTGTATTAAAGACAGGGATAGGTAGGTTCTTGATTGATAAGGGGTTCAAGGGTTACAGGGAGAAGGCAGAAGAATGGGGATGAGAAATATATCAGCTATGATCGAATGGCTGAGCAGACCCAATGGACTGAATGGCCTAATTCTTCTCCCATATCTTATGGTTTTACAGTTTAAGTAGTCAGAGTTGTAGTTGACGATAATATTCATTGCCTGCAGGAGTCGTAACAACTTCATTGGGAAGAGTGCCCCAATAATTTAGCTCCACTATTCTATGAGCTATCACAAACATATCAATACTCAATTAAACCACCAAAATGATAATTGGCTCGACTGACTACTATTCAGGACAAAGGTAATTCAGACCAGGTTTTGCAGTTGACAGAAAAATAGCTATATTGTAAACAAACTTATTCTTTAATAAATGGCAAATAATGGATTACTAATTTACCACTGTGATTTTATCTATATCCCTTTATAAAACACTTATTCACAAATATGACAAACAGAAATGGATGGTTTGACACAAATATTATAGGGGAAATATATACAGTGAGAATAAATTCTGTAGCTCAAAAGTCCAGGTCTGGGTATGAGTTGTTTCCAGTGTTTAGCAATGAGAACACAATGTTGTCTACTGAACAATAGTCACTCCTTATTTGTTAGCTGATTGGGTGGACTTAAGTCTTTTCTTGCATTAATGTTTTTTTCTCTAGAGTGTCTCAGTTTCATTTTGCTTTTTCACTTACAAAGAGAAGGGAGGGAGAGGTGTTTCTTGTTTGCAGGTTTCCGGATGTCTCTGCAGTACTCTCACAGGTCTGTTACAAACTGCACTTGGATCAATGTGAAGGCTGTAAATCTGTCAATAGGCAGTTTTCCCTTCACTTAAAGACTCCTGATGTCACTTTGTCTCATAAAGCACCCTTATGATTGCTCTGAAAAGTAGCATCGGGCTGAACTTTGCTTTCTTTTTGTCAGTTTTTTGCTGGTTTCTTGGAGGCTTCTTACTGTGAAGCTTAGAGATTTCTCTCACCATATTGGACTGAACTCACCTCATTAACTACCTACCGTGTAACTATAGTGCCACCCTCACCCAATTCTAGCCCCATCTCACCGTGTGCCCTGCCCAGAACAACTCATCACTCACCAGATTTCTGGAAGATTGGCATCCCTGGTGTCTATGCCATCTATGAGAAGCTGTTATGATGTGTTGGCAATCCACTGTTGCTGCTCACTGGCAACTTTGTGGCACAGCATCCAGAAATCTGTGCTGCTCATGGCACATAGCTGACACTTTGTGCATACAAACCTCTCACCCTAGTCACTGTTAAACCACCAGGCCACACAGTTTACCTGTCCTTAGCTTGATCCTGCCCAAAACCCCTCTCTACTTCACTGCTATGGGGGAGAGAGGTGATTTGCGGTAGTGGAGGTTAATCAATGATTGTCACCACCCTGGCTTCGAGTGGATTGACTATGTTTGGCTTGAATAAGCTGAATGCCTGGGGGTCATGGGGATAAGGTGGGAATATGAGCAGATAAATAAACAAGTTACATGGGACCATGGGATAGGTTGAACCAATGGGGTTTAAGGGGAGGACAGGGCAGAAAAGAACACAAAAATTTGGGAGTCACTTAGACAGAGAGGCTGAACCTTGGACTTACTCAGTGAGGTGCTATCTGTGTTGCCTTCCAACCTTAGCCAAATCACAAACCTGCCATAGGCATTAAAATGGCTCCCACCCTCAATTGGCAGAGTGTCTGTTCTTTTCCCTGAGGGAGGAGGCTACACTTTTGTGCAATGTGAGGCCCTTCAAAGGGCAACAGCATTAAACACGTACCCATATACTGCAGCGAAAAGACATTTTTCATCACAAAAACCCGTATGTGGTCCTTACTGTTGTGACTTCTTGTGTTGAATAAATCCCCTGGTCACAGGCACTTTCAACCATTTCCTTTAGCATTATAAGTAAATCCTTCTAATAGCTATGAAGGGCAAGGAAGATCTTGCGGGGAAGGAAATTTCACCCTAGTTGCCAAAGTAATCGCTCACTTCACACCTTGGTTCATAAAATATCCATACCATATACTGTATGCAATACTTCCTTTCTGGGGACTGTGCAGGTTGGATAAGTGGGGAGACATTCTCATTATTTCTGCCGTATGTAGAAAGTGCTGCTGTATGCGCATAAAATGGCTTCAGCAACAGATGTCTGAATCAGGGCAATGACGTACAACGTTAAATTTAGAGGCATCCACTGGCCTTCTTCTCAGGATACCATGTCCCAATCTTTGGAGGATGCCATTCATATGTTATTTGTGTGCGCTGTGACTGCTGAATGATCATGTTGCTGAGGATCTGCTTTGTTTCTGGGATAGCCCACTCAGGGTCTTTGGAACAGTCCCCACTGGGTCCAGGCACAGAAAGCATGGCCATCCCTGTGGTCGCTGTACTAACAGCTGCTACACGAATGGTGAGGAACGTATGAATCTGGAAGCCCAAGAGCAGCTTGACCTTCAGCAAGCGTGGAACCATGTCTACGTGGATGTGGAGGTCCCAGCCATAGGTGCCCTCATGATTTGGTGAAGAGGCAGGAGAGCCATGAAGATGGAGGATAAGTGAATTATAAAATCCCTACAGTGTGGAAGCAGGCCATTCGGCCCATCAAGTCCACACCGAACCTCTAAAAATCATCCCACCCAGACCCACTCCCCCTACCCTAACCCTGTAACCTTGCATTTCCCATGGCCAATCCCCCTAACCTGCTCATCTTTGGACTGTGGAATGAAACAAGAGCACCTGAAGGAAACTCACACAGACACGGGAAAGATGTGCAAACTCCACATAGACAGTTGCCTGAGGCTGGACCAAAACTGTGTCCCTGGCAATGTGCTAACCACTGAGCCACCATGTTCCCCTAGCAGTGGTACTATACTCTGTCCAGAGGTGGTATACAGAGCACCACATGATGCTGTCAAGTGTATCTGCAAGCCAAAACCTTCCACTGGGGTCACTGAGGATCATACAATGGTCCCTCCACATGGGGTTTCTATGCAGGTCATGTCTAGGACATTATACCTGTACAATCAATTTGTGCATGTGAATTGTTGAGGGATGTGGGAAGACTTGATGTGGGTAGTATGTTGTGCTCTGATCAGAAGTATGTGGTGGGTTGATGCACTACCGTCACTGTACACTGCCCTGGGCCTATTAGAGGGTTTCTTTGTGAGGTGTCACGTCAATTTGGCACTGCAGATTTCTCAGCCTACTACATTGTAAAAGCGTAAAAGAGTGAGGGAGTTATTACAATGCTACATTTTCTTTGCAGGCCTAAATGGCATGTGATACCCGTGAAAGATTGAGGAAGGGAGCTGATATGTCAAGCCTGGCCATCCTTTGACAGCTTTATTCACATCAGTTGACATCCCACTAGCCAAAGAAACTGTGGCCACATTACTAGAAGAAACAGCAACGCAGACCAGCAGCTCCATCAGCAAGGACAACATGCTTAAATTACTCGACCTCTACCTCACCACACATTTTGTCTTTAATGGTCAAGTATACAAGCTTATCAACGGTACACCAATGGAGTCACCCATTTCAGGACTCATCGTGGAAGCAGTCATGCAAAGACTAGAACACACCAACCTCCCCGACATTCAACCCAAACTGTGGATCCAGTACGTAGACGACACGTTTGTCATTATTAAACACAACAAATTAGAAGAGACCCACCACCTCATCAACAGCGTATTCACAGGGATTAAATTCAGAAGGGAAGAAGAAACCAACAATCAACTTCCGTTTCTGGATGTTAAAGTAGAATGACTGACAAACGAAGAGTTCCAAACCTCAGTATACAGAAAAGCAACCCACACTGATCAACACCTCAACTTCCACAGCAAACATCCCAACATGCATTAAAACATTATTTGAATGGGCCAGGACTGCAACACTCCAGAACTACGCAGGGAAGAGGAAGAACACTTATACAAGAAGGCAGCAGAAGGGGAAGATAAGGCAGTTGTGAAGGCATGGGAGATATTTGCCTTTATTTGTCAAGGCATTGACTAGAAGAACAAGGAGGTTACGATGGGGTTGTACGTAGTGCCAGTTAGGCCACATCTGGAGTACTGTGTGCAGTTCTGTTTGCCACACGATAAGAAGATAGGATTGCAATAGAGAGACGGTGTAAAAGTGATGCACCAGGATGTTGCCTGGGCTGGAGTGATTCAGTATGAGGAGAGACTAAATAGGCTGAGGTTATTTTTCTTAGAACAGAGAAGGCTGAACAGGGATCTGATTGAAGAGTACAAACTTATGAGGGGCATAGACAGGATGGATAGTAATGAACTTTTTCCCCTAGTAGAGGGGTCAATAACCAGGGGCAAAGACTCAAGGTAAGGGTCAGGAGGTTTAACAGATTTGGGGAAAAATATTTTTTCACTCATAGGTGGAGGGTATCTGGAATTCACTGCCTGAAAAGATGGTAGAAGCTGAAATCCTTACAACCTTTGAGAACTATTTAGATGATCATTTGAAATGTCATAGCATACAAAGCCACAGGCCAAATGCTGGAAAATGGGATTAGAATAGATAGGGACTTAATGAATGACACAGACACAATGGGCTGAGGAGCTCCCTCCATGCTATAAAACTCTAAGACTATGTGGATGTAAATAAGTTGCATGGAAGATCTTACGTGAATGTGTATTAATTTTCAACCAGGATTGTTACAAGTTGCGGTGATTGTGTTTATGTGACTTAAGGATTTAGATTTTTGGATAGGAGGTGGGATAAAAAGGAGATGGAATGTAGGGTATAGAAGTTTTTACTGTTTGAGCCACTGGAACTCTTTAGAGGATTAAAGCCTTCTTTAAGGACCTTTGAGATGCTACTTACAGGCATGTGCACATCTGTCAGTGCAGGTTCCACTCCTCCTCAGCGATCTCCTCTTCAGAGGAATTAATGTGTCATCCTCGCTCCTCCTCTGAGACAGTATTTACTCTCTGGAGTACATGATAGTAGAGTGTGCAGCTCACAACCACCACCCAGGACACCCTGGATGACAGTTTCTGGAGACCTGCTCCTGGTCTGATGTGTCAAAGCAGTGAAATCTCATTTTTGGGGAAACAACGGTTTGTTCTACGTTGGCTCTGTTTGTGCTGCGGCTCTTGT
The DNA here is from genome assembly GCA_024137785.1 of Ginglymostoma cirratum. Taxonomy (NCBI): domain Eukaryota; kingdom Metazoa; phylum Chordata; class Chondrichthyes; order Orectolobiformes; family Ginglymostomatidae; genus Ginglymostoma; species Ginglymostoma cirratum. The sequence goes on from JAHRHZ010000012.1 coordinate 54,334,250, forward strand.
TTTGCTTCTTTTAATAATAAATCAATAATTTTTTAGTTAATTAAAGAAACCTAGTTGTTGGAATTTTTAAAATTTAAAACCTAATATAAATAAACTTTAATGACTATATTGGGAGCTAGGTAAAATGTTTTAAATTTATGTCGTGACCAGTGGAGTAGTGAGACGAGATAGAGACAGTGCACCATCCAGACTTGGTGGTAGTTTGTTTATTGCAGCTAAGTTTGAACTTACCTGCTGACCTGACCTTTAGGGTGCACTTGATCATGCCTGGCACCCTGGGGTAACCTGCCCTGGCTGATTATCCTCTGGTTTGTTTAGTGTGTCTATTGTGGTCAGGGGTAAAGGAGATAGTTTGTCATCCATGTCCAAGCATCTCACCACTTAAGTGCTTTACTTGCAGTGGTGGGCTCAGGCTATGTAATGTCACTGAGTCCCCCATGCAGCGTGAATTGAGCCAGATGCAAAAACAAACTTAAGAGCCACAGTGACTTTCAGATTAACCACCCAGTTAAATGCAAAGCCCTCAGCCACCAACTCAAAGAGAGAAGTCATAGCAGGTCTTGAAAACTGGAGTCTCCTCAGGCAGTGTGTCTCCGTCATTGGCAGATAGCTCACCCTTACCTTGCAGACATGATAGCCTGGATAAGACCTCCACAGCTGCTGCATCCTGCCCTCAGCAGCCCTTTGCTCCTCTGCAGGTAAAGCATCCTCATGCGCTTAGTGTGCGTCTACCCCTGAACATCTAGCCTCTTCACTCCCCTTCTTCTTCTCCTCTTCTCATATTTCCCATGGAGACCACCACTATCCCTATGTTGCTTACAGCAGTTGCTGCGGTGCAGATGCAATACTGAGGTTTGCTGGCATATAAATAGGTAGCAAACTGAGTAATGACCAAGCACTTAGCACTTCCCAACTCTTTTTTCTCTTCCTCTTGAAATTACACAATGGCCCAACTGCAACCTTTAAGTCTTGCCAAGTAACCATGAAGAAAACAAGTTTCTCAGCTGGCCTTTTCCTTGTACTGAGAATGTATTGTCACATCCAGATTATATGCTGCAGTTGATTGAACTTCTATTCAGTTTAATAATCAAATTCATGACGGTGGGTTGTACTCCTGATCCCCCGATTGCATCCTGGTGTCCGGAACCTGGAACCTGTTGTCATTTAATCTCTCCTGCCTTCTTCCTGATCGTAGTCATTCCCATTTGCTTCTTTTCTCTCTTCACTCATGAGCTATTATATTTTTATCTGTCCTCAGTTCTGATGGAACTGACGGTCATTAACCTGTAACACTAACCCTTTTCTCTCTGAAGAGATGTGGATCAAACTGCTGAGATTTCCACTTTCCGTGTTCATTCTGTTTTCTCTTGGAGTTCATGTGCCTGTGAAGAAGGACTGGTGGGTCTTGCAAGAAACTCCTGTCAAACAATCTAAGATTACCAAGCCCTCTCATGAGGGACTCTCAATTTTATTTCAAACTTGTACCTGCATGCACTTTCCAGTAGTACAGGATCCTTTCAAAATTAAGCCATTAATGTTACCAGGACATGCAAATTGCCAATCATATTTTGACCTGCTAATGCCAGCAGCAGCAAGTTAACATCATCCCCAATTTCACTCTTCAAAAGCCTAAAACAAATTATTTTTTAACTTTCACTTCTAACAATAGCAAATCTCAATGCAGTGCATGAGAAAACTGCAAATATTTTCTGACAAACTTGTTCAAAGGTATAAGAACCAAGAGAACTGCAGATGCTGTAAATCAGGAGCAAAAACAAAGTTGCTGGAAAAGCTCAGCAAGTCTGGCAGCATCTGTGAAGGAAAAAGACAGAGTTAATGTTTTGGGTCTGGTGACCCTTCCTCAGAAGGTTCAAAGGTATTGCTGTACACCTCTAGAGTAGGTGGGATTCAAACCTGTGTTTACCTGGTAGTGACATACTACACCACAAAAGGCCCCTTGAAAATTGTATTATTGAAATGACCTGATTAAGCAGAAAAATATGCAATGGTGCAGGGGAAATGAAGTGTATATTTTCGATATTAAGATTTTTAAAATAATTATTACATCTGTTAATTGGTGCAGTGCATTATCATTTTTATTTAGCTCAGCTTTGAGGACATGTGAAAGCAAGCTGATGGGTATTATAATGACATGTATGCAGCAGGTTCAAATGTATCACGTGGCACTTCTTCAAAGCTGCTGAAAAGATCAAACAAATTCAGCTAGCTGCACTGTAATTTTGTTCCCCTTTGCTGGATGAATTCATTAGATGCTATATTTACCAGAACCACTTGATCCCTGCAACCTTTCAGAACAAACTAAAGCCTATGCTTTTTCTTGCATGACGCGTGATTTTAAATTGAGAATAGAAGTGCACTTGTTATTACCAGCAATGGCATGGCTATCATTCTCACCTTGTTATACAATGATCTGATGTCTGGGTACAAACTGGGTACTGCTACCAATTCTGCTTCCTACACGAGGTCAGGGGGCTGTACCATGGTCTTTGATGAAGTATGTACTACAAAAAGCCTCAAGAGAAGAGATCTGCCTTAGATAACAGGATGCAGTTTAATATATGCCTGTAACTTCATAGAGCTTACATTAACTCATGCATATTATCTATTGCTAACAAGAGGTAAGTAAGACCATGCCAAGTCTCACTAATTCCAACTGCCTGACGCTCCACCCACTGGCTGTGTTATATATCAAAGTAGCAGAGTTTCGTCTTTGCTTATAGATTAACCCTTTTATATCCATTACTTTCTGTAGTACTACCCAGAATTCCTTCTCTATCAGTGTGTTTATGCATTTATTAGTGTCTTGGAAGATTGGGCATTTTCCATTAATAGACTGTAAGTACTTCCAGGTCCAGTAGAGCACCAATGAGATCCATTATCAAGATTATAATATTATGACCACTCTTATACTACACTATTACAAACTTCAAAATCAATGCATGCAATGTATTTAAATTCCAGAAGAAATTCCAAAGTTAATGCCAAAGTTAGCAATAGTTGACAGTAATATTTGAAGTATGAATGGTTTTCTCTTTGAAGGAAAAGAACAAGGGACCATTTTGTAATACATTCCCAATGATCAATGTACAAAGTTAGGGTTTTCGTGTGTGATTCTTTGGCTTTATTATAATTTACACAGTTTTGGCAGATTAAGAAATACACCAGATTATAGGCATCATGAGATCTACTGAATCACCAGTCTGAAACATTGCTGGGGATTCCCTGCAATTGTGTTAAATCTGAAATAGATTTCCTCCATTCAAAGGATGCATTTATTTAAAAAGTCGAGGCCATATGAAATTCAAAGCTTTATTAATAATCTGTTCACTGCTTGTTAACATAGCAAATAAACTTACTGGATATTTTTGCAGAGAAAGAGTTTGAACATTTTCAATTCAACACCAAGATGGAAGGCATTGTTATATTCTGCAGTCAATTTGCAATCCCTAATGAGTATATCCAACAATTTATTTCCTTCTGTGTAGAGAATGATTTGTTGAAACTATATCCTTTGAGCAGCCAAGCTCAAATAATACATTACTAACAGTTTAGAAACTTAATTGAACTAACACAAAACTACTGTGATTAGAAGAGCAGCTCAGTGTTTGGATATTCTGCAGTGGGTAGTGATGGACTATGTGCTATTTGCCTGTAGGGGTGAAGTTCCAAAAAAGCCTCAAGAGCCTTGACACCATCCAGGAAAAAATCAGCCCATTTGATTGGCATTTTAAACCCCACCTTAAACATCTACTCCCTGCACCACCAACACACAGTGGCAACATTGTGCATTATCTGTAATTTGATTTGCAGCAACATGCTAAGGCTCATTTTACAGCACTTCTGAAAACCATAGCCCTTACCATCTAGAAAGACAAGAATGGCATAACTCGAACACAATCACCTGTAAATTTCCTTCAAATCACACACCATCCTGACTTAGAAATATGTCACCATTCATTCATTGTCGTTAGGTCAAGATCCTGGAATTTTCTACCAGCACTGTGTGGGTGTGCCTACATCACAGGAACAAGATTTCTATTCTCAGACAGGAAAATAGAGTTACATGTTCTGATCAGTCCCTAATATATATGTGTCTTAAGAAATGCAAGCAATTAGTTTGATATAATTTCTAATTCATCTACTCAAACTGGCCCCTGCAGTCTGTGGATTCAAAATCCATCTGGTTGAATGGAATTGCAGCATGACTGAAAATATTAGGTCACATACAAGAAAATAATAAAAGTTTGACCACAAATAAATCACTTTCACTTAATTCATTGCTTGTGTTGGTAGGTATCACTTAGGTATACTCACTTGAAATTTCGCTATTCAATTTAATATATTTTGTCTTGAATATTTCTGGAAATTCTTTTAAAAGCCATTTTAGTTTTTGAATCTTGCCAGGACCCACTGGAGTTGCCCCTCATGTTAAGATTTACTGAAGCCACAAATTCAATTTTCCACTGACTGACTGCTACCTGGGATAAAAACAAACCATATCAGGTACCTACAGTAACAGGAGAAATAACTTGATTTATTGTGACCTTCTACTTTAGTAAGAACTATGTAAGAACAAGATAGCTAATTGATGGACCTTATACTTCACCCCTTTTAAATTTACCCCCACACAGAGACACACAAAGAAAAAATAACAAATATAATAAGTGGAGGAAGAAAAGCAATCAGGAGAATATAGTTCATAGAATCCCTACAGCATGGAAACAGGCCACTTGCCCCAACAAGTCCACACTGCCCCTCTGAAGAGCACCCCACCCATTCCTGCATTTCCCATGTCTAAGCCCCCTAACCTAAACATCCCTGGGCAATATGGGCAATTCAGCATGGCCATTCCACCTAGCCTGCCTATCTTTGGACCATGGGAGGAAACCCACACAGACACAGGGAGAATGTGCAAACTCCACACATACAGTCACCCAAGACTGGAATTGAACTGGAATTGGTGCTGTGAGGTAGCAGTGCTAACCACTGAGTCACCATGCTGCCCTCCATCATCAGTCTAGATCACAAAACTAGTTGAGTTGGTTTCACAATCCTTTTGATCCTTTGATGATAGGTCAATGTTATTGACACAGTGATTGTCAGCCATACAGTTCATTGGTTGCCTAAATGGACCTCGGGTCTTTCTTGCTGTTTTGGGGGTGTAAAATTATTTTTTTCAGCATTTCTGGCTGTAGTTTCTCCTGCTTCTTTGATAGAAAGTTGTAGAGAAAGCAATGTGGGCAACTTCTGGAAGTCTTCTTGCTGTTTCATTTCCATCAGTGTCTGAGTTAAACAGCAGGCCAACCAACCAGAAGATTGTTGCGATGTTGATCTCTCCTGGTCCCAAAACAAATGATCTAGATGCAGTGTCCCCAAAAAGGAATATTGTTGCACATGCATCTATGAACTTCATGTCTTCCAAGCTGTGAACAACTCCGTGTATATTCTTGACTTTTAAAAGGCTATGTCCAATTTTCTCATTTTGGTCTATAGTCCAAAAATAATAAGATGTGTGGCTCTTAGAATCCACTATTATTTAGTAGTGATCTTTTGCCTCCTAAAAGCCCCACCAGTGCATTTTATGAGCACCCATTTCTGGAAATATCCTCAGTCCATAGCTTTGTTGCCTGCTTAAAAGTGTTAGTGATTACACAGCTTATCAATTGCTTGAGAATCTGAAGTTGATTATTAGTGCAATCATGTACTGATAGATACTTTTTCTGTTGAATGAAATTATCAAATTTATGGGTAAAAATCAAACTTGAAGACATCCAGATGTACATTTGTGTGCATGTTAATTATTTTGACTTTGAATGTAATGATGTGTAAAACTAACATCCTCTATGTGAGAGCATTGAGCTAGCTGTACCAATTGTTTGAAAGACAATTCAGAAGCAGGAATGGATGAACTTTTAAAAGACAAACACATACCCAAATTTCTCACACTTTCTATCATTACGTACATTTGTGTTATTAATCTATGTTTTATCGACTTTTCTTGTTGACCAAATCAATTTTGCATCAATGTATATAATACTTAGAAAATTTTTAGAAATCTAACCTGAATTTCTTTTCCTAAATAAACGTATTTTATCATTTCAAACCGTATGTGAAAAATACCCAAGTTCCAAGTTGTTTAGATTCACTTTGTATAATACAGTACAGTCATTTGTCTCCTGTTGTAAATGTAGATTCTAGTTGGGAGGTTGCTGCCTGAACCCACTGATGCACAACAAAGGAACAGGTTCATAACAACATATTCTTCCCATAAGATATGGTCTTCACTGGCTAAGCCAATATTTATTTCTCATCCCTAGCTGCTCTAGCGAAGATGGTAGTGTGCTGGCTTCTTGAAGTGCTGTGATTCATGTAGCATAGGTTGGGAATGGATTGCCAGAATTTTGGCTCAGAAACAGTGAAGGAATGGCATTACAGTTCTAAGTCGGGATGATAAATGAACACATGAGCTGGAAGAACACAACAGGCCAAGCAGCATCAAAGGAGCAGGAAAGCTGACGTTTCGGGCCTAGACCCTTCTTCAGAAAAGGTCCGAAATGTCAGCCTTCCTGCTCCTCTGATGCTGCTTGGCCTGTTGTGTTCATCCAGCTGTACACCTTGTTATCTCAGATTCTCCAGCATCTGCAGTTCCTACTATCTCTGGGATGATAAATGACTTGGACGGGTTATCCAGTTGGTGGTATTCCCATGTATCTGCTTGTCCTTTTGGGACAAGCAGTCGTTGGTTGGGAAGGTTTTGTCTAAGGAGCATTGGTGAATAGGTGTAATGCATTTTGTATATAGTACCCACTGCTGCTACTGTGAATTGGCAGTGGAGGGAATGAATGTTGAAGATCTTAGATGAGATGCCAATTAAATGAATTGCTTTGTGCTGGATAATATGAAGATTCCTGAGCGTCTTTGGAGCTGCACTCATCCAGGTAAGTGGGGAATATACCATCTTGCACCTCACCTGTGCATTATAGATGGTGAATTGAATGCAGGAAGTGAGTTATTTACCACACAATTTTTTACCTCAGACCTGTTCTTGAAGCCACAGTATTATATGGCGAGTCAGCTTCATTTTCTGGCCAATGGTAAGTCCAAGAATGTTGACAGTTGGAGATTTTGAGGTGGTAATGCCATTAAATATCAAAAGGTGATGGTTAGATTCTCTCTATTTGGAAATGAACATTGCTCGGCATTTGTTTTGCATGGATGTTATTTGTCACTTATCAATCCAAACCTGAATTTCATTCAGACTTGCTGCATTTGGACAGGGACGATTTCAATTTATAATGAATAGTACTGGACTTTGAGTCGTCATCAGCAAACCTCCCTACTTCTAACCCTATGATGGAGGGAAGGTTATTGATGAGGCAGCTGAAAGTTGAGCCCTGGACACTGCCCTGAGGAAGAACCGCAGAGTTGTCCTTGAGCTGAGATGACTGACCTTCAAGAACCATACCAGCTTCCATTGTGTTAGGCACAACTCCAAATCGGCAGAGCGTTTTCCCTCTGATTCTTGTTGACTCATGTTTTGCTTAGTCTCTTTGATGCCACACTTTTTCTAACACTACCTTAATGTAAGGGTCAGTTAATAACCCCCCCTCCGTGGTCCTGCTGTTTTATCCTTGTTTATCAGGACTGGGCCTGGCAGAATACAAACTGAGTGTTAGTGAGCAGATGCTGTTTGATAGCACTATCAATGATACTTTGCTGATGACTGACAGTAGATTGTTGGGGGCTAAACTTGGCTGTGTGGGTTTTCTGTTTCTTGTACAATCCCATGCTTCTTATGCCATTCCTGTCATACCATTCCATTGCACCATATTTTCAAATTGACACCAGTCTCCCTCACGCCCAACATTAAAAAAAGGTGTTACCTCTGTTAACATTGTGAAAATTACCTGATCAAAATTCAGTAGCATTGACTATGTTCTGAATAAACATAAAGCAGTGCTGATTTACAAAATGGACTAGGTTCTCCGCACGGAGGGGAGGTGCTTTTTCAGGTCAGTCCTGCTGACTGAAGCCAGTGCAGGTTTATTTACTGAGCTCACAGGCATTGCTGAGGGGATTCTAGGGAGGACTTGCACATACTCTTTTCCAAGCTCCCTAATGACACAAGAGGGAGGTGAGAGGAAAAGACAAATCCTTGCACTTCTTGCTGATGTCTATCCTAGCTCTTAAAAAAAACCCTAGCATAACTAACAGGGAGTATCTGAACCATTTGAGACACATAGGCTCAACTTTTACCAATGTTCCCTGATGTTACAATGAAGTTTAAAAAAACCCCACTGATCAAACAACATAAACACATAAATTGGTGTGATCTCAGTAGAGATCAATAACTTTTAAAACTACAATTCTTACACAAGGCCTTATACTTTGCAAACAGGAAGTGCGTGTCCATAAATTGCACTCCTTTAATCCAAACAAAAGCTTGGGATTCAATCATTAAGTCTTGAATTCCCCATGGATAAACCTTGTCCAATCATAACAGATTTAAACAAAACTTTGGGTGTTAACTGTTTGTTGGTACATTCTCCATGGCAATGCCTCAAGCAATCCATTTGCCAACCAATCAGGACCCTCTTGACTTGCAATATAAATTGTTACTCCTGTTGAAATGTAGGATTCTCGTAATTCTGTCCTGATGAGTCTGAGACAAAAAGTTTCCACAGCTTGTCTCTTTGTTTTTCAGCAATCCTAAAAGTCGGCAGTACCAAGTAACTGTATATAACATGATTATGGTTCATCCTGATGGATTTTAAGCTGATAACAATCATTGTGCTCAAGTATGATGTGTTGACATACAGGATGTGAAATTGGGCTTGTTATTCACTGGTGAAATCAATGTTCTGGCTCTCCAATGGGGTACACAGACTTTGCAGTCATTTCCTTTGGGGGCTGTGTATCAGCTTCTGTTGGGAAGGCCAATAATGTAGCTGGGTCAGATTGTGACATCAAATAGCCATATCAGCTGCATTGTTGAATAATTTACATTTTGGAGCATACAAATCCATTCCAATGTTCACTTATTACCCACCATATACTTAGTACAAGAGGAATCAGCTGCTACTGTTACTTAGAGAGCCAGAAATCCAATTGGAAGGTAAGGTGACTTCGATCAGTTTAGGCTTTTACCAGGTCTTTGGAAGATTTTGAAGGTGTTTTAGTAAGTCCCAGAATTTGACCAAGTCTTGGTATATCCTTACAGTGATGGGAGAGGATTTATTGCCCAGCCTTCAAAAGGCTACAATAAATGTGGAGGCAGCAACTGCACCACAACAAGGTGATTGAGCACAGACTGCACGGTGTTCTGTGCAAAGTTGGGACTGAACTCTTCTGTGTCTCTTGACAGTTACAGAATGCTGTCTTGCAAGCCTGCATTTGCATCATGGTGCATATGTCATAGAATCATAGAATCCCTACAGTGAGGGAGGAGGCCATTCAGCACATTGAGTCTATATCAACCCTCAGAAGAGCATCCCATCCAGATCCAGCCCCCACCCTATCCCCATAACCCTGCATCTCTTATGCATACTCCATGCAGCCTGCACATCCCTGGACACTATGGGGCAATTTAGTATGGCCAATCCACCTAACCAGCACATCTTTGGACCGTGGGCGGAAACCAGAGCACCCACTGAAACCCAGGCAGACATGAGGAGAACATGTAAGCTCCACTCAGACAGTCACCCAAGGCTGGAATCGAACTTTAGTTCCTGGCACTGTGAAGCAGCAGTGCTCACCACTGAGCAAACATGCCTGTAAACCTTCCATTGGGATTCTGTTGGAAACCACCCCCTCAAAGTGCTTAATGTATCCCAGGTAGCAGCATTTTACTGATATCTTGCTGCCCAGTGAGTGGCTCATGAACTATCCTTCACCTGTAGCCTTTCTGCAAACCGGTCATCTCCAACGACTCAGCATATGCATATTACAGCTATATAGTTGCCTCCAATGTAGCTACAGTATCTAAACTGCTCCTCCCTCTCAGCTGTCCTGTAGCTGGGCCTGTGGGTGTGTTGAGTGTCTGAAAGTAGAAAATTAGGAAGGAGGTATATCTGGGGTGAGGGGAGGGATATTGGTCTGAAAAGCACTGAGTCATGGGACATGCCATTAGCAGCTTGCTCTTCATGTCATATGTCAGGAGAAGGTTGAGCTGACGGTTGAAAGGGGGTTTTTCATCCTCAGTAGTCTCAGTAATCTCAGGTATCACAGACATTGTATCAGCTGACTCCAAGATGTGGAGAATCAGGTTGTCGATCACGCCTAAGAGATGCAAACATCCTTGCCCCCATTGTTTCTACTTTACTCCCAGTCATTATGGGAACAATGTCCTTCATGAGAGAGAGAGAGAGAGAGAGAGAGACAGAGAGAAATGATTGAGCAGCCACGAAGTTCAGGTGATTTGTTTGCCACAGCTGAATAGCTGAAAGGGTGTGGACTGAGCAGGTGTTGAATGTGGAACTGACAGTATTAGTAGATGTGTGAGAGCAGGGTGGATAGTTTGGACGTTTGGCATCAGCTCTGGTTGCCAGTCCTGTTGCCAGGTGAGTGATGGGGGTGCAGTGTATTAAGCAGCATGAGATGTTGATAGTGCAGAGGGTATGAGGTCCTCTGAAGATGCATTTGCCCACATTTCATACTCATGAATGGTCATTAAATTTCTTGCAAGGCTATTGCCAGTTTCTTGCAGCCAGACCTTTTATTTTGATTGGCCCCCATCCCAGCCACGTCATTTACTTTCTTCTGAGGGTGGTTTATGCGGGCCTCATTGGCTCCTGCCTTTTCTCTGCATGCCCTTGATGGAGGCCTCAGACAACCAGCAAGGCAGCCAACCAATGCTACCATCAAGTAAATAAGCAAGCAGCACTAGGTTTGTATGCTGCCTGCCTCAATTGCAATTAATGTGGGCAGGTCATGAACCATGGCCTCTTTGCTTGAGAAACAGGACACCTCTTTAGCCCATATTGTGTGGTCATACATTTATTTTCAGTTAAACCAACATGAAAACAATGGATCAAACTAAGTAACTAGAAACGGTGAAGATGCATTAAGAAGTGTTCTTGCCAGGTTAACCTTTAAAGTCAAACAGTTACTAAGAAATCCAACTAAAATTAACAGTATTTTTATTCTGTTCTGTGTACTGAATGTATATATTTTTGAATATCTTTGTTTTGTTAGTGAGTGCCAATGGCATCTGTGCTAGTTGTGATTTGGAAGTGTTTATCTGTGCAGCCTTATGAAAAGACAGAATCACCATGGAGAGCTGCTGCTTAAATCATTGCTGGGTTAATCATTATTAATGATAATTATGCTCTCTAAAAATCCATCTTGGTAATCTATTCATGTCACTATTCTTGGAAAATATGGAGATAAAGGTCAGCACTCAGTTTGAAAACGTCTAAAATGATTGAAATTGACAGAATGAACCAAAACATGCTCATGTTAATGAGAATCATTTGCTACTACTTGAATGTTGAGCTGCCTTTATCATAGATGGGAGAGAATTGCACCAGTTCTCTGGGTTCTGAGCGCAGGGGTCTCATACGGCTGACTGTAAAACAAAACTACCCCTATCAGTCATTAACATCATTGGCTGGAAAGACTGTTTTTTGACACTGTGGACTGCTTTTCTCATCCAACACAATGGTTTGCAACATTAAATTTAATGCAAGTCAGATTAGTAGCTTTAATCAACATTTTGTGTTATTTCTTTTTTTTGAAAAAAAGCCCCAATCTGATGCATTAGCTTATTAGAGGATGTCATCATTTTTCAGAACTTGCACTCTCTTAATTTTTAGAAATTAGAAACCAAAACTACATGAGAACATCATAGTGGTTCAGTGGTTAGCACTGCTGCCTCACAGTACCAGGAACTCAGGTTTAACTCCAGCCTTGGGTGATGGTCTGTGTGGAATTTTTCGCTGTGTCTGCATGGGTTTTTGCTGGGTGCGTTGGTTTCTTCCCACAGTACAAAAATGTTCACGTTAGGTTGATTGGCCATAATAAATTGCCTGTAGTGTCCAGGGATATGTAGGCTAGGAGGGTTATCCATGGGAAATGCTGGTTTGTTGAGATAGGGTGGGGGAGCTGTTTCTGGGCGAGATGCTCTTTGGAGGATCAATGCAGACTCAATGGGCCAAATAGTCTCTTTCTGCACTGTAGGGATTCTATGAGTTAGGCTTTTGGAAGTTTTTGATGTCGTCGGTTATTTTTGTTGAGTGGACAAAATAGGCAAGGCAATATTGGTTCATGAAAAGTGAACAATTAAGAAACAATTCTTTTAAGGCGCTTTCTGAGCCTTTTTCACTGAAAGTGGTCATCTCTTTCGCAAATTCAAATTCACTATTGTTTTGCCTCACTAGGGTAGTATGCTGGGAATCAAGTCATCACAAAAGTTAAAGATTTTATAAAAGAATTCAAAATTCTTCTATTTACCAACACCGGTTGACAATAAGCATGGGCCAGGTTTCTGTATTTAACAAGAATTATTATTTGTTTTAAATAACTAGATTCTAGCTACACTTAAGCAATTATGAACCTTTGATATGTAACTTTACTAGTTGAAACTCTAATACCCCCCCACACACAACGGACAAGCACAGCCAGACAAAACAATTGGGTGTCATGAGCAGAGGGAAAGACTGGGAAGGCTGGCCTCCTCAGGAGTGCATTGAGATGATCCTTTTTGATCATCAGGACTTGGTGGTCCTCAATCTTCCCTCTCCAGGTATTTTCACTCGTTTCCTGGAGACACAGAGCAACTGGTTCACACCCATAAAGTATCCGACTTATTGGCTAAGAGCCACAGCTTACAGCAACTGATGAGAGAAAGAAACTGGCTTTCTTCAGGCTTCAGATCTTTTTTCATTCAGACCTTCTTTTCCAGAGATCCAATGGTTTCTTGAATATTCACACCCACATGCTGTCCAACTGCCCGGGAACCAATTACATAGTTGTTGGCAGACAGAAGGCCTTTGTCATTGACAACTAGTCACCGCTCCAGAGAACAAAGCACTATTTGTTGCTGATCAAATCACTTTTTATGTGTATGTCCAGGCTCCAGATCATCTGTAATACTCTCTCACAGTACATGAACCAATAACAGTATAAACAGCACTCATAATAAGTGGCGGGTAACTCGCTTTTTAAATGTGCAGTAATCCTTTCCACAATCCTTGGTTTTTTAAAAACTGTTCTTCTCCTATTTCATTGCACAACCAAAAAAACAGGAAAAAAGATACTTTCTTTGCACAATGACCAATGTCACAGAACCATGAATTATACCTGTGCTTAATATAGTATTCATAAGTGGGAGACATACCTAATTGGACAATCCATACTAATCAATAAGTAAACAAGCAGAAATGAAAACCACCAAATATGCTGATCAGAAAATGGGCAGCAGGACCAACATTAAGGAGTGTAATATGACTAACCGAGTGTGAATAGTTGTTTCAAGACTTTTAACTTACAGGCTTTTATCAATTACTGACTAGACTACAAGAGAAAGAATGAACAAATGAAAGGATCCATTTTCAACAATGGTTTTCCACAACAGGTGCTGGATTCTAATGACTCAATGACTCAATGAAGAAGTGCTTGGTAAAAGTTTTCAGTTTACCTGGGAGAAGTACTATAACAACCTCACAATTCTGTCCATCCAATTTATATTGGGATGTATTTCTGACGACATTGTGTCACATAAACAAAACAAAAAAGACTTAGCAAGCAATATTTATGGGGACAAATATTTGTTTATTTCCAATTTGGTAAATTCTCTATCATTTTTGTATGAGAGATCGATAGCTTGTAATGAAATTCATTTTGTAAAGAAAACAATCCACCATAAATAAAGCTCTAAAATGTAAAAGCCTAAAGTCAAGATCTGCAAACTTTGGTTGACTGTAGTCTCAGCATAAATGACACAAACAGCTTGTTCTTGACATCAGGCGACACATAATTTATATTTAGGTCCAAGTCTATCTATCTTTTATGCTTTATTTTTAACCTACTATAAAAGTACATTCTATATCTTGCTATCATTAAACATTAGCAATTTATGGTAATCTTCAGACCATTTAATTACATAGAGAACCTGAATGATAAATGCTTAGGAATCATGAAACATTTTAATAAGGGCTGATACAATCTGGTGCATGGTGGATAAGAGTCATGGGATGCTAAGTGGAAAATGGTTATTGCTTAGAAAACAGTAAAGTTAGGCTAAAGATTGTAATTTGGACCAAGGATATAATGACAAAAGAATGGATTGAAAATTGAGGGCAAGTGACCTTGGCATGTGTTTTTTGATAGCAAAGCAAAATTTGATATCTTAATATTAGCTGTGAGTATATGTTCTTTAATAAATTTTTATTCCTGGACCTAGAACATTGAAATCTTGGCCACAGACCCTAGGTGCAACTCTGATTTCACAACATAATGTAACAACATGTTCTAATACACAAAAGGTAAACATATAGGCTATGTGTTAGTTGAGGCATTATTTAATGCTTTGCATCAAGTGTTTGATCTAAAGTGCACTGAAATGCTTCACTGTGCTTATGATTTATCATCTCCAGTTATGATTCAATATCAGCATTAATTATGCTGCGAATGTATCATGCTGAATTCTGCAGCAGGATCAATATTTCTGTGGGTCACTGCACATTTAATAATTGATTTTGTCCTCCAATAGGGCTTTATTAAAAATTATGGAAAAAACTATGATTGGATAATGTATAATGAACCTTATTATGAATGTTAGGATTCATCCAAGGTGACAGATACAGGTATTTATCCTATAACGCGATAATTGCATTCTTGTGTGACCTTGGGTTATAGAAAATTGCACTATAGAAAATCGCCATTGAAAATTGTGTTTATAGGAAAATTGCTATACATGTATAGCAGAAAGTTTGCATTATCCAAACAGCTTCCACTATTCTTCAATCATGTTAGAGCCAGTTTGCATTAATGAAACATGCGTCATTGCAGGTCTACCTGTAAACTTTTATGGCCTTCTCCTGAGCTCTGGGAGGAAGGGGTCCCTCTCTTTTGGGCACTCTTTGACCCATGGATATGTACCCCAGTGGCAATGGTTATACCTATTACAAATGTGCCTGCTGCCCCTCACTCTCCACTTTGCTGAGCCTGCATCACTAACCCTGGAACCCTGCAGATCCAGTTACCTGACTGAGTGTGGTGTTCCCTTATCTTTGGGTATCATCTCAGTTCCTTTTTGCACTGCTTAGGCGCTGAGCTGCCAGCCTGCTGATTGACCAGCAGCTTTTGGAAAGCATCTCTCCTCATTACGGGAGTCAACTCTGGCAATATCGCTGATATGACCCAGTGGTGGTCCCACTTACTGTTGAAACAGGTTCAATTCCTACTTTCAGCCCTGCTTGGTAACTCCTGCAACCATCATTAAATCTAATCCAATGGTTTCAGATAGATTGTCCGCGAGTGGTTCATCACATTTCCATTCCCCTGATAACATTCTCCACACTATTAATCTTAAGTGATCTATCCTTTCATCTCCCTGCTATAAGGCATCACAGTATCTTCTTGGCCAAACTCCTGAAAGAAAATATACTGTGAAAATCCTACTTCAGCACAAATAGGACAACTAACACACATCTAGCAACACTTCTTCCAGTGGTGTATATAATATTGAACTGTGTACCCCCGAGCTTTCCCTTAACACCTGTTTTCAGGGGCCTTTGCCTGGCCTTGTGCTCACCCAGTAGCTACAGCTGTTGGGAACCTGCTGATTTTCAATGGGGGAGAATACAGATGGTCTTGCTGATAATTGCAAGTAGCTTTGAGGACCTGGCTTTAGACTACATTGCATAAAGAAAATTCTTCTCCTCTTATATCTGGTTCTTTTTATGATTATTTTAAATCTGTGTGTTCTGGGCCCTCCAACCTATACCATAAGGATTGCCTCACCACCCTCTCAGGGGCAACCAGGGTTGGACAATAAATTCTGACCTTTATGGTGATGGTCTCATATTATGAATGAATTAAAATAGGAACCAACTTTGGTTACATGAAATCTTTCATGATTTTGCATACCTACATCAAGTCTGATCTTTAGCTGTGTTGTTCTGAAGAAAACAACTCCAGGTTCTTCAGCTTTTCCATGATACAAAAGCTTCAGATTCATGATGCAATAGCAATGAATCTCCTCAACAGCCCTTATAGAGTCTTTGGCATCTTCAGCAGTTTGCAATGTCAGGGTCATTGTTTGTGATCTGCTCAAATTGTCCTTCCACCATCTAAGATTTTTCAGTCTTCAACATGTAAAGGCAAGGTAATGTCACCAAGTCCCACTCTCTTATTAGAGAGAAATAACTGGTGGTGAGCTTTAGCTGAGGGTTGCCATACCTGAAGTGAGGGACAAGTCCGTAACTAGTATGGGAGTCGAACCTGTGTCATAGAGTCATACAGCATGGAAACAGACCCTTCAGTTAAACTCGTCCATGCTGACCAAATTTCCCATACTAAACCAGTCCCACTGGCTTGCATTTGGCCCATATGCCTTTAAACCTTTCCTATTCATCATCATCATAGATCATAGAATCCCCACAGTGTGGAAAAAGGCCCTTCGGCCCAACAAGTCCACACTGACCCTTGGAGCATCCCACCCAGACTCATCCCCTTTAACCCACCTAAGCTACACATCTCTGAACACTACTGGCAATTTAGCATGGCCAATCCACCTAACCTGCACATCTTTGGATTATGGGAGGAAACCAGAGCACCCGAAGGAAACCCACGCAGACATGGGGAGCATGTGCAAACTCCACACAGACAGTCACCCGAGGGTGGAATTGAACCCAGGTCCCTGGTGCTGTGAGGCAGCAGTGCTAACCACTGAGCCACCGTGCCGCCCCAAATATTCATATGCCTGTCCAAATGTCTTTTAAATGTTTTAACTGTACCTGCCTCTACCACTGTTGGTGTCACTCTGCATCACAAACCAGCCATCCATCCAACTACAGAAAGGGTCTGAGAAAGGGTCACTGGACCCGAAATGTTAACTCTGATTTTTTCTTCACAGATGCTGCCAGACCTGCCGAGCTTTTCCAGCAACTTCTGTTTTTGTCCAACCAACTGAGCTAAACAACCTCTTTTCCCCCATGTATGGTACAGTTGACATGTTTATCTGAGGCCTGTGCAGCAGAACTTGTGTGACCATGCTTTCCAATGAGTTGGCACCTGCTGTGCTTGCTGTTTCATTCTGTCCAGGACCCATGTCTGATGCTTCCCCCCAGATTACACACAACATTAATATCTAAGCCGCTGGTTGTGAGTGTAAAAACACGATGTAGTCCAATGTTTTCATCATCATTCTTTGTACTGTTCTTGTTCAACCTTGCCAGGTTATATTCTTTGGGCATCTCAAAGAGAAAAACGCAAAGGAAATGTTCGGGAAAGCGAAAGGAAAAATGGAGAACTGCTTATACTGGATATATTACCTGTAGCTTGTAGCTCAGAAGTGATTATGCATGAGGAAGACATGGGAGGTACAAAAGAGGATACAATTTTCTTTGATTGTTTCAAACCCACTGTTGGCCACAGCCCCATCAATGGGCAAATAAAGTTGAGGAGTGGTGGGATGGAAATGCAGGGTGATGTTCTGGGGACATGAGTTTGAACTGCACTGTGACAGATGGTGAAATTTGAGTTTGATAAAATCTGAAATTAAAACAAAAGCTGGTCTCATGGTAACCATGTAGCAATCGTTGAAAGTCATAAAAATCCATTTGCTTCACAAGTGCCCCTTAGAGAAGGAAATTGATTTCCATTACCTGGCCTAGCCCACACCTGACTCAAGACCCAAAATAATGTGATTGACTCTGAACTGCCCACTGAAACGGTCTAGCATTATACATAGTTGTATCAAAACCACTACAAAGTCTAAAGAAACTAGATGGGCCTCTTGGCTTTGACCACAGCACCACAAGGGCTAGTCAAATAACAGCACTGAATAGTACTGGTCCAGAACTTACTCCTTCCGTGGCCAGGCTCCTCCAATACAGTGACAACACTGGCATTTACCTGACAATGTGGAAAATTGTCCAGGTATGTACTGTACTCAAAAAGCAGGGCAAATCCAACCCAGCCTATTACTGGCCCATTAGTCTACTCACGGTCATCAATTAACTGATGGAACATGTAATCATCTGTGTTTCGATTGAAACTTAGTCAAAATAGCTGAACTCCAGAAAAGAGGTGAGAGTGACTGCCCTTAACATGAAGACTGTATTTGACTGAATGTGGCATCAAGAACCCCGAGGAATACTTGAAGTGATGGGAATGAGGGGGGAAGCTCTCTGCTGGTTGGAGTCATGTCTGGCATGTGGGAAGAAACTGCTGTTGTTAGAGGCCAATCATTTCAGCTCCAGGATATCTCTGCAGGAGTTCTTCCAGGTAGTGTCCTAGGCTCAACCATTTCTCAGCTGCTTCATCAATGTCCTTTTACTGTATTTTTACTTATCTTTATTTTTCATAGTGACTGAAATGAGAAAGGAAGTGTTTTAAAATCCAAAGATTACGGCACTTTTTAAAAGTAAGTTACTTACACCCATTGTAAGTGCTGTTTACACTGCTGTAGTTCAGGCAATTGTGGAGAGATTCAGTTGCAGACTAATTGGAACCAGAAAATGTTTGCGACATGAGATTCAGCCAGCAACAAATAGCTGGATGGTCTGTGGAATGCTGAGTTGTTGATGGCAAATGCCTCTGCCTGCCAACAACCTTGTGATTGGCTGCCAGGTAGTTGAACAACTTGTGAATGATGATATTTGGTCAGAAGCTACTTGACCTCTAGAAAGGGAAGGTGTTGCCTTTTTCTCTGCAGTAAAAATAAGTTCAACTCTGCTCCTATGATGCTGCTTGACCTGCTGTGTTCATCCAGCCCCATGCTTGTTATCTCAACTCTAAGAAAGCTAGTTTATTTCTCCTTATTAGTTGCTGTAG
Organism: Ginglymostoma cirratum; assembly: GCA_024137785.1. Taxonomy (NCBI): domain Eukaryota; kingdom Metazoa; phylum Chordata; class Chondrichthyes; order Orectolobiformes; family Ginglymostomatidae; genus Ginglymostoma; species Ginglymostoma cirratum. Next base: position 54,353,270 of record JAHRHZ010000012.1, read on the forward strand.
TTTTTAACTAATAAATCAGGAACTTTAATGGTGAGCTAGTTGCTCTGAGCCTCCGGAAAGCAAATGGAAGTATTTGGAGAATGAAGATCGAGGAGCACCAAATTCTAACAAACCACAATGATCTTCTCAGCAAACTGTGAGAGTCAGGGACAATGCAACTGCGAGATCGGGCTTTAACTGCACCCATAATGCCCATCCTTTATGTATCTCTCTGTACGTGTGTACATGGAGAGCTTTTAAAGGCGGAATCAGGGTTTTAACTAGTAGTCATATATCGATGGTTCATAATTGTTTACCCGTAGCTGGGATCTAAATACTCACTATAAATAATAACTCTTACTAAATGTAGTAACTTGATTGTTGCTTTCTGTCAAACTGCATCTAAAAGACAGCTAAATTGGGGAATATTTCACACTTTTACAAAATCTTTAACTGTATTAATACTCCAGGAATAGTAGGGCTTGATTTCCAGTGGTCTACCTCAATGAGATTAACAATTTCCTCTATCGTAAGGTCAGTAGTGAGAATGTTGCCTTCTGGTTGAACAATAATCAGCACCATTTACAACTCCTTAGATACCAAGGCAATTTGTGTTCATTGTAATAAAACCCAGGCTTGGACTGATATTAGCATTTGCTGTTTTTCAAAACCATACAATAACCTTCTCCAAAAGGTGCGAATCTGTCTATCGTCCCTTGACATTTGATCTCATTACTGTAGTTGAACTCCCGCATGATCAATATGCTAGGGGTAATCATTGATCAGAAACTGAACTGGTTTATGTCAGAACCTAGGAATTCTGCAATGAGTAACTCACGTCCCGTCACCCTAAAGCCTGTCCACCAACTGCAAAACACAAATCAGGAGTGTTATGGAGTACTTCCCACTTGCTTGGAAGAGTGCAGATCCAGAAACACCCAAGATTTTCACGACAAAGCATTCAACCTGATCGGCACCACACCCATCACATACAGTAATTGTTCCCTTCAGCACAACTGTATAGTAGCAGCAGCATTACTGTCGAGTAGATGCACTGCAGTAACTCACCAAGTATTTACATAGAACATAGAACATAGAACATTACAGCGCAGTACAGGCCCTTCGGCCCTCGATGTTGCGCCGACCTGTGAAACCAATCTGAAGCCCATCTAACCTACACTATTCCATTGTCATCCATATGTTTATCCAACGACCATTTAAATGCCCATAAAGTTGGCGAGTCTACAACTGCTGCAGGCAAAGCATTCCATGCCCTTACTACTCTCTGCGTAAAGAATCTACCTCTGACACCTGTCCTATATCTATCACCCCTCAACTTAAAGCTATGTACCCTCGTGCTAGCTGTCACGATTGAAATTGGATTGAAAAGCAATAATGTACCAATGTCTGTCCTAGTCTGCTGAAGTCATGTGACCTCTACCATGAGGCACACACATTGTAGGCAGACATCGTAAGTTTCACTTCAATGAAGTCCTTGTATTGAACACACTCTTGTATTTTACACTTGAAACATGGCGTCAGAAAGTTGAGCGGCTGGAACTTTCTGCAGCTACAGAGCTGTGAGTTACACTGAAAGATAAAACACAAAGGTCACAGTAAAAATACTGCCTCAGAGAAACATTCTGAGGTTATCTCCAACCAGTTCGTGTTCAAACTTGGAAGATGAGGTAGAATTTGGAATTCTTCCATGAACAATGTAATAGCTACAGATTTGTTTAGTAAACCTTAATAAATACAAATCACTACACTTTTATCACCATTGGGATGAAACAGTTTCAAAATGTACTCCATCCTTAATCCCTGTGAAAAGCAGTAAAAAAAAACACACCACATATATTTTAAAAGCTTTGAAGACATACTTTTAGCCCCAAATGCATGTTAAGTGTGAACAGAATGCACTTAATACTAGGGAGCAAAATGACGAATAATATATTGATCAATATGTAGCATCACTAACTGAGCTTGCAGAAACCTGTGAATTTGCAAAATTGAAGGATGAACTAAATAGAGACAGGTTTGCAGTAGGACTAAGGAATCCAAAAGTGAAAGCACAACTTCTGGAAGAAGACAAACTTACATTCAGGAGAACAACTGACCTGCACAGAAGTGCCAAGGTTATGAATCAACAGCTTGAGAACATTCAAGGCAGAACAGACCAGGTCTTGTATTAACTCTCGACAGACAATGCAAACAATCCTAGACAAACAGCCGAATGCAAACAGAGCCGAAAACATCATGCAAAAGAGAAGAAGGCATGTCCAGTCTGGGGAAGGCTGAATAGTTTTACAAGTAAGTGTATGACTAAAAAGAAACACAACAAGCAGGTACCAATAGCACCGGAGAGATGGCTGCTAAAGATTCCAATGAATCACTATACACTATATAACAGTTTAGTTCAGTCAAGTTGATAAATGAGGCATGCTTGTGACAGTTAGAATGAGGACTGCAGAAGGAGAATGTCAGAACAACACAAAGGGGTCAGATAGAAACTGGTGCATCATGACCTTCACAGACCTGTGCAAAGTGGATCAACATCATTGTGCAAAAGTGAAGCCCCTAAAGTAAAGTTAAGGTCACATGCCTATATCATTCCTATGCCAAGAGGGGAGATTACTCTGCAATAATATGAATGAGGATCTGGTGTTCCACATCAGATGTCAAGCAAATGCCATTCATCTCAGCTGGAGCAAGTCTGAAGCTTGTACTGATAACTCTCAAAGTGCCAAAAGAGATTTGCAATATGTAACAGCACTCTAGGCCAGTACAAAGTCTATTGTCATGTCACACACAAATTACTCTGACAATAGCAAAAAAGCTATTAAAAGCCAGAGCTAGTAATAAGTGCGAGTGAAAAAAATTAAGGTGAATGGGAAGAAAGTCAAATTCCATTGTGACAAGACATTTCCAGAGTTGAATACTCGGGAGACATTCGCTGTACAAACAGTCAGTGATCTCAATAAAAGCCAGACAAGATGGTAACCTTTTCGGTAATTGAGTTTGTGCTGGTTAGATACTGCAATCCTGTATAACACCAGGCAGTTCAAAAGACATTCACTAGACTGATTCCTGGGATGAAGTGGTTGACTTATCAGAGTGGCTGAAGACGTTAGGTGAGATCACTGAAATGTATTTGAAAAAGAGGTAGATAGACTTTGGACTTATTGGGGATTTGAGGGTTATGAGGATTTGGCACAAAACAAGAGTTGAGGCCTAGGCCAAACTAACCATGATCGGTGGAGCAATGTTGAGGGGTCAAATGGCCTACTTCTGCTCCCATTTCTATACTTAGGAAATCGGTGTGCTGACTATGTTGCAGTAAAGCAATATGGTTAACCACAAATCTCATTCTCTACACCTGGTTTTCAAATTCTGTCATCATGATTTCCTATCAATTCATTTTCTTGTTGCTCTGTGATTGTCAATTAGTTGTATGGAAGGTAGGCTTGGATGATTCCACTTCTTGTGATAGTCTCCTTTTTCTCGTTTCATTATGGTTTTCACCGTGACTGCACTTCTGAATTGTTCATTTACAATATACCACCAATATTTTATAAAGATTAATATAAAAAGAACAGGACCATTTTAACTTTTAATGATATTGTAAAAGAAGTGACAGTTTGATAAGCTGGAATATTACCCAGCCAAGTTATTTATTTATTTCCCTCTCATTATATCTCTCTGTCTTTTTATCTCTTTCTTTCTCTTTCATTAACTGTCTTTTTCTCTTCCTTTATCTTTGTCTCTCTACCTTCCCCTTTTTCAGTGCCTAACACAGCCACTTGTGTATTCCTCATTTCCTGTGCATCTGCTCTCACTCCTTCTTCCTTTGAGAAACAATAAATGCCCTCTCATCCTCACCTTCCACTCTATGAATCATGCCATCTGTCAATTCTAGCAGCCACTGTGTGATCCCGGCACCAGAAGAAAATTGATCTTCCATTCTGTGTTGTGAAGGAGTCACTGCTTGATGGTGCTGATTCCTAAGCAACGATATCGCTGAACATAGTCTTAACAAGTCTTACTTGCAGATTCCCAGTATTTTCTACTTTTACTTCATCAATCTTCTGTGTCAGTGTCAAAGATTTTATCCACTGTCTCTCAATTTCCTGCAAAGTATCAGCTTTCCTTCAGATACATTTCCTTCAGCATTCTTCTTTTAGTATTTTTCTAAAGCAGAGCTTCTTAAACTATTATGCATTTTAACAGTGGAAAATTAATGTGACCAGAAATCAATAAAAAAAGCAATAAAGCATCAGAGTAATATTTTAAATTGATTTAAGTTTGTTTGCTCTATTATCAATGCATAATATATGATATGAATATGAAAAATTATGACAATAAAGTACATAGTAAAATTGTTTTTATTTTATGTATTCATGTCAGGCCTTTGAAACTCAGTGAAGTGGCCACAGGCCTGGAGAAAAAGATGAAGAGTGGAGCAGGGTAAGGCCTGATGCTGCCTTGGTCTCAGTGCTGGAGTAGGGCACAGACTCAGAGGAACAACACATTCTTTCCTGCAATCCCGACTGGGGCTGCACCCACACTTTAGGAAGTAACATTCCACTTATGAGTTATCACTCAGCTCAAAAACAGGGCTAGAGGTGTGAGTGGATGTCAGAATTATTCAAAACTCATTTTATTTCTGACATAGATGGCTGGGAGTAAGAACGAATTGAATGTGTAGTTGTAGGTTGGTTTAGCTTGTTCATATCTAACCTAGGTTTACTGGTAGTTTAGTCACTGCATCTACATGTTATGACAAGTTTCTTCTGACAGGTTGATTTAATGTGTTAATTAAGTAACTGGATTAAAAGTTGCTATCTGAAGAAGCAAACCCTTAAACATGGTAAAAGAACAGTGTTATTTCCATTTCTTGCATATTACAATTTTTAATGGAAGGAAGCATTATGTTAGCTGCTTGGAAATCAGCTTGCAGTTTCAGGTCTAACCAGAAGAGCAGAATCAGATTACTAGTTCTCTCCAATTTCTTTGCCAGTGTATTATAGCATACCATTGTAAAACATAATACAGCAACCTTTATCCGGCACCAACGAGACCAAGAGTGTGCTGGTTGATCAAATATACTGGATAATCAAGAGATCCACATATGTACAAACAATCAATGTGAAAGCACACACTAAGTAATAGAAACATAATGCAGGGCAAATACACATCACTGTTATATTATTTACAGCATAAATCACCTAAATAATAATAATTTGCCTTAAATAAACTGACCACTTGGGTATTGTGGTAGATCATGGTATTTTGGGAGAAATTGACTTGAAATTGAATCAACTGTTGATATGCCCCCATCTACACCAATGGAGCTGAGGTTGATAGAGTGAAGAGCATCAAGTTCCTCAGAGTGACAATAACCAATGATATGTCCTGGAATTCCCATGTAGGTGCGACAGTCAAGAAGGCACAACAATACCTCTTCTTCCTCAGGTGGCTCAGGAAATTTGGCATGACCATAAGGTCCCTCAGCAACTTCTACAGATACACCACTGAAAGCACACTGTCTTGGTGCATAACAGCCTGCTATGGCAACTGCTCAGCCCAGGACCATAAGAAACTACATAAGATGGTGTGCACAGCCCAAACCATCACGGAAGTCAACCTCCCATCCATGGAATCTATTTACATGGCTCGCTGCTGCAGAAAGGCAGCCAACATCATCAAAGACCCATCACACCCTGGTAACGACCTCCTACAACCTCTTTCATCAGGCAGAAAATACAGAGGCCTGAACACACGCTCAAACTGCTTCAGGAACAGCCTCTTTCTGGCTATTTTCAGACTGTTAAATGGACTCTAGCCTCAAATAATGTAACCTGTATGCCTCTAAGTCTTTTTGATCCATACATCCTTTGCTTGCAGTGATCTGCCTGTACCGCATGTAAGCAAAGCTTTCACTGTATTTTGGTACACGTGACAATGAAATCAATCAAGCAATGAAAAAAAATCAACATTGAATAACAATTATATTTACATTGAGATAAATATACTGAAACTACAATATAGGGACAGCATGATACAGTACACTTTGTGGTATTTAATGTATATAATTTTTTTCTCAGTTTACCAAGAGTGCCGGTTCATAACGTGTTGATTAAAGCAAAGTTTGCTTTGCTTTTGAACAGTATTTTTTTAATAGAAATTCATAAAATGAATAAAAAAATCTTACACACAATATATGGTAAACTCTCGATGTTTGCCTTTTTTGGTCCCAATAATCAATTTCTGAATTCATTGATTAACTTCTAATGAGATTCAGATCAATGTATAGTTTCAGGATAGAATTAGATTTGCATTAGTTCTTGTAGGCAGACTACACCCAAAATTTGACCTGAGAATGGTTGGCTTCACTCTATCAACGTCAGGAAGAGTAAAATGAAATACAATTTTCTGATTGTCTGTTCCCAGTATAGAGTCTCACTAGATGGCAGCACAAGTTACAGAATTGGCCCTATGTTTTGACGGCTCTGGCAGTGACCTTCTGTTCTGTCACATTGTGATCCTTGGCTTCTAACATTACCTATTAACATCCTAACTTAAACACAGACTATAAAATATCTGTCAGATAAATTGAATACATTTTCAGCTAGTCTGTGCGACCCTGAATGTTTTGAGGCAATATATTTCAATGTTACAAGCTCCAGTAAGTAAAACCGTATTCTCCTTGTCTAACAATGTTTTTGAAAATAAAAAGGCATGATCTGTGATTTTGATCACATGATCCAGCTACTATCAGCTTCTTTCTGTTAAATTCTCTTTTCTCTAGTGAACCATGAAATTGCAAGACTTGCTGATTGATTTCTGATTAATATCATGTTATAATGTCATTTTTCAGTTCTTTCCTTCAGCACATGTTTGGTAAACGCTTTGATAGTTGTCTCCATGTGTGCAGTGAATTTGAAGATCTCATTGATTAGGTGATTCCCTGAGGAAATTCTCTGGAAAATGCTGGCAATATTTGATTTAGTAGCCCCCAAAAACTTAGGTATGTAATAGCTTACACAAACATAATTCCAAACTTGAATTATGTATGCACCTAGATCTCATTAGAAGCTAATAAATAAATTCAGAAATCACTCAAAGCCAGATGGTATCGAAATACATTACTGTTTTGGGCTTGAAGTGCTTAGCCATTCGAGGACAGAATATCTGGAGTTACTACACATGAATTTTATAGATAAAATTATTTTGATAGATTGTGTCAACCATTTTGCCTCCCTCAGTTAAAATAATTCTGTCTAGCAACAATATTCCAGTTAAAGCAAGAAAATAGAGGAAGGTCCCACTGTTCTGATTCCACATTCCTTACAGCAGGAATCTCAAATAGTAATTTGTAAAATCATCCTCTTCTGTTGGCTTTTTCAAATCTTACCAGGAACTAAATTGGCCACTGTATTGTTCATTTTGTAGATGCTACATGCACATATGTAATATAATATGAGTTCTGTACGCTCATGTAGACTTCTGATGCGGAATGCTTGAAAACCAAAGGCCTTATCTACTTGCACATAAGGACCAGTAGTGTCACCATAGTAAGAGTTAATGCTGTTGACTGGAGCTAATTGTTAATTATGTGATTAAATATAAAACAGAGACCCTCTTGAGGTATGTAATTTTAAGGCATAGTGGTAATGCCTCTACCTGTGGACTGGGAGGCCTGAGTTCAAGTCCCCCCGCTCCAGATGTGTGTAATATTATCTTTGAACAGTTGATTATAAAAATAAGTTTAAGAAAAAATAAGTTTAAATGTGGAAACAGGGGCCTCTTGTGGTATAGTAGTAGTGTTTCTACCTCTGGGCCAGGAAACCTGGGTAGAAGTCCCATTTGTTCTAGAGGTGTGTAATAATATCTCTGAACAGGTTGTTTAGAAAATATCGATATTCTATCTACAAGGAAAGGCTGTCTCAAATTCCATTTCATCAACAGGCCTTAGATCAGAGCTGGCATTGGTAGCAGAAGATAGAAAACTGTGTCTTTTTTTCAGGAGACAGACTGTAAATTAAGTTACTTTTGAGAAGAATGGCTGAATTCAAGTGTGAAATGGCGCTCTACAATTTATATTCTGTGAAGATGAACATTATCAATGAAAAAATTAAGCAGAGGTACGGGCACAAATGCCAAAGAGAAAACAAGAATGGCTTTGTCACTATTGCTTCTGACTAGAAGTGTGATCTGATGTAAAGTGATCTCAGAGTTTGTGCCTCAAGAATTGGACCATGAGAAGGTTTTGATAATAATTTGTTTATATATAAAATTTGTTTAAAAACTGTTAAAAGTGTGTTTGAGGTATGGTTAGACTTTGAAATGAAAAATCTGGATTGTTACTCCATAAAATATAAAACGGAATTTTACAAAGAATGTTCGAAATTGAAAAGATTCTATTTGAATCCTGGCTTAGAACTTGCCTTGAAAATATTGATTGTGCTACAGTGTTAAACATGAACAGATCTTTTGTGTTAGCTGGAGTTAAATATTCAGGAAAAAAATGTGGTTTTGGAACAAATGCATGAAACATTTAAAAAAAACTGGGAAACTATACATTCCAAGTGGCCTTCATGGTTCAAGTGGGACAATCAACAGTTACAAAGAATTGAAGGTTTGATGATAACAGCAATATGAGACTGCCTAGATATAGGCTGCAAGTCTTCATATGAAAGGAGAACCATAACAATAAAAGGAGTGAGCATAAAGAGAAATTTGACAATAACAATGGATGCCAGGAACTGAAGAACTACAAGAGAAGAATGGACCTCAGGAATTCATGAGGAATGGTTTACAGATGTTTTAAATATGACCTTAAATATCATTATACAATAATTGTGCTAGGTGAAATAATACTGCATTTCTTATTATGAATGGCATAAAAGATTGGAAGGAGAAGATGAGGATATCAATCAGGCAGGGATAATTGAATTAGTTACAAGAAACTTCAGCACTCTAATTAATGTTTTGGTTGTGGACTATTAAATTGCACGGTTTTTGATAATAGCTGCATTTTCAGAGCATGGAGTGGATTAGCTAAATATATACCTACAAACACTCCAAATAATGAGTGATGAAAGATCAAGGAGCTGAGTTCTACTGCTTTGGATTTGGGGATAACAACAAGTTGAAATTACTTGAATGATGATTCCCTGTAAAATAACTAGAGTTAACCATTATATCAGCGCAGGTGGAGTATTTATTGTTGACCAGGCAGTGTATGAAAAACACTCAAATGCAAAAAGACAAGGCAATTATTTTTGGGAGAGATAAAAGGTACTGCAGGTACTGGAGGATCCGGGATAACAAGGCGTTGGGCTGGATGAACACAGCAGACCAAACAGCATCAGAGGAGCAGGAAAACTTGACGTTTCGGGCCTAGACCCTTCATCAGAAATGGGGGAGGGGAAGAGGGTTCTGAAATAAATAGGGAGAGAGGGGGAGGCGGATAGAGGATGGATAGAGGAAAGGATAGGTGGAGAGGAGGCAGACAAGTTGAAGAGGCGGGGATGGAGCCAGTAAAGGTGAGTGTAGGGTGGGGGGGGTAGGGACGAGATAGGTCAGTCCAGGGAGGACGGACAGGTCAAGGGCGCGGGATGATGTTAGTAGATAGGAGATGGGGGTGGGGCTTGAGGTGAGAGGAGCGGATAGGTGAGAGGAAAAACAGGTTAGGGAGGTGGAGATGAGCTGGGCTGGTTTTGGGATGCGGTTGGGGGAGGGGAGATTTTGAAGTTTGTGAAATCCACATTGATACCATTGGGCTGCAGGGTTCCCAGGCAGAATATGATTTGCTGTTCCTGCAGCCTTCGGGTGGCATCACTGTGGCATTGCAGGAGGCCCAGGATGGGCATGTTGTCTGAGGAATGGGAGGGGGAGTTGAAATGGTTCGCGACTGGGAGGTGCAGTTGTTTGTTGCGAACTGAGCGCAGGTGTTCTGCAAAGCGGTCCCCAAGCCTCCGCTTGGTTTCCCTGATGTAGAGGAAGCCACAACGGGTCCAGCGGATGCAGTATACCACATTGGCAGATGTGCAGGTGAACATCTGCCTGATGTGGAAAGTCTTCTTGGGGCCTGGGATTGGGGTGAGGGAGGAGGTGTGGGGGCAGGTGTAGAACTTCCTGCAGTTGCAGGGAAAAGTGCCGGCTGTGGTGGGGCTGGAGGGGAGTGTGGAGCAGACAAGGGAGTCGCGGAGGGAGTGGTCCCTCCGGAAGGCTGATAAGGGTGGGGAGGGAAAAATGTCTTTGGTGGTGGGGTCTAATTGCAGATGGCGGAAGTGTCGGAGGATGATGCGTTGGATCCGGAGGTTGGTGGGGTGGTACGTGAGGACGAGGGGGATTCTTTTTTGGTTATTATTGCGGGGACGGGGCGTGAGGGATGTGTTACGGGAAATGCGGGAGATACGGTCGAGGGCGTTCTCGACCACTGTGGGGGGGAAGTTGTGGTCCTTGAAGAATGAGGACAGCTGAGATGTACGGGAGTGGAATGTCTCATCCTGGGAGCAGATGCGGCAGAGGAGAAGGAATTGGGAATAGGGGATGGCATTTTTGCAGGAAGGTGGGTGAGAGGAGGTGTATTCCAGATTATTTTTGGGAATTCAGTAGATTTACAGTATAGACAATCCAGACATTATTCTATTCCATTAACAAGATCCAACTTCTCTTATCAAAATATGAATCAAATGATAGCCTTTTCTTCCCCCCTTTAAGAACTTAATTATCTTAAAACTACATTGGCAGTTTGCCCAACATTTGGAGCATGGATTAAAAAAAGCTACTAATGGATGATGAGTACACTAACCTTGGATGTCAGCAACAAATATGATCCGTTTTTTTAAATAAAAACCCATCTCATACCATAATGAATCTGATTAACCAGAAACCTTAATGTAGTTGTGGCAACGGACTTGAAAGTATGGGATAATGATTAAAAAAAGTCTCTTGCACTTAGACACGGCAAGTAGAATTACGAAGTCTACAATAATAAAACACAGCAGAAAGTCCCTTTAGCAATGGTGTGTGCAAAAGAAATCTTATTGTAAAATAACATTTGCCTTGAGTAGCCTGTGTGGGGAACTCATTGCCCATGGTTGGGGACTATCATAAGTTTTGGTTTTTGAATAAATCCAAACATTCCATCAGCGATCATCCACCATCTTGGGAAGGGATTACAATTAACTCCATTTTTTCTATAAGAATGCGAATGTTCTGTAGGTAGGGAATTTATTAACACAGAAGTTTTAAAGAAAATTTGATCCTTGAAGCATTCATTAAGGCCATCAGAAGTAAATTTTAACCTGGAAACATGCTACTTTACAAAAGAGATGCACAAAAATGATGGAAAGTCCAGGTAAGGCGGTGGTATGTATGGGAAAACAGCGCAAGACCCGAGCTGTTAGGATATATCCCTCTCATTACACCAATTGCAGAACTTGAACAAGGCATAGGAAATGATCAGACATCTCACACTTTGCGTACATATGTTGGACAATTGAGGACCATAGTATGGTAGATGAAGGGCTGACTGAAGCTGGAGACAGTGATCCTGACAAACAGGACAATGCTATTTGTTCCAGAGGGCAACCACTAGATGTTGGCATTATATATGCCTGAAAGAAGCATTGAATGGAAGGAGTTTGATATTCTAGGAAGAACAGGGAAAGCAATGAGAAAGTGCAAGTGTTGAGTAAATGTGCAAGATGAGGATAGGAGTAAGACCCTTTCATTGAAAAATGAGGTTATGGGTTGGAAGGTCAGATAAACCTGTATCATTTCTGATAGCGGATCTGGCAGTGAACATAGCCTTCATAAAAGATTGCAAACTTGCAAAAGGAATTCATGTCCAAGAATAGGAAGATTGTGTATGAATCATCCAGAAAGCGAGATGAGCATGAGTAGAGGCCACAGTTTGACACGAACAATGATTATGGAACAGACTAGGGAATAGAATTAAATAGAATAATCCTAAGGGATAAGAATAATTAGGTCATTGGTTTTGACTGGTGCAAACTCAATGGGTTGAAGGGCCTTTTCTCTGTGCTCTATGACTGAGACTGGAAATATCAGGAGGAATATTGGTCCTTGCCATTAACAGGTTTTAGTCGCTACAAACACGTTGGAAGATAAATTAATAAAAGGTATCAAACAAAGATTTGATATCTGCAAAAAAAATTGTTGTATGCAGTGGGATGGCATACAGGGGATACTCATGTAGCAGATATTTTTGTGATGTGCATTGATAATTTTCTGTAGAGGTCAGGCTTTGTGGGAACTGTCAATTGCATCCCAATGAATTGTGCCAGGACCTTAATAAGAAGAGAAAAACAAATTATAGATGCTGGAAATCAGAAACAAAAACAGAACTTGCTGGAGAAACTCATCAGGTCTGGCAGCATCTGAGGAGAGAAAGCAGAGTTAACGTTTCAGGTCTTCAGAACATTTCTGAAGAAGGTTTATGGGACCTAAAATGTTAACTCTGCTTTCTTTCCATGGGTGCTGCCAGATCTGCTGAGTTTTTCTAGCAATTTCTGTCTTTGTTTCTTAAAAAGAAAAAAAACTGGTTTTGTATCAAAGGGACAAACACTTCATTTAAGAAGGTTAATTGGATGGTTAAACTGGTTGTAAATTCCTACTAGACATTATGCTTGTTATGATATATTGGACTCTATACTATGCTACTGTTGAGGAAGTCTCAAACGGAAGAATTATAAATTCAGAAAAAGGTGCAGTCTAGTTTCTGGCGTTGGGTGACCCAGAAGTTACGAACTTAGCCCTTGTTCGCAATGCTTCACGTCTGAATCTTTTGAATGGCTCAGAATGAAGGGTCCCACCAGCACTTTAATAAGGAATCAATTAATGTGTTCTATGATCTACACTGGATTCTGGCCAAATAATGCCTTGACTTTAAAATTCTTATTCTTTATTTTCAAATCCCTCCGTGGCCTGTCTCTGTAATTTACTCCAGTCCCACAACCTTCTGAAATAACATGCTGTTACAATTCTGGGCTGATTTGCACCCTTTGTTTTAATTGCTTCACCATTAGCCACACCCTTAATTCCCACAAGTCAGAAGATCTGTAGTTCCCTCCTGATACCTCCTCACCCCATACCCTCATTTCCTCTTTGAAGACCCTTCTTAAAAGCTACTTCTGAACAAGCTTTTGATCACTTGACCTAATATACCCTGTGCTTTGTTTGTAATGCTGCTGTTGCTAAGATGTTTCATTATTTTACAGGTGCTATATAATTAAGTTGTTGTTGAATAATGAAAATTTGCAGGTTAATTGCCAGATTACTTTTCTGCCTGCTACTTATACGATTATTCATGTTTTGGAAGTTTTTCTCAACTTGCCTAATGTTTGAATATATTATAACTGATTACCTATCCACAGACCAATTAGCTACTTGTTGTTGAATCTCTCTTTTATACACACTCCTTGGCTCTTCAGTCCATCCTCCAGTGCTGGAACAAGCAGCAGTGTAACAGCCCTTACAATGAGTATGAGGAGACTTGCTTTTTAAAAAGTGCAGAAATCCTTTAAACAGGCCTTAGTTTTAAACAAACAAAAATACAGAAAAATAAAAAGGTATCTTTAGACTTGAAGGAAGTTACCCACCAAACTATGTTTGGAAGTAGGACTTCTCTAGGGAATTGAACATGATTAAGAGAATGAAGGGTGGTCATGCAGAGCAGGATATTCTGCTCAAAATGGAAATGCAAGCAGGTGTTGTGGACAAAGGGCTACAAAGTAGACAGCTCCATTCTGCCAGTGCTCAATGTGATTGGGTTATTCCCAAACCAGAATAATCCCAGAAACATTCACTAACCCCTTCATACACAAACAGTCCAGCAATTCTTGCCTCTCCTCTATCTCTGGCATTTCACATTGTCAGGAAGATGACACAAACATTCGCCATCAGGAAATACAAATTTTAATTCTGATTTTATAAATTTACAATTCAAGTATTGAATACAAACTTAAACCTTTCATCAGTTCTCTTAAAGTTCTGTGTGTCTTTACATCTCCTCGTACCCTTATGAAGTCATTGTTGGCAATCACTCAATAACGAGAATGTGTGTCCACCTAGGCATTTCCATGTCACTGGTCATGGGCTCTGTAGTTCCTTGTGTGGCTGATAAGCCCAATCCTAGAGCTACATCTCCAACCACACATTTGGCAGGGAGGTGGAATCGGTCCTTGGCCTTGAGATCATTCATGCCTTGTGAAGTGCGTCCATAACAGCTACAGCTTGCCTGGTCGAAAGCTGCTGACTTGCAGTCATAAATGTTACTGTTGGAGGACTCATTCAAATAGCTTTAAGCACTGAGGCCAGATTTCAGACTGGAGTTTATGCTGCAGCAGTCTTAGCTGGTTCACTGACAGGCAAAATCAAGAGCATTGGTGGGGTGGCGGTAATGGGAGAAGGGGACAGCAGGCTCCTTTCCCATGAAAGCACTGCCATTCTCTCCCTGGCTGCTGCTTCAGCAAACCCTGGTGATGTGTTGAAGAATAGTCTGCTTTACTATCCAATTTTGAACAGTGGCATTGAGATCCATGATAACAACAGTCAGAGCTTGTGATTTAAGTGCAGTAATCTGGGCTTTGCTGGAAGTTGTGCTGCAATGGAAACTTTTAAATTGATCATCAGACTTTGCATGATGTTAGCATGTGATGAGAATTGGCAGAGGTGTTCCCCTACTCATTGTTTAAATGTTTCCAAGCTCTACACAAATCCTTATACCATGATGAATCTAGTCTCCTACATACACGTTGGCATTGAGTTAAAGCTTTCTGAAAGGCTTATCAAAGCTCCAAATATTTGGCTATTTGGACAAAACCGCTTCCTTCTGCAGCCTGACTAATCAAAGTTTTTATATAACTGCTCTGCAGGAGGACTAAAATCTGACCTAATCCTCCTGGAAATATTACATTTAGTTCCCTCATATAAGTCATATATATGTTGTGAGTAGCTGCGGCCCAAGCACTGATCCCTGTCGTACCCCACTAGTCAATTCCTACCACCTGGAAAAGACTCATTTATTTCCATCCTGTTTCTGATCTGTCGAGCAGTTCTCAATCCATGCCATTATATTATCCAATCCCATATGCTTTAACTTTACTCATGAACTTCTAATGTGGGACATTATCAAAAACCTTCTTGAAATCCAAATACACTACATTCACTGGTTCTCCCTTATTCATTCTGTTAGCTACCGTTTTTTTAAAAATTGGAATAGAATAGTTAAGAATTGATCCCAAAGTGATGCAAACATCCCTCCAAATTAGTTTACATGTCTCAAGCCTGAGATTTCCATAGGAGGACTATCCTTCAGTGGGTGGGTGGGGCAGTGTCCCATACCAGTTGCATTAACCTATGGGCCTCCCTTGGAATTTTGCTACTTTTGATTTTTCTCTTTTTGTTAAAATAGGGAAAACGTGTGGGTAAGAACTTAGTTTAGAAATTAGTTTATATCTTGTCATGATGTTGACAAATTTAATGGGAACTAATTAGTATCTAGTTTGTCACTGACCCAAACATGATAATTTTCAACAACTTTATCAATCAGAGATGAGTTCTGAGTGATAAATTCTCTCAGGACCTATCCAGGACTTTTAGTCTATTGACACCTCATGCATACTCTTAATTGGGCACAGTTACATTATGCTGACACATTATTCAAACTCAGTGTTACATTGAGCTCAAGACATGCTGCCAAACTTCTTCAGCACTTTGTTTTTATTTCAAACTTCTTGCAGCTTCAGAGACACTTAAAGTTGTAAATATTGCCACTCTACATACAAGTCATAAATTTAAAGTCTAATCTGCATCCAAAATTGGAACTGATCCAGTGAGAAAATCAAGCAGTAGTTCCCATTCACACCGTTCTCCCATCCCCACCCACCTCACACTTGACTCTGTCATCCTCAAGGGCTTTGGTTGTAGATCTAATTGCAACTGTTTGTTACTTGCATCAAGTAATCCATTTGGTGGACATAAATTAATCTGTCCCACTCCATCTAAGTTGAGGTAATGTAAATGAATCACCTCAGTGACTTGGAATTGAGACGCTTGGTGTTTACAATTACCTGTTTAATAGGTCAATTCAGAAACCCTGTGGGTAAAGTAATAATGAGGGAATGCTGCAGATAAGATTGAGCCAAATTTTAATATTGGATAAAGCCATTCTTTTGCTCCAGGAAAATTGTTTGCTCACTCAGAAAACATCATTGACCCAGGCAGAATTGAAATATTTACATGTAGATTCCTCTTGGAATTGATGTTACAGGGTTTAATTTCTCCTTTCCTTTTCTCCTGAGAATTTTATTTCTGCTTCTTTTTTAACCCTGTCTCTTTTCTGTTTATATTTAAGTGATTATCCAGTGTCTTCTTGTTTATTGCAGGCTATTCAGCATTAAATGTTGATTATAGCAAATCACTCTACATATCTGAGTATGTCATGTGTAGAGGTCTGTAAACAACTGCATACCCTTCAAATAAGCGCTGAGCTGTGCAACTCGAAGTTTTAATTTCCAAAAAAAAGTAACATATTTTAAGGTTAATGTTTACAGTTTGTGTAATCAGTGGGGAAATTTGCTTGATGAAAGAATTGACTAGTGTTATTATGCCAATTGTAGCAAGCTTTGAGGAAATTGAAGATTCTGCTGGACAATTTACCTTTGCTGGTAATGCTCCAAAATAATTGATTTAAATTGGAGAATTTTCTGACCTGTGATGGTTTTGGACCAAGGGATTGATGAAATCTCATACAAGTGTAAAGGTTGCTGTGGCTCATCATTCTGGCATGCCTTGCACATCTTTGGTAACGTTTTGGAGTTGCTGTTAATTCTTAGCCATTAGACTTTACCACATGCTAGTTGAGTCATGTGCTCTGTATCCAAATATCCTTGGTGTAGTTGCAGTAATATATCCTGACGAACAATTGCAGGTACAAGTCTTGACTTTCCTCTTAAGATAATATATCTTGAGATTCTGAACTCATTGCTGTAAGGTCAATAGTACCTGAGTGTCTCGCACTTCTTCCGTCATGACAGGTCATCCTGCAATTTTATATGGTACTTCCAATTGAGAGTTTTTGAGTGTTTTCTGATTGAAGTTCATAGCACTTATGCTGACCAAATTGCAATAGATTTTGAGCACATCTCCACCCCTTTTTGCATGCTGTTGAGTCAGATGGTCAGTTACTTGCTACAGGATTCCTAACTTCTGGCCTGCTGTTATAGCCACAATGCTAGTCCAGCTCAGTTTCTTGTTAATGATAACCCCCAGGATGTTGATGTGGATTCAGGTAATATCTTTATACTTCAAGGGGTGATGGCTATAGTCTCTTGTGTTGATGGCCATTGCCTGGCACTCATGTGGTGTGCATGTTGATTATTGCTTATCAGCCCAAACCTGACTATTGCATTTGAACGGCTTCACACGTACCTATGTTATGTTCTAATTGCTAAGCTTTTGCCCCTGAGCTACCTACATATATCTGTGTGCAACCAAGAAGTGGCAATCACACTCAGGTTACCACTGCACTCCTTTTTTTATGTTGAGAGCTCTGTATTTCTGACAGGAGATTGCGATCTGGGCTGCTTTAGTTATGCAGAGTGCACTTTACATTTGATAGGAACCATATAGTGCAGGATAGTCAGAGGAAGGCAAACTGCACCCCCTTTTTCACAGCAGTCAGTTGCCACATTGAGGTTTAAATGTGCCATATCAATCACTTGGACAGCTCTTGTGAAAAGGCAAGTGGATAAGGTAAGTTTAACGGTAGGAAGCCAGGTGAGTGATGGAGTGTTTAACATAGGTCTGGGTGGGCAGGAAATATTGGGTTTGGTGTGGGAGGTCATTCAGGTCAGGGTTAGGGTGTGTGTGACTATTTCAGGGTCAGTAAGATAATTACCCAGAATTTAGACTAAATGTTTAATAGTCTGATATTTCCTGAGTAACTATTTACTTAACTGAAGCAGATCCCTCAGTTCTCAGAAAGGAGGTTGAAGGGAGATTTAATTGAAGTGTAAATGATAGTGATGTACTTGAATCAGGTAGATGAAGAAAATCTCTTCTCATTAGTTATTCGTACAAGGACTAGGAGATATACATATAGAAATGCATTTGGAACATGAGGGACATGTTTATGGAGTAGCGATTGGTAATGAACACGCTGCCTGTGAAGGTGATGGAAGCAAAGATGATCAATGATTCCTAAACAAAACTGCAAAGACAATTGAAGGAAATATGTTTATAGGGTTATGGGGAGCGGGTGGGAATGTAACTGTTGGGATTGTTCCATTGAAAGATGGAATGGATTTGACCAGTGCACTGTGTTGGAAATGACTCAATGAGCTGGTTTGTTCTGGGTCAGTTAGAAGCATGCCCCTATCTTTGGCTGGCTCAAACTGCAACAACTTAATGGCAATTGGGCCACTAATTGGATAAGGATGCTATTGGCCACCATCAGGCAAAGGTTCCACTTCCCAAGAGGTGTTGGCCAGTCAAGTGGCTGGCAGTTCCCTTGTCTCAGCAATAATACTAGATGTAGTGACCACTGGTGGGACTGCATTAATAGAGGGTGGTGAATTCTTCAGTGGGAGACTCTTGGGGTACAGGGATCTGAGAAAGAGACACACCCCACACCACCATACACAAACCCCAGCCAAGCCCAGTTTCACTTGACACTCTAACTGCTACTGTTCTTGCCTACTGTGGGTAAATCCCAACAATAGCAGAACACAGCTTTAATTGGCTACTTAAGGCCCCCAACTGGCCCATGGGTGAGTAGGCTGTTCCATATTCCAGACTGCTGGTCAAATAGCAGAGGGGACAATATTGTGGTAATGACATTGCTGTAATGGCATCCAATTTTACTGTTCCCTCCATCCGTCTTCCTATTCTAGAAAGACCAATAAAACGCCAGCATCTATTTTTGACCCTTACACAATGGGAAAAATATTAAATATGTAACAAAGCATCCAGCAGCAGGTAGCAATGGTGAGGAAGAGCAGCTACAGCAGTCAAGTGGACCTTCTCTCGGCAGGGATGTAGGGGGTGAAAAGTAAGGGAACAAGGTGACATGGGAAGAAGGTGCAGACAAAAAAAGATTCCTCAATCCAATTTAAACCAAGGCTTAATTTCATTTAAATTATTTAACCTTCAATTTCCTTCATGCTTGGAATGACCTGATTTCAGGGAAAACCAGAATCCTTACTTTATGATATTTGGCCTGTCAGTGTTTTCAAATCTCATTTTAGATATACTTCATACAAATGAAGACCAAGTCTGAATATATTAACGACCAATTTCACAGTGTTCAAAATGGTTTTGTGATCAAAAATTCTACATAATTGGTAATAGGGTTGAATCTGTCTTCTGAGAAACCAAGTCCTGACCATATGTTTAATTTAGGTAGGGAACTTCCAGCACATTTATGGGTTAATATTCCTGTAGGTTGAGTGATCATGGGACCTCGCAGTAAAACTCTTCAAACAAATTTTATTGATGTATCTGGCATTGAGATCATCTAGATGACTGGATCTTATGGGTCTGTGACACAGAAGAATCACGGGGAGTTGGTCAATATGAAAAAGATGAAAAGTATAGCAGAGGCATTAGATCAGCTTTGTTCTCTTATGCACACAGGGTAAACAGGAATTCAAAATTAAAATAAAATACAGTGTGAATGGGCATCATCAATTCAGGATGTATCAGTTATGCTGGGTCAGTTACAATTGGCAGCTGTCACTGCTATAGCCCAAGAGTTAGGGAGACATAGGGCGAGTAAATGCAATGTTCTTTAAACTGAGAACAAAAGCAGAGTCATAAAGTCATTCATTTTCATGAAAGATTTCAAGACAAAGTTTGCTCATCTGAAATTGAATTTCTTCATTGTTTATTTTATCTGTTCTACTTTAATTACTCCCTTAAAAAATGGACAACTTTGTTGTGTTCAGAAGACATGAAGAAAAATGATACATTGAAACAGAAGTGAAAAGATGTTCGAGGAACATTTCAATGAGTTAATGACCCAGCCATTGAGAAAAATAGATGACTAGCAACGTGAATTAAAAATTGAATTATGCGGAAAGATTGAATTTACAGGATGCTGTCTAACTAATGGCAAGAGTTTACACTGAAAAATATCACATTGAAGCTCCAGGCTAATTGGAATCTCAAGTGAGGCATGGAATAGTGATGTCTGTGGTAAGTTGTTACTATTTAATGGAGTTGGTACCATACTTATTTGGAAGATAAAACCTTGTTGGATGTGAGTATTGCTATGCCTTTACACCAGACAAGAGTGGTAAAGGATGAGGACAAGTTGATGTCTCGTGACTCGATGCAGACTTTCTTGTATTCCCGATGTGTGTGTTCAAAACTGCCTTGGACAGCTCGAGGCAAGATTATGTTACTCTCCTCTATTCCAGTCACTACAATGGTGCAGTTATTTAGCATGGACTAGGTGAAAATAAAGCATGGATTTGGACAGACTAATAAAGGTCCAGGAAGCAACGCTACACTTGCAAAATAGTCGTTTGATTTTCTAAGGAAGGGTCACTGGACTCGAAACATTAACTCTGTTTTTGCCTTCACAGATGCTGCCAGACTGAGCTTCTCCAGCAATTTTGTTTTTGTTCCTGATTTACAGCATCTGCAGTTCTTTCAGTTTTCAGTTATTTGATTTTGTCTGAATTACCACAGCCTGTCAGGATCATCCTCTGTCTTGTAGTCAAGCCCCATCCTAGGGATAGTCCTTGATTTAAACATTTCTGTCCCTACTCCAGCATATGCACACGTGTAAACATCCACAGGGATGCCAAGTAATAAAAACACACATTGGACTTCGTTTTTCAGACTTGGGCTCTGAAGGACTGCATTGATCACTCCAGCCATAAAGGAAATCCTGTTGTGTCACTTAGTGAATGCCATACAACAATCCAGGAAAGTCAAAGAATACATGCTGGCTATCGTGATTGATCAGGTCATTATCTAATCAGAGCATGGCTCAAAGTATTAGAAATTTTTAAAAAGTAAAAGTCCTTTTGAAAACTAAGTTGGTGACACTGTTATAATGGCCTTTGGGAAAAATGAACATGACTGCACTTGTTTTTTCCCAATTGTAGATAAGAAAAGCTTGTCTGTGTATCTATTACACAGTGAAAACAAAGTATAAAAAATACTGGGCGGTATCATACTCATCTGTTAGACTGGAAATTCAAAAACTGATAAACAATCTAGTTACAAGGCTTGATTTACAGATAAGAAAACATGATGATGACACCATGATTACTAATTGCATGTGCTGGGAGTACAACAGAAGCTTTTGTAATTACTATTGGGTTAGGATTTAAAACAGCATTAATCATAAACATGGTATTCCCTCCAGGAACATCTTGTGTTGTCACGAGGCACCACAGGCCACTGTGGCAATTACATTTCACTTGCAGCAATGTCTTAGAATCAGATAATGAGGATCAGAATAGGGTTAGGCCGTTAAAAACCCATCGAGCCTTCTCTGCTATTTAATAATACGATCATGGCTTATCGAACACTTCAGTGCCTTGAACACACACTGTCCTCACAACCCTTTATGCCATTGATAATCAAAAATCTATCAAACTCTAAATATACACGGAGCTTGAAGTTCTACGCTCTGCAGTAAAGAATTCCAAAAATTCATTACCCTCTGATTAAAAATGTTTCTCCTCGTCTCAGTTCCAAGTGGCAACCCCTTTATTTTTAAATTGTGCTGCCTAGTTCTGGAATTCCTCTCCAGGGAAAACAACATCTTACCTGCTTCTACATTGCGTTTCAATAAGATCACGTTCCATTCTTCTCAGCTGGAGAAAATACATGCCCAGTTTACCCAAACTCTCTTCATGGGACAGTTATGCCATCCTAGGAACAAGTCTGGTGAACCTTTGTTTCACTCCCTCTATTGCAATAATACTTTTCATGAAATAAGGAGACCAAACCTGAACACAATACTCCAAGTACAGTTTAACCAAACTCATATACCATTGAGAGATAGTAGGAACTGCAGATGCTGGAGAATCTGAAATGTAGAGCTGGATGAACACAGCAGGCCAGGCAGCATCCCGAAACATCAGCCTTCCTGCCCCTCTGATGCTGCTTGGCCTGCTGTGTTCATCCAGCTCTACACCTTGTTATCTCCTATACGATTGAAGCAAGTCTTCACTACTCCTGTACTCGTCCTCTTGCAAGAAAGGGCAACATTCCATGAGCCTTCCTAATAGCTTGCAGCACCTGCATATTTGCCTTTCTTGATTTCTTGACAAGGGTGTCCCCATGTCCCCTCGTACATCTGTGTTTCCCAACTTCTCACCATTTAAGAAATTCCTGCACATCTGTTCTTCTTACCAAAGTGGATAACGTCACATTTTTCCACATTAAATTCCATTTGCTATGTTCTTGCCCAATTCCTAAACCTGTCCAAATCTTCCCGAAAACGTTTTATGACAGCTTCACAACACAACTCCTACTTAGCATCGTATCATCTATAAATTCGGAAAGATTACATTTGGTCCCTATATCCAAATTATTAATGTGTACTTTGTGAACCGCTGAGGCGTATATACTGATCCTTGCAGTATCCCACTTGTCACGCTCTGCCAGTATAAGAATGGCTGATTTATTCCTGTTGCTTTTGGTCTATTAGTCAATCCATACCAGAATATTACCTTCTGTACATATGCTTTAGCTTTACTAACCAACCTGCTGTGGATGACCTTTATCAAAAGCCTTCTGAAAATCCAAATATCCGACGTCCAATAACTCCCCTTTATCAATTTTGTTAGTAAAATACTCAAAACAACTGCAAGTTCATCAAACACTATGTTTTCCATTTGCAAAGCTATGTTGATTTGCCCAATTAAGTCATTTTCATTCAAGTGACCTTTTATCACATTCTTTATGGTATATTTCTACTACTGATGCACTGCTGTACGGTTTGTAGACCCCTGTACTTTTCCCTTGTTCATTTCTTAAATTGTGGGGCAATATTTGAAAGCTTCCAATTTGGATGTATCATTCCAGAACCTATGGAATTTTGGAAGATGATCACAAATGCATAAAGTCTCTCTAGCTATCTCCTTCAACAATGTGGAAGGTAGAGTACCATGTTTCAGGAACTTGTCAACTTTTAGCCTGTTCATTTCTCTTGTAAAATCTTCTTACTAATACTAATTTCCTTAAAGTCCCCATTCTCCCTAGTCACTTGGATCTCTAATTCAAGGAGAATTCAAGGAGTTGTGAGTTCTCCTCAGTGAAAATAGATACAAAGTAATAATTTAGCTTATATGTAATTTATTTATTACCCCTTATAAATTCTCCTCAGTCTAATTTTAATGGACCCACAATTGTCTGAGCTAAATGTTTCGTTTTTAACTACCTACAGAAGTATTTACAATCCAATTTCGTTGCTTTGCTAGATTGTATTTGTATTCTGTTATTTTCCTTATCAGTTGCTTGGTCCTCCTTTACTAATCTAAAAATTTCCCAGTCCTCAGATTATTACTATTCATGGCCACTTTATAATCCTTTTCTTTTAATCTCATACCATCCTTAACAAAATTACATATACTTGTAATGTTTGCCATCCAGGATACACATTAGAGGTGATTGTTTAAATTCTACAACATCATCAAACACAATACACTTAAGCCCAGGAATCAGAATATAGGCCTACTTTACAGATCAACCCGATAATGGACTTGTGGATCAAGTCACACATCAAGTGGCACACTTGAATGTACAATACTAGATTGCACCAGTTATAATTGATCTAACAAGAACAACATTACCTCAGGCACTTTGTGATTGTCAATGTGAAGATTAGGGTCAAGTTGTACTTTAATATGAATTGGTTCCATAAAAGTGTTGCCGAAAGATATTGGAAGGTCCATTGTAGCTGAATGAAAAGCTGGTTGGGTTGCCGGGAACAAGTTAGTTACAGAAAATCACTTTTATAATCAATGCAATAAACTGATCAGTTGAATGGATCACTCTAGTGAGGAAAATAGTGGCCTAATTGAAAAAGGAATGGAAGGGGTACTCTGATGTAGGGAATTTGATAAGTTGACTAAGAATAAGGTTAAGCGACTAATCAACCAATACCAATAATGGCTTTAAATGCTTCACATGTGACCGCATTTGTTATATTTATCAAATTGGGAAAATACAACAAATCACAGAATAAGCAACTTAATAAATGAGAAATTACCCAATTATCACCCATTCTTGTCACAATTCATCAGCTGGGCAGGGTGTTTGATGACTGATGCATTGGGGTCCACATCATCAAAGTACCATCTAACTGTACAGATGCTCGTGGGATATTTCATTTTTATAAGGCTCTTCAAGGATGAGATTATTGTCTCCAATCTTCCTTGTTCAGGTCATGGCTATAATAAAGCCATAGAGTCATAGAGTAATACAGCATGGAAACAGGCCCTTTGGCCCAAACTGGTCCACGCTGACCTTGGTGCTCACTCAGCTAGTTTCAATTGCCCACATTTGGTCCATATCTCTCTAAACCCTTCTCACCCATGTACCTATCCAAATGTTTTTTAAATGTTGCTATTGTACTGCCTCAACAACTTTCTCCTGCAGCCCACTCCACTCTCTGTGTGAAGAAGTTTCCCCCCAGGTCCTTCTTAAATCTTTCTCCTCTCACCTTAAACCTATGCCCTCTAGTTTTCATTTCCCCATCCTCGGAAAAAGACTATATGCGTTCATCCTATTTATGTCCCTCATGATTTTATCCACTTCAGTCAGGTCACCCCTCATTGTCCTATGTTCCAAGGAATAATATCCTATCCTGGCTAACCTCTCCCTATTACCCAAGCGTACTAGTCCTGGCAACATCCTCGTAAATCTTCTTTGCACACTTTCCAGTTTAGCTATGTCTTTGCTACAACAGGGTGACCAAAACTGTACACATTACTCCACGTGCAGCCTCATCAACAACTTACACAAATGTAACATAACATCCCAACTCCTATACTCGATGCCTTGATCAATGAAGACCAGCATGCTAAATGCCTTCATCACCACCCTGTCTACCTGTGACGCTGCTTTCAATGAACTATGTACTTGTACTCCTAGGTCCCTCTGTTCCACAACACTCCTCAGGACCTTACCATTTACTGTATAAGTCCTACCTTGTTTTGACTTTCCAAAGTGCAACACCTCATACATATCTGTATTGAATTGCATTTGCCAATTCTCAGGCCACTTCCCCATCTGATCAAGATACCTCTGTAATTTTTGACAACCTTCCTCACTATCAATGATACCTCCTAATTTTTTATCATCTGCAAACTTACTAATCATGCCTTGTACATTGACATCCAGATCATTTATGTAAATAACAAATAACAAAGGTCCCAGCACCAACTCCTGTGACCCACCACTAATTACAGGCCCCCAGTCCGAGAAACAACCTTTAACCATCACCGTCTGCTTCCTGCTATTGAGCCAATTTTGAATCCAATTAGCTATCTCTCCTTGGATCCCAACTGACCTAAGTTTCATGACTAGCCTGCTGTGTGGGATCTTGTCAAAGGCCTTACTAAAGTCCATATAGACAACATCCACTGTCCTACTCTTATTCATCCTCTTGGTTACCTCTTTGAAAAACTCTGAAAGGTCTGTCAGACATGACTTCCTGGACACAAATCCACGCTGACTATCCCTAGTCAGACCTCGGCTATCCAAATGTCGGTTGATCCTGTCCCTCTATATCCTCTCCAATAACTTGCCTAACACTGATGTCAGGCTCACTGGCCTGTAGTTCCCTGGTTTGTCTTTGCTAACTTTCTTCAACAATGGATCAACATTAGCCATCTTCCAGAATTCTGGAACTTCACCAGTGGCTAAATGTGAAGCAAAAATCTCTGCAAGGGCCTCTGCAATTTCTCCCCTAGCCTCTCACAACATCTGATGATAGACTTGATCAGTCCCAGGGGATTTATCCACCTTAATGCGCTTTAAGGTTGCAAATAACTCCTCTCTGATAATGTGTATACAGTCCAAAACATCCCCACTTGTTTCCCTTATTTCCTTAGCATCCATGATTCTCTCCTTAGTAAACACTAAGGAGAAATATTCATTAAAAATCTCACCCATCTCCTGTGGCTCCACACATAGATGGCCATGCTTATCTTTAAGGGGACCATTCTCTCCCTAGCCACCCTCTTACTCTTAATATAGCTATCGAACCTCTTGGGATCATCTTTAACCTTATTTGTCAGATCCTTCTCAATCCCTCAAAGGTTAATTTCTATACTGTAGTGTTTGCATCCAGGAACTATTTAGCTGACTGTTTAGCTTCTGTTGAAAGTGCTTGTTTTCATGGCAACATTAGCTAAGGCAGTTTTGTGAAGGAGAATGAAGGCAGATTTTTTTTAATATAAAAATTAAAAAAGACTCGGCTTGGCTATTTTATAAGAAACATACTTTATCCAGATCACATTCACAATGATTACGTCATGGTGACAATTAACAACAACAGAGTTCTTGCAGAAGTGGCCAAAAGATTTGTTACCTTTCATCTTGAAGGGATAAGCAAGACTGGAAAGGAACAACAATGAAAAGTCTTTAGTATGGTGATAAAAATGAAGTTTGATTTATTCTACTGATTTATTTTATTATGCTTACCATTTCAAGCCATTGACTACGAAATTCAATAAGCCCCAAATGGTCACAGTGTGATTGCCGTATGCATTAATCCATGTCCACGTGTTCCTGATGCAGGCAGCCCACAAGGTTTATGTTGCCTGTTAATTGACGTGATTGCTGTGTGCATCAGCAAGGAGCAAAAAAATCATGAGTGGCTAGCATGATATAAAACTAACCAATATCTTTTAAAGCATTGGTGAATTTGGCTGGAACAATCTTAACAAGTATTCTACAACAGATCCTGACCCGGGAATGAAACAAAGACCTAATATGGCATGATAGAATGTAGGCTTCAAATCTGCATCATCCTCCTAATATCTCACTTTTTTCCTCATCTCTCAGAATGTCACTTGATTTAAAGCTACAGATAATGTAAACATACACTATTGCTTTCTCTCTTCCATGCATTACAACCATATCTTTCTCCCCTTTCTCCTCTTTCAGGTACCCACGCACTAAAAACTGCCCAGGCAGTGATGGAAGAGCATAATGGATGTCATGTGGAAGAACCACCGTTCCTTGTTATAACATTCAAAGTAGCCAGCTCAGATACTAACATTTATTTGTGTTGGCAAAAGAAATCCATATGTTGTACATTTTTCACTGGAATAAAAACGATCATAGACGCAGGCAATCTCTGCTACAATACCAAGATGATATGCAGACCAGTCTGAGAATTAAGATTGACAGTTAACTGTTTGTGCTGCATCTCCATGCCAATGATGGCCCACTCAATCAGAACCATCTTCACACGGTGTATAAATTGGTGGCCCTTTCTCAAATCAAGTCCTGATGACAGCAAAAAAGGAAAAAAAAAACTTTGACTGGTCTTTTAGCAGTGTTGAAGTTCTCTACAACCTAGCAATTACTGTATAATTAATAAGACAGCTTTGAGGTGGTACCTGCCTGTGGACTTATATTGGGCATGAACAGCTAGGACATGGGGCAAAGTTAGTTCAAATGATCGCTTTCTGAAGGGTGAGGTTATACATGAGATTTGTTGCAATAAGTTCAGATGAGGACTTTAATGGGATGGCATACAGAGAAGGCCATGACCAGTGAAATGCTTGTTGAATTGACAGGTCTGCCAGAAAGCCTGGGTCAAATTTCAAGTAATACAGAAGATGCAGGCAATAACTTGGCCAGGAATTCGCACAGAACATAGAACACATGCATTCCAGCATTGTAATGGTGGTATACTCCATTAGTGTGCATATAGAGGGGATTCTCTCCTCAGGAATGGAAAACAGCATATCCCATGTTCAGATGTCAACCATCACACTCTGACTTCACCAGCATACTCTTACACTTCTCATAACACACCTCGCAGCTATTTCCTCCCTCTTCCCCTGTCAGAGTTGTAACTTTTGTATGATTTTAACAGCCATTCTTTATACTCTCTCTCATGTATTAACATCAAATGCCCATACTTCATGGGCCCTCTCACAAATACCATTTCATCCTCTCCATACATTCTAATTCTTCTATCTGTAATGTTCTGTTTATTTCCTTCCAGGGCTGGCCTTCTAGTGAGAACCACCCAACCTGATGTGGGGTAGTTCAGCTGGGTGGCTGCTAGATGGTTTGGCCATTAGAGCTGGTGAAAGGAGGGGCTGTGTCTCAAATAGCTGCTGACAAAACGGAAAACGTCATTGCAATTTTGCTTGGATTGTCAAAAATTCCATCAGTGGCACTTTCCCAATATTAGCAGAGAATGTGGTCCCTGAGGAAGCACCTCAGGGAGATGTCTCGGTTCACATGGAGACTATTCCTATCCAATCAAGAAAAAAGTGGCTCTGATGATATATATTCTGCACTTGGGCACACTTTAATCAATGTACCATGATTGCAAGTTCATATCCTGCACTAATTATTGCAGGCAGTGAACAAACCAAACAACTGCTCAATTATCTCAGTGGAAAGTAATCCCAGATAACCTCCTTGATATTATTGATAGGAGAAGTTCAACTGAGCCTGCATGTTCAGCCTGCCCCATAGAGTGGTGAGGACAAAGCTGTGCATTAACTTGGCAAGCTCTTAGGAAGAAGAATGCAATTTCCAATCCACCAACATGATTAATCAATAAAAATGAAATAGAAACACAACATTGCTCCCCCCACAAATAAGGCAATGTCCCTAACTACCTTGTACCATTAATAACCCAAACCATGTGGTGTGTAAGGACGTGTAGCTCTCTGCCTCAGCTGCTCTTAACAAATTATGATGTACACATGAGTACTTGAGACCAATATAATGTGCAATGTTCCTAAGTGACAAATTTAACATTTTTTGAAAAAACATCCAAGTCACATTAGTGCTCTCACAGTATTAAGTCTTTGTTTGTAGCCTAGTTGCAACTTCAGCAGCTGAGGTGGAAGTGATCTGCTCCGTGTACTGCTCTCTTGTCTTTGACCATAGTGACCATCTGCTGGAGGCCTGAGGCCTCGTGGCTCCCAGCATACTGATGTTCTCCTGTACTGGTGCATGGAGGCATTTGGGTTGATGGCAGAGGAAATGAGGAGAGGCCACGTCACCACCTCTTGGCTCCTGTCATGTCTGAGGCTTGGGTTTGGAATTACAGGATCTGTAAGGAAGAAACAAAAGAATCGCATTAAAGATCTGCACAGTCTAAGTGCACCACATTTTCTCTTACACCTCCTGTGTACCTGTACAGCAACACCAGGTTGAATGCATTCTCAGTCTTATGTCTGATCTTACATTGGGACTCGAGTTCAGGCAACAATGTCACCGCTGAGTCACAGTATCATTTTCCAGTTGTACAATTTCCACCAGCACTGTTATATCTACATTGGTCAGAGAGGGTACCTGTTTAGATTCAGAATCACAATCTGGTCAGTGTATTGTACATACTTCTCATCAGCTGAGGGAGACTGAAAGGCAAGATTTCTGACACTCCAAGGTTTTGCTGTGGACCAGGTCTCAAGTGCCATGTCATATTGAGACTGTTCACCCAAAAGTCTGAGCTATCCATTCGCATAGATACATCACATGGCAATCTCACAAAAGAATCTTTTTGGTAACATGTAGCTGTGCCACTTTTTCTGGTGGATTGAAGATCATTGACCCCTTTCCTGCACTGGATCCAGGATCCTTAGTGAATTCCAAACATGGTCACATGGAGGGTCTTCTGTTACCCTTCTGGGAAAGAACACCTTCTGCCATTCCCTGACAGGCTGGAGGAGGATCTGCCAGGAGGTGTGGCTGAAGGATGGGGTGAAAGCTCAACAGATATACAGTTGGAGGGGTTCAAATTGATGTTTGTGACAGCAGGAGATAAAAGAATAAAAAGTGAGTGAGTGATGGGGAAAGATGGTTGTGAGGGGAAATGATAGGGTGATAAAGGATTGCAACAAGAAATAGAACAATGTACTGACACTGTGGAACTAGACAGGACACACAGCCTCCTTGTTTGTCGAGGAGGGTCCTTTATAGTCTATTTGCATCTGTTGCTTAAGAACAAATAGTGCAACCACCAATAAATATCCACCTCGCTGTATGATCCTACATGTCTCCTGTGCTCACTGCTGGCCATTTAAAGATAAATTTGATTTGCATATGCAGTGGGTCCTGACACAGACAAGTGGTTGTGTCGTCCAGATCCACATGCTCCCTCTTAGTTTCCAGCTGGAATGTTTAGTTTTTATTTTTATTCATTCATGAGAAATGTGCATTGATGGCTGAGCCAGCATTTATTGCCTGTCCTTATTAGCCTTGAGCTGCCTTTCTGAACAGCTAGTATTATGTCGCCTCTGAGCCACTCTTGATGGTAGACATTGAACTCCCCCTCTCAGAGTACGTTCTACACCATTGTCACTCTCAGTGCTTCCTCCAAACGGTGTTCAACAGGGAGTAAATAGAGGTTTCCTTTCCCATGCCATAATGCCATAAGACTTCATGGTGTTGGGAGTCAATGTTGAGAACTCCTAGGGCACCTCCCGTGTACCATTGTGCTGCCACTTCTGCTGCACCCGTCCTGCCGATGGGACAGGACATAACCAGTGATGGTGATGGTGGTAGCTGGGACATTTTCTGTGAAGTATGATTCTGTAAGGCTGCTGCTTTAATACTCTGAGAGGCAGCTCTTCCAATTTGGCACTGACATTCCTAAGAAGGACTTTGCAGTGTCAACTGGACTGTAGTTTCTGATGTTGTTTGCAGTGCCTTAGTCAACCTCAGACACTGTCCGGTTTCATTCCTTTTATTTTGAGATGTTCTAGTCTCAAAAGGTTGTATCAGTTGGTTGATCCAACTGATGGTTTGTTGGGCTATTTCCAAGAGCAGTTAACAGTCAGCTTTATTATGATGGGTCCAGAGTTGCGTGTAGGCCAGGCCAGGTAAGGATGGTAGATTTTCTTCCCTAAAGGGCCTTAGTGAACCAGATGGGTTTTTCTGAAAATTGGTTCATGAACATTATTAGACTTTTTAATTACAGGTATAAAAAAAAATGAATTCCAATTTCATTATCTGCTTTGGTGAAATTTAAATACAGGTCCCCAGAACATTACTTGGTCCCTGGTCTCTGGATTGCTAGTCCAGTGATAATACCACTGTACCATTGCCTCCCCTTAATTTCCAGTCTTCCCTATCCTGTTGGCTTCTTTCATTTTTTGATTCAGCAACCATCTGGTACAAGTCTATTCTGCAGTTTCTGATCCTTTTCTGATCAATATGCCTATAGCATCAGGGAACACCATGCAAGTGAAAGAAAATCACCAATACCATTGGTTTGATTGCAGATGGGGTGCTCCAATAAGTTAACATCATTTTTGGTAATGTTAACTGTGAAGCAGTGTGGTGTTCTGAGGAAGGCCAGGAGCAGCACAGCTGAGAGTGCAAATCATTTATTCCAGAAATTCTTTGCCTTATGTTGCTTAAGTGCCCTTGCAGCCCATGTACAATGACACAGGTTCTCAGGAAATCTGGGCCAGTATTGATTTGTTCAAGTGAGAGAGAAAACCTTCACCACTATTTTAAAAAAAGGTGATATAATCTACACATTAATTTCTATGCCCAGCCTTTGTTTAAAATAAACCATTATCTTCTATTTAATAATGGTACATAATGTAGTTGGCAATTTAATCCGAGGTTTCTCTAGAGTAAACATATCTATATACCTTAATTGCCAACTTAGGTTTTATCATTCAGACATTTCCATGGAAACTAGCAATGGGCTCTTTATGTAATGACTCTAGTTAGCATGTGGGTGGCAGACTGAGGCAACACAATGCTTTCAGCTCCCAGGCAGTGTCGAATAAGAAATTCTATTCTTTAAAGTACATTCAGGTCTCCACTTTCACCACTAGCTTCTTTCAAAGTAAGGACAATGCTGAAGAAAAGCAAGTGTTGCAACCCTGTAACTAACGTTACTTATCAGTCCACTGTTCTAGGTTGCATTAAATGCAATATAAAACAACAGTTACTTTACATGGAATACTGGTTTACCAGTCTGACCAGGCTCAAACCTTATTGATTGGCGACTAATCATATTCATCCACCACATCGTTCATCATTTTTATTGACAACATTACTCCTGTTGTTAACCATGGTTACCAATACGGTCACTGTCCCATCTGCTAATACTATGTTTTAAAACTCAGTGAAAACCTTTTTTAATTATCATATCTATATTTCTAAATAGTCTTTTGGTAAACGTCTTGTAAAGCCTGATTAAAATATTATCCCCTTTCAATCCAATGGAACACAATTGTGCTAAAACATGTCTTTATTTAATATTGATAAATATAATAGACAGGTATGCATATCATGTAACGATCACAGAGATTAAATTCTGACTTTTAGACACGTAGGCATCTTTGCACCTGAACATAGAGGCCTACTTTATACGGGTTCTCATTTCCAAGGAGCCGTGAGACACAAGTGCAGTCACATCGTAGTGCGTAGTATATTGTAACAAACATGTGTTGTTATATTGTTGCCCCAGCTGCCCTCTCCATTAGGAGGTGTAATTAGAGACAGTTCAAAAATGGCTGCCTTTGTTTGAACATGAATCAATCTGAAAAAA
Source organism: Ginglymostoma cirratum (assembly GCA_024137785.1). Lineage (NCBI taxonomy): Eukaryota > Metazoa > Chordata > Chondrichthyes > Orectolobiformes > Ginglymostomatidae > Ginglymostoma > Ginglymostoma cirratum. The sequence continues at coordinate 54,386,022 of JAHRHZ010000012.1, forward strand.
CAGAATTAACGTTTCGGGTCCAGTGACCCTTCCTCAGAATTGAGGCTGAAATGTTATTTTCTTTTGCAGTTCTTTCGAGAAACTAAGGTCTGAAGAACATTGGCTCATTTTTGGAGCACTTAAAGTTGATTTTGTGCAAGTTTTTAAAAATTTGAAGGATTGCTCTGAGTGTACATCATATTCAGGTACACAGAATCATCAAATTGTTGTAGTGCAGAAGAAGGCCATTTGGCCCATTGTGCCTGTGCTGGTTGCATCACAGAGTGCCACAATAAGCAGAATTTAATGTTTAAAAGCAAAATGTCGAGGTGAAGACATAAAAGCAGGACGGACTTTCAGTCAGGCCACTTGTGATTTCCCATGCAGTTATGTACTTCCAAGTTGTTTATATCTTCATCTGAGGACAAAATACCGAGTTTATAGGTAGGAGTTCAGAAGCCCACAGTGACCTTGCAGGGTCCAACATATGAGCACTACATTTAAAAAGCACCCACTCATTCCCCTATTCCCTGTAGCTTGCCCAGAGTTGTCAGAGACCAGACAAAAGGCAGTGCCACATCACGTGACATTCTCCTGAAGATTGTCCAGGAGAGAAGGGAAGTTCATTTTGACACGAAGAGGACAACTCGACTGACAAAGGCAGCCTGAACAGAGGTGTCTGTGGAGGAGAGGACTTGTTTGTGCGGCTGAACAGAAAGTGGCTCCAGTGCTGTGAGAGGATGAATGATTTGTGAGCGGATGTACCACTGTCTACTAGATGCTTCACACTCCTATGTGTGTGAGTTAACATTGCAAGGTTGCCACTACACAGGATTGTCACACTGGAGGTTTGGTCCAAGCGTGTCCATCAGATGCCTCATGTGCAATCAATGTCTGCCATGTCATTTTAGCTAACAACGTAGCACTACTGGCACTACAGTGCTACCATCTATCACACATCTGCCAAGGCTCACATTTAAAACAAAAGGAGCTACAACACCAACTCACATGCCTTCCACTCATTGACCGTTCATCACAATTATGCAACATATATATCTGATAGCTTTTTTGGAAATTGTTTAGATTTGTTCATGGGTTGCAGGCATCACTGGCTAGGCCAGCATTTACTGCCCATCAGTAATTGTTCAGAATTAAGTTTTAATCATGTTGCTATGGGTCTGAAGTCACATATAGGCAAGACCAAGTAAGGATAGTAGTTTTGCTTCCCTAAAAGGATATCAGCGAATCAGTTGGCTTTCATTTCAATTACTGAGGCTAGCTTTCAATTTCAGGTTCAACATTTTGAATGTCAAGCCTGTGAAATTACCATAATGCCACTGCCTTGCGCACCATAGCCTTGCATGGGACAAGGACACAACCGCAAAAGGTGGCATTTTGAATTGAGCCTCAGTCAGGATTGCTGGTGCGGCTGTCTCAGTGGGCAGGATTGTTGAGCTGACCAGGCTTTGTTTTAAGATCATATGTCAGTATAGCTTTTAAACATGTAAAAGGCACCAAATGGGTAAATGAATAGGAATGGTTCAGAGGGATATGGGCCACATGCTGGCAAATGGGACTAGGTTAATATTTGGCATGAACTAGTTGAACCGAAGGGCCTATTTCCATGCTGTACAGCCCTATGACTGTATGATTCTGTAAGAAACATATTCATGATATCATCACTGTATCATAACATGTGACCAAGGCCTTGGAAAATGATGTGAGTGATAGTGCCTCTGTGGAGGTCAGTCAGAGCCAAGGCAATGGCACTGAGGGTGGTCATTGCATTGGTCTTCACAGCAGAAAATGATGATGCATATATAGACAGCAGCGTGAGGCACTGTGAAATATTGGAAGAAATTAACATAGACAGAAAGGAGGTAATAGAAGTTTCAGCAACCTTCAAAGTGGACACAATCACAGGTTTGGGTATTCCAAGCTGTTCAGGAGGCAAGGGAGGCGATATCAGGAGTCCTGGCAGTAATAGTCAAATCCCCTCTGGCCACAAGTGAGGTATCAGAGGACTAGAGGATTGCTAATGACCCGTTGTTACAAAGGGGAGGAAGGAAATTACAGGCCAGTCAGTCTGACCTCAGAGGCGATGACATTAACAGAAAGAATTTTGAGGAACGGAATACATCTGCATTTGGAGAGACATAGTTTAATCAGGAATAGCATGGATTTGTTACAGCAAGGTCAGATTTGACAAATTTGGCTGAATGTTTTGAAGAGGTGACCAGGCATATTGATGAGGATAATACATTTGATGTGGTCTTCATGGACTTTAGCAAGACTTTTGATAAGGTCCCTCATGGCAAACTAGTCAAGAAAACAAGGGGCCATGAAATAAAAGGAAAGTCAAAATTGGCTGAGAGGCAGAAAACAGAGGGAGTTTTTAAGAAGATGTTTCTGTATTTGGATGTCTGTTTCCAGTAGAGTTCTGCAGGGGTGGGTGCTGGGGCCCTTGCTGTTTGTGGTGCACATTAATGATTTAGTTTTAAATGTAAGGGGTCTCATCAAGAAATTTGCAGATAATGCGAAAATTGGCAAGTTGTAAATAGTGAGGAAGTTAGTCATAAACTGCAGGGGGATATCAACAGACTGAACTGAGTAGAACAGAGGCAAAACAAATTCAAGCCAGAGAAATATGAGGTAATACGCTTGGGGAGGGCAAACAAGGCAAGAAATTACACCATGAATGGTAGGACCATGAAAGTACTGAAGATCACAGGTGTTGGTATACATATAGAGAGATCCCTGGACGTATCAGACCAAGTAGATAAGGTGGTTATGAAAGCATATGGAATACTTATCCTTATTAAATTTCTGAAGAAGGGTCTAGGCCCAAAATGTCAGCCTTCCTGCTCCTCTGATGCTGCTTGGCCTGCTGTGTTCATCCAGCTCTACACCTGGTTATCTTCACCAGGATACTGCCCGAGCTGGAGAGTCTGAGTTATGAGGAAATATTGGAAACACTAGGGTTATTTTCCCTACAGTAGCAAAAAGTTAGAGCAGACTGGGTAGAGATGTCTCAGATTATGAGTGACATAAGTGGACAGGAGGTGCTTTTTTAATTAGCAAAAGAGCCAATAACCAGGGGCATGGACCTAAAATAAGATGTAGAAGGCTAGGTTTAGGAGAAATTTTTCACTCAGAGGGTAGTGGGAGTCTTAACCTCACTGCCTGAGAGATTGGTTGACTCAGAAACTCCTATAACACTTAATCAGTATTTAGCTGCTCACTAGTGTTGCCTCATCTCTCCAAAGCTTTGGGCCAAAACTTGAAAAGTGGGATTGATGTAGTCAGAACTTTGTTGACTGGCATGGATATGATTGACTGAATTGTGTCCTTATATGTTGTAAATGTCTGTGCGTACAAAGATCTCATACTCCATCTGACATGGGATTATTTGAAACATTATGCGTCAAAAGAATCATGCTGCCTTGTGTAACTTAATATTAGCCTAGATATTGTTGTACTCGAAGAATGTTAATGTCTGTATGTAATAGTTACCTATAATACACATCCATTGGATTTTTCAATCCTGTGATGTCCAAGCCTTGTTTCTTATGTTATGAAGGATAACATCAGCTTTGCTGCATCAGGTGAAACACCCTGCTAGAGACAAAATCCACATCATGGTTAGCAGGTGTGGCCATTTATAAAAAAAACTCCAAAATTTCGGTGGCAGCCATTTGGAAAATTAATTGAGCACCAACTGTGGGACAGCTCCCGATATCATGAAATTCAGACAATATGCAGCATTTATTTCTGAGAGGGCAGACAAGTTGTACAGAGCGTAGAAGGGGCATTGACCACCAAAAAGAGATCATTAATTTCTTATTGATTGGAATTTAAGTTCTTTAAAATTGAAAAAGAAATTTAAGTGTGCCTTTAATTAAAAACAAAAAGGCGTATTTGTCATGGCAACATCTCATAGCCAACTTGCCAACCAATCAATATGCTCCTCTCATGTCATATAAATATTGCTTGGCCTCTTGAATTGGAACTCTTGTGAATTGTCCTGATGAGTTCAAGTTAAAAAGCTTTAACAAAGTGTATCTTTTTTAGAAATACATAATGCTATAGTTACAAAAATAAACAAAACTAAAGGCTACACAGGGAGCAATCTATCCTGCTCCTCTCTTTTTTATAAACCCATAAGTTTTTCAATCTAACTTAATAGGAAAAGACAGTTAAATTCTTCTAAAAGCATTGCTCTCCTAGAAAATACAGCTTAAAAACACTAAAAATGCTAGTATGTTTCTACACCAAGAGGTCTTACCTGTGTCTATTGGTTAGTTCTATTTTTATCTCTCTCCAATTCTGGCAAAGTAGAGAGAAGCCATCTGAAATCATCACGCTTATTTAGTGTGAAAGCCACATACAGGCAGGAAACTGCAATTACAAGCTTACAGTCCTGAGTGACAGTTTTAAAGGGTCCAAATCCAATAACTGAACAGCAACAGGGAAAAATAAGGGGAAAGAGAATGGGAGAAAAAGGAGAGAGAGGCAAAATTACAGCAAACTTTGTTTTAACTGATACCTTATGAACCAGAAGTCTTGATATACAGGCAAAAAGTATATACCTGAAATACTGGAAGTTTACTGTATTGTCACAATCTCCATAATATCTGAGTAGTCAGTTGAGGGTGTGCACGAGAAGGCTCTCTGCTGCTAAGTTTTATTTGAGACATTATTTATGTGATTTATGCTGTAAATAAGGATAACAGTGATGTGTATACCCCTGCATTACGTTTCTATTACTCAGTGTGTGTTTTTACATTTATTATGTGGACCTCCTGACTATCCAGAATATTTAATCAACTGGCACACTCCAGTCCCATTGATGCTGATTCGTATTTGTTACAGTAAAGGAAATAAACAAATATGGCACCACAATCTATTCCTTATTATGTAGCAAAGATTTACAAATGGAGTAGAAAAATACTAGCATTTTTACTGTTTTTAAGCTGTATTTTCTAGGAGAGCTGTGCTTTCAGAAGAACTTAACGGTCTTTTCCTTTTAAGTTAGATTGACAAACTCATGGATTTATAAAAATGGAAATGAAAAGCTTAACTATTTTGGTATCCAGTGCCATCTTTACCAAATTACAACTATTTAAACAATAATATGCAACTTTTTTTTCACAGATTAAGTGATAGATGATCCTGAGAAAAGAAGCTCTGAAAATTTTACTTGACATCGGCAAGAGGGGCTTTGCAGGATGATCTCCTCTGGTCTTTCCATGGACAATGGAAAAGGTTAGAAAAGATCTGTAAAGTTCTCAAAAGTCATGTCAAGGTAAGAATTAATTTCATGATGAACAGACTCCAACTCCTCATACAGGTAGAAAATCCAAAGGCCTTTTCACCAGAAGGTGCTGTAACAAAGAGATGAGTATAATTTTTTTTCAAAGAGGAACTCCCAGAGAAGCTGATTCATTTAACTGCCACCCATATACCAAGTAAAACCATGAGGAAATATCTCCTTGGCAAGAAAAAGGGCCATTTCTTTGATGCCCTATAAAAAATGAGAAGCCATAATGGTACGCCAACACAACTTCAAGCGTTAGGTGCAGCCATCAGTATGTCTATGGTTAGCAAAGCACACTAAACTAACATTACCTGTAACAGTGATTTGTTGAACCTCCCCAAAAAGCTGCAAAGCTCTTGTTGATAACTGTAAAGAATGTGGTACTGAGAGGCATTGGGCATGTGAGTGAAAGAAAGCTCGTTTCAAAGGCCGGAAGAAAACTACATGACTGACAAGATGGTAGTATAATGCTGGCAGCAAGATAAGTGTGAAAAACGTACAGAAGCACAAATACATTAGTAGGTTCAAAGTCAACCAAGTGAAAGGCGAATTTCTGAAGATGTCTAACCCTTTCATATTGTTAACCTCAGTAAATCTTGCTGAAGTCTGAAGTCACATGACACCATGTCAACAATATAAGGTTAAAGAGAAGCTTTTCCCACCATTCCTACCATATGTCCTGAAAAGGCAGGTGAACAACGCTAAAAACTAAGTTGACACAGGAGCCAGTGCCAATATTTTGCCACTATACGTCCTGAAAGATGTAACTTAGTAAGTCGTCTGAGGTGCAGCCTTTGAGATCTCATCTCACAGCATGTAACCGATCACCAATTCTGTACAATGTCAAAATCATACTAATATATGCTAATTGGCAAATTCATCTTGGCTTCCTGAAATCTTCTACCTGGTAAATTCCAATGGTCAAGGCGAAGCAGAGGTTTTAGTGTGAATAGGTCTAGATATAGTCACATTTCATGAGCACCAAACCACACCCACTCAGGTGGAATAAACCACATGTAACACTACTGAATCAGTTAATGATTATAAACACAACCAGAAATCTTGAGGGTGATGCAATCCGTATTGCATCTTAAAGATGCTTCAAGGAAATGCAGCCTGAACGTTCATGAGAATCTTTGAGCAGAGTAAATGAAATGACATTAAATAGTATAATTCAGAAGGGACTTTGCCAGTTGATGAGCAATTATCGTAGGTTTGGGGGATTGTCATAAAATATTCCACATCTGTATTGGTAATTGTCTTAAGAGAAAGTGAACAGTCTTTGTTAAGAAACTGTTTTCAGCTGAAAGCACTCAGCAGCAACAGTGAAATGGAAAGCATGAGAGAACAAAGCACTCAGTAGATAGGTGTGTGACAATGCCAGTTCAGGTAGACTGTGAAATTAGGGTTGAAAAGCTGTAAAGTGTGTTTGTTTTGTATGTACATTAGAATTAACTATGTTGAAATCTTGAAGAATATTGTGATTTAAGATACTAGGTTCAAAGAATCAAGAAGGGAGGATGATAAGATCATAATTCCATAAGATATAGGAACAGAATTAGGCCATTCAGCCCACTAGTGTTCTCTACAATTTGATCATGGCTGATATGTTTTTTAACCCCATTCTCATCCCTTCTCCCTGTAGTCCTTGATCTCCTTACTAATCAAGAATCTATCTACCTCTGTCTAAAATGCTCTCAATGATTTGGCCTCCATTGCCTCCTGTGGCAATGAGTTCCACAGATTCACCACCCTCTGGCAAATGAAATTCCTCCTCATCTCTGTTCTAAAGGGTTGTCTCGTCACTCTGAAGCTGTACCCTCAGGTCCTCGTCTCTCCTACTAGTGGAAACGTCTTCTCCACGTCCATTTTATCCAGGCCTCTGAAATTTTGATGAGATTTCCAACACCCCCACCCGAAATGAGCATGTCATTAACATAACTGACTTCATTAGTAAGTGTGAAGAAGACTGAGAGCTGACAGAATTAATCCAAATATTCCCCAAGCGAAAACCATGGATAAACCTGGAGATCTACTCTCTACTGAAGCCCAGGTCTAAAGTGTACAGTCAGGCAATCCTGACCCGTATGGAAAATCCAGGTACCACCTTCATAAGATCATCAGAGGCACCAAGAGGCAAAGCCAAACTAAGCTTGAGAACCAGACCAACTACACGGACACCCATTGTTTGTGGTAAGGCTTACAGAACATGATGGGCTACAAAGCAAAGTCAAATAGAATTGTGGGCAACAGTACATCTCTACGCAAAGGCCTCAATGCATTCTACGCTCACTTTGAACAGAAGGACAGTGAAATGATGTCACCTACCCCAACAGTCTAAGAGGCAACTTTACCCGCAGTCACTGCCTCAGATGTTATTTCAGCCTTCTTGAGAGTGAAACCTAGAAGGCAACCAGTCTGGATGGAGTCCCCGGCTGTGCACTCAGATCCTGTGCAGACCAGCTGGTGGGAGTATGCACAGATATCTTTAACTTCTCACTACTTGCTTCAAGAACACCACCATCATCCTGATGCCAAAGAAAAATTATGCAACGTGCCTCAATGACCACTGCTCCGTGGCTCTGACCTCCATAATTATGAAGTGCTTCGACAGGTTGGTTGTGGCTCACATCAACTCCAGCCTCCCAGCTTGCCTTCATCCTTCATAATTTGACTACCGCCGCAACAGGTCCACAGCAGACCCCATCTCTTTGACCCTACATCATCCCTAGAACAACTCAATAACAAGGATACCTACCTCAGGCTCCTACTAATTGACTACAGTTCCACCTTCAACACCATAATTCCAAACAAACTTATCTCTAAACTCCGAGATCTAGGTCTCGGCTCCCTTTCAATAACTGGATCCTCAACTTTCTGACCCATAGACCGCAATCAGAAAGAATAGGTGACAACATCTCCTCCTCTACGACAATCCTCAACTCTGATGCACCTCAAGACTGCGTACTCAGCTCCCTACTGTACTCCATATACACTCACGACTGTGTGGCCAAATTCTGTTCCAACTCCATTTATAAATTTGATGATGGCACCAGCATTGTAGGCCACATCTCAAACAACGATGAGGCAGAATACAAGAAAGAAATTGCATGTTTAGCGACATGCTTAAAGGTAACAATCTCTCCATGAATATCAGCAAAATGAAGGAGCTGGTCATTGACTTCAGGAAGCAGAGTGGAGGGCACACCCTGTTTGCAATAATGGTGCTGTGGCAGAGATGGTCAAGACCGTTGAGTTCCTGGAAGTGGTGATTGTCAATAATCTGTCCTTGTCTACCCACATCAATGCAATGGTCAAGAAAGCACAACAACATCTCTATTTCCTCAGGACATTAAGGCAATTTGGCAAGTTCACAAGAAATCTAACCAATTTTTATAGATACACCATAGGAAGCATTCTATCTGGATGCATCACAGTATGGTATGGCAACTGCTTTTTGCAAGATCACAACAAATTAGCGTTGTGAACACGGCCCAGTCCATCACACAAACCAGCCTTCCATCCATTAGCTCCATCTATAATTCCTGCCGCCTCGGGAAAGCAACCAACATAATCAAAGACCCCTCCCACCCCAGTTATACTCTCTTCCACCCTCTTCCGTTGGGCAGAAGATATAAAAGTTTGTATACACACGCAAATAGATTCAAGAACTGCTTCTTCCCCGGTGTTATTAGGCCTCTGAATGGACCTCTCAAATTTTAAAGTTAACGTTGATCTCTCTGTGCACCTCCTCTGCAGCTGTAACATTGTATTCCTCGCTTTGTACAATTACCTTAATGCATTTTGTATGGCATGATCTGCCTGTACTGCACGCAAAACAAAACTTTTCACAGTACCTAGGTACATGTGACAATAATAAATCAAATCATCCTTGTAAGTCCCAGAATCCAAACACAGATAGACCTAAACATGTTGAACTTGGTGTATTGTGCCTCGCCTTGAAGTGGAGTGTTAAGTATTAATCTGTGTCCAACAAATCTTGCTAAAGTCAGAAGTCACGTGACACCAGGATAGAAATCAACAGGTTTATTTGAGATTAATTAAGTCAGTTATTTAATTAATCGGTTCATTGGTCATCCCTTCACTTGCTATTCAGTTGTTTGTTCACACCGTTTGGCACTTTTAATCACCTGCAAAGACTTGTTATTCAGCCTGTTGACACTCCACCCACACTATTTATACTCTCTGTTGACACTATTAATTACCTGGAATTATTTTACCATTATATCTCCACCTATATATTTTGTGCTCGTGCACTTTGTTCCAATTCACCTGACAAAGGAGCAATGCTCCAAAAGCGTGTGATTTCAAATAAACCTGTTGGACTATAACCTCGTGTCATGCAACTTCTGAGATAATAGGTACTGCAGATGCTGGAGAATCTGAGATAACAAGGTGTGGAGCTGGATGAACACAGCAGGCCAAGCAGCATCAGAGGAGCAGGAAAGCTTGACGTTTCGGGCCTAGACCCTTCATCAGAAATGGGGGAGGGGAAGAGGGTTCTGTAATAAATAGGGAGAGAGGGGGAGGCAGATAGAGGATGGATAGAGGAGAGGATAGGTGGCAGACAAGTCAAAGAGGCAGGGATGGAGCTAGTAAAGGTGAGTGTAGGTGGGGGTGTAGGGAGGAGATAGGTCAGTCCAGGGAGGACGGACAGGTCAAGGGGGTGGGATGAGGTTAGTAGATAGGAGATGGGGGTGGGGCTTGAGGTGGAAGGAGGGGATAGGTGAGAGGAAGGACAGATTAGGGAGATGGGGACGAGCTGGGCTGGTTTTGGGATGCGGTTGGGGGAGGGCAGATTTTGAAGCTTGTGAAATCCAAATTGATACCATTGGGCTGCAGGGTTCCCAGGCTGAATATGATTTGCTGTTCCTGCAGCCTTCGGGTGGCATCACTGTGGCATTGCAGGAGGCCCAGGATGGACATGTCGTCTGAGGAATGGGTGACTTTGTTCATCCTAGTCCAATACCGGCACCTCCACATCAGTAAATATTGTTAGTTTGTGCTGTAACTTAAATATTATCCTTTCTGCTTAAAAAAAAGTTATTACCCAACAAGAATTTTCTTCCTCTGGAATTTAGCATGGAGTCCAAATTCCAACAAAATGGGAGTGATAGTATTTTGTTTTAATGTATGGCAAATGGATAATCTTGAATTTATGACCAACATAAGATGTGTTAAAATATTGAGATTTTGAGAAATTAGTTTTGCTAGTTAGGGGTTTCCAGATGAGATAGTACCACATAATGGCCTAAGATTCATGTCAACAGAATTTAAAAAATTTCTGAGTAGGACTAGAGTCAAACATGGCCTAATTCCACCATTTCACCCAGCATTAAATGGTGTTACAGAAATAAGCATGTGGCAAGGTTATTGTTGGGCAAAAAGCAAGACAATGATTTCCATGTTTCTCTTTGATACAAAACTGGACAATTTTTTGTTCACTTACAGAATAACCTCACAGTCAACAACAGGTTGCAACCTTACATGCTAATGTTTAATGACTTACTGGGACACTGTTTAGTTTTCTTAAGCCTGACATCAATAAGAAAATAAGAGAAAAGCAAGACAAATTAAAAATGAGTCGTCAGACGTGAAATTTAGATTTCAGTATTGGCCAGAAAATCATGGTGAGAAACTGTTGCGGTAGGAGGGAGAAGTATATGATTGAAATTGCTGCGTACAGACTGGGTGCACTCTAGTGAAGACTGGAGGGAGACTCACGTCAATAAGGAAGGATAGGCAGCCAGGCCCTTGATGGGAGAGGACGGGCAGGAGAGGGGTGAGATTGACAATCAGTGGCTAGATAGTGGGTTGCAGTAGCTGGGAGGGGAAGATAGTAAAAGTCAAGAGGGAGAAAGTGATGGTCTGATTTTGGGATGAACAGTGTTTGAGGAGAAGGATAGAAGATTGATGGCTAGAGGAATAGCCTACACTTTATAATGTTGCTCCAGATCTTCCTGTAAACCAACAATTGTTTAATTGGAGATAACAAGCATGGGGCTGGATGAACCCAGCAGGTCAAGCAGCATCATAGGAGCAGGAAAACTTGACGTTTCAGGCCTAGACCCTTCATCAGAAATGCTTAATTGTTTAATTGGATTGATGCACCGCATTTGCAGCTATACCTGCATACCATGATATCATGATAGTCACAATCTAAGGAATCGGTGAACCACTAGAGACAGAATAGAAACTGCAGCAGATATTCAATAAACATTTGCAGAACTCAGTATGAAAGAAGAAAGGAACACTTCACATTCTTCTGAACTAGTGGAACTAGGAGAGGCTGGATCAGCTGGGACTTTTCTCCCTGGAGCATAGGCGGTTGAGGTAGTTAATAGAGGATAAACCTTATAGACATTTATAAAATCATGAGGAGCATAGATAAAGTGAATTGCAAAGGTCTTTTCCCTCGTTTAGGAGAGTTCAAACCTAGAGGGTTTAGGTTTAAGGTGAGAGGGGAAAGATTTAAATGGGACCTGAGCGCCACAAAGAGGGCGGTGCTTAGATGGAACGAGCTGACAGAGGAAGTGGTTGCGTTGCCATTGTCTTACCAGGCCATAGGTTTGCTCTCTCACTAGAGGGAGATGACTGGCAGTGATTTAACCTGAGGACCACTATATCTCAGGCGAGGGGAGAGTTGAAAAGGAGAATCCTTCATGGTAAACTCAACCTGTAATGGGAATTAACACATGCTGTTGGCATCAGATTGCTTTGCAAACCAACCATTCAGCCAATTGAGCTAAAGCCCTGGCGGAAGTCGTAGAGGTGAGTGCAATTACAAAATTTAAAAGGCATTTGGACAGGTGCATGAATGGAAAATGTTTAGAGAGATATGGACTAAACACAGGTAAATGAGACTAGTTTAGTTTGGGAAACCTAGTCAGTGTGGACGAGTTGGACTGAAGAGTCTGTTTCTGTGCTGTATGACTCTGTGACCCTTGGGACTATGAAGGGAAAAATGAACGTTCAAGAGGAAAAGGCTAAACAATTCAGGATAAATCCAAAATTGAGCATACCACTTCTGGGATGTTATGGGATGTCTCCGCTCAGATCACAAAGATGGATAAAAAACTAAAGAGAAAGAAAGGAAGCAGAACAAACTACATTATCTGTATCATCAACCCAATGAAAAGATTGCTGGACTGAGAAGTAGATAACTCCAGCTGTCCCGTCAGTGTCACTGGGTCAAGATCCTGAAAAACCCACCATCATGGCGTTGTGGATCTACCTACAGTAAATTGATAGCCTTAATTCCGGAATGCAGTTCAGAACCTCCTTCTCAAGGTGCTGATGCCTATGTCCTTAAAATGAATGTAAAATCTCGTAAAAACCAGATGCTCCGAAATTAGCTGAATGCTCTTAAAGAATAAAACAGTGGTTAATGTGAAACAAAACTTGGCCGTTGTGAGTAAGGATAATCAACTGCATTACATTAAAGAAAAAAACATTAGAACAAATCCAGACAAAATCACAACATGAAATCCGGATGTTTCAGTGAATTACCATTAGATGACACAGACTCATAAGCTCACTTATTGTTGTGAATAGTTTTTTTTTGGAAAGGAAAGGAACAAGATGCTGTAATGTACTTTGCCTTTAAGACAATTTACCTTTAAGAACTCCATGCATTGTGCGTAAACAATGTTGTGACTGTCTGCCAGTTAATCTGCAGTGGCCTTCCAAGTTCCACTGACTGAAAATAGTTGTTTGCTGTAATATCCTCTTCATAAACAATAAAACACATTACATGTTTAAATAAACTAAGCCACAGTGTTGATCAATCCCTGATGGTGAGTGATTGTTAAACCATTAAACAATGTTGTTATAATGATAAAGTTATTTACAGATGAGGTCGGAAATTAGAGAGCATCCTGCTGTCTTTAACAGGTACAAGGAAGCTTAACTAAGCCAAATGGGATCTTCTATAGCTGGTTGGATTCGAAATGCAATCACCAGGTATAAATGAACAATTATAGACATAATTTAATAAATTAATTTAAATTAAAGTGCAGTCTATATCCAGTTGAATGAGGTATTGCACAGCCTAACCAGAGTGCTTGTAGGAATCATAGAAAAAGCTGAAAATGTGACAGCCAGTTTCAGGTTTATTTCTGTGCAGTGAGAGGAACAGGAGCACTCCAGCTGGGGGATAGTCAATTCCCTGACATCTTTGAACCAATGAACTGTACCTGATGATGCCTACAATTCACCTCTGATATGCTAATGAAATGCAAATTTCAAAATGGCTTATTTTGGCATAAAACAGCATTATTTTAAGATTATTGACAGGGTGTTCCAAAATATATGAAGCTTCCCACTCATCGGCAAGATGTGGATGGAATTGAAAAGATCAATGGACCTGAATTTCTTTGGTCTTTTAGCCACTGTGCTGCCATAAGTTTTGTAGATGCAACTGCAACTTCATTTATATTGCAAACTCATGAAAATGTTACAACTGAGAGCAGATTGAAGAGTTTTCTTCAATATGTTAAAAGTAGCATTCATTACAGGAATTCCACTTAGATAGCCGGCATGGGGCTGGATGAACACAGCAGGTCAAGCAGCATCATAGGAGCAGGAAAACTTGACGTTTCGGGCCTAAACCCTTCATCAGAAATCTG
>JAHRHZ010000012.1:54400365-54447815 GCA_024137785.1 Ginglymostoma cirratum
ACCCTTCATCAGAAATCTGATGAAGGGTTTAGGCCCGAAACGTCAAGTTTTCCTGCTCCTATGATGCTGCTTGACCTGCTGTGTTCATCCAGCCCCATGCTTGTTATCTCGGAATCTCCAGCATCTGCAGTACCTTTTATCTTAGATAGCCGGCAATCGGGTTGTCTATTTAACATATAATTGAAACATTATGACACAAAGTGTACATTAGTTTCTTCATGTTTACTCCTTAAGTAAAATACACACAATAGTCCCTTCTCGCTGTAAAATGCAATTTTAGTTTGCTGTTGCAAGAATATTGACAATTTGCAACGAGAGCAATCCAGGATTGCTCATGTACAAATTTTATATCATTTGACATGAGATCCAGCTGCTCGAGCTTAAGTGAACAAGGACTCTCATTTACCGGTTTCACAATTTTGTTATGACAGAAGAACTTCCTATTGCTCCTATTTTAACTGCGTCATTTTGTGAATGAAGGGTTTAGTCACTATTCAGTGATTAAAGAAGAGTAATTTTAAGTGATTTAGGAGTCTTACCTACATACCTAGGCAAGTAGGCAGTTTGCTCACCTATTGACAGGCCTATCTGTGCATTACATCTGTAAAGGGATAACTAATTTCATCGAATCATAGAATCCCTACGGTGTGGAAACAGGCCCTTCGGCCCAACAAGTCCACACCAACTCTTGGAGCATTCTACCCAGACCATCCCCCTAATCTACACATTCCTGAACACTACGGGCAATTTAGCATGGCAAATCCACCTAGCCGGCACATCTTTGGACTGTGGGAGGAAACCGGAGGAAACCCACGCAGACACAGGGAGAATGTGTAAACTCCACACAGTCGCCCAAGGGTGGAATCGAACCCAGGTCCCTGGCTCTGTGAGGCTGCAGTGCTAAACTGTCAGATGCTGATTTTTCAGCTGTGAAATGGTTGACCAGGGATTGACAATAACCACCAATATCTGAACGTTTGGTTACCAATATGTACATACGACCCAGCGGTCTGTTCTCATCCACCTTCTTTCAAGGATTTTCCAGTCTTCTCCCATAACCCAATCCTCTCATGATAGTATTAGTGTACTGGCTCTTCACTGAGCAGACTGTCAAATTCATTTGACAGAATGCCTCATCACCAGAACTTTCCAACAAGCACCAAACATTGCTTGTACACCTGGACACTGCGCCACTGCATGTTGCCCTCAAAGCAGCTGCGGTGGGGGTGGTGATAGTGACTGTCACACATCTCCTTCTAGAGCGTGCCTTTGCAAAGGAAGTCTGCAGAGAGATGCAGCAGTTTTGTTGAGGTTCATCCCAAACAGCTCTGTGACGCAGGACTCTGTGCTCTACACTTTCTTCCCCGGGACGCACACTGAGACAAGCATTGACTGCGCCTGGAGGACCATCAACTCAGTGAAGGACACTGTTTGGTTTGCCTGAAACTTGTTGGTCTACTAGAGCAAAGAGTTGACCTCGACTGAGTGTTGCTGACTGGTATGTTCCAAGGTCCAGGGCTACGCGCACTACATACTAAAGCTTGGGGCAGCTTTTGCCTTGGTGCAGAGAGGAAAGACCACCATCTAAGGTCTTTCTGATGAAGGTAGATGGGGGTCTATTCAGTTATCAGACCCTCCTGGTGCCTCAAGTATATGGAAATATAGTCTTGTATATGTAAGAAATGTCTTTGATTTGTTTGTTAAAGTCAAACTCCAATGTTTGTTTGTTTCTCTATATGCTACTCCACAGAACAGAACCACTTTAGTAAGTATATCTGTATATAAGGATTTTTTAATGAATAAGGTATATTTTTGAAATTAAAAAAAATTCTTCTCTGCAGTATTATCATACAGAGAATATTTGTCTTTCTCCTGCTTGTTTCAAATAACATGTTTATGATAATGCATTTCTGAATTTGAACTGCCTCCTGTTATCTTTACCTGAGTAAGGTCAGTGAACATCTTTTTGGCTTTCATTCATAGTGTGGGAGTCTCTAACTGTGCTATTCAAGCCAAATTCACATCCTTCCACTGTGCCAGGACCAACCTCCAGTTCTCATTTATTAAATTAAAACAATAACACCTCTATGAAAGCATTTCTAAATAAATGTGCAAGTTTCATATCCTGCAGAACAATCAGCCTCAGTGAAAGTAGTGTGCCAAATTATTATGGGTGTAAAGAACTTTGGAGTCAGGAAACAGACCCTGAATCTGCTTCTGAAACAAATTGAGATTTTTGAATGGGACATCCCCTTAATTGGCACAAAGACATATTTCCAATCTAATTAGCAGAATTAAGCTCAAGAAGCAAAAAAAGCCAAGCCACTAGTGTCGGTGGTAGGGTGGGAAGTAGGGGAATCTGTTTACAAGGTGACCTTTGGCAATAACACTACCCAGACTGAGAGACAGGACCTTTAGGCCATTCTGAAACTCTAGCTCTCCAATAACCTGCCACCGACTGTCTGTTTACAGGCTGTGAAACTGGCCCTTGTTTCATTGGCAAGCTGGGGGCTTACTGGAAAATCTTAATCGGCCTCTTCCACCTCAACATAGCAAAAATGGGCTGACAGTGGAAAAGGAATCATGAAACCTGTATATTAGCTGATGCCAATATTTTTGGACCTCAATCACTTATTTTACTGATCTCAGTGGGGACCGAATTTCCAGACCAAAGGCTGTGCCTGTTTATCTGATACAGGTAGTTTGAAACTGCAATGTCTCCTTTTCCCAGCTCGGCACACAATGTAGGTTCCAAATAGCACTTCACTACCCTACCTCACGCGAAATATTTCAAATTCATTGAGTAAGCAGATCATGTCAATGGGAACAAGTGCAGTACTGTCACATACCTTGAGATAAAATCATCATAGGAGATTGACAGAGTTCCACATGAAATGTTATTAATTGAACTGAAAGCTGTGAGAGTTCTGGTTAAACCTTGGAAAGTGATCAAAGACTGGTTGAAGGATTGAGTATTTATTAGAAAGTTTGTCAGAATGGAGGGAGGAATCACTGAGTAGACCAAGATGGTCCTTCAGAATTTCAGGCCCTGCTAATACTTCCTTTTGGGTAAGGGATGAAAGATCAGAGACTGAGTCACCTGGATTCGTTCTCATCTGTCTGTCTGAACTCCAGAAGGCCACATTGGTAGGATCGTCAAAACAGTTGTTTTTTTCCAATGCTTTTAGTTTATGATCAGTGGCATCAAACATAACATAGAGGAAATAATCAATCAAATGGTAAATCCACTTCAGCTAAAATGTAATAAAACAGGGAATATCCCAGGTGCTGTTCCTGATGTGATGTGCTAATGGTACCAGAGAAACAGTGACATCCCCGTTTCTGCCTCACCTTTGGTGAAGTTCTGCTGTGCAGCAGCCACAGTCAGTCAGTTTTCTGGTCTAAGTATTTATAACAGTGGGAATGTTTGTTTCTGAATCTATTGCTGCGGTAGAATATGTAAAAGAAATTAAGTTTTTAAAGAGTTAGAAGTCTGCAGATTTACAGAAGGACATTTGCGCAGATTAAAAGGCAATGGAATTAATAATAATTAATGCCCTTTATATGTTTCTGACTGTTAACAAATGATCCCATTATTTTTCACTTATTCATATTTATTACCTTGCAACCATAAAGCGTACCCTGAGGCAGTGGCAAACTTGTATTTTATATCCTGCCACCATCCTTGCGTTTTGGTGTCATCGATAAACGCACAGGTCTGAGTAGACTGGTATCACAAAATAATATTTATTTTCTGAATCTGTAATGACCAAGCACAAACTTATAGCGAGTACAATATAATTGTTCTTGGGTCAGTAATGAATACCAGTAATGTTGACAGGAAACGTCCTCTTACATTCATATCATTTAGGCATACAATGCAGGAGTTTTCCATTTAACCCATCATTCTGTTGCCAGCTGTTTGACTAATACTGTTTAAAGAATGTGTTGCTAATTGCAATTTGATCGGGAGGTTTATTCCAGTGGTTACAGCAGATCTCTATGGCTAATTCCCTCTAATACATAAATAACTACTGAGTATAATCATAAGCTGCACACCGTCAGTTTAAAATTTTACAATAGATTAGAGCAACAACAACAACTTACATTTATAGCACCTTGAATGTAATAAACCGTCCGAGACACCAGAATCTGATCAAAAAAGTATGGTTCAACGAACACTTCAAAGGAAGAAAAAAAAGTTTAGGGAGGAAATTCCAGAGCCTACACCCAAAGCAGTTGAAGGTGGTTAACAGCAATTGTGGGGGGATTTTTCACTATGGCCCTGTTTCATCCTGGCCCATGATTTCTGTACTTTTTTCCTTATTCTCCTTTCTGTCTTTTGTTCTTGTCCTTGAATCCCCTTCCTCTAACTTCTTGTATAGGCTTCCATCTCCCTGTCATTTTGCTTTAAAGCTTCCTCAACCACTCTAGCAAATACTCCCCTTAGTGCATCAAATGCAGTCCTGCCAAGGTATAACCCATCTCATTTGTATTAGTCTCATCTCCCCTAGATCAGGTCCAAATGTCCCAGGAATATGAAACTGTCCCCTCACACCATCCCTTCAGCCACGTATTTGTGGATATATTCTGCTACTTCTACACTGACTAACACGTGGCACTGAAAATTGATAATGTTCCGCACAAAATGTTAGTATATAAGGTAAGATCACATAGGGTTAGGGGTAATTTATTCACTTGGGTAGAAGGCTGGCTAACTAACAGAGAGCAGATAATCAGAATAGATGTGTCTCTGATTGGCAACCAATAGATTGCCACAGAGTTCAGTCCTCAGACCCCGATTATTTACAATCTACATTAATGTCTTCGATGCAGGGACAGAAAGAACTATAGCTAAATTTGCAAAAAAATCCCCACTAAAATAGGAAGAAAAGTAAGTTGCAACGAAGAAATAAGAAATTTACAAATGGATATGGATAGGATAGGTGAATAGGCCCAAATTTGGCAGATGAGATTTAATTTAGAGTGAGGTTATGCATTTTGATCAGAGCAGTGGAAAGGCGACTTATTATCTCAATGGAGAGAAACTTCAGAGCGCTTCAGTGCAGAGTGATCTGGGTGTCCTTGTGCATGAAACACAGAAAATTAGACTGTAGCTACAACTGATATTGAGGATGGCATATGGATTTTTGGCATTTATTACAAAAGAAATAGGATATAGAAATAGGGAAGTGTTGCTGGAGCTGTACAAGGCATCAGTGAGACCATACGTGGAGCATTGCATACAATTTTGTTTTCCTTATTGAGGAGTGGTGTAGTTACATTGGAGGTAGTTCAGAGGAGATTCACTAGATTGATTCCAGAGCTGAGGCGTTTGTCTTATGAAGAGAGATTGAACAGGGCTACACTGTCTGGAGCTTAGAAGACTGAGAGGAGATCGAATTGAAATATATAAGATGCTAAAGGGGATTGGCAAAGTAGACTGAAAAAGGACTACAGCACATGAATTATTGTGTGCTACCCCAATGGATCATAACATATCAGATAGAAAATTGGTTTAGGACAGAAAACAATGAGTCATGGTAAATGGTTGTTTTTATCAGAATGTGAGAGTAATGACGATAATGATGATTGATAATGATGTTTCTCAAGGGTCAGTGCTAAAACTGTGGTCTTAACAGAAGAAAGACAATTCAGATGATTGGCTACCTGAGACCTTTTCCTAAAATGTGGACATTGGAGAACCTGTTTTTCAGAAAGAGAGAGGCAATCCAAAAAGCTATAAAAGGAACACCTTTACGACAATGTAAGATCAGTTGGAAAGATGAACCAAAGTAAACACTGAAACCAGGGTATAAAATGTGTCACACCAAGGAAATTCTTGTGGGTTTACAATTTACATCACCTAGTAGTGAAATCCTGCGTCTTCTTCAGTGTTGTTGGAGTTGTACTCATCCAAGCAAGGTTTTCAAGAGTCAGGAGGTGAGTTACTCTGCAGTATGCCTAGCCTCTGACCTGCTGTTGTAGCTACTATATTTAGATGGCTAGTCCAGTTCAGTTTCTGGTAAATGGTAGCCCCGAGGATGTTGATATTGGGGACTCAGTGATGGTAACACCATTAAGTCTCAAGGGGCAGTGGTTAGATGATCTTTTATTTGAGACATGGTCATTACCTGGCATTTATAAGGTGTAAATATTACTGGCCACTTGTCAGTCCAAACCTGGATATTGTCAGATCTAGTTGCAACCGGACATAGACTACTTAATATCCGAGGAATCACAAATGGCGCTGAACGTTGTGCAATCATCAGTGAACATCCCTACTATATGTGAGAGGAGAGCTTACTTGTGAAGCAGCTGAAGATGGTTGGGCCTAGGACATTATATTGAGGAATGTCTGCAGTGATGTCCTGGAGATGAGATAACCGATCTCCAAAAACCTGAACCATCTTCCTATGTGCCAAGTACGGCCTTACATCGGAGACTTTTCCCCCGATTCTCATTGACTCCAGTTTTGCTAGGGCTCCTTGATGCCACACCCAGTCAAATGCAGCTTTGATATCAAGGGCTGTCACTCTCACCTCACCTCTGAAATTCAGCTCATTTGTCCATGTCCATGTTTCCAAAAAGGCTGTAATGAGTCACCTTGGTGGAACCAAACTGGGCATCACTGAGCAGGTTATTGCTGAGCAGGTGCTGCTTGATAGCACTGTTGATGATATCTTCCATCACTTTACTGATCGAGAGTACACTGATGGTACACTGGTTGGATTTGTCCTGCTTTTTGTGTACAGGAATGACCTGGGCAATTTTCCACATTGTTGGGTAGACGCCATTCATTGCAAATGTACTCGAACAGCTTTGCTGCAAGTTCTGGAGCATAAGTCTTCAGTATTATTGCCTGAACATTATCAGGGCACACAGCCTTTGCAGTATCCAGTGCTTCTAACTGTTTCTTGATACCACATGGAGTGAATCGAATGGGCTGAAGACTGGCACAAGTGCTCAGGACACAGATATAAGATTTTGAACAAGAGATACTTTATATAATGTATTTATGTAAAATAGAATGGGTATGAAGTGGATAAATTATCTGTAAAATAGAAGCAGTTCAGAGCAGCCTATTGAGTTATGTATAATTACAATTTGATTTTGGGTTTTCCAGACTCTTATCTTATTAACTGGGAAAAACAAAATTATTGATTTTTAAACGGCATCTGTCATTCTTTTGCTAAGTAATCAGCACAATCAACATGAGTAGAGTTCAGATGGTATCATTTTATCTTTTTTTCCTAATAATTATCTTCCTTTATTGATTCCAGAGTGGTGAAGGTTCTTGTCCTTTACTATTCTGTTAAGCTCCTCATCAGAATGAATCCCTAGGAATGGCACTTTCTATATTAATACTGACAGAAGGCAACTCCTTTTGGCTGAGCAGATTACCTCCAATCTCTTGGGTATTGTCTGAAAGCTGAGCATGGAAAAACTGAACAGCAAAAAACCATTTGTCTCTGGGATTTAGCTAAGGGAATAACATTTGTAGCCAAAGTTATGAAATCATTGATTGGTATTTACTTTACAGTTCTGTTATTTGAACTAAACACACCAAGATAAATTTAGTGGACTGCGGCCGAGAAAATTTGATTCAAAAGTCTGTTTTGTTTGTAAGCTGAAGTAAATCATACCTCAACACATCATCAAATAACCTAGATGCAGAAATGAACTATCTGGATTTGGCTTTCTGGATCTTCTCAGTCTTCAAACAGGAAAATAAGCGTAAAATCTTATTTCATGAAAGAATGTCCTTTGTTTCATTTTACTGAAGCGCTGATAATGTTCTGCAGCCTAAAATAGTTGAGTTGTGTCTTCAATTTATGTTGTTTTACTTTGATTGATTTATTGCTGGGCAAACCATTAACATACAGAAAGAAATTAACAAGATGAATGCATACAAATACACCTATTTACTCCCAAGAGTAATTTTAAGAGCGTTACTACATCAACTGCTAACATTGAAGTGATTGCTTCAGTCTCACAACTCTGTGTAAAACAATTTTTTTCCATGCACTTTTCCAAAGTGCTTACATTTAATGTTTTGCTCCATATGTCAGTCCCTTCAATTACACAAAACAGCTTTTATTTATCTTGTCCTACTTTTCCTTGATGGTGTTTGGTTAGATCAATTATCTGGACAGCTGGTTTTTAATTCAGAGTGATACTAATAGCATGGATTCAAAGGGGCGCTTTGGCACAGTGGTAGTGTCCCTATCCCTGGACCAGGTGGCCTGGGTTCAAGACCCACCTGCTCCAGAGGTTGTAATAGCATCTCTGAATAGTTGATTAGAAAAATAGGTTAATAAAAAGAAAATGGCTTGCGTTCAATTTCTGTATTGGCTGAGGTTACAATGAAGGACTCTCCTTCACAATCTACTTCCTTGCCTGAGATGCAGTGACCCTCAGACTAAATCACCATCAGTCAATTCTCTGTAATGAGATTATGATCCTCTGAAACTTTAGGCTGTCATAGATTTAAAGCTATCACTCATGTCATTCCATAATTTGAACTCTTCCAATAAAACATCCTGATTTATAAAGTCTTCCTTCCACATACCACCCTCTAGCCCATAACTGGAGCTCACCACTGCACCCTGTATTTAAGCTGGGTTAATATTTCATAATGGTTCACAATCATTTTTTAATCCTTATATGCTAAATGTTTTTGGAGTAAAATGAAGTATCACTGAAGAATGGTCCCTTTCCACAGATGCTGCCAGATCTGCTAAGTTTTTCCAGCAATTTCTGATATTATTTCTGATTTCCAGCATCTGCAATTCTTCCACATTTTATAATGTCTCCTGTTTGCTATTACCTGAATGTATTAACCCGTACTTGTTGACATTGAATTCCATCTGCAATTTTTTGACTATTGTCTTCTGTTCCTTTTTAACTGTTGTTCATCCATAAGCATCTCCATTT
Source organism: Ginglymostoma cirratum (assembly GCA_024137785.1). Classification (NCBI taxonomy): domain Eukaryota; kingdom Metazoa; phylum Chordata; class Chondrichthyes; order Orectolobiformes; family Ginglymostomatidae; genus Ginglymostoma; species Ginglymostoma cirratum. The sequence continues at coordinate 54,409,303 of JAHRHZ010000012.1, forward strand.
GTGACAAAGCGTCTACACCTGAATTGTTAACTTGTCTGTTTTCTCCACTGAAGTTGTGTTTTTATGGTATTTTCTGTTTCAGAATGAATCTACGTCATTGAGACATTTTAATTTCCCACACTAATAATTTCTCTAAATGAGATGGCCAATATTGAACTATTATTAGCATTTGTAAATTTGCTATTACTTGAGGAGTTGTGGTTAGACTATTCAAACTCATTTCATGTAGCAGGGCAGAGGCTTTTCTACAATGTCTGTATTGATTCAAGTGACGTCACCACTCTGCATCATGGAGATCAGAAATAGGAGGGCAATAAGAATTGATTCTTGGGGACACCGGACGTGGTAGTGTGGGAACTGGAAGACAAGCCATTGTTTGGCTATGATTAGCTCAGTATGAAAGGAACCATATGAGAACTCTTCCTCTCAGCTGGGTGACCATGGATAGGCATTGGAGCAAGATGTTGTGGTCAACCATGCCAAAAATTGCAAACAGATCAAGAAGGATGAGGAGGTAATATACACCTTTATCGGGCAAATAAAATATCACTTATAACTTTAGTAAGACCCATTTTGAAAATGTTGCAATGTCAAAAATCTGATTGGATGTTAATAGGGAATTACTTATTAGATCTACTTGTCCTTTTGTTCTGTCCATAAGTATATACCATTTGAACAATTTAATTTTTATCTGTAAAAGTTATTTTAAAATGTCATTATTGATATAAGATGTGCTGACAAGTTTATTATGTTGGATGCTTTTTGTCGTGACTGACTGCATTACTTCTCAATTTCTTTGTTATTTGAAGAATCCAGCTGTTCCCTTCAAATAAAACCAATTTGGCATTATTCTGTTTTGAACTATCCACTCATACCAGTGATTACAATTAAATCTATGGCCACAATTTTACCAGGCCCTAAACCTGAGTGGGAATTGATGGGAAAGTTGGAAGAATTGCATGAGATCAGCAATGAAGAGCTTCCTGTCATTAAGACCAAAAAGTCCTGCTTTTCAACCAAGAATTTAATTAGAGATGAGATTCTTGCTAATAAGCAGTGAGAGGCCAAGTTGCATGCATTTATTAACATCTTCATTTATCATCTCACTTCGTTGATAGGCCATTTTCCAACCCATCAGAAAGAACTAGATCTCGATAATTTCTGATATGCAAGTTAAAATTCAGCTCACCACTTGCTCCTTTGGACCTCATCAGTTTCTTTTTAATTTGGTCATGAGAATTGGGTGGGTGGGGGGATGTCACTGGGTTTGCAGCATCTATTTCCCATCCCAATTGACCTTGGGAAGCTAGAGTTAAGCTGCTTTGATGAACCCCTGCAGTCCATGTAGAGGTAGGGACTCTCAATGCCATTAAGGGGGGAGTTCCAGGATTTTGACTTGGCAACGCTGAAAGAATGGTGGTATATTTATAAGCCTGGATGGTGTGACATCAATCAGAAAGGGAATCAAGGGGTTAAAGGGAAAGGCAGGAATGTAGAGTTGAGGTCATTAGATCAGCCATGATCTCATTGGATGGCAGAGAAGTCTCAGTGGGTTGAATACCCTACTTCTGCTCCATGTCGCATGGTAAGGCCAATGATAAATTCAGGGATGTGTGTGTAAATATGAACAATGTGGTTATGAACACAGCTGTGGAAAGTCCCTTTCATAACAGAGTGTATGAAAGATTTCATCAAATCCTTATGGATTTATCTAAATGAGCAAGATGAGGATGAGAGGTCTGACATATGATTTGTCAAAATGAGGTTAAACATGCAGATTGAAAGAAAACACAGTATGTGTTCTGAAAGTAAGTCTGGAAGTGCCCCTGAGAAATGATAGTGAACCTCCAAAAATAGTTGGGGGAAATGACATAGTAGTAATCCAGAATGTTTGGAAGTTGAGTAGAATGTCATACTTTGATAAGAACATGCACTATGAAACAAGGTGGGAAGACCATGAGAAGCAGAAACCTTAAGATTGAGGAGTTTTAGTGAATAAAACAAATTAGAAGATAAGTTGAGAAATCATTCAAAATGAAAAGTCATTGAGAATGTTAGTGAGCAGGTGCAGCAGATAATTAGGAAAGCTAATGAAATGCTCGCCTTCATTGCAAGACGATTTCAATACAATGTCAAACTTTAATTGTGTAGAACCTTAGTTCAGCAACACCTGGAGTACTGTATGCACTTCTGGTCCCCCTGTCTTTGGGAAGCTGTTATTGACATTGATGGTGAAACAAAAAGATTCACTAGGCTCATTCCTGGGATGACAGTATTATCCATTGAAGAGACATTAGGAAAATTGGCCTGTATTATCTAGAGTTTTGAAGGAAAAAGGTGATCTCATTGAAAATATTTAGAAGGATAGACAGGCCAGGTACAAGTAAGGTGTTTCACCTGGTTGGGAAGTTTAAAACCGGGGGCAATTTCAAAAAAAGGGAGAAGTCACTTAGGACCGAAGTGAGGAGAATTTTTTTTTATTCAATGGTTGGTGAATCTTTGGAAATCTCAAGCCCAGAGGGCTATGGAAGCTCAGTCGTCACACATGTTTAAATAGAGATTGACAAATTTTTAAATGCTAATGATATTGTGATAAGGGATAATGTGGCAAAAAAAAATTGGAGTGGATAATCAGCTATGGTCGAATGGAGGACCAAGCTTGACGGATTAAATGGCCAATTCTTGTTCCTATCAGATGGGGACAGCCAGCCTTATCAGATTTGCACCAAGATATTTTTCCTGATTAGATAGTCCCAAGCTACTAGCGTGGATTTTGGCTTCGAAGAAAAATTCGGCTGTCAAGATGCTTGGAATGAATTCTCTTAGAATAAAACTAAGATCTTCTTTCCTCTTTTGGCAACTTAATCTTGACAATGCAAGACAAATGACATAAAAGCTGCATTTTTGCCTGTTGAAAATTTTCAAAACAAAGTATTTTCAAAACCACCTATAGAAACAGATGATATTTAAGGGAACAGACAGAATACTGGAGAAACGCAGCAGTGTCTCGGATCACAGGATGTATCCAAGTGGTTCTTTTCAGATTCGGATAAATGTAGTTAAGAGAAGGCTTGACAACAGCAATTTGCTTAAATATGAACATTTATTGAGTAATAGTAAAAGACACAAAATTTTTGATTCAACATTTTGCAGATTTTTGCTTTACACAACCACTGATGATTTCTTAAAAGGACATTACATTAATCATACATGCTCCACACAGATACAGGCACACACCACACTTTCAAATCACCAGACATTCCCAAAATGCAAACTAAAACTTCAAAGTATCTCCAGGTCTCAAACTCCAGGGAACAAAAAGAGACAAATTGCACAGGATGAAGTTATGCAACCAACAAACAAAGGTGCATTCAAACCAGACCACAAAGAGTTAACACTTTTACAAGGCTTAGTGCATTTGCACAGCACAGAAACCTGGCCTCTAGTCCTCACTTTCGCTTCGATTATAAGAGTCCCCCATCCTTTTGGGGTTCCTAATTATGCTAACATGTTCGCTACAGACCCGAATCCAGAACCTGCTGCATTCCACCCTGGAATACGGAAGGTCTCCAGGGCATCAAGTTGCTTTCCCCTTCTCTTACACATTTTCCCGAATTGCATCCTCATCACCAAAAATGTCTTTCATCACAGAACGTATCCAAGCGGTTCTTTTCAGATTTGATTAAATGTAGTTAAGAGAAGAATCGACAACAGCAATTTGCTTAAATATGAACATTTATTGAGTAATATTAAAAGACACAAAAAAATTCATTTAGTAAATAAAAAGAATGAAAAAGCAAGGAAGGAAACAATAAGCCTTACGCCCTTCTGGCCGTCAGGGATCCCTCAATCGATGGCAGGTCTGGAGGCTGAGGTTCCTGGCACCATTCGCGATCCCGGTCTGAGGTGAAGTCCAGTGACTTGGAATGAAATTCTCTCTTTTATACCATGTAACAAACAGAGAAAGCAGATACAGAAGTCAAAGCTGCTCGCTGGTACAGAAAACAGCTGCAGAAAAACAAGCTGCAGGGGTCATCCTTAGGCCATAAAGGAATGTTCACAGGACTCATTCAAAGTCATGCAGCTTTTCAAGTGTCATCATTAAATTTCCCAGCCTTTTTCCCCATCATATACAATCTATTTTCTCATGCTGCTGTCGAATATCATCATTAACCTTTAGCCCTTCGGCCCATCCTATACAAACAGGTCTGACAGCATCTATGTAGAGAGAAGAAGAATTAACATTTTGAGTGCCAATATGAACCTTCTTCAGAATATTTCAGATTTTTAGCAGTGTTTTTCTTTCATTAAAAGGTGTGTTGTTAAGGAAGCCAAGAAAATGAAAAGAGGTATACCTGAGCTGCTGTAACATTTGTGGTCATGAATGTGATAGATGGAAGGGTATATTTGTCCAATTTTGTAAAGGAAATCCAAAACAAGGGAAATCTGTGAAATGTTTGCCTGTGGAATGTTGGGTAGATAACCATTCTCTTTGGGTCATTGTAGATTCTTCAAGGGGTGTCATTGAGAAATGTTTAGGATTAATCTTATTAACATAAACAAAACTTCAGAAAGAAAAAAGATTTTCGAAATAAACAGGTTGTCAAATTGTTTCACAAAACAGGATTGCGCTCCAAAACATTGTCAGAGATCCTTGACAGGGACACCTGATGGTATGTAAATTTGTAAGAACATGAAATTAATTTTTGCAATTAAACCATTTTTGTTTAAAGGAAGGAGGCAGAATATGAAAAGTTAATTGTAATACGGAATAAGAAAAAAATTTTGCTATTGATTGGTTTTATTCTAAGTTAAAACATTGAATACAAAAATATTATTTTTGTGTAATTTTCCTCAAAAATTGCTTGTATGTCTTCAAAACTGTTAACTAAGGAGGAGAAGATTTAAATAACATAGCAAGAAGTAAGCAGGTGATTGGTGTTAAATTTTAATTAATTTACTGAGTACGTAGAAAAAAAGGAACAATTGGGACTGGTGTATTGAAAGAGCTGGTGAGTGGGTAGTTAATAAACTTGCAGTGTGGTACTCCCAGGGTATAAGAACCCTCTCATTTAAATGTTTCAAATGAAAGCTGTGTCATCCTGCCAGCTGATTGTACATTCGTTTGTTTAGAAATATTTATCAAAATGAAATGGTTGACATAACTGTCTGCAATCCCTAAACCCTTTAATTACTAGAAATGTTTGTTCAGTTTCTTTTTATTCTCTCATTGGCTTCTCAATCATTCATTTTAAAGTTTGCCTGACTCGCAATCAAATTATTTTCTTATTATTACTGGAAATTTTTTAAAATGCACTAAATGAACTATAAACATCATATGTAATATTAACTAAGAGATACCTGATGATGTCTTTGAAATTAACTGATTAAGAGCTCTCTACTCCCAGGGATGACAATTGACGACTTTGCTTCTATCTATAAGTTCTGTTTTCTCCAATAGATAGGTGAAAAGTAGCAGTTCTGCATCATCCTCTTAGAAACATACCGCATTAAAAATTGTCACATAAATAACAATAACAAAAAAAATAACATAAATCAGATAAGTTAAAGGCTTTATCCAGCCAGTAAGCAGTGTGTGATGACTTGGGTCCAGAACAATGGCTGATGACATGTAGTGAAGAACAGCCTTTTCTTTAAATTAGGATGGGGATAAAAGATTGTTTTCAGAAGTTAGCCATTGAAAGCAAAACAAAGTCTAAAGCTGCAATAAAAGGCGATCCTACATCAAACGGAGAGCAAGACAGGAGCTATGTTTGTATGTAAGCCAGAAGCTTTATGAAGAAATCTCATAATTTGTATGATTATTAGAGCTTCAATATGTCTTATGTCTTAAAAGGTTCCTTCCTGGATTTCTCTATACCCATTATATTAGTGCCGTTTAGACTTGGTTACTGTGCCAACAATAAAGGATGCCAGTGCTCCATTTTGGACATAACAGGCCCCTGGAGCTTTGTAGTTTCTGACCACTTCTGTCAAATTAATAATATGCTGAAAGGATAAGGTGTCTCAAAATTTTCAGTAACAGGTGAAGCTGTTTCACACTACCACTTTGCAATAGCAGCAGAACTGATGTTCGCTGCCAGCAGAGTGCTGCTGTCAAACCAATAAGCTTTTCTGCCCATTCCACTTATGAGTAATGTGGCATATGAATTTCAGTTGCTGGTGTAATGCCAGATATGTAGACTGTATATCCTAAAAACTAGTAGGTCATTTCAAGCAGCCTATTCATTCAGTTATTCAGCTACTGACCGTACTCTAGATGTGGAGGTGCCGATGTTGGACTGGGGTGGATAAAGTCAAAAATCACATGACACCAACATATAGTCCAACGGATTTGTTTGAAATCACAAGCTTTCGGAGTGTCGCTACTTTATCAGTGCAGTGAGAGAGGGCACACAGACACAGAGTTTATAGGCAGAGAGATCAAAGGATCATTTATCTGGTGTGAGTGGAGTGAACAAACATAAAATGGCTGATGGAGAATTCTGTTAGAAAGGACACACAAGTTTCGATTGATTAAGATGCAAATTCCAGAATCTGTTTCAAGTCACTGCCCCGAGATGATTAAAGCTTTTGGAAATGTCTGCCTAACTTTCCAAACATCAATCAGGCAGAGATACAAAAGGTGACATCGCAGGTCGGAGACTAAATTGTAGTTGTGAGTCCACATTCAGAATCTATCTCTGAGTTTTAACCTGGAATCAGGTTGGTTTTATTTTGAAAGCAGGAATTTATAAAATGCCACACTGACTGACTGATACTACAAATTGTGTTCTTTTTGAACCACACAGAAAGAATCTGCAAGTGGACAAACATCTTGTGTGTGTGTGTGTGTGTGTGTGTGTGTGTGTGTGTGTATGTGTGAGAGAGAGAGAATATGAGAGAGGTGACGCTGTCAAAACAGGATGCTAAGGAAAAGTTTACAGACACAGAACAGTGTGGTGGTCACTTGTAGCTTGATATGAACCCAAGATCATGATTGAGGCCATCTCCATGGGTAGAGAACTTGGCTATCAGTGTCTGCTCAGCGATTCTGTGTTGTTGTGTATCCCAAACTTGGCGTTGCAGGATGCTTACCCAAAGATCTGAGGCTGAATGCCCTTGACCACTGAAGTGTTTCCAGACTGAGAACAACTGAGACTGTAGCATATGAGATAGACAACATTGGCCAAGTCACATGAGTATCTGCCATGTATGTGGTGGGTGGTGTTTCCATGTGTGATGGTAGTATCCATGTCGATGATCTGACGTGTCTTGCAGAGGTTGCCATGGCAGGGTTGCGCAGTGTTGTGGTCGATGTTGTCCTGAAGGCTGGGTAGTGGAGGTGTAAGAAGACCTTGGAGAGATGCTCATCATCATCGATGACATATTGAAGGCTGCGGAGAACATGTAGTTTCTCCGCTGTGGGGAAGTACTGGACAATGAAAGGTACTCTCTCAATCGTATCCTGTGCCTGTCTTCTGAGGGGGACATTGCAGTTTTTTTTGCTGTGGCACGTCAGAACTGATGATCAATGAGTTGAGTATCGTATCCTGTTCCTATGAGGGTGTCCTTCAACATCTTCAGGTGCCCGTAATGTTCCTCCTCATCTGAGCAGATCCTGTGTATGCACAGGGCTTGTCCATTAGGAATGGGTTCTTTAACATGTTTAGAGTGAAAGCTAGAGAAGTTCAGCATCGTGAGGTTATCCATGGGCTTGCAGCAGAGTGAGGTATTGAGGTGTCCGTCCTTGCTAGAGATGTATGTGCTGATTCTAAAGACTAGTCCTTAGTAAGCCTGATGGTGGGATGAAACTCATTGATATCACTGTGTAGTTGTTTCAGTGATTCCTTGCCATGAGTCCAAAGGAAGAAAATGTCATCGATGTATCTGGGGTATAGAGTTGGTCAGAGGTCCTGCACAGCGAAGAAGTCTTGCTCGACCTTGTGCATGAAATTGTTGGCGTATTGGGGAACAAATCTGGTCTCCATGGCTGTTTCATGTGTCTGGATGAAGAACTGGTTATAGAAGATGAAGACGTTGTGGTTGAGGATGAAGTGAATGAGTTGTAGGATGGCGTCTGGAAATTGGCAGTTTTTGGTACTGAGTACTGAAGCTGTTGTAACAGTGTTGTCATTGTGAGGGATGCTGGTGTAGAGTGCTGAAACATCCATGATGATGAAGAATGTTCCTAGTTCGAGTGGTCCATGGGTACTGAGTTTCTGTAAGAAATCCATTGTGTCGCGCCAAAAGCTGGGGTTCCCTTGTACAATGGGTTTCAAGATGCCCTCAACATCATGGCTATCATCGACTCCACAAACTGCCAGCTCAAAGTGGAGAGGATCTCCAAGAGGATCACGATTATCGACATAGACGTCAAGTTTCTACAGAGATGCAAGAAAGCAGTGAAGATCCCAAAGGGACGACAGATCATGAATGCACTCAAATCGACCTACATCACAGACTATGCTGAGAGACTGCTGTCGCACCTCTCACAAAGTCTTCAATCATCTCGTATACCAAATCGATAGCAAATTCATCAGCCGAGTGAAGCTCTGGGAATTCTTCCACAGGATGTCAGCAGCGAGCCCAATGGGACAACCAACAACCAGAATAGTCATATGCTGCAGGTAAGGATGGCCCGAGGCATGGTATATTGGCGAGATCATGCAGACGCTACAAAAACGGATGAATGGACACCGCACAACAATCACCAGACAGGAATGTTCCCTCCCAGCCTGGGAACACTTCAGCAGCCAAGGGCACTCAGCCACTGATCTTTGGGTAAGCATCTTCCCAGACAGACTTTGGGATACACAACAACGTAGAATTGCAGAGCAGAGACTGATAGCTAAGTTCTGTACCCATGAAGATGGCATCAACCATGATCTTGGGTTCATGTCATGCAGAAGATGACCCCACCACACTGTTCTATGTCTGTAAAATCTTCCTTACTGACCTGTTTTGACAGCATCATCTCTCTTACATTCTCTCTGTCTGCCTCTCTCTCTCTCTCTCTCACTCACACACACATATGCTCTCACACGCATACACACACAGATCTACAATATGAATAATTTCATTCAAGAAGCTTGTCCATTTGTAGATACATTCCATGTTGTTCAAAAAGCACACAATTTGTAGTATCAATCAGTCAGTGTGGCATTTTACCAATTCCTGCTTTGAAATAAAACCTGCCTGATTCCAGGTTAAAACTCAGAGATAGATTCTGAATGAGGCCTCACAACTACACAATTTAGTCTCTGACTTGAGACATCACCTTTTGTATCTCTGCCTGATTGATGTTTGGAAAGTTAGGCAGACACCTACAAAAACTTTAATCATCTCAGGGCAGTGACTTGAAACAGATTCTGGAATTTGCATCTTAATCAATCGAAACTTGTGTGTCCTTTCTAACAGAATTCTCCATCAGCCATTTTATGTTTGTTCACTCCACTCACACCAGATAAATGATTCTTTGATCTCTCTGCCTAAAAACACTGTGGCTGTGTGCCCTCTCTGTCTGTACCTGATGAAGAAGTGGCGGTCCGAAAGCTTGTGATTTCAAATAAATCCATTGGACTATAACCTGGTGTTGTGCGATTTTTGACTTTGACCATACTCAACCAGCCCACACTTGCAAAACTTACAACACAGTGTCAACATTCCATGATTGGACAACACTTAAAAAATAACCCTGAGTGTGCAAAGAATTACTTTGAGAACCAAGTTAGGATTGTCAGTCAAACTTATAATGTAGTGGGATGTGTATTAATAATACAGAGGACTTGCTCTTTGCAAACATTAAGAGCATGTGTACACTGTGTTTGTTACAACTGAATAGGGAACATCCCTTCTCTGGTTTATTTGTCAAGGCAACATTGTGACCAATGAGAGTCAACCTGCTTAGTTAATTATTTAAACAAAGCTTGGCAGTTGGCTATCAGTCATCAACTAACTGTTGCATTATCCATTGCAATGTATCTATTTGCTAAATAATCAGCACTCTCCTCTCATATAATATAAATGTTGTTTTCTTTGTACATTAGTATTTATTGTCAATTGTCCTGATACGTACAAGACAAAATGCTTTGACCAATGTGTTCTTTCTCAGCAATTATCAAGGCCTGTACTACCAAACAGCTATTAATAGGACTATTGGATTTAGTATTTATCATTGAGTCATTCTTTGCCTTTTAGAGAGGACAAAAAGAGGATAATGGGAAACTCATTTGGTTTCTCTTATTGTTAAAAAAATCATTCATATTTATTTCCTTGTCTATTAAGAACAGCAGCTTTCATTTATGTAACCTGTTGTAATGAAGTAAACTTTCAAAAGCACTTCACAGGAGCATTACCGGTTAAATTCATAAGCTAAAGATTATTTTCTGATTTGACGCCAAACCACAAGGGGCAATATTAGGAGATGTATCCAAAAAGCTGGTTAAAGAGGTGGGCTCAAGAAGCTGCAAAAAGGGGAGAAAGATGGAGAGACAGAGAGATTTAAGGAAAGATCTAAATGGTAGATCTGAGACAGATGAGGAGAAAGTTATTGATGGTAGTTTTGAATTAAATTGGAATTGGAATGTACAAGAAGTAGAGGCCAGTGAGTCTTTAGGACTGGAGAAGGTTACAGAGATTGGAAGAGGCATCATCATGGAAGTATTTGAACACGAGGGTAACAACATTAAATGTGACTCAATGAACTGGAGACTATATAATCGAGGAAGCATAGAGGTGACAGGCAAACAGGACTTGGTGCAGGTCAGGTTATAGATAATGGAGTTTTCGACAAAATGAATTAAATGGAAAGTGAAAGGAGGGGGGTTAATAAGACGGGAGTGGGATAATAGAATCTGGAGGTAATAAATGCAACAAATAATTTTATTTTTAGAAAACAATAGCCAGACTTGGGGCAAGGGTGCATTTAGTCGACAGAGGAATGTAACTTGGTGAAGTCAAGGGACTGGATTTGCATCTTCAGCGCCTAATGTGACATTCACACTTTTAAAAGTCATCGCAGTCACTGGAATTTAGTCTTTTGGAGTGAAGTACAGGCTGAAGTTGGGATACCAGTCTGTGCAGCAGGAGCAGGAGCAACAGAACAGTAGTAACAGGAACATGTGTGGCAGGATCAGCACCAGGAACACAAGTGGCAGGAGCAGGAACATGTGTGACAAGTGCAGGAGCAGGAACACGTGTGGCAGGAGCAGGAGCAAGAACACGTGTGGCAGGAGCAGGAACACGTGTGGCAGGATCGACAGCAAGAACACCTGTGGCAGGAGCAGGAACAAGAACACGTGTGGCAGTATTGACAGGAAGAACACGTGTGGCAGGAGCAGGAGCAAGAACACGTGTGGCAGGATTGACAGGAAGAACACGTGTGGCAGGAGCAGGAGCAGGAACACGTGTGGCAGGTCTGACAGGAAGAACACGTGTGGCAGGAGCAGGAGCAGGAACGCATGTGTCAGGAGCAGAAGCAAGAACACGTGTGGCAGGAGTAGCAGCAAGAACACGTGTGGCAGGAGCAGCAGCAAGAACACGTGTGGCAGGAGCAGCAGCAAGAACACGTGTGTCAGGAGTAGCAGCAAGAACACGTGTGTCGGGGCAGGAACACGTGTGGCAGGATCGACAGCAAGAACACGTGTGGCAGGAGCAGGAACAAGAACACGTGTGGCAGGAGCAGCAGCAAGAACATGTGTGGCAGGAGCAGGAGCAAGAACACGTGTGGCAGGAGTAGCAGCAAGAACACGTGTGGCAGGAGCAGGAACAAGAACGTGTGGCAGGAGCAGGAACAGGAACACGTGTGGCAGGAGCCGGAGCAGTAGCAAAACAGAAGATTTCCAGGAGAAGAAGATTGCACAGCTGTAACTGCAGATTAGCCAGGAATCAATAGTAAATATTAAATTTTAATTGACCGAGGAAGATTCCATTCATTTAGATAAGGCTAATGGTTCAGAAGGAGTTAATAATTGTGTTACACTGCCTCCAATCAATCTACTGATGTCACACACAGGTCTGTGTAGGGACAGGAAATTCTAATTTCAGAGGGAGCAGACGTATTTGCAACAATTTTCTCTTGTCTGAGTAATTATAACTGACCAAAGTATTTATTCTTGTTATCGTGCAATTAACTCCATTACCTAAGAATAATGCTTCTTCTGCCAATACTCTATGGCGGTGTGTTCTCTGTCCCTAATCACTAGATAGGCCAATGACAAAGCAAAGACAAAGGTAGGCTGGTGACAGTGACTTACCTCAAGCAACCCGGACTCAATATCACATACTGGCAGAGATGGAAAATACCTCAAGATACCAGGAGTGGCCATCTTGGAAAAGCAGCTGGTCTATAGTCACTGAAAGATCATTATCCATTTCTGTGCAAAATTCCCAGAGATGCCAAAATGCATTTTGTTTTCATTCTTTCATGGCACGTAAATGTCACTCTGTAGTTGTCTTCTTCTTTGATGTTGTTTGAAACTTATTATCTGTGTTTGACTTATCAGGGGCTAGGTATCCTGTGCTCTCTGACAATGGCTTCCCTACTGCATCTGTCTCCATCTCCTAATCGTACTGATTGTGTTGAGGTCAGCCAGCTGGACCTCGTAGAACATGAGTTCCGTTATTGGGGACTGTACCAATCAGTGACTCCTGGCTGAAAGATAAAAAGAATGGATGTCAGAGTTACTGACACTGCTACCTGACTCTGAATGAGGCAGTACTAAAGTCAAGGACTGTTCATGTTTAAATAGAGGGTGGTTTGGTGACTGGATACCAGCCTCTGTGGAGTTATTTCACCGATCACGCCAATTTGTGAAATATGCCCGACACTGTGTGTCAACCTAACTACCCAGCCTGCCAGTCTCCCTGAGCTGTATGCATCTGTACTGATGAAGGGTGTGCATGGGTTGTATGATGGTGTATATTCAGATGAATGGCCTCCTCTGAGACATCTTCTTCTGGCAACACATCTTTGGGAGATGAAAGACTTAAATAAAACTGAGGCAATGCAGGGCTGTAAGTCATCATTGTGCAGGCATTCATCAAGTTAGTATGAGCGAGTGTTGTGCATCATGTAACTGGGTTATATTTAATTCTATCACCAGGCAGCTGGGAGGTCTTTCTAGGGTCCCGTTAAATACTGAAGCTGAAAGAGATGGATGCAATCTTATCACACGCACCCTCTAATCTATTTGGAAATCTGGAGCTCATCTAATCTATTTGGAAATCTGGAGCTCAAATACAAATAGAGTAGCTGCATTAAAAGGTCATTAATAACACAGGACTGAATCTTTCAGGTTCTCCACACGCTGGTGGGCTTCCCTGCTGTAAGTAGTTTCAAAGTTAATATTCAGTGCTTTGTGTACAGCTCACTACTGTTGGGAGATCTTAACTTATGAATGTTTCAGCAGTAGCCTCTTAAAATTTTGTTTGAATTGCTAAATGATATTTTTCCCTCCAAAAGTTTAAAATATACTATTCATTTGGCTAATAACTGCTGATGTAGCAGCATCAGATGATACAAAATATGTGAGTGGGAACATGAGATCCAAAGCCCAAATGGCACATACAGTTTTCTTGTAAGTTAATCTGTTATTCTTAGCTCAGATTTCACTGCATGGCAGTATTTCAAAATATGAGATTTACATCTCTGTTTTACTGGTATAGATTTTCTGTCAGCAGAAGGTCATATAGTGCACTCTATAATAAGTGGGTGATCTGCTGAGCCAAAGCCTTTCCTAAGGTGCCCATCAATACAACTTGCTGCTGATAAAATTTAAAAGTACAGAGAAAGGATAACTGAGATAAAATAAATATATACTTTACAAAAAAAAAATCAACGAATGGCAGAATTCCTATACAACAAAATGTGTCACTTTTTCCAAACTCCAGGAGTATAATGTTGTCCTCCTGGGGGAAATAATTGAGTGAATTGGCTCCAGGAAGATACTCATGGCCTTCCTGCCACCTTAGCAATTAAGAGCTGGATGGGGATCTTCTCAATTTTTCAGCAGTTAAGGCCCTTAAGTGGTCAATTAATGGCCATTAAATAGTCAAATGGTTAAATATTATCGGTTAGGATTAGGTTCATCAGACATTCTGGACAGATTACCTAGCCCCTGGAGTTACTGATCTCAGTGTTCTAATTTCTAGTGGAACTCCCAGTTGGTGAAGTCTTTTGACAAGAACGTAAAACGATAATATATCCCTGTTTTGCCCTCAAACACTGTTTGGCCCCTAAATACTTCTCTGGAACAAATATGTGCAGGGGTCAGAAAAAGAAACAGGAGAATCAGGCTTCATTAGGAGCTTACCAATGGACAGGAAGTCTCGTAGGTCCACATGGGGGGTTGATGTCACCGCTTTGGCCTGATTCCCTGCATCAAGGGAGTGTATGTAGGAAATTTTCCAGGCTTCCTTGAGATTCTAAAAATGATGCTCAGTGAAGCTAAGCCTGTGTTAGTTCCACTAAAAAACTGGGGAAGTCCCTACAAGCTGCTATCACAATTCCCTAAAACTAATGCTCCAGCAGCTCCCTGACAAGCTGAGATTTTTAAGTCTTGCATTTCTGTTGGTTTCTTCCTGGATCATGTATCTAGAGCGGGAGGGGTAGCTGTTGAAGGTCCTTTTGTTCGGCCAGGTGCTGTGGAACACCCCACTAGAGAGGGTGGTATCAGTATATCCACTTTCAATTCCAGACTGACTATAGATTTGATTTTAACTACTCATTACTATGGTATTCAATACCTTATCATGTACATATCTTAGTACAGAGTACAAGCTCAGTGCATCTGTATTTTCTTTATCGGCCAGTGAACTGTATGCAATACTACTGTTTGTCACACCAGTGTTTTAGCCTAGTGACAGGTATGATTTATGTGTCGGAGAAATTCTACTTGCTCCTGCGCTGAAGTGACAGGTTGCTATGTATCTGTCTCTAGCTTTTGGCTTTGATGCGATCCTTGACCTCTGTGAGCTGGGACTAAAGCAGGCCATTGCTTAGCAACATCCACAATAACTGGGCCAGTATTTCTCTTTCAACTGTTTGTAATGATTGGTTTAATATTAAATATCTAACATAATATTTTTCAATTTCAAAAGAAGTAACAATCGTCCTAATTTATCCATAAACAAATGTAGATGGCTGTAAGAAAATCAGTATTACTGATGTCTAACCTGGGCTTACCTTAACACAAATTCAGTTGAAAAATGAGTTTATATGTTGTACTTGGTGCTTCATTGCCTGCTAGCTGAGCATAATGGCAACATCATGGACTGGATTTGATACTCCCTCACTAACTGCTGGGTTTGGGTGATAGGGAAATCCTAGGATTTCCATGTAGCCAATTGTGCCTGACATGTCTGAAATTTCACAGTGTGCGAGGTTTGGTGTACAGACGCAAGTAGCCCACCCCCTCTTAGGCCTATTGATCCCTTAAATGACCAACTAATTGTCTCTTAAAAGTTTCATCTTCCTCCCCTCTGTATTTTACTTACAGCAGGGGAAGGCTCATACAGGAAGCCTAGCAACACTGGCTGCATTGAGCAAGAGGAGGAGGGACCTCCTTTGTGAGTCCCTGGGTACATTGGAGGCACCTCCTCCTTCAAGGTCATACTTTCCCCTTGATACAAACTCAAAAATTCTGATGAAGGGTCACCAAACTCGAAATGTTAACTCTGCTTCACTCCCCACAGATGTTGCCAGCCCTGCTGAGTTTCGCCAGCAATTTCAGACTTTGTATGGACATCCTGCCCGCATGATATTTGTGACTTAAACTAATACTAACAAGCAGGATTGGTTGCAGTTAATCCACCCACGACTTCTTAATCACACCATGAGAGTATGTGGGCAACGTAGGTACCTGATGTTTGAATATGTTGGCAATACTAGCACCTGGAAATACAATATTGTGGCAACAATGAGCACATCTTGAAATCTTTGATCTACAAAAGTCAGAGCCATTCAAGGAGAAGAAAGAAGAGAAAATTCCAGTCAGAAAATAATAAGCATATAGAATCGCTACAGTGTGGAAACAAGTCATTCGGCCCATCAAGTCCACACCAACCCTCCAAAGAGCATTCCACCCAGACCCTAGCCCCTACCTTATCTACGTGACACTGTACTTCCCACAGCTAAGCCACCTAGCCTGCACATTCCTGGATACTGTAGGCATTTTAGCATGGTCAAACCACCTAAACCTGCACATCTTCTCACTGTAGGAGGAGACTGGAGCACTAAGAAGGAACCCATACAGACATGAGGAGAACATGCAAACTCCACACAGCCTGAGGGTGGAATCTAACCCAGATCCTTGGCACTGTGAGGCAGCACTGTGTCACCATGCTGCCCTTTAAATATCTTTAAGTATCATTGAATATTCAACAACTCAGAGCCAATCAGTTTCTGTGAGCCAGCAACTAGCATTTGTAAACCATAGCACCCATAGCAGTACTGAGCCTGCCTTGAGAAGCTTAAAACAGCTAGAAGTAGTGAAAAGTTTTGGAAAAGATTGAATGCAGCACAGAGAGTCTTACCAGAGCTACAAGAGGAAAGATCCAGGAAATGCATTTGATATCAGAAACCCAATGTGAGTTCAGCCCCCTTAGAAGAAGGGTGAACTTTTCACTTTTAAGGTGAAATTACTGAGTGAGAAGCTCAAAGAAGGCTTCAATTGCTATGTTTAGTAAGTGAACATTGTTAAAACAGTTTAAAATTATTAGGGGAATTTTCAAAAATGTCTTGGAAGTAAAAAAAAGTACACTCATTAAGGAAATCATTGAAATTTGTGAATATAGTGGAATGAATTCAACACAGAATTGTGTCAGAATTTCTGATACATTGCTTTTAGATAGGTTACAATCAAATGAGGATCTCATATTAGAAAGAGCCAAGAGATGCTGATAGAAACTGAAATCCAAAAACAGCACAAGAATGCTGAGAATATAAGGCCAATCTCGCTCAAGAAGCTCATCAGACTTTGCCTATTTTCTAAGGTACATAAACCCCACAACGAATGCAAAACATCATTAAATAAAAACTTATCAAGAGAAACAATGTTCGTCTTTATCACAGAAGTGTGACAAAGAGGCCATTCAGCCTATTGTATCTGCACTAGGCCTCCAAATGAGCATCATGACTGCTATCCTTCTGCCTATTCCTCACAACTTTGCACATTGTTTCTATTTAAACAGTCATCTATGAACCTACCTCCATCACACTTCCAGGCAGTGTGTTCCAGATCCAAACTACTCATTGTGTGAAAAAGTTTTTTTCTCACACCTCATTTGCTTGCTTTGCAAATCATTTTGCACATCAAACCTATGCCCCCCCCCTTATTATTATTGCTAGTGCACTTTTTGTAAGAAAGTGGGACATTTCCAGATAATGTGCAAATGTGAAAAGTTTTTGAACCACAGGAGTAATAATGCTTACCTTACAGCAAGTACCTTTGAAAGAAGCTGCAGGATACCAACACATACCCTCGTTAGAATATCCATTATATGATAAAATACCACCTTCAGGAGATGTGAAATAATCTTTCCTATGAGAAGTAGAAAACTCATCTGAGCCAGATTGTACAGGCTAGTGGTCATCTGAGTAACTTCAGACTTAGTATTTGAGTGAGTATTACTGCATTACCGAAAAAAATCCCTTGGTTGAAGAGAATGAAGTTACAAACTTTGGACAGAGAACAAAATGATGTAGGCAGGACTCTGCTAAGAATCAAAGGAATGCTGACAATAGTCTTAAAATATGAAACCAAACACTTAGTGGAACAGGTATATGTTACCAGAAACTAATGTTTCTCACTTCTAAGCAGAGAAGTGTGATTTTTCTTCATTCTGCAGTATGTTAAGAACCTGAATCAGCTCCAAATGCAAATACCAATGATCACTGTAACTCAGCTCAGCAAGGGAAAGATTACAAAAGTGTCAAAAAAATGTTCATTGAACCAAAAATGAGTATACCTTGTTTGAGATTAATTGTATTGGCGTCTGACACCTCGTCATGACTGAGAGATCAGCTATTGATTTCACACATTTGGAGGAACCAGTCAATTTTCTTCCACCTGGGTACAAATCTTCAAACTTGAGTCTCAGTTGACTTTGACACCACAACCACTAGGATCTAGCAGTAGATTTTTGATACGTTCAAATCAGCTTTATAGAGGGAGCAGGACCACAAGAGTTCAGTGAATTTTACTGTGACTGAATAAAAGGATAAGGTGATTGAAATGAATACTGACGAGAACGGGAGAATCATATGTGACTGTACTGGGACAGAAAGTCAAAGGGGAAGGTTACTTCTATCTGAAGCACAACTGCTTTCTTTGTCATGATTTGAGGAATGTAAACTTTCTCCAAGGGAAGAAAACAGAATATTTGGTTTCAGAGGACATTGTCTGGCAAAGAGTATTCAGGAAATCAAATATCTACCAAGGTTGTGGGTACAGCAGTGAACTGTATAGAAATATTTTGTCCTTGAGCAGCCTTTCAACCCAACAAAACCATCACATAGTTTTAAAGTCAAAGAATGGGGAGAGTTGGAAAATGGGCAGTGAAAAACCTACTTTTCCTGCTTGGTACCATTGTGTAATAAAGAATTCAATAACAAGAAAAGCACTTGGAGCGATATGTTGTACCACGCATTTTTGTAAAAATATTTTCATTCATGGGATGGGGGCATCTCTGTCTAGACCAATGCTTCTTGCCCATCTCTAAGTCGTGAAGGTTGTGGTGAGCTGCCTCCTCGAACCCTTGCTGTCCTTGGGGTATAGGAGCACCGACACTGCTGTTAGGAATGGAATTTCATGTGTTTGACCCAAGAAAAGTGAAGGAATGGTGATATATTTCCAAATCAGAATAGTGTCTGACCAGAAGAGATCTCGCAGATGGTAGTATTCCCTTGCCTTTAGAACAGATGGGACTTGAACCCAGCCATCTTTTACTATAAACTGGTTTACCAATGTTGCCCAAAGCTTTGTGCAATCCTTTCGATTGGTCATAGATCAACAGGAGGTGTTTACTTTTCAAACCCTTTCACTACTTATTGCGATTTTAAATTTGTTTGCTTACTTTTCTGGAACTCTTTATCCTCTCCAGAAGGCATAACTTCATTGTTTTTTTGAACAACTTACACCCACCTGAGACATTGGAGACCTTGCAATGTATTTCTGTGCATTTGGATAGCATGGTCATTGTCTCCTGTTGATGCTCACACAAGTGGATCTCAAGAGCAAACTGGTGACAATCATGTTGACCAAGGAGGAGGACTGGATCTGTGTCCTTAGCTGTACATCTGCAGTGTTCATCTCAAGGTTATGGAGATGGGGGTCTTTAGGGGTGACCTGTACCTGGCCATGTAAGGTGACCTGTACTTGACCATACTTAAGCAGCCCATGCCTGCTTACAAGATGGCAGACTGAAGCTAAGCATAACTAAGCAGCCTGTTCAAATACAATGGTACCTTTGAACAGGACTGCTAGAAGGTCAGTAGAAAAAAACACTGTATGTTCCCATCTGAGACAGATCTGATAAAAGGATGCCTTAGAACAGATAAATGACCCCTGGCCTTACTAATGAAAGGATGTTTGTCCCAGTAAATGAATAACATCAGGTGCTAGATGAAGCCCC
The DNA here is from genome assembly GCA_024137785.1 of Ginglymostoma cirratum. NCBI lineage: Eukaryota > Metazoa > Chordata > Chondrichthyes > Orectolobiformes > Ginglymostomatidae > Ginglymostoma > Ginglymostoma cirratum. Next base: position 54,428,938 of record JAHRHZ010000012.1, read on the forward strand.
TAAGCAGCTGCAACTGCTTAGCTCCAACAGCTAAAGTTATTTCATAGTAAGTAGTTGCTTCTATGAAGCTACCTGCAATATTAAATGGTTTCCAGTTGAAAATGCTTTAATCATAGAAGTTGGTTGCAATAAATAACCAGAATACAATGTAAGCATTAAAAAAAAATTAAGCTTAGATGTGAAGGTTAACTAACCTTAGGAGAGGCCTTCTCTTATGCCCTGAACAAGATAGATTGCTCACAACCATTAAATTATAAAATCCAACAGTAGAAGTTACACTTTGTAATTAACTTTATTACAGAAATTAACCTTATAGCAATTAGTTAAAACTAACTGACTTTTTATTTCAACATTATGTAATTGGGACAGTGGGAAAAGTTACAGGAATGGCTGAATTTGATAAAATAAAGCTCATTTAGTACGATGAATAATAGAATTCACACTGTCCTTAGAGTTAAGAAGCCTGAGACAGATCAGAAGGTGTATAGCCATAACCTTTGGAATGTGAATGAATAGGATGCATAGAAAGATCACAAAGCCTAGAGATGACAAATGCCATAAGACCATAGGAACCTGGGTCTGTCTGTAGGAATGCCCATCATTAATTAGGTGAGCCATGGGATTGAGTGTATGGATTAAGAGGGAAGGACAGTGACCACGCTGTATTCGATCATTGGAACAAAGTATATAAAATGTTGTATTTTCATGTAAAAATCAGAGAGTGTCATTGATTTCCCTTCAGATTCGGAGAAGATTATTTGGCCTTTTCCCTGCATCAACCGGTTTCTACTTGAATAAACATCTTCCACTTGCCTGAATCCTGCCTGCCTCCCTAGTCTTTGTCCCTGGTTGGGGGGTATGCTCCTACAGAGTGCCCTGGTAGCAGAGGGTTTTTGTTGAAGGTCGTTCTGAGCAGCTCAATGACAAAGGATTCTGTGCTGCACATAAGGATGCACACCAAGACAAACATTGATTGCACCAGGATGACCATTGAGTCAACGAAATACATTCTTTGATCTGTTGACTTGTTGGTCTTCTAGTGCAAAGAGTTGACCTCGACCAAGTGTTGCAGACTGGCACATTCCAAGATCCAGGACTGAGGGATCCAGGACTTACATGCTGAGGGACGCATTAAAGCTTGGAGCAGCTGCCACCTAGGCACAGTGGGGAAAGACCACTGTCTACGGTCTTTCTGCCAAAATATAACATGGATCTCTTAAGATCCAAGAACGCTGTGTTGCCTTAATGGGAATGTAAATAGTTTCATTTCATGATTAGAAAGTGCCATTTGTTGCAACTGGATGGAAGCTCTGAGGAATGATAAATTCCACTTTGTTTTTCCTGCAGAGTCTGTTAGAACTGTGTTCAATGTTTGTACATACTTATAGATAATTTATAAATAATGTATATTTTTGCACAAAGACATTAGTGTGCAGGTGTGGTGAAAGTGCAAGCAAACTTTCCTATCTATGTACACTTTTGCTATGTTCCCCTCACAAGATGAAGCTGCTGCTGCATTTACTCTGTTTGGTTGGGTTAAAGAAACAGGGTATATTTAGCTTACCACCGATGTTTTCTTTCTTAGTCATGTTGGAAAGCTATGATTAGATTATGCTGTTTGCTTCCTGCTGCCTCTGTGTTATATCGTGGTGCTTGGATCAATACAAACACAATTAGAGTGATGTTCTGGAATAGATGTTGTAGTCGGTCCTATTTTGAAAGACTGCTCCGACATGTGCTCCTAACTGGGCATCATGGGATACCATATGGACGATGCCATCATTCCTGATGATCGTACATCTATATATGCAAATTTAGTTTGAAATGTCTTTAGTTACCTCCATTATCACTACAATTATCACTTAGAAATCAACTTAATAAAAAAGACAAAAATGGAATTTATTGACTAAAAATTTGATTTGATCCTTTTGTAGGGATCATGTTGAATGGTAACTTCTAAGACCAGTCCATTTGAGGTAAGCACAATACAAATTTTATGGAGGATAAGAGATAGTGGTAGCTGTTTTGGCTGTTCATACAACAGGCAATTCAAGTGTGCACAGGGTAGTGGATAAGGCTGAAGATACAGTAACTGCTAAGATACTTCTCAATGGGTTAGTCCGTGAATGGAGTTACACTGAGTCATTCGGGTCGGATGAGAGCTAAGATTTCAGGAAATCACCAACTTCTGTCTCTACCAAATAAGGACAAAACATTCAGGATTGGTCATGTACACAGATAATTCCAAATAAGGCATACACTTGGCACAAAGAGACCTGAAACATGCAATTTGAGTATACAGATGGTCCAAAGATCATGAAGCAGGGATTCTTTCTTCCACTGGTACCAGGTCAGTACAAGCAGGAAGGGAAATTAAGGATAAACATGAAAATATGTACGTGGGATGACTATATAGGTTAATTTGGGCAGAGGAATTCCTTTTTCTGTCAGCTCCCTCTTCGCATCAGACCTCTCCATCTAAAAGACACACTTTCTCTCTAGCAAAAGTCCATTCAACAGCTCCAACTATCATCCCCCACCATCTCCACCTGCTGGTGGAGGACCTGAGAACTATTCATCTCCTCTGCACAGTGCCCTCCTACAATTTTGGCATCTGCTGCTATGGCTGTCATTATACTTTTTCTCTGCTTGAAACATGCCATCCCAGCAAATACATTGAGCACATGGTAAGCATATGTTAAGCAATTGTGTCATTAGCAGATTCAATCGTGCCATGAACAAGAACAGAAGTTGCTAGAGAAGTTCAGTAGCATCTGTGAAGTAAAAAATCAGAGTTAACTTTTCGGGTTCGGTGACCCTTCCTCAGAACCTTTCAGTTTTTATTCAGTTGTGCCATGGTGGCTAGCATGTTTGATATAGTAATGATGTGGAGGTTCCAGTGTTGGTTTGGGGTGGACAAGGTCAGAAGTGGCACAACACCAGGTTATAGCCCAACAGGTTAATTTGAAATCACAAGCTTTCAGAGCGCTGTTCCTTTGTCAGGTGAGGTCGGCTTTCATGTAGCAATGGCAGTGTTCTCTTCGTACACCACTGACTTGGTAGGAAGTGGGGAGATATCCAGCATTTTCTCAAAAAGACTGCCGCCTCTCATCTTCATGGCACTTTTCAAGGGATCCAGGTTCAGAAGCAGATCATCCACATTGTGGTCTAGGTTGGTCAGGTCTTCAGGATCCATATGCTATCGACACATGTTGCTTCAGTTTATTCATTCCAGAAGCTTTGAGACTGGTCAATGATTCTCTTCTCACCACCTCTCTCGTAGAATTCTTGGACAGTGCCTTGACCCCCGGGTTAGCCTCATGTGGGGCACAACAATCCATTCATTGACATGATCATCCCCATCAGAACGTGTGGTGAACATAAAGGGATAGTCCACAGGAAGGACTCAGTCTTGTTCAACAAAGAGATAATGTTGAGAGTACCCTGTTGATGTATGCAGGCTGCTACTCTAAAAGTAAACTGGGTTCAGAAGATATTCAGGCCACTTTCATTTACTCTCAGGAGGTATGATACATAGATGCACAAGCAGAGTACTATTGAATTGTTAGCACTATCTGGGGTAAGGTGTGGTGTGGCTGTTGCCAATGCCATAGGCCTTGCAAAGCTCTTTGTATAAGTGGACGACGTACTCACCCTCGGCTCAACATTCGAGGACATCCTTGCAAGACTGGACACTGTCTAGCTCACATGTCACAGTTTAACTTGAAAGTCAAACCAGAGAAGTGCAAAGTTTTCCAGACTAAAGCAAGATGCCTGGGGGATTTCTCCTGATGATGAGGACATCTTTGTGATACAGGAGTAGCCCTGGCCGAAGATGTGTGGGAACTGTGTAGGTTTCCAGGTCTCGTGGGTCACTGTAGGAGGTTTGTGCAAGACTGTACACAGTCAACTCCACTTTCCTGCCCATGCTCCATAACCTTCAACCCATTACTAATTTAAAAAATCTATCTCCTCCTGAAAATTTACCCACCGCACTTTGGGATTTACAGATTTATAACCCTTTGAAAGAAGTAATTTCTCCTCATTTGTTTTACATCTGCTGTCCTTTATTCTACAACTATGACCACTCATTCTAGATTGCCCCACAAGATGATACATCCTGTCTACATCTACTGCGTCAATCCCCTTTAGCATCTTATGTACCTCAATTAAATTTCCTCTCATTTTTCTAAACTCCAGAGAGTATATACCTAAAATGCTCATTCTCTCTTCATAAGGTAAATATTACTGGAAGAACTCTTTGAATAAGTAAATGATATTATGTCATAAGACCGTAAGATCTACGAGCAGAATTAATCGTTTTGCCCAATGTTGTCTTCTCCACTATTCAATCATGGGTGATATATTTCTCAACCCCATTCTCCTGCCTTCTCCCTGTAATGCTTGATCCCTTTACTAATCAAAAACCTTTTTCTCTCTGTCTTAAATACACTCAATGACTTGGCTTCCACAGCATTCTGCGGCAATGAGTTCCACAGATTCACCACCCTCTGGCTGAAGCAATTCCACCTCATCACAGTTCTAAAGGGTTGTCCCTTCACTCTAAGGCTGTGCCCTTGGCTCCTAGTCCCTACTACTAGTGGAAATATCTTCTCCACATCCATTCTATCGCAATCTCTCAGAAGTCTGTAAGTTTCAATGAGATCGCCCCTCATTCTTTTAAACTCCATCAAATATAGACTCAAAGTCCTCAACCCCTCCTCATACAACAAGACCTTCATCCCTGGCATCATTCTTGTAAATCTCCTCTGGAACCTTTCCAATACAAGCATATCTTTCCTCAGAAACGGGGCCTACAACAGCTCACAATATTCCAATTGCAGTCTGATCAGAGCCTTATGCAGCCTTAGCAGTGCTTCTTTGCTCTTGTATTCTAGCCCTCTTGAAATGAATGCTAACATTGCATTTGCCTTCCTAACTGCCAAACAAAGCTTGCATGTCAACCTTAAGAGAATGCTGAAGTAGGACTCCTAAGTCCCTTTTTGCTTCAGGTTTCTGAAGTCTTCCCTCATTTTGAAAATAATCTATGCCTCTATTCTTCCTACCTCTATTCTTCCCTAGCCTTACACTTTCCCACATCATATTCCATCTGCCACTTCTTTGTCCACTCTCCTAGGCTGTCCAAGTTCTTCTGCAGCCTTCCCACCTCCACAAAATTACCTGTCCCTCCACCTTTCTTTTTGTCATCTGCAAATGTAGCAACAATACTCTCTGTCCCTTCATCTAGATTATTTATGTACAATGTGAATAGCTGCGCTCCCAACACTGACTCCTGCGGAACTCCACTAGTCGCTGGTTGCCATTATGTAAAAGACCCCTTTATCCCTACTCTTTGTCTTCTGCAAGTTACTCAGTCCTGCATCCATGCCACTACCTTGCCCCTAACAACACAACTTATTTAGCAGTCTCCTGTTTTTTGTACATCCTGCGCTGTTTTTGCACTTAGTAGCTTTAAGAAATGAACTCAGCTATCAATCCCCTTAATGGTACGTTATTTTTAACATTCTGACGTTGCAGCAGTTTTGAAAGCAGTCATATATTTTACAAATTCAAATACAATGATATTGTATTGTGCATGTACTGGTGTGGTTATACACTCAGTTGACAAAAGATAGCGTGGGAGGGAAGCAATTGATAAAAATAAATAAAAGTGGCAGAATAATAAAAATGGCTTCACAGCATGTACAAAAACACAATTTGCGATTAAACCAACCGATTAATTAAGGCCAGTTTTTTTTCATGGAGAATGTAAATCTATGGTGGGTTTTCTTTGTTATGTTGAATATGATATTAACAAGAAATGTTTGACGTTCTCAGATGGATGAGAATAAATCCAGGCATCAGACAAGTTCTAAACTAAAAATCTGGCCTGAATGTAGAAATTGCAACTTTGGTTTGAAGCATTCCTGGACCATCTGACACCTGCTCACAGTTTGCAAATGTTATTGGACTAGTTCTCCATGTTTGAAAAAACATCAGCAAGCTGTTTGTAAATAGTTTTTCTGATTAAAAAAAGGCAGAAGGTGAATACTCACAAGAGAAAATATTTTGTGTCTAATATCTTAGGGAATAGAATTATCTTTCAATTTATGAACAGTATTTTAGTTAATTAGGCTGTGAAATTGCAAAGCTATGCTCCATTCATTTCCTGGTATTTTGAGCAGAATGTGAAATGAGAAGATTATGGATAAGTTTCTGGTTGGTCAGGTTTTGAAGATAAAAGATCGATACTAAGCAAAGAATGAATTTAGCTTTCAGTCACAACTGAAATAAAAGCTGCAAGATTTACATGCCTATTTCTAGAAGTGGCAAACATCCAACTGGAATTTCAATAGAAATGCGCTCTCAAGGATTCTGAGTGTTTTCCCTCCTGCTCCAACTTCTCACAGTCTCAGTCATAGAGTCATACGGCAGGGAGACAGACCCCTGAGTTCAATCAGTCCATGCTGAACATGTTCCCAAACTAAACTAGCTCCTCCTGCCTGTGCTTGGTTTATATTCCTCTAAAGCCTTCCTATTCATCAACTTATCCAAATGCCTTTTAATCGCTTCAGGTCCAGTGACCCAACTTCAGAACTTATTCAGTTTTGAGTTTTTCCAGCAATTTCTGATTTTGTTTTTGTTTCTGATTTCCAGCATCCCCAATTGCACTCTGCTGATGTACAGGTAATGTGGTTTAATGTCTTTCCAGTAGAGAAACAGGACATTTGGCCCAAAAGATCTGGGCTAGTATTTATGTACCACAAGAATCTACTTTCACCCTTCTCCAACTAATCTCAAAGCCAATGAAGCACTTTCAAAATTTATAATCACTTCCATTTAAAGTTTTTGAGAAGATTTGTAGCTCGGGTTGTGAATGAGGTTGTAGAAACATTACATAGGCCAAACTGAAAGAAAGCTCACAATAATGATACACGAACACCAACTAGCCACCAAGAGACACGACCAATTCTCACTGGTCTCAACACACAGGGGCAAAGAAGGACACGAATTCAACTGGAACAACACATCCATAATAGCACAAACCAAACGGAGACATGCCAGGGAATTTCCAGAGGCCTGGCATTCCAACGGGAACTCCATCAACAAACACATTGAACCTGACCCGATATACAAACCGCTGAAAAACAGAACTGGAAGTATTACCAACCACCCCAGCAAATCGAAGCATATAAATAACAAGCAGGACAGATCACCAACACTTCACTGGAGGCACACTGATGATGTTACCTTGCAGGGTGACGAAATGTCTGCAATCAGGCACCCTGGCTTGGCGAGCAAGTCTACAACCTCAATCACTTCTTTTCTCTTCTTCCTTTTTGCTTATCCAGCTTTTCCTTTAATGTTAGCTATTCCATTACTCTCTGTAAGCTCCATATTCTAACCACTCTTGAGTCAAGCAGGTCTTTTGTGAATTCCCTTTTGGGTTTATTAGTAACTCTTTTAAATATTTATGGCTCTTGATCCTATTCCAAAGTAAAAACATTTTTGCTATATCCAAACTCCTTGGGCCATTTCATAATCATAAAAACCTCCATCAGATCATTCATCCACCTTCATTTTTCAACAGAAACAAGCCCCAGTCTGTTTAACCTTTCCAGATAGGTAATACCACTCAGATATATCATTCCAATAAACTTTTTTCTGGCACGTACTCCAATGTATTGATGTCTGTTTTCTAATCTGGAGACCAGGACTATTAATAGTCCTCCAAGTCTTCTTTCTAATGAAATGCTTCCGGAAATAATCCCCAGAGCTTTGTTTTTTTAGTGGTCATATTAACCCGAGCCACTCCGGGTAGTGATTTGTGTGTTGAGTTTCTTTGAGGAAAAGCTTTACTTCATTTCTGTCCAAGATCAATTTATGATCAGCATATTCAGTGAATTTTTTGATATGCAAGGCTTTAACTGACAACTTATTCTCTGCAAACACAGCAAAACTACTCATTAAGTTTTGTCTAAATATGTGTTTTCCACCAAAATTATAACAGATTATTGGAGTGTTGCATTTAACAGTGGTTATTGCATATTTGGTGAAATTCTCAGTATCTTTTTAGACAGTACTTTGGAATTGAGGGTAATGTTCTTTCACTCTGGTATCATAGCTCCTAAGGTGCTAAATGGTACAATAGTGGAACCACAAACCCCAATAGGTGCTAGGCAACTTTGAAATGGGTGGGTGGGTGCTCGAATCAATAAATTAATACACACTTGTTGACTTATTTATTCCACGTATAGTATTTTAAAGTCCTCTTGATTCTTTACGACCACACCCTTTGTTTGGAAATTAGTGCATGTCATTCCGCTAATTAAATAGAGGGAAACCAATGAATTATCGACTAGATAGCTTGACATCTATTGTCAGGAAGTTGCTAAAACCTTGCATTAATGACAGGGTGACACAGAAATTGCATTGAAATCTGTTTGCCACAATATTGCCTGTTCACTTTTTTTTAAAAGCAAGCCCTAGGTGATTATTCATTAAAATTATGCTTAGGGCAAGGAAACAGACTCTGAATCTTCCTCAGCTAGAAGAGGGATAAAATCCTGTGTTGTTAGCATTCATCTAACCATATCTGGCCATCAAACCATCTGAGCTGACTGACCTATGAATAAATGTTTGTAATTTTATCCCATCTTCTATGTTATTAACAAAGGTAAAGAATAGTTGAAACCCTAGTAATAGATACTTGTGGACATGACTAGTACATCTTGCCATTTTGGGTACCTGTCCATTATTGCCACTCTGTGTCTTCTTCTGCTCAGCCTATTTTCTAACCAACCAATTTTCTACATCTTCTTCCTAATGTTATCTGAAAAGATTTTATGTTAATTTTGATATACATTTTGATGTAAGCTTCTTTATATACTCCTTTTAGTGGCTCCTTATTAAACTACTCATCATGTACATTAATGACTTTATGATGGAAATAATAAGTCATATTCGAATTTGCTGAGGATAGAAAATAGAAAATATTGTAAGAGGTGCAGATAGAAGCATAAAATTATTAAAGATATTAATAAAAGTGAGTGGACAAAACTCAAGTAAATGAATTACAGTGTGGTAAATGTGAGATGACCTATCTGCAAGATATACAGTGCAGGGTATTTTCTAAATTGTGAAAAGCTAGCAGTGATTGAAGTCTATTGAGACTTGAGGTCCAACATGATGAAGTTCTGTAACATAATGTGGACAAGTACTTTACAACAGCCCATTTATAGCTGAAAGATTAAAATATAGGGGGATACACATAATGCTATGGCTAAACAATGCTCGGATTAAACCAATAATGTGAGCAATTCTAGACATCACATGTTAGGAGGGATTTATTAGCATTGGAAGAGATGCTGTGTACCATTTTGCAGAATGGGCTACCTCATAAGAACTCATTATACAAACTGTGACTGTATACTGTGAAACTCTGAAAGTGATTGATGTTGAGGGAAATTGATAGCTTAGAAAGAAAAGAACTAGTTTTGTTCACTGGGGAGTCCATGATTAAGGAACATTAATTAAAAATTGAAACATGTCCGTTGAGTAGTGGAATTAGGAAGCACTTTAACACACAAGAGTGGCGGAAGTTTGGAACACAAATGGTAAAATCAATTATTATAATTACAGCTAGGAGCAATAGTATTTTGCTAACTAAAGGAGTTGTGGGATAATGGGTAAAGCCATATATGGAGTTAGCATGGAGGACAGCAATTAATGCATCTCATCCTGTCATTAAGGCACTGATGGACTAGCCAGCCTGATTCCTGAATAGACACCATTTGTTCTCACTAACTAGCCATCTGCACTGTGGCTGCAGTAAGCACGTCCTGCAGATTTGCATCCAGCTCCTGAGCAGCTTTCACGATATTTTTTCTTGCTTTTCATTGCACCCCCTCCACCTCCCCCAACACTCGACACCACTATCCTCCTCTTTGGAGTTGACAGTTATATTGAATTCAGAAGTAAATGCTTTATGTAATAGTGTGAAAGGGAGATAAGCTGCCTGTACCTGAGGGTGATTCTGAGGATAAATAATGAAGATCTGGCGGAGATGGATCACCTACTAACAGAAAAGACAAAATCAGAATAAAGTATGATCAAAATCATCAGTGGATTACGAAATCACATCCCTAAAGTGTCCATACATTAAAGCTTCATTAAGAAACTTAATTAGGTAAATAAATGAAAACATGGATTTGATGGTGCTGAACTTACTTAGCAATTAAAAGTGCAATTTGTCTTCTAGCTGTATGGTCTAAGTTTAAAAGGTTTGTGTCTTTTTTCTTCGGATTAATTAATAAAGCAAACAATGCCTGAATAATCCACGACTAAAAACACAAAAAGTGGAGATGGAAACATCCTCCAGGTGTATAAATTGGTTTCCTGATGCACCTTTGCTCATGGGAGTAATTGACATGCGTTAAGAGGTTCTTTATGTGACTTGAGAAACAAACTGTTAAAAAGAGTGATCAAATGGTCATGGCCACAGTGAACCAAATGCAGAGCTGTAGTATCTGTTGCATAGACACTTGCTGCCATGTACCACAGGATAGGCACCACTGAAATAGTAGTCATCTGATGTAGCATCAATGTTAAATGCCATCTCCTTCCAGGAACACTGGCAATCAGGTTGGTATATGTGCTGAAAGTGCTGAAAAGCAAAACTCTCTGCAATAATTCCCTATATTGCTATGTCCACTTCAGCAGCCCTCAACTACAGGTTCAAGGGGTGGGACAACCCATTATTGTCTGAACCTTGCATTTCCCATCTGTTCACTTTCACCTGCCACATTGTAACATTTTGGAGAAGTTTGGTGTTGTGATGCCATTTAAGACTTTCAAAACAACTTTAATTTTTTTTATCCAAAACAATGTATTACAGCACTTTTAAATTTGTTTTTATCCCCTCAAATTTTATTTGCAGAAAACTTTTCATTCTAATCACAAGGGTGCCCTCTACATTTGTTCACATCTATTCCAGCACCTGTATATTTCTGCAAATAGACAGACACATGAGCATGTGTCTGTGTGTTTTTTTATGTGTGTATTGGTGGTCAGTGCTGGACCTTCATTTAGCAGATTGTAAAGTTCATTAATAGGCTTCTCAATTGTCAATCATAATTAACTTTTCAATCATGAGGCACAATGAAAATGAAGATTTTGGGAAAAGTTCTCATGAATACAATGGGTATCAATGGGTGTGAATGGGTCCACAAGTTGATAACTTTTCCTCAGTTGTACAATCGCTGACACAGAGATTGCCATTGTTGATGCAGAGGCTTGTATTTGTGAACAGTTAGTAGTTGGGCTCATTAAAATATTCAGAGGCTGCTGGCATCATTATGAAAGGAAGGTTGGCAGAGAAAGGCCTGGTGAAGGAATCAGCACCAGCTGAAATAAGAGAGAGGGGAAAAGCTACTCTGGCATTGGATAAAGTAATGAGGAGAAGCTCTGACAGGTCAAGAAGAGGTTAAAGAACAGAAAGCCTCTTCAAGGAGAAAGCAGCAGTACCCAAGACAACAGGGATATTGGCCATGAGTTAGCTAAAGGACATAGACTTTGAACAGGTCCAGGAATTCGAGCCAGGGCAGCGGGGAGGTGCTGTGGATCTTTAGCAACAGCACAAACATACTCCAATACAATCTGCAATTCATGGTCCGGCATATCCCCCATTCAGTCATTACCATCAAGCTACGAAATCAACTCTAGTTCAGTGAAGAGTGCAGAACCGCAAGTCAGGAACAGCAATGGATATGTGTAAAAATGAAATGTCAACCTAGTGAAGTTGTGAAACAGAACTACCTGTATACCAAACTACATAAGCAGCAAGTGATGGACTGAGCTAGGCGATTGACAACCAACGGATCAGAACTAAGTTCTGTAGTCTTGCCATATCGAGCCATGAATGGTGGCAGCTAATTAGACAGCTAACTTGAGGAGTCTCTCCAAACATTCCCATCCTAAAAAATGGGGGAGCCCAGCACATCAATGCAAAGTATACAACTGAAGCATTTGTAACAATCTTCAGCCAGAAGTGGTAAGTGGATGATCCATCTCGACCTCTTCCAGACGTCATCAGCATTCCCAGATGCCAATCTTCAGCCACATTGATTCAATCCAAGTGTTAACTAGACATGGTTGGAGGCACTGAATACACAAAGCAATGGGTCCTGACAACATTCAATAATACTGAAGACATGTGCTCCAGAACTTGCTGCATCCCTAGCCAAGCTGTTCCAGTACAACTACCACACTGGCATCTACCAACAGTGTGGAAAATTGCACAGGTATATCCTGTACACAAAAATCAGGTCAAATCCAATTCAGCCACTTCCCACTCCATCAGTCTACTCTCAATCATCAGTAAAGTGATGGAAGCTATCATCAACAGTGCTTTCAAGCAGCCCCTGCTCAGTGATAATCTGCTCAGTGACCTTGGGTTCCACCAAGGTCACACAGCTCCTGACTTAAACAGGGACAAAAGGGCAGAATCCAGAGATGAGGTGACAGTGACAGCCCTTGACATCAAGGCTACATTTAACTGACTGTGGCATCAAGGAGCCCTAGCAAAACTGGAGTCAATGTGATTCAGGGGAAAACCTTCCACTGTTAGGAGTCATACCTCGAACATAGGAAAATAGTTGTGGTGGTTGGAGGTAAGTCAGTTCCAGGACAATCCAGCAGCAATTGCTCAGTGTAATGGCCTTGGTTCAACCATCTCCATCTGCGTCATCAATCATCTTCCCTTCATCATAAAGTCAGAAGTTGGGTCAGCATCTGTCGTGACTCCTCAGATACTGAAGCAGTCCATGTCTATATGCAGACCTGGAAAATATCCAGGAGTGGACTGACAATTGGTAAGTAATATTCACACCAGTGCTAGACAATGACCATTTCAAACAAGCAATAATTTAATCATTGGCCCTTGACATTCAATGATATTACCTTCATTGAATCGCCTAATCTAAACATCATGGGAGTTACCACTGACCAGAAACTGAACTGAACTCACCATATAAATATGGCTACAGAGAACAGACCAGGGGCTACAAATCCTGCAGAGAGTAATTCACTTCCTGACTCCCCAAAGTCTGTCCACCATCTACAAGGCACAGGTCAGGAATGTGATGGAATACGTCCCACTTGCCTGGATGAGTGCAGCTCCAACAACACTGAAGAAGCTTGACACCATCCAGGACAAAGCAGTTTGATTGATTGCCACCATAGCCACAGCATTCTCTCCCTCCAACACCGATGCTATGTAGCAGCATTATGTATGATCTGTAAGATGCACTGCAGAAGTTCACCAAAGCTACTTAGACAGCATCTTCCAAATTCATGACCACTTCCACATAGAAGGATAGGGCAGCAGGTACCTCCACGTACAAGTTCCCTCCAAGTCACTCACTATCCTGACTTACAACAAATGATATTAGAAGTATTACTAGGGGTCACGATTTCAAGGTGAGAGGGGAAAAGTTTAAGGGAGATATGCGTGGAAAGTTCTTTACACAGAGGGTGGTGGGTGCCTGGAACGCGTTGCCAGCGGAGGTGTTAGATGTGGGCATGACAGCATCACTTAAGATAGACGGAAACATGAATGGGCAGGGAGCAGAGGGATATAGATCCTTGGAAAATAGGTGACAGGCTTAGATAGAGGATCTGGATCGGCGCAGACTTGGAGGGCTGAAGGGCCTGTTCCTGTGTTGTAATTTTCTTTGTTCTTTGTTTGTTCTTTATTTATCAACTGTACAGTCTACACTACATTATAGAAATGCTTGTTTACTAAATATAGCGATTTATCCTTGGCTTCTCAACTTAGAATTTTTCTTAAATGTAGAATTTTCATTGTTTCTCTAAGTTATTTTGTACGTCTAATGCTTTGTCCTGGGTTTGAGTTCCACATATTTTCACTTGTAGCTTTAGTAAGACTCTCTGTGGTCTCTGCAAAGGTTTTCATATTTTTCACGATTTTAGCTATTTTGACTCTCTACATGCCAGCTTATTAGTACTATTGCTTCTGCAGTGTTTTGAATTGCTGGCTGCTGTGTTGACAGAAACTGACTGAGTGCACTTTTAAGCAGCTAAATATTGAAAGATACACACGGTTTTCTGACTGTATGGATGTAGCTTTTGAAGTACTGAAGATTTCTTCAGCAGATCACCATCGCTAATATATGAGACAGCATGACACTTGCTGCTATTATGGTATAGATCTGAAATCTGCATAACTGTAAGGAGAATTATATGCTGAAGTCATAGCTACTGGAACCTTCTGAAAAGCCTTGGAGAGATTCACCGCCACCAATCCTTCTTATTGGTATTCATCTAATTTACTGATTTCAAGTGAGGAATGATATGCACATAAAATCTTCGACAGACGGGAAGCTCAATCTTGATAAACAGAGCAGTTTCATTATGAAGTGCCTAATGGCTATTTAAATTGCATCTGTGTTATACAATAACCTCTGTGAGAATCCGGCTGGAATTAAGAGTAAGTACACATTGCCATTAGCTACATGGTATCATGACTAGAACAACAACTGGAATATTTATTAAGTCCTCTCAGAAACATCTCTTTATATCCTGATCAGCCAAGTTAGTCTTCTGATTTCAGTTACCCCTTTAGGTTGTTTTATGAAGTAAAGTCACGATTGTAAGTGCTTCACTGCTTGTACAGTGCTTTGGAATTGCAAGTTCCTTTATTGTTCTCCTTCCACTTCAGGTATCTGCAATAAATTCTTCTGCATTGAGTGAATGATTGAGTGAAGCACATCTTGAAAACTCACTATCAATCTTTACCTACTCAGTAGCACATGAATTATGGTAGTGAAGTGTACAGTAGTCATCAAGATGTTCCTTTATTTCTTATTCATTCATGGGATGACGGCATCACTGGCTAGGCAGCATTTATTGTTCATCCCTAATAGCCCAGATGGCAATTAAGAGTCAACCACATTGCCGTGGGTCTGGAGTCACATGTAGGCTAGACCAGGTAAGGATGGCAGTTTCCTTCCCCAAAGGACATTAGTGAACCAGATGGGTTTTTCAGACAATTGACAATGGATTCACGGTCAGTATTAGATTATTCATACCAGAATTTTTTTTAATTGAGTTCAAATTCCACCATCTGCCATGGTGGGATTTGAACCCCGGTCCCCAGAACATTATCTGGGTGTCTGAATTAACAGTCTAGCGATAATACAACTAGGCCATCGCCTCCCCAACTTGTTGCCAACTTTGTGAAGAGCGTTCGACTCATTTAAAGTTACATGATGGCATGCCAAATACCTGATAACTCGTCCTATTAATAGTCTGATGGATCTGATTATACTTTTAAGATTTTGTGTATTCAGAATTGACATCAATAATTTAATTTGTCATCACTATCATCAACTGCTTGAGGTGTCATATTTGCAATCCATACACAAGGTGGAAGGGACCCAATATTCTTCTGAAAAATTCCAAAAAAGAACACAGGAAGAAATGCCTTACAGTACAATAGATAGAAGTAATATTTAAAGTGTATAAAGTTACTTGCAAGACATTTTATTCAATGTACTTATAGTCCCTTCATTAGCTCCTAAACAGATGCAATCATGGATAAAGATTTTCTGTGAACATAAAGAGAGACTGAGATTCAAATTGCTATAGTCCAGGAAGCAGGAAAGGGGATGCGTGGCTGCTCAGAGGGGAATAAAAGTAGGACAAAAGAAGTTGGAGGGGGTGGGGGGGGTGGCGTCTGCAAGCATTTTCACCTAAATCGTTACTAAAGAAATGTTTAGTCTAATGAAGGAGTGCTGAAGAAGTGGCACATATTGAAAGATCACTATCATCAATTCAAGGTAGGAACAATATACTCCACTAGGGTTATGTGTAATGGATATTACTAGGAAAAAATGTTGAATTTTTCTTCTTCTATTTATAAGATCTGCCAAATTGCCTTGTTGTTCTGCATTTTCCAATTTTGTGAAATTTATTTTGTTGTTTTAGAAGTAATTGACAGGCTCTTGTGAATATATTTCATGGCACCAAATTGCAAATCTGAAACTTGTATGGAATGCGGGTGTTGCTGGCAAAGCTGATGTTTGTTGCCTGTGCCTCGTTACCCTTGAACTGATTGGCTCTTTAGGCCATTTACTTGGGCAGTTAAGAGTTAACCACATTGTATTGGGACTGGAGTCACATGTAGATCAGACCAAGTAAGGATAGCAAATTTCTCTCCCGAAAGGAAATTTCTGAACCAATTGGATTTTTACAGCACAGTTGTATGGCTGGTATTAGACTAGCTTTTACTTCCAGTTATTTCATTGAATTCAAATTTCTTCATCTACCGTTGTAGGGTTTGAACCCATGTCCCCAGAACATTAGCTTGGCATTCTGGTTACTAGTCCACTGACGTTACAAATATGACAATGCCTCCCCAGGTCCAGGTTTCAAGCTGAAACCTAACATGTTCGGTACTATCATTAGCTGGGATCAAACAATGAGTATAGGACAGAGAACATAGAACATTACAGTGCAGTACAGGCCCTTCGGCCCTCGATGTTGCGTCGACCTGTGAAACCAATCTGAAGCCCATCTAACCTACACTATTCCATTATCATCCATATGTTTATCCAACGACCATTTAAATGCCCTTAAAGTTGGCGAGTCTACAACTGTTGCAGGCAAAGCATTCCATGCCCTTACTACTCTCTGAGTAAAGACCCTACCTCTGACATCTGTCCTATATCTATCACCCCTCAATTTAAAACTATGCCCCCTCGTGCTAGCCATCACCATCCGAGGAAAAAGGCTCTCACTGCCCACCCTATCTAATCTTCTGATCATCTTGTATGTCTCTATTAAGTCACCTCTTAACCTTCTTCTCTCTAATGAAAACAGCCTCAAGTCCCTCAGCCTTTCCTCATAAGACCTTCCCTCCATACCAGGCAATATCCTGGTAAATCTCCTCTGCACCCTTTCCAATGCTTCCACATCCTTCTTATAATGCGGTGACCAGAACTGCACGCAATACTCCAAGTGCGGCCGCACCAGAGTTTTGTACAGCTGCAATATGACCTCACGGCTCCAAAACTCAATCCCTCTACCAATAAAACCTAACACACCGTACGCCTTCTTAACAACCCTACCAACCTGGGTGGCAACTTTCAGGGATCTATGCACGTGGACAGCAAGATCTCTCTGCTCATCCACACTACCAAGAATCTTACCATTAGCCCAGTACTCTGTATTCCTGTTACTCCTTCCAAAGTGAATCACCTCACACTTTTCCGCATTAAACTCCATTTGCCACCTCTCAGCCCAGCTCTGCAGCTTATCTATGTCCCTGTGTAACCTGTAACATCCTTCCACACTATCCACAACTGTACCGTGTTATCCGCAAATTTACTAACCCATCCTTCTACGCCCTCATCCAGGTCATTTATAAAAATGACAAACAGCAGTGGCCCCAAAACAGATCCTTGCAGTACACCACTAGTAACTGAACTCCAGGATGAACATTTCCCCTCAACCACCTCCCTCTGTCTTCTTACAGCTAGCCAATTTCTGATCCAAACCGTTAAATCACCCTCAATCCCATGCCTCCGAATTTTCTGCAATAGCCTACCATGGGGAACCTTATCAAATGCTTTACTGAAATCCATATACACCACATCAACCGCTTTACCCTCATCTACCTGTTTAGTCACCTTCTCAAAGAACTCAATAAGGTTTGTGAGGCACGACCTATCCTTCACAAAACCGTGTTGACTATCCCTAATCAAGTTATTCCTTTCTAGAAGATTATAAATCCTATCTCTTATAATCCTTTCCAACACTTTACCCACAACTGAAGTAAGGCTCACTGGTCTATAATTACCAGGGTTGTCTCTACTCCCCTTCTTGAACAAGGGGACAACATTTGCTATCCTCCAGTCTTCTGGCACTATTCCTGTAGACAATGATGACAAAAAGATCAAAGCCAAAGGCTCTGCAATCTCCTCTCTAGCTTCCCAGAGAATCCTAGGATAGATCCCATCTGGCCCAGGGGACTTATCTATTCTCACACTCTCCAGGATTGCTAACACCTCCTCCTTATGAACCTCTATCCTGTCTAGTATAATAGCCTGTATCTCAGTATGCTCCTTGACAACATTGTCTTTTTCATGTGTGAATACTGATGAAAAATACTCATTTAGCGTCTCTCCTATCACTTTGGACTCCAAGCACAACTTCCCACTACTGTCCTTGACTGGCCCTAATCTTACTGTAGTCATTCTTTTATTCCTGACATACCTATAGAGTAGTATAGTAAGTTCTTAAAGTTATGAATGTACATTTAAATAAGCAAGGAGCTATCTTATACATTTGTAGCAAAAGTAAACTACTGAAATCATGTTCCACAGGTATAAATTTAATTGTGTTAAATTAGATTTTAAAAATGTTGTGTGGTATTTGTTTAATACTAATGCATTCGGGCAATTTTCATTTTCAGAAGAGAATTTCTGCTTACAAGCTCAAGTGTACTTGGTCCATGTTCCAGCTCAGATATCATTCTACCCTGGGGCATTAAAGACCTCATTAAATATATCATTTTTCAAATTGTTAAGCCTGTGACTTGATAGAAATTTATTTATAGGTATAGATTATCAATTGGATCATTGTTGAATCATGAAGTTTAGGCTGTTTATGGAAAAGGATAAGGAACAAACCAGGTCAAGAATAACTAACTGTAGCCAATGTCAATAAGGTGAGGATGGATCAATCCAGGTAAAGTGAAATTAAAAGAGTTAACAAGGTGTGGAGCTGGATGAACACAGCAGGCCAAGCAGCATCATAGGAGCAGGAAAGCTTGACGTTTCGGGCCTAGACCCTTT
>JAHRHZ010000012.1:54448215-54477044 GCA_024137785.1 Ginglymostoma cirratum
CAGCATCTGCAGTACCTATTATCTCTGATACAAAGTGAAATTAAAAGTTGACTGGTAGAAGTGTAACTGAACAAAGAGCTGCCTTCAATAAGAGATAGTTGAGGCACAGTCAAAATATATTCTCATGAAGGGTCAAGATAGGAGTAACCCATTCAGAACACTCTGGATGACAAAAGAGATGGAATTAAAATGAAGAGAATAAAAGTGTGCTACATCAGATTTCACTCAAAATACAACAGAGCATTAGCTGAAAGTAAATGGCTCAGAGGACAGTTCAAGAATACAAGAAATAGGAGCAGCAGAAGATCATATGGTTGGTTAGGCCTGCTCTATTACTCACTCCAATCATAGCTAATCTTGGACATCACTCTCGTGTTGATTTCCCATATCCTTTAATTCCTTCAAAATTAAAAATCTGGATATCCCACGCCTACATACATTCAGCGATGGAACATGCACAACATGCTACAATGGAGAATTCCAAAGATTCATCAGTCTTAGAGTAAAATAATTTGCTCTTATTTCAGTCCTAATTGATCAACCCCTTATCCTGAGACTGTACTCCAATGTTTTTGACTCTGACCAACAGAAACAATCTCTCAGCATGTATCCTATCAAGCCCCTTCAGAACCCTGTATATTTCAATAATACCTCTAGAGTATATAGAACATAATTGAAACAGTGAATTTGACAAGCAAATAACAGTATGGGAAGAGATCGGCAGCTAATGTAAAGTGTGGTATAAGGAGGAGTTGGGGCAAAAAGTGTATTTACACATGTGGACACAGATATTAAATAAATGTTTTGCATAAGATCATATGAATTGGAAACAAGGTAAACTATTCAGGCCTTCGAGGCTGCTTCATTATTCATTAAGGATATGGCTGCTTGTAACATCAAATCTGCAATCCCACCTCCATCTGGTAATCTGTCACCCACTTGCTTAACACGGAGTAATCAACCTCTACTCTAAAAATATTCGAGGACTCTGCTTCTACCACTTCTAGAACTAGAGTTTCAGAGGCACAACCCTATGAGAGAAAAAATTATTTTGCCTCTGTTTTAAATGGATGATCAGTAGCTTTTAAAAACAGTGACCCCAAGTTCTAGACTCTCCCATTTGAGGGAACATTCTCTCCACATATAACCTGGTCAGACCCCTCAGGGTCTTATATGTTTTAATTATGTTGCCTCTTATTCTTCTAAATTCCAATGTGAATAAGGCTTGTCTGTCCAACCTTTCCTCATAAGACAACGAGCCCATTCCAGGTATTAGTTTAATAAACCTTCTCTGAACTGCCTCCAATGCATTTACATACTTTCTGAAATAAGGTGATCAGTGTTGTACTCAGTACACCAGATGTGGTCTACGTAATTGAAGTATTACCTCGCTACTCTAGTATACAATTCACTTCTCAATAAATGATAACATACTGTTAGCATTTACATGACAATAGAAACATTGAAATAAAATTTTCTGAGTAACAGGAAAATGAGAGTAATGATTAAAGGTGGATATTTGGACTGAAAGAAGATTTCCATAGAACATAGAACAGAGAACATTACAGTGCAGTACAGGCCCTTCAACCCTCAATGTTGCACCGACCTGTGAAACCATCTGAAGCCCATCTAACCTACACTATTCCATTATCATCCATATTTCTATTCAGTGACCATTTAAATTCCCTTAAATTTCCACTATTTCTTATGTTCTTGGATTCCCCTCTGAACCGTCTACTTCAGCTAGTACTCTGTTGTATTTTTGGTAACATCTGTCATTAACACACCTTTGTCTCTTCATCTTAATCCTATTTCTTTTGCAATCCTTAAGTACTCACGCTCTTCCTGAAATATTTTAATGACTTAGTCCTTCATGTACAGGATATAATTTCAAACTTTACAGACACCGCAAATCTTTGCACTATTGTGAAGAGGATAGTGTGGAACTTCAAGGAGGCATAGACGTATTAGTTGAATGGGTGGACGAGTGGCAAATGAAATATAATGAGGTGAAATATGACCTGATTCATTTTGGTAGTATGAATGGAGAGAAATAATATAAAATAAAAGATTCAATGCTGAAAGGTGTGTAGTTGCAGAGGAATCTGATGTATACTATGGAAAGTTGCAGGACTGGTTAAGAAAGCTGCAATGAAGCATACAGTATCCTGGGCCTTAACAATGGGGCCATGGAGCACAAAACAAAGAAAGTGATATTATACTTGTATAAAGCATTGGTTGAACTTCAACTGGAATATTGTAACCAATCTTGCGAACCACATTGCCGGAGGGATTTTTTTTCCTAAATTCACTGGACATGGGTGTTGCTAGCTGGGCCAACATTTATTGCCCATTCCTAATTACACAAAGGGCAGTTTAAGAGTCAACCACATTGCTATGGGTCTGGAGCCACATGCAGGTTAGACCAGATAAGGATAGCAGTTTCCTTCCCCAAAGGACATTGGTGAACTGGATGGGTTTTTTCCCCAACAATTGACAATGGATTTGTGGTTCATTAGACTCTTAATTCAATTTCATATTGAATTTAAATCCTACAATCATCTATGGCAGGATATGAACTTGGCTCCCCAGGACATTACCCAGATCTCTGGCTTAATATTCCAGTGATAATACCACTCGGCTATCACCTCCACCCGCAACCCCACTCCCCGCCTCCCCCCCACCAACAACCCACTAAAGTGGAGGTATTATTAAGAGTATAGAGAAAATTTACCAGCATGGTTCTAGGGAGACAAACCTCAGTCAAGCTGATAGATTGGATACATTTATCTGGTTTTTCAGAGAAAAGAAATTGATAGGAGATTTGATGAAGGTCTTGAAAATATTAAAGGGCAAAACAAAATAGATTTGATGAGACTTTCTTTATCGGTGAAAGGATCAAGAACCAGTGGGCAAAAATGTAAGGTAATTGTCAAAAGAAGCAATGGTAACATAAGGGAATACTTCTTCACAAAGTGAGACATGATCCGAAATGCATTATCTGAGAGTGCAGTCGTGAAAAGCTCCATTGAGGCTTTCAAACAAGAGTTGGATTACAATCTGAGAAGGAAGTATGTGTGGGGCAAGATGGACTGGAATGGTACTAGATGAGTTGATCTTGCAAAGAGCCAGCACAGTTGAAATGTGTTGAATGATTTCCTTTTGTGCCATTATCATTGTACAATGCTATGTGAATGTAGGACAGAATTACAACCTAAAATAGAGGTTGATTTATTCCAAGGGTCTTCTATGTACATCCCTGTGCTTGTTGAAGGCAATAATATAAATTCAACTCACTGCAATATTCATGGCAAATAGCCCATGATTAATTTAGGACTGTATTCCGGCAATATGAAAAAGCAAAGACCTGAGGGCAGTTGTCTGCTTTTATTTATCACAAGGAAATAAAATGGCCTAAACACCTGGCAAAAGGAGAATTTGTTTCAATAAACCAATTAATATGGAATTCCATTGGCTATTGTTCCCTGCTGACTGTGAGAGAGAAGTGTAGCCTTGCTCTGCAGAACATAGAACGTAGAACTGTACAGCACAGTACGATGTTGTACCGACCTATTATCCTTCTAAGATCAAACTACCCTGCATACCCTACATTTTACTATCCTCCATGTGCCTATCCAAGGGTTGCTTAGAAGTCTGTAAATTATCTGACTCCACTACCATCACAGGCAGTGCATTCCACATGCCCACCGCTCTCTGTGTGAAGAACCTACCTCTGACATCTCTCCTATATCTTCCTCCAATCACTTTAAAATTACGCCCCTTCGTAATAGTCATTTCCGCCCTGGGAAGAAGTCTCTGACTATCCACTCTATCTATGCCTCTCATCATCTTGTACACCTCTATCAAGTCACCTCTCATCTTTCTTCGCTCCAATGAAAAAGCCCTAGCTCCCTCAACCTTTCCTTATAAGACCTGCCCTCCAGACCAGGCAGCATCCTGGTAAATCTCAGTTGCACCTTCTCTAAAGCTTCCACATCTTTTCTATAATAAGGTGACCAGAACTGAACACAATATTCCAAGTGTGGTCTAACCAGGGTTTTATAGAGCTGCAGCATAACCTCATGGCTCTTAAACTCAATTCCCCTACCAATGAAAGCCAACACACCACATTTACAACCCTATCAACTTGGGTAACAACTTTGAGGGATCTATGGACATGGACCCCAAGATCCCTCTGTTCCTCCACTCTGCCAAGAATCTTGCCATTAACCCTGTATTCTGCATTCAAATTTGACCTTCCAAAAATAATCACTTCTCACTTTTCTGGGTTGAATTCCATCTGCCACTTCTTTGCCTAGCTCTGCATCATGTCAATGTCCCGTTGCAACCTACAACAGCCCACCACGCTGTCCACCACTCCACCAACCTTCGTGTCATTGGCAAACTTACTAACCCACCCTTCCACTTCCTCATCCAAGTCATTTATAAAGATCACAAACAGCAGAGGTCCCAGAAACAGATCCTTGCAGAACAGCACTCGCCACCGAGCTCCAGGCTGAATACTTTCCATCTACTACCACCCTCTGTCTTCTATTGGACAGCTAGTTTTGTATCCAGACAGCCAAATTTCCCTGAATCCCTTATTTTCTGAATGAATCTACCACATGGAACCTTATCAAATGCCTTGTTAAAATCCATATACACCACATCTACTGCTCTGCCTTCATCAATGTGTTTTGTCACACCTTCAAAGAATTCAATAAGGCTTGTGAGGCATGACCTGCCCCTCACAAAGCCATGCTGACTATTTCTAATCAAAGTGTGCTTTTCCAAAAATCATAAATACTATCTCTCAGAATCCTCTCCAATAATTTGCCCACCACAGGATTAAGGCTGACTGGTCTGTAATTCCCAGGATTATCCCTAATCTCTTTCTTGAACAGGGGAATAATATTTGCCACTCTCCAATCATCTGGTACTACTCCAGTGGACAGTGAGGCTGCAAAGATCATCACCAAAGGTGCAGCAATCTCTTCTGTGGCTTCCTGTAGAAACAGTGTGTATATCCCATCTGGCCCAGGGGACTTATCTATCCACATGTTTTTCAAAATTTCTAGCACATCCTCCTTCTTAACATCAAACTGTTTGAGAATGTCTGCCTATTTCATGCTGTCCTCACAAACATCAAGGTCCCTCTCACTGGTGAATACTAAAGCAAAGTATTCATTAAGGACCTCCCTTATCTCCTCCAGCTCCACACACAAGTTACTTCCACTATCCCCGATTGACCTTACCCTTACTCTGGCCATCCTATTGTTCCTCACATAAACATAGAACGCCTTGGGGTTTTCCTTGATCCTACCCACCAAGGTTTTCTCATATCCCCTTCTAGCTCTCCTAAGTTCATTCTTCAGTTCCTTCATGGCTTTCTTGTAGACCTCTAGAGCCTTGTCCGATCCTTGCTTCCTCAACCTTAAGTGAGCTTCCTTCTTCCTCTTGATGAGATGTTCCACATGTCCTGTCATCCAAGGTTCCTTCACCTTACCATCCCTTCTTTGCCTCAGTGGGACAAACCTATCCAGTACTTGTAGCAACTGCTCCCTGAACAACCTCCACATTTCTGTTGTGCATTTCCCTGAGAACATCTGATCCCAATTTATGCTCCGCAGTTCTTGCCTAATAGCATTGTAATTCCCCCTCCCCCAATTAAATACTTTCCCATACTGTCTGCTTCTATCCCTCACCATGACTATAGTAGGTCAGGGAGTTGTGATCACTATCACCGAAATGCTCTCCCACCGAGAGATCTGACACCTGGCCTGGTTCGTTGCCAAGCACCAAATCCAATCTAGCCTCCCCTCTAGTCGGCTTTATGTTCTGTCTACTTAATGACCAACACAATGTATGTATTTGTAAAAGATGGAGCATGCAACTTCTGTCAAGTTTCAGTTTTCCTTCTGGAGAATTATAATGCATTTCCTTAGTCAGCAACCAGATAAAACAATTTGAACTGATTAGCTGTTCCTGAACTCACATCATCTTTGATTCCCCTCTGACAGTTCAGGTACATTTTACTGCAATTATGTTTTTTTACTGAATCAAATTCTGAAGTGCCAAAAATCTGAGTTTATTGGAACAGAACTAATAAATCTGTTAATAATGTCTGCTATTATTTTATTCTGTCAACTTGAAGTTATATCTCTGGATTGATAACTCAGTGATGTGTTTCAATTGTTAACAATGGCAAATTACATATCTAGTTAGTGTTCATTTATTTATTCTACTTTTCATTGTTCAAAAAGCAACACAATTTTGAATTGTATTGATTATTATATATTATTTGTTCAGAGATGTCAATGTCCATCAGCAAAAGTGGCTGAATAGCACCATGTCTGACCAAGCTGGCCTAGTCCTAAAGGATTTATTGATAGACGGGGCCTGTGGCGAGTGCCAGAAAAAGGGAAGTATCTGCTTGACCTCAACCTTTTAATCTACCTGTCATAGATTCATTCATTTATGACAGTATTAATAAGGGTGACAACCATACAACTCTTATTGAGATGAAGCCTGTCTTCACAGTGAGGATACTCTTCATTGTGTTGTGTGGCACTACCAAAATGTTAAATAGAACAGACTTCGAACAGGTCTTGCAACTCCAAGTGAGCCATCCATGAGTTATCAGCAACAGCAGAACTGTAGTCAACCACAATCTGTAACCTCATGGCCTACCACATCCCCCACTCTACCATTCCCCATCAAACTGGGGGATCAATTCTAGTTCAACGAAGTGTTAAGAAAGGCATTCCAGGGGCAACATCAGCCCTGCCTAAAAATGATGTGTCATCCTGCTGAAGTGACAATACAAGACTACTTGCATGCCAAACAGTGCAAGCTGCATGTAATAGACTGGGCTAAGCGATCCACAGTCAGTGGATCAGGTCTAGCTGTGCAATCTTGCCACATCCAGTCATAAATGATGATGAAGAACTAAAGAAACTAACAGGAGGAGGAGGCTCCACCAATATCCCCATCTCAAAGATAAGGCAGTGAGCACATTAGTGCAAAAGATAAAGCTGAAGTATTTGCATCCATCTTCAGCTACAAGTGTTGACTGTATGATTTATCTTGCATTCCTACTCAGATCTCCAGCATCACAGATGCCAGTCTTCAACCAATTCGATTCATTCCAAATGATTTCATGAAATAGTTGAACACACTAGATATGGGTTCTGACAATAGTCTGGCAGCTGCACTGAAAATTTGTGCTCCAGAATGAGACACTTCTAGACAAATTAATCTAGTTCAGCCACAACATTGACATTGATTTGATTATGTGGATAATTGCCCATGTATGCCCTGTACACAAATGACAGGGCAAATCCAACCCAACGAATTACTGTCCCAGCAGTTGACTCTTAATCATCAGCAAAGTGAAGGATAGGGTTGTTGACAGTGCTATCAAGCAGCACTTGAAAAGGAATAATCTACTCAGTTTGGGTTCTCTTGGCTCCTCATCTCATAAAATACTTGGTCCAGAGTGAGGTGGGATTGACTGTCCTTGATTTCAAGGCAGCATTTGACTGAATATAACGTCGAGGAACCCTACCAAAACTGGAGTCAATGGGCAGAAATTTGAGAAAAATCGTGTGAGATAACTATTGAGGAGCTTCTTGAAATTAAGAGTAATAAATGCCATTTTCCAAGTTTGGAATGGTGAGAAGAAATTCTCACAAGTAAGCAATGAGAGGCTACTTTCAATGCATTAGCATTGAATGCAAAGTATTTCACATTTAGTTAATCTCACCTCATTTCTGCAAAGTGTCCGACACTTCCAGCTATCAGAGAGAAACTGGACAGTGACAATTCCTGACATGACAGTCAACATTGTTACCTGATGACTCCAGCTTGCTGCTTGTTGCTCCAGACTTCAATCTTGGCCACCATGTTCCCTAGTTTGGGACCACCCATCCCATTGGAGGAAACAGCTTCTCGAGATCTACCCTGTCAAGCACTGACCCCGTCAGAATCTTGTTTGTTTCAACAAAAGCATAATTCTTCCAACCTACTAGCTTTTCTTCATCAACGATGCCTGTTATATTCTCAAAGAACTCTAGCAAATTTGTCAAACTCGATTTTCAATTCACAACCCCACTCTGCATTTACCTCGCTAAATGTCCTGCTTTTTCTTCCTTAATGATGGACACTATCATTTTTCCACTGATTGTTAGAAAGCAAGCTGAGGATTTAAACGTAGGGTTTGGAGGTAACTTACTGAGTTGGAGAGGGGAAAGTGATTGTAAAGGTGAGGGGGAGGTGTTACTACAATATTGAGGAAAAGGGATAATGCCAGAAATAGGATCATAGACAACCCTGGTTTTGATGGGGATCAGTGGACTACTGTACCTGGTATGTTGACTCGATATGCCTGAGACTAGGGGGGTAACACGAGGAGGTGAACATTTAGATACATGGGTTTCTGTGGGAACATGGGGATGTTTAAAGCACATGAGGTTGATGAGGAAGGCTAGAAGGGAATGTGTACATGTGATGGTTTACCAAGGGTAAGAGCTAAGCCTGAGACTCAATGTGTGAGGAGTGACCACTATTGCCTTCCATTGGGCAGTAAATAAGGAAATAACAAGTGCACAATGTAGCTGAAAATAGGTGTAACCACACCCAGAGTAGGTGGGCAAAGTGTTTTGTTCTGTAAGAGGTGGCTTCACTTTCAAGTAATGCATTGTCCTTCAAAGTTCAATACCATTACATTGATGCCTATACCTTACAAGTGAAAGATACTGAAAGGCACTGTATTCTGTGTGAACCTGAGGCATTCACCTCCTAAGTGAACTTCAAATCCTGTCTCAAAATAACATGTTGCAGTTTCAGGAATCAATCCCAATAATAGCCAAGTTTAGCAAGCAATGTTTTGCGACCTGGAAATATCCATCCTTTTTGGAAAAATTACAAACACCTTCAAAGTTCCCATGGTACAAATGTTTTTGACTTCACACCTTGGGCCATAAAACATTATGTAGTGCAAAGGATGGCTCAGTGTTTCAGCTGCAACCGGACAGACATTTGTTCATGTACCTGACGGTGAAAAGTGAACATTTATTCATAAATGTGATAACTTATTTAATATTCAATGTCACCCATACCACCTATGTGGCCTCAGAAAGTGGTGGGTAGGAGCTAATGCTCTCTCTAAGCTGTGTGCCCACACAACTGTTGCGAAGTTCTGTACACGCTGATTGATGTGCTGATGGACGTCTTCCATTTCCAGAAACTGCTGCTGTGCACAGACTGTAGAGGTTCATTCAGTGGAAACAGTATTAGTGGGAACATTGGGTGGGAGTCACAGAGGGAAGAGTTTGCATGCAATAGTGAGAGTGGTAGAGCATGAACCTTGGTGGGAGGTGGGTGATGTAACAGAGAGGGGGGGAGTGAGAGTGAAATATCAGAGAGAACATGGTGGCCATTGACATTCTTCTCACACACTGCTGAGCATTCCTCTGGACTGGCGGCATTGGTCAGACCTGTGTGGCACCATCAGACCAGCTTGGCACGGTCTGGTGTTGTGCCCTCTTTTGATGGTCCTGCAGAAATAGGATGGTCTCTGCTGCACCAGCCTGTCCAGCTGGTTTCCTGGGTTCTGTACGCAAAATGGGATACCCATTTCTCTAGATAAGCCATGTTTGGGCAAATTACTCAAAATGTACAGGGTTCTGGTCTGCTGCCTCTTGATCAGGTACATGTGGACTTTTTAATAAAGGCACCAGCATAGGGACTCTGGGATACCCCATCAGTGGCAAGCACTTCTGGGAGAATATGACAATTGGGGCAACATGGGGCTACATAGTTCACAAGGCATATTCAAGGTGATAGAATGAGAAAATCTGCTCAGCCTCATGGCGAGAAACTTCCAGTGAAACATGCCAAAAAAAAAGCACAGCAGATTCCCATTAAGATCGAGTCCAATGGTAATCAAAGGTAAACTCCTGCTGGTTGGTGTCATACATAACACAAAGGAAGATGGTCGGTCTCATTGGAGAGCAATCATTCAGCACCAGGCCATCACTGCATGAGTTCCTCAGGGTAGAGTCTTCGACTATTTCATCAATCACTTTCTTTCCATCATAAAGTCAGAAGTGGGGGTTGTTTGCTGATGATTGCGTAATAATTTGCTCCATTGCAGCTCCTCAGATATTGAAGTATTCCATGTTCAACTGCAGCAAGACCTGAACAATATCAAGGCTTCAGCTGATAAGTGGAAAATAACATTTGCATCACACACAGTTCCATTTCCAATAATACCGAATCTAACCATTGTCCCTTGACATTCAATGGCATCACCATTGCTGAAACCCTCATTCTAGAGGTTGCCATTAACCAGAAGCTGAAGTGGACTAGCTATATAATTGCTATGGCTACAAGAGTGGGTCAAAGGCTCTACATTCTGCAGTGAATATTCACCTCCTAACTCCCTAGAGCCTGTCCACCACCTAGTAGGCACAAGTCAGGAGTGTGATGGAATTGATGGATGAGTGCAGCTCCAACAATTTTTGACATCAGCTTGGACACAGCAGCCTGCCTATTCGGCACCACATTCACCACTTTCAATATTCACTCATTTCACCACCAATGCATAGTGCCATAGTATGTACCATTTACTAGAAGCACCACAGTAACTCACCAAGGCTTCTTAGACAGCACCTTTTGAACTCATGTCATCAGCCATCTAAAAGGATATGCACAGCTGATGCTTTGGAACACCACCTGCAAGTTTTGCCCCAAGCCAGACACCATCCTGACTTGGAAATATAGAATCTCTACAGTGTGGACGCAGGCCATTCAGCCCATTGAGTTGACACTGACCCTCCAAAGAGCATCCCACCCAGACACACTCCCTATCCTATAACTTTAACCCAGCATTTCCATGGCTAAGCTTTGGTAGGAAACTGGAGCACCTGGAGGCAACTCTACACCGGTCGACACCTGACGGTGGAATCGAATCCAGGTCCCTGTCACTGTGATGCAGAAGTGCTAACCACTGAGTCACTGTGTCGTCTATCCTTCAGTGAAAGTGTGTCAAAATCCTGGAACTCCCTTTCCAACAGAACTGTGGGTGTCCCTACGCCACAAGGATTACAGTGATCCAAGAAAGCAAATCACCGCCACCTTCTCCAGGACAATTAAGAACGAATAGCAAATGCTGAGCTTGTCAGTGACACCTATATCACAGGAGGGAATGAAGGACAGAATTTTAATGAGGGTGTTGATATTGATTGTTGTATCTCAGTTGGCAGAGTGTATCAGTTAGTTGCCTGTTCTGCTAAGCAAACAGACCTCTGTAATCTTTTCACATGTGCCAAATAGGTATCCGGATGCAGCTCACCAATTGAAGCATCCAGATATGACTGGATTGGACACAGAGAAAATCATGAGGACTGTGCAGAGATTTTGCATATGGTCATGGGAGATAGACTACCCAGATTATCATTGTAGGCCCCAGATTACTTTATGAATCCCAGGGGAACAATCCTTCTCCATTAAAGCCCATAAAAATAATTTAACGTATACCTTTGGTGTAGCCCCATCTGTGCCGTCACCTGTGAAGTAATTTAATATGTCTGTGAAACACAGACTCTAACTCATTTAGATCAAGAATAGCAGTTAGGGTCTTATTTAAGTCAATGGACCCTGATTTCCATATTGAAACATACCTACGGAGGCAGCAAGCATACTGACCCATTTTGAGACTATTACTGCCAGTGTTAATACCAAAGGCAGTGAAAATTCACTTCAAGGAATTTGAATTGTAACAAAAACCTTTTAGCAGGTTTTAACTAATGCACAATAATCAGAAAAGTGCAGCAGATGAGAAGTCTAAATTTTTTCTTTGAGACACAGATGTGACAGAATTACTTCAAAGACGTCAGGGCAAAACTGATTGTGTAAAAGCACAAACTGAAAGGTTGGCTTGAAAAGTATTATTGACACTTATTTTACAAAAGCAAGCACTTTAAGACATCATCAACTTATTTATAAAAGCACCTGTGAACAGCACCAGCAGTAATAAATTTGCAACAGATTCTAATGTTTTTACGTTGCTTATTAAGATGACACGAATTCATTCTAAGAATTGAGTTATCTTCCTACTTTGGACTGTGTTAGAATCGAACGTTCCTATACACAGTTTTGCACTGTCCGACTTCAGAAGTGATACTAGTCGAAATTTTTGACTTCTGGTAACACCATTTTGTCTCTGAGTAAGATTTCTAACTCCGTGGCAATTTAAGTTGAAGTACGGATGATTTTGTGCTGTGACTCATCCCCACAAAATTGAAATTGGGCACATTCAACTCATATTGTTCCCATTGAGAGGAAATTTAAGTGCCATTAATTTGGGTTGGAATTGAATTCGGTGCAGAG
Source organism: Ginglymostoma cirratum (assembly GCA_024137785.1). Taxonomy (NCBI): domain Eukaryota; kingdom Metazoa; phylum Chordata; class Chondrichthyes; order Orectolobiformes; family Ginglymostomatidae; genus Ginglymostoma; species Ginglymostoma cirratum. The sequence continues at coordinate 54,460,609 of JAHRHZ010000012.1, forward strand.
TTGAAAGAATATAATGCTGTCCAATGTTTTCATCGACTTCCTATCAAAAGACCCTCTGGAAACAAAGAACTGCTGAAACACAAACAACTGAACCACAAGTGAAAAGGCACAAAATACAAAAGCAGGCATGAATTTAATGGGCAAAATGTTGGATCTATGGCCCCAATGCATTTAAAACAAGAAAAGTCTCACCCATTGTGTAGTGAATTCCTAGTTCAAAGTAATCTACCAATTTCAACACGGAATAGAAGTGTGCCAGTTATATTTGCATGAACAAAATAATTTGTTTCTCATTCTTTTTGCCTGTTTATTGCCTTTCAGGAGCAGAAACTAAAGAGATTCTCTTCATTATTGTAGCAGAATATTGTTCTAGTGTCCCTAGAGCTTTGAATTATTTTAATTTGTGATTTATGAATTAAAGAACGGTTCTTAATCTTGCATAAAAGATCTAAATTTCATTTTCTTAATCGCCTTCTTGACATAACCAGTTGAATAGAAGTTAAAGCACTCATTGTTGAACATGTTTATTTTGAATCAGTTTTACTATTTATCATATCAAAATAATGGGAGTGGAATTCATTCATTCATGCTTAGTTCTTGGGTATAAAATAAATGTGGATAAAGTATAAATGAATGTATAATTAGGCAATTAAATATGCCATTTGGCCCATCAAACCTGTTTTGCCATTTAATAGGATTATGGCTGATCTGATTGTAGCGTCATCTTCCCTTTCTACTAATCCTTGGCTCTGTCAGTAACATAGGAACATACAAAGAGGAACAGGCCATTCAGCCCCTTGAGCTTGCTCCACCATTCTACATAATGGCTTACTCATCTACCCCAATGCTATATTGATGCACTATTTGTATATTACTTGATGCCATTAGAAACTACAAGCTGAAGCTTACCAGATGTTAGCTAAGAATTAAATTTGGGTGAGTTTCTTTCAGGCTTCCTTTCTGTGAGGCCCAAAGAGTTGTCTTGTGCTATCCTCCCAAAGTCACCTCATTACCTAAGCATTACGCTTTTGTGGCATCCCACCTGCCAAATTACCCAATTTGCTCTAGTTGGAAGTACTCACCAGTGCTGGGCCTATCTGGATTCATGGCACTGCCATATTTGAACGTCAGCTGCTGGTTGGAGTCATATCTGGCACATAGAAAGATGTCTGCCTCCTCTCCACCTATCCTCTCCTCTATCCATCCTCTATCCGCCTCCCCCTCTCTCCCTATTTATTTCAGAACCCTCTTCCCCTCCCCCATTTCTGATGAAGGGTTTAGGCCCGAAACGTCAAGTTTTCCTGCTCCTATGATGCTGCTTGACCTGCTGTGTTCATCCAGCCCCATGCTTGTTATCATAGAAAGATGTTTGTGGTTTTTGGAGATCAATCATCTCAACTCCAGGTCATCTCTGCAGGGGTTCCTCAGTGTCATGTCCTAGGCCGAACCACCTTTACCCGTTTCATCAATGACCTTCCCTCCATCATACAGTCAGAAGTAGGGATGTTTACTGACGATCGCACAATGTTCAGCACCATTCGCAACTGCTCGGATGAAGCAGCTCATGACCAAATGCAGTAATATCTGGACAATATCCAGGCTTGGGCTGACAAGTGTCAAGTAACATTCAGGCCACACAAATGCCAGTTATGAACAACTCCAATAGGAGACAATCTAATCACTGCCTCTTGACATTCAATGCGTTACCATCACAGAATCCACCACTATCAACATCCTAGAGGTTACCATCGACCAGAAACTCAACTGGAGTTACCACATAAACACAATGGCCACAAGATCAGTCTGAGGCTAGGAATACTGCGGTGAGTAACTCACCTCCTGACTCCCCAAAGCCTGTCCGCCATCTACAAGGCATAGGTCAGGAATGTGATGGAATACTCCTCACTTGCCTGGATGAGTGCAGCTCCAACAACGTTCAAGAAGCTTGACAGCATCCAGGACAGAACAGCCAGCTTGATTGGCACTATATCCACAAACATCCACTCCCTCCATCACTGATGTAGATAATACACATTGCTGCTACTGAACAACATGCACTGCAGAAATTCACCAAAGATTCTTAGACAGCACCTTCTAAACTCTTGACTACTTCCATCTCGAAGGATAAGGGCGGTGGATATGTGGGAACACCACCAACTGCAAATTCTCCTCCAAGCTTCTGACAATCCTGACTTGGAAATATATCACCATTCCTTCACTGTAGCTGGGTCAAAATCCTGGAATTCCCTTCACTAGGGCATTGTGGGTCAACTCACAGCATGTGGACTGCAGTGATTCAAGAAGGCGGCTCACCACCTCCTTCTTAAGAGCAACTAGGCATGAGCAATAAATGCTGTCCAGACAGCGACTGACATCCCACAAATGAATAAAACAAAACTATGCACTTAGTCAAGACTTGCCTGCCTGAACTCCCTGTTCACCATTGATGTAGTGACAGAACAACTACAAAGCAAGGATTCTCAAGGTTCACAGATGCACAGCTGACATCACATTGTATGTACAAGTACACAGTCTTATATCTGTTGCTGTTTAGGGTTGTAGTCACACAGTTTACCTGTACTAACCTCTTCATAACTTGTAACTCTGTTAAAATCAATGTGACGCTTTCTCCAATGCCCACTGTAGCCCAGTATCTTCTCATTGTTCAGTAAGGGAACAACACATAAAGGCAAGCCTTCAAACAGTTCAAAGCATTCACTTCTCTTCAGTAAAAACAAAAGTAAACAACAAACCTATAACAGAAGTTACATTTGCAACGATGTTGCTGTTGTGCTCCAAATTGTAGCAGTAAACTGCGGAATGTACTGACTATAAATGAATTAGAGATCTGCCGTGTTGACATGGTGAGGGTGGCATATGTTGGATGCCAAGAGCATCACCAGTTGTTTAAAGGGGGTTACACACTGCCATTGCTTATGGAGTCACCAGGAGTCACTGACTTACATGTCGGGAAATGTCACTGTTTAGTTTTTACCCAGTGGATGGGACAGCAGGAAACTGCAATAAATAAGGTGAGACTAACTAATAATGAGATGTTAATGCATGTCAAAACATGAAAATTGGCCTTTTGCCAATATCTGGTGAGAATTTGTCTTGGCATTCAACACTTGCTTTGAAAATGGAATTCCTTGCTCTCAACATTGAGGAACTCACATAATTTTCCTAAATTTTTCACGTTCCAGGGCAAGGAAGATTCCCATCATCATATCTATCAAACTCAGAAGTCACACAACACCAGGTTATAGTCCGACAGGTTTATTTGAAATCACAAGCTTTTGGAACACTGTTCCTTCGTTGGGTGTAGTCCACCCCAGTCCAACACTGGCACCTCCACATCATGGCTTCCAATGAACATAATCAGTGACTGGGCTTCTAAAGCCCTCTGGGGCAGACAATTCCAAGGATTCACAAGCCTCTGATTTAAAACATTCCTCTCAGTCTGGAGTGGCTTGCCTTTAATTCTGAGGTTGTATCCCCTGGTTGCAGAACCCATTGACAGGGAGACAACTTTTCTGCATCTATTCTGTCTATCCCTTTATGAATTCTGCAAGTTTCTATTCATTCACCTCTCATTAGAAACTCACAGATTCATAGAAATCCACAGCAGAGACAAAGGGCCTTTGGCCCAACATGTACATGCCGTTCAAAAACAACCACCTAACTATTCTAATCCCAGCACTGCCAACACATTGCCCACGGTCTTGTATGTCTCGGTATCGCAAGTGTACAACTAAATACTTCTTAAATGTTAAGAAGTTTTGACCGACCTTACAGGCAGTGAGTTCCAGATTGCCACCACCCTCACATCTCCTCTAAACCTCCTGTTCCTAACCTTAAATCTATGCCCCCACCCATTGATCCCTCCACCGAGGGGAAAAGTTCCTTCCTGTCTACCCTATCCATGCTGGTCACAATTTTATACATCTCAATCATGTCCCTTCTTAATCTCCTCCAATCTAAGGAAAACAACCCCAGTTCTATCCACTCGCTCTTCATAACTGAAACTCTCCAATTCAGGCAATGTCCTGGTAAACCTCCTTTCCACCCTCTCCAGTGCAATCACATCCCTCCTATAATGTTGATTTCAGAACTGCGCACAATTATTTAGCTGTGGCCTAATCAATGTTTTATACAGTATATAGCCCAACTTCGTCAATCTCTTCACAGGACAGTGCCACCATTCCAGGAAGCAGTCTGGTGAATCTCTCTGCACTTCCTCCATGTCAAGTATTTCCTTCTTAGGCAAGGGGACAAGAACTGCATTTCATACTCCAGGAGCGATCTCACCAACATTCCATACAATTAAAGCAAGTCGCCTTTGCTCCTGTATTCAAATCCTCTTTCAAAAAATGCCATCACAATGTTTGTCTTCTGAATTCCTTGCTGCACTTGCATGCTAGCTTTCATTGATTTATGAATAAGGATATCTAGGTCCCATTGGACATTAACACTTTTTAATCTCTCACCATTTATGAATTATTTTACACCTACATTCCTTTTACCAAATTGGATAACCATACACTTACCTGCATTACATTCTATCTGCCATGTTCTCGCCCAGTCACTCAACATATCTAAATCCCCTGGAAGTCTTTCCCTGTACTCCTCACAACTCACAAAAATTGGCAGGAATGTATCATCTACATACTTGGAAATTTTACAGTTGGCTTCCAAATCCAAATAGTTGATCTAGACTGTGAATAATTGGTATCCAAGCACTGATCCTCAAGTAACCCGCTGCTCACAGCCTGCTAACCTGTGAATGACCCATTTGTTCCCACACTCTACTTTCTGCCTGTTAGCCAGTCATCATTGCATGCTAATATACTGTTCCCCAACAAATGCACTTGGATTTCGTGTGCAAGCTTATCAAAAGCCTTCTGAAAATCCAAGTACATTATGTATTTTGCAAGTAATATCCTCAAAAAACTCTCAGGTTTGCCAAATATGATTTTCTCTCCATAAATCCATGCTGACTCTGCTCAATAGGTCAATTGTTTTCTAAATATTCAGTTTTTACATCCTTTACATTTGCAACCTTCCATTCTGTAGACAATATTGCAGGGTTAATTTAGTTTTGTAAGGTGATCACAGATACATTTTATGTAGCTTCAGCCATCTCTTTCAATACTGTAGGATGGAGGTCATTAGGTCATTGGTGTTTGTCAAATCTTTGTTCCATTAATTTCTCCAATCGTATTTTTTTCTAATGCTAATTTCTTTCAGTTGTACACTTCCACACTAGACCTTTAGATTTTAAATAATTTCATAGACACTTAATGTGTCTTCCTCTGTGAAGACAGACACAAAATACTTATTTCTCTATTACAGAATGACAGAATTGTTACAGTGCAGGAAGAGGCTATTAGACCTATTGTACTCGCACTAGTTCTATCCAAATAATTATCCATTGCCGTCTTGACTGTCTCCAGTGACCCTACTTCCAGCAGGCAATGCATCCTATAGCCTAACTAATTACTGTATTAGAAGGTTTTTTATTCTAAAATCACCCTTGTTTTGATTGCACATCACTTTAAATCCATGACCTCTTGTTTTTTTTCTAGAATCCTCTTACCTCACTGCAATATATCTTTGCTGTGAGCCATGAATTATTTTCTTAAATGTCTATCATTGTTCCTCAGCAGTCTTTGCTGCTAAACTCCATTTCCAGGCCATTGTAGCCAGCTCAGCCCTCATTCCTTTGTAATTACCCCTATTTAATCCTAGCACTGTTCTTTCCAACTCAAGTTCTAATTTGTAGCTGAATGCTGAATTCAATATCCAGACCTTCTTTTTCCAGCTCAGTAGCAGCAGCTAGAAGCTCCCAAAAATACAGATCTGATAAGCAATAATTATGAATTATGTGTTAAACATTGAATAGTACAGTAAGGTAACAGGCCCTTGGACTCACCACGTCTGCGCTGACCATGATGCAATTATAAACTAATCCACATCTGCCTGCACATGGTCTGTATCCCTCTGTTCCCTGTCTGTTCATGTGTCTGTCTAAATAGCTCTTAAACAAAGCTGTTGTATCTGTTTCAAGCACATCTGGCAGTACATTCCTGGCACCTGGTACCCTCAACATAAAAAAAAAACTTGCCTTGCATTTCTCCTTTAAACTTTCTCCCTCTTACCTTAAACTCATGCCTCCTGGCATTTGACATTTCCACCCTGGGAAAAAGATTCCAATATCCACCTTATCCGTGCCTCTCATAACTTTATATACTCTATCAGGTCACCCCTCAGCCTCTACTGCTATAGCAAAAACAATCCAAGTTTGTCCGACTCCACTTCTAAGCTAATATACTGCAATCCAGGCAACATCCTGGTAAACCTCCTTTGCACTCATTCTAAAACTTCCAAATCCTTCCTACAGTGTGGTGACCAGAACTGCACACAATACTCCAAATGTGATCTAACTAAAGTTTTATACAGCTGTAACATGGCTTGCTAACTTTTATACTCAATGCCCTAACTGAAAGAAGGCAAGCATGCCATATGCCTACTTTACTACCTTAGCCATTTGTGTTGCCACTTTCAGCGAGCTATGGGCTTGCATTCCAAGATCCCTCTGTGTATCAGTGATCATAAAAGTCCTGCCATTTACTGTATACTTTCCTTTTGCATTTAACATCCCAAAATGCGTAGATTAAACTCCAATTGCCACTTCTCTGCCCAACTTTCCAACTGATCTATATCCTGCTGTATCCTTTGATAAACTCCCTTACTATCCACAACTCCACCAATTTCCATGCTATCTGCAAATTTACTAATCAGATCACCTAAATTTTCATCCATATCATTTATATATATTACAAACAACAGAGGTTTCAGCACTGATTCTTGCAGAACACTACTACTGACCTCCAGTCAGTAAAACACCCCTCCACAACTACCCTTTCTCTTTTATGACCAAGCCAACTTTGTATCCAACTATTCAACTCACTGTGGATCCCATGTGAATCAATCCTTTGAACCAGACTATCATGAAAGACCTTGTCAAATGCTTTAATAAAGTTCACGTAGTCCACATTCACTGCCCTACACTCATCAATTATCTTTGTCACTTCCTTAAAAAACTCAAACAAATTTGTGAGAACAAGACCTTCCCACACAAAGCCATGTTGACTATCCCTGATATATCCATTCTTTTTCAAATGTCAGTAAATCCTGCCACTAAGAATTTTCTCCAATAATTTCCCTACCACTGAGGTATGAATCACAAGTCTATAATTTCCTGGATTATCCCTGTTCCGCTGTTAAACAAAGGAACAACATTGACTATTCTCCAATCTTCTGGGATGTTGCACATGGCAAGGAGGATATAAAGATTTCTGTCAATGCCCAAACAATCTCCTCCCTTGCTTCCCTCAGTATCCTCAGATGGATCCCATCAGGCCCTGGAGACCTATCTACCTTAACGCTTTTCAAGACATCCAACATCTCTTAACATCAATATGCCCTCGAATATCAATATCCCCCTCCCTAATCCTACCATAATCCATGTCCTTCTCCTTGGTGAATACCTATGCAAAGTACTCATTCAGGACCTCACCTACTTCCTCTGGCTCCGCACATAAATTCTCTCTTTTGTCCTTAACATTTTGCCTGTTCTGGGAAGTGCTGAAATCTTAGGATAACATAACACTTTCTGTTTTTTTTTAACTCACCCCTGCTCCGAGGGAAAATGAGTTATTTGCAGGGAAGGTTTTAAAAACCAGCATCATTGAATTGTTCAGACCCAGAATCCAAAATGACCATCTCCTGCAAGAACACTGACTGAATTTAGAATTTAAGGTGCAGTGACCATCTATGCACCATGGGCTGGATTTTCCTTTTGGGAATGTGTTTTGTGAATTTAGTCACTCTGCAGCTTTCAAACCGAACTCTTGACTGATGTGTAACTGTGTTGGGAGTTTTGTCTTTTCCTGCAGGATTTGGGCTCATGGCACAGTTTGTGAGCTGTGAACCAGTGTGGCCAACTGTGGGTGCTCGTCAAAAAGCTTGCTTTGGCTCTTTGCTGCAGCATATTGTTTAAAGTCTTCCTAAATCTCACTGCCTTACACCCTATCAACCCAACCAGCAACCCCTGCTCATTCCATGTAACCCCATGTATCATTCATAGACACTCACCTAACATCCAGTATGGACGCTCCTCAGATCCCATCTAATATCAATGGAAAACATTTCATATTGCCTAGGGTCAGGGTGAGGGGAATGATAACAGAAATCTCTCACCATCTAATTGAAGCCTTCAGCAAACATTATCTCTAATAGCAACATTGATAGTGAGAGAAAAAAAATGCTACCATATGCAAAAAAGCTGTTTTGAAAACCATTAACAGCGAAACTTAGCCAAATGTTCATAATGTGACAGTTATCACACAGTGAGATAGATAGAACAAACATGTTCATTTCAAATCCAAAGTACAGTGCCTTTCAATCAATGAATGGGAATATGGCATTTTTTTCTTCAAGTTTGTTCTAACAAGTTTGCTGTCTCCTACATTTCCTCTAAATTTTCCTGAGGCTGCATGCTCATTGAGGTCTGTGCACAACAGTGACTTCTGGAGCCAGAAGTAATTGTGAAAGCCATGTGCAGACCCTCCGAGCTGAGGGAAGGTTAAATGTCACTCCATTAAATACTAAATATGACAGCATAGCTCATTTTGCAATAATTTGCACTGTGTTATGGTATTTTGTCCCTTGGAAAAGTACTGCCATGTCAGGTCAACATGCCTTTAAAGGACAGATCTCTGTGAGGAATCACTGCATTAAAAATACATCTGCATTACAGCACATTGCCTAACAGTGACATTTTATGATGTTGAAGACTCAACAGTTTTCTTCATAGATAGTAGGAACTGCAGATGCTGGAGAATCTGAGATAACAAAGTGTGGAGCTGGATGAACACAGCAGGCCAAGCAGCATCAGAGGAGCAGGAAAGCTAACGTTTCAGGCCTAGATCCTTCTACAGAAAATATTTCTTTGTTATCTCAGTTTTCCTCATAAACTGTCAACTTGATGTGAACTTGCAAGTTCCCATACCACCAAGCAAAAATGGGTCATGTAAGGAAAACTAATTTTTAATACACATTTAAAGTTGGAAACTAGACCTTACTGAGGTTGGAGGTTCATTTTGCATGTTATGCATTCCAGACCCGCAGAAAATGCTAGAGGAAAATGGTTCAGGTCAGGAAGGCTGAGGAAAATTAGACTTCCTTCAAAACAATCATAGCAAAATCGTTCATGTACCTCTGTACCCAGATGATAATTCAAACAGACACCTCCACTTTTACTGTGCCACAGTGATAGCAAAGATGATTTTAAAATGCCTTTTAAATTTTATACTTGAGTGCCCAATAAAGCATACTTGAGTCCTAATAACCTAAGTAAACAGTTTTTGATTATGTAGTAAGTGGAAAGGGAATTTTCTTTTAGCAATGATACACTTTATTGCATTTTCTGTAATGTCCAATTTGACATGATTTGGAATGTACTTTTAGATATTTTACGAAAATCTTTTCTCCAATGAGCATGTTGCACTCTTGGGTGCCTCAACCAAATTATAAACATGTGACAGTTACCATGTGCATTCAGGGAAAAGAAAACAAGCATACAGCCCCAAGGTGATCGGTAAGTTACCTATCCCTCAGTACATGATTCCTAAAAGGGCTTAGGCAGTGGCCTTTCCCCACTGCACCCTTACATGGCTGTCCCAAGCTTTAGCACATCATTTAGCACATACGCATGGAGCTTGGAAAGAGCCAGTCTGCAACACTTGATCAAGGACACCCCTTGCACTGAAATTTCAGGCAGACCAAAGAGATTCTTTCACTGCATTGATAATTCTCCAGCAGCAGTTGATATTTGTCTCACTGTCTGTCCCCAGGAAGAGCTCATGAATCAGGTTCCTACATTACACACCTGCTTGTGTTAAGCCTCGACGACAAACACTGCAACTTTCTCAAGGCCTTCTTAGCAAGGGCGTACTCCAGATGGAGCTGTGTCACGATCTCTTCACCAACACGGTCATCTCAAGGGTAGCATACAGAAAGTCTGGGCATATATGAATGGATGGTGACCATGTGGTCCCACTGCAATGGCACAGGTTTGGCACTGAGGATGAAAAGCAGTCCTGTCTTCTTTTAATTTTGAAAATCTTAATCAGCTGAACCTATCGTGCGACATTCTTGAATGTCACATCAAAATATCACTGCTCTGTAAATTCTGCAAGCAGAAGGTGTCCACAGTTTCAAATCAACAGCTCTCAAACAGAACCACTTCACTAAATAGCTCTGGGCATGACTTCAATTGAGCTCTTCACTGTCATTCTGACACAGTCGCTGGTCTGGAGCTTGAGGGTTTGCAGCTGAAACATTGAGTGGTTATTGTATTGGTATTAGGCTGAAGCCAGCATTATTTTCCAACAACAGCAACACAGCTCAAACATCGACGCTCCAAAACCAGCATCAACTTTCACCTGGCGACTCGCAACTTGGAATTGAAATGGTTATTATTACATTCTTACTGTGAGTGTGAAGGTGTGCTCATGTGTGACTGAAATCCATGGTGATAGTGCTATACAGCGTGCGCTATATAGCCTTTTCTACAGACTTGACAAAGCCTTCAAGTTTACGCCTTCTGGAATCAAGGATCTAAATTCAACAGTTGCTACTGAGGGTCTCTTTTTCCCATTTGAAAATGAGATCCAATTGTCCAGAGCAAAGATGGAAAAATTGTGTTGATAAATTTGCTTGAATAACTATGTGTGAGCTATTGTAGAATATTAAGTCAAGTTTCAAGGTTGGTAAGTAGGAGATATCTGGACATAATAAACAGTGGCACCTACATGCCACACATTAATGAGTATTTTTGAAACATCCTTCAAGAAATGCTGGTATGTGTTCAAAGGTGATAGACTTGGCTGTGCGATCGATGAATTCCTTTCATCTTAGAGATGAAAGAGCCCCTTTCTTTCTTTCAGAAATGCTCCTAATGTTCAAAATCAGCAATGTTGAAGAATCATTGCTGTTTTACTGACAAAGAACGTCTCAGTTCTAATAAATCTACCAATGTTACATGAATGCCTCGGCAAAGCTTTCTTCAGAGGATGACTGTGTGAAGTGGAACAGTCTGCATCTCAAAGTTTGACTCAGTGAAATATATAGAGGAGTCAATGGTCTGAGCAATGGAGGCAAGCATGATAAATGCCTTCTTAATCACCCTGTCTATCTGTGATGAAATTTTCAAAGAACTACGTACCTGAACCTCCAGGTCTCCCTGTTCGACAACAGTACCCAGTGCCCTACCATCTACTGCATAAGTCCTGGCCTTGTTAGTTTTACCAAAATGCAAACCTCACATTTATCCAAATTAAACTCCATCTGTCACTCACTTTCTCATAATAGTTCTCTTTGTAGTTTTTACATTCTGATCATTGAGTAAGTAAAATAAAAACCTTTGAAGCAAGTATTATGATCAATTTTTAAATAGCTGTTTCTATTGTCTAAAAGGAACAGTACAAGTACCGAGAAGAACAAAACAAATAAGTAGCCTTAAATGTAGATTTTAAAAAATGTTATAAAGAAATAGTTGAAAAAACAGAACGTGTAAAGAAATCCAAAATACAAAAGATAGCAAGCACACATAAACCTTTATAAATTGTTTGATTATCTTAATATGCTCCTGATATTTGAAATATTTTTCTGCTCATTAAAAGACACTTTATAAACAGATTTTATTAAATTAATCATTGTATGCTGGGAATATGAAAACATCTGAGCCTAGAAATCTGAACACAATGGCAGAAAAAATTAATTTTACATTAATGTTAGACATCATAATTTTGTGTGTAAAGATGTGCACGTATTAGACACACTGGTTGGATGAACTCCAAGTTTAATTGGAAACTCACGACAAGTACCTGCAGTGTCCCTTACTCCTGTAGGTGGTGCCACAATGTTTTTTTTAGAAAAACTGTCAAGTGTTGCAACAGAGTGAATGTTATTTCCAAGTACATCATGCTGTTTTTCTACAAAATGCTGACCATAGCTTACAAATTGCGCAAAGTGCTTCAAAATTGTATTTTTCTCAGCAATTACATTTTCACCATTCAATTCAATAGCGCAATCAAAATAAAAGAAAATAAATATTTCAGAACATAGTTCAATTAGCCATTGAATTACCTTGTGTCTTTTAACACTTCCAGTGATGTTTTACTTGATACCCTCAGCTACTCTCAAAAGCATAGGCTTTTGATCAAATATTTTGATGAAAACTTTGATGCTATGAACTGAACTTAGACTGTGCTATTAGAGCATGTGCAGCATACCTATTCTGAGAGCCATTTACTCATTTGCATGATTGAGGTGCATCCTTTCCTACCGACGAGGCCACCTGGGGCTTTTATTTTAAAATGCTTCTGTTTTAGTCAATTGTCTAAATAATTGTGCAAACAACAACCAAGCTTATTTTGATGAAGACTGTCTACCTCTAATATTAACCTTCTTCTATTCCTCTTTCAGATGCCAATTGGTCAATGCTTCCAGCAAATATTGTTTTATTCAAACTTCCAATAATTTCTACATTTTTTCTCATTTTAATCATAACTTATTTTGCTCAGTCCACTTTCTCAAATGCTTCCATCTTTGTGTGTACTAGCTTTATCAAAGTGACATTAGGGATTCTTTGAAGATCGGATCAGTAAAATCAATGTCTGCAGGAATAATATTAAATTGATGTCTTCATTAAAGTCCAATGTTTGTACCATCTGCTGTGTGAATAATGGAGCTAACGTACTAAGATTCAGGAATTTAGCTTTAGGCAGAAAATCCCCACATAAGGAGTAAATGTACTTTTCAAAGTTGGTAATGACATTTTATTTATTCCAATATAGGTTGTAGTAGTAAGTGATTTCCACCAATGAGTTAGGGAGCTGATCTAATTAACTAAGGTACAACAGCCATATTCCAATATTTTAGAAGCGACATTAGAATGGTATGAGTCACAGTTGGACTGAGTTTAATAGTTCTGGAAAACCTTATACAGGATGATAGAATTAATTGAAGCAGCCGGGGTTCTCTTTTAATGAACAAGAAAAATAGGATGTGGGGAAAGATAATGGAGAGGAAGTTAAAAATGCATGTGCTCACCAAAATACATGCCAACTGCTGTCTCCAGACCTAGGGAGTAACATACCGTTTCTACTCTGCCCGTGGCAATGAAATTTGTGGCAGTAATTTTGTAGCTTCTGGATTATTGCAGGAGCCAGGAGGTGGTTAAAGTGGCATTTGTCAAGATATTATTTGTACTGTTCTTTGAGACTGATTAGTTCATTAATTTTGTCCCTTGGAGTAAGAAAATGTTAGCTGAGCAATTAATGTATCTTCCTCCGGGCCCTGTGCCACACAATTTGAGTCTTCCTGTGGAAACTCTCTTTGTCTTTCTGTTTAGAGAGGAGGAATTTCCTGTATGGGCAGCTGCTGCACGCCCTTTACTTCCTGACCTATATCTACTATCTGGTCATGTCTTGGCATTCCTTCATGCCAAGGTCTGAGGGTCCCAGTGGAGGACTCTCTATGTGAGGACCTCTGCATAGGTGCGCTCCTGGGCCCGGCCAACGTGGCCGTATAGAGGTCCAGGGCCATGGAGGGGATCATTGTTATAGACTATCTACCTCCTTCTGTCATTACGTCTGTACTGTGTCCTTGGAAAGGGAGCACTCCATGTCTGCCAATGTGCTTCAGGCCTTACGCTATCAGTGAGCATGATGTGGGTTGGAGTGCATGATCACCATCCAAGACAATAGGTGGCGGTGCTCCACTCCAAAAAACAGCAGGTGGAGAAGGCAGCAAATGGTATGTTGGCTTTGATCATAAGAGGATTTGAATACAGGAGCAGGGATGTATTGCTACAATTGTACAGAGCCTTGGCGAGGCCACACCTGGAGTATTGTATGCAGTTTTGGTCTCCTTATCTGATGAGGAATGTTCTAGCAATGGAAGGAGTGCAACTGAGGCTTACCAGACTGATTCCTGGAATGGCAGGACTAACGTAAAAAGAAAAGCCTGATGGTTCTGAGAAAGTGAGTGACAGATGGAGTTTAATTTGGATAAATGTGAGGTTTGCATTTTGGTAAAACTAACAAGGCCAGGACTTATGCAGTAGATGGTAGGGCACTGGGTACTGTTGTCGAACAGAGAGACCTGGAGGTTCAGGTACATAGTTCTTTGAAAATTTCATCACAGGCAGACAGGGTGGTTAAGAAGGCATTTATCATGCTTGCCTTCATTGCTCAGACGATTGAGTATAGGAGTTGGGATGTCATGTTGAGGTTATACACGATGTTGGCGAGGCCACTTTTGGAGTACTATGTGCAGTCTGGTTGCCCTGTTATAGGAAGGATATTATTAAATTGGAGAGGGTGCATAAAATATTTACCAAGATGTGGCCAGGACTGGAGAGTTTGAGTTATAAGGATAGGGTGGGACATTAGGAGGTTGAGGAGTGGCCTTATACAGGTTTATAAAATCATGAGGGGCATAGATAAGGTGAATGGCAAAGGTCTTTTCCCTAAGGCTGGGGGAGTCCAAAACTAGGGGGCATATTTTCAAGGTGAGAGGAAAAAGATTTAGAAGGGATCTGAGGGGCAACTTCTTCACACAGAGAGTGTTTTGTATGTGGAATCAACTGCCAGAGGAAGTCTTAGAGGCAGGTGCAGTTACAGCATTTAAAAGACATTTGGATAGGTATATGAATAGGAAAGGTTTAGAGGGATATGGGCCAAGTGCAGGCAAGTGGGATTAGTTTAGGAAACATGGTAGGCATGGACAAGTCAGACTGAAGAGTCTGTTTCTGTGCTGTATGACTCTATGACTCTGTGACAATATTCACTTGCATTTAGAGACTGAGGGGGTGGTATTGGGGCCGTGGTGGGGAGGGGCGCGATCAGTGGGGGCGGGCTCATCAAAGCCTATAAAACTCTAACAGGATCAGACAATGGTAAATGCAAAGGTAAATGCTCCTGATGACTGGGAATTCAAAACCAGGGGTCACGGTTCAAATATATGGGGTAGGCCATTGACAAATAAGATGAGAAATTTCTTCACCCAGACAATAGTGAGCTTATGGAATTCTCTGTCACAGAAAACAGTTGAGGCCAAAACATTGAAGGTTTTCAAAAAGGAGTTAGATACAGTTCTTAGGATATGGAAAGAAAGCAGGCACAGGATATAGAGTTGGATGATCAGGTGTGATCATATACGAATGGTGCTGCACTTAATATTTGGTTTTCATTGATTTTCTTACAATGTGTAGTGACATAAAAATGCTGTCTTTCACAAAAACTGGGGTATTTGCTGAACTGATCAGCAGTAGTATTATTCTGTAGAAGTGGTTGAATAAGGTTTTACCGCTGAGATTCCTTCAACTAAAAATAATGTTGCGACAAAATGATCACAAATATCTCATGCCAATAAAACTTCATGTCCCTATATCATAAGACAGCAAGCTACGTCCATACCAGACTGGAACCTCTCCCTCACTTCAAAGTCTTATTGGCTTGAAATCAAAGCTTATGCAGGTCCAATAGACCAGGAAAAGTTTATAATCCATGAATGATACATCGTACAGACATCAACAGAGTGACCAAGCCACTTGTTATAACCAAAGGTAGCCAAGCATTTATTCCATGATAGACATTTTGGATGTTTCAATAGGGTTGTGGGACTTGGTTTTAAATCATAACCACATACCTGTTTAGCAAACAATGACTGAGTTGCAGTAAACAAGGTGCTTAAAGGTTGAAGATCGGTAGAGATAAAGAGTCATACATCAGCCAATAGGAGGCTGATTTTCCTTACATGAATAAGGAAGGTTGAAGACTTCATCCTTTTAATTTGCAGGGGAGGGGCAGTGGAATTGTTGCTGTTGTATGTGCTTGCTGCAGAACGATCCAACACCAGCTCGTTTTTGGGGTAGAGTCCTGACAATAGAATTCCCTTCTACGATTTTGAATAAAGAAAAGATTTGACCAAATTAAACCAAATTCGGGTTGACAGCCACTAAGAGAACAGTAACTGAAAATCAAAATTCCAAAGGAACTTGTAAACGAAATTAAAATATTGATATCATTAGCTGAACAATGTGCCTTGGCAAACTGCCTAAAATGATTTGGAGTCAATTAGGTTAAAAAAATTTGGATGTATTCCTAAAGCTTCATCATATCACTTCTTACATGTCTCTAGTTACCCTCTCCCACTCTTTGTCACTGGACACCCAATGCAATTACCTATTCTTGTGGGCACTTATTGCCTTTTCATGTAAATTGGAAAATCAGACTTCTCATTGTCCAATTGGTTGATTTTTGACTGGTAGGCAACAGTCTCTTTCTCTCAGATAACAAGCATGG
>JAHRHZ010000012.1:54477444-54531873 GCA_024137785.1 Ginglymostoma cirratum
ATCTCGGATTCTCCAGCATCTGCAGTACCTTTTATCTCTGATACAGTCTCTTTCTTTCATTTTTTTTATAACTAGCAAGAACATTCAAAGAAAATGTGAAAAATACAGTATATTTAAGCACCCCTCTGATGCTTCTTCTGGTTTATTCACAACAGCAATCAGGTGATTAATCTTTAATTCCTGGAGACATCATGTTAGTTTTCATAAGTTAGTAATCTAATAGCTGAATCTCAATCACTCCCTGTGTTCAGTTCATTTGTATAGCCTGGTTTTCACCAATCTGGCCCTATGAATGGATGGCTGCTCAAGGTTGTACGGGAGTTTGTAAGTTGTTGCAGCAGCATACCTATAGGCGTCTGGGCCTTCAGCTCATTAGCTTCCTGCTAATCTAAATTCAAGGTCAGCCTGTTGCCATCCACATTTCTAATTTCTTTCTCTGAGGGGTACTCTTGTTGGGAGAGGCTCAGGCAAAAATCCAAAAATAAAGACAGACTCCCACTTGTCCTCACATATCATTCCACTAACCTCCGCATCCAACGTATCCCATTCTCTGCCACTTCCGTCACCTACAATCTGACCCAACAACCCCTCATCCCATGACCAACCCTCCCTCTCATCCCCACCTCCTTGACCTGACACAACCTGCCCATCTGCTCTTCCATCTATGAGCCCCTCCCACCTAAATGACCAATCCTGGCCACTGCCTACCTGCACTCACTTATCACCATCCCCGTCTACATTCTCCAGCCAGGAGAATTTTGACATTAAATTTCCGGTGAACAGCTTGGTGCGATCACTCTCAGCTATTTTGAGGGTAAACTAAACAATGCCAACCTTGGACAATCATTTTTTTTTAAACTCTGGTTATAACTGAATTAAAGATACCTCTGATGACCACAAGAGACCACAGCTCATCGACGTTTGTAAGAGTGCTATTTAGACAACTAAGGACCGAATGCTGTTTTTTAGACAACTTTCTACACTTGTAGGTAATACTAAGTGACCGAACTAGCAATAGCTAAATGAGGAGCATTTTCCATGATGCTGTTGTGTGTACCTGTCTGATGGTGATAAACCAGAAAATGTTAGGGCAGGTATTTGCTAAATGGTTGTGATTTGTGGGGCAGTAATTAATGCTCTTTCTCCTTTAATTCCAGATGCTCTAGATTCATCTGTAGGAATAAAAATAAGAAAAATTACAAAAAAAATTGTCAGCAATAAATAATGATACATATTTATTGAAGTTTGGTTCAAAATCAAATAATAAATAATATCTACATTTATACAGTGCATTCATCTCAATAGATCACATTTTCATTATAAAGTATGACTCAGTGGGAGTTGTATGTAAATAGGAAGATCTTACCAGAATGTGCCCTTTTTCAGGATTAAACCTCTGGCCACCTTCCTACAGGAAGGATTTATTAAACTGGAAAGGGTGCAAAAAAGATTTACAAGGATGAGACAACACAGTGTGGAGCTGGAGGAACACAGCAGACCAGGCCGCATCAGAGGAACAGGAAAGCTGACGTTTCGGGTCCAGACCTTCCTTCAGAAATGTGGAGGGGGAAGGGAGCCCAGAAATAAATAGAGAGGGGGAGGGGTGGGGGTGGGGAATGTAGACAGGATGGTGATAAGTGAGTGCAGGTAGGCAGTGGCCAGAATTGGTCATTGAGGTGGGAGGGGCTGATAGATGGAAGAGCAGATGGGCAGGTTGTGTCAGGTCAAGGAGGTGGGGATGAGAGGGAGGGTTGGTCATGGGATGAGGGGTTGTTGGGTTGGATTGTAGGTGGTGGAAGTGGCAGAGAATGGGATACATTGGATGTGGAGGTTAGTGGGATGATATGTGAGGACAAGTGGGAGTCTGTCTTTATTTTTGTTGGGGGAAGGCAGTGTGAGGGAAGAATTGCAGGAAATGCAAGAGATGCGGTTGAAGGCATTTTCAATCACTGGAGAGGGGAAGTTACAGTCCTTGAAATATGAGGTCATCTGGGATGTTTGGGAGTGGAACACACCATCTTGGGAGCGGATGTGGCAGAGGCAGAGGAATTGGGAGTAGGGATCGCATTCTTGCAGGAATGTGGGTGCAAAGATGTGTTGGCTAGGTAGCTGTGTGAGTTGGTGGGCTTGAAATAGATGTCAGTTTCGAGGCGATGACCAGAGATGGAGACAGAAGTCCAGGAAGGGGAGGTAGGTATCGCAGATGGTCCAGGTGAATTTGAGGTTGGGGTGAAAGATGTCAGTAAAGTTGATGAACTGTTCAAGCTCCTCATGGGAACATGAGGAAGAGGTAGGGGATATTGCCAGTGTAATAGCGGAAAAGGGATCGTTTACAAGGAAGTTACCAAGATTGGAAGGTTTGAATTGAAAGGAAATTCTGGATAGGCTGTGACTTTATTCCCTGGAGGGTAGGAGGCTGAGGGGCACCCTTACAGAGGTTTATAAAATTATGATTGGCATAAAGTGAATAGACAAGGTTTTTCCACAGGGCAGGGGAGTCTGAAATTAGACAGCATGGGTTTAAATGTGAGGGGAAAGATTTATAAAGGACCTGACGGGCAAATTTTTCATACAGAGGGTAGTGTATATATGGAACAAGCTGTCAATGGAAGTGGTAAAATTAGGTACAATTACAACATTTAAAAGACATTTGGACAAGTACGTAGATAGGAAAGGTTTAGAGGGATATTGGCCAAATGCAGGCAAATAGGATTAATTCAGTTTAGGAAACCTGGTCAGCATGGACAAGTTGAGCCAAATGGCCTCTTTTCATGCTGTATGGCTCTATGACACTAATAAGCATTTGGATCCTTCTCTAATTATTGCTCCGGCAAAAGGTTGGTTTGCTTTATGCTATGAGCTTAAACAGGAGTCCACACTTAAGATAGAAATCATGATCCAATGACATACATTGGAAGCCAGCTGCAATGTTTGGTGGTGTGCATCCTTTACACTTTGCTCATTTGTAGACAGCACTAAGTGACTTAACCAGTAGTGGTTAATAGCATTAATGAAAATGGCTCTCATTTATTTTAGTATTTTACTTTTATGACAGAAGAAAGCTCCACATAATGTTCCATCCTGTTTTCACCCTTGCCTCTCCATCCTTTGGTATCATGCAGCAGGGTCAGATTCCATTTAGGGCCTGGAAATTTCTCACCTTCTGTAGTGATTTCTCACCTTCTGTAGAGAGGGGAAGTTACAGTCCTTGAAATATGAGGGCCAGATGGAGTATGAGTATGATTTCCTTGATTGAGGCAATTAACTTGAGCCAGTCAGGGAACCCTGGTTGACAGATGGAAACTCAGTCTCAGAAATTCTCCTCACTCTTGGGATTGGCTCTGAGCTAGCTGGTCAGCTCAGTGTAAATGAAGGGTGATTTGGTGACAGGTAATCTAGCCTCTTTCTTGTTACCCTTACACTTACTATTGAAAAGGGCCAGCCTTGGAAATGGCCATGTAACCAAGAAGTAGCCTTTAGGAAAGTGAAAAATCAGCTACTGTCCTCTAAGCTGTTGGTCTACCAATACTGCCTGCCAGATGTGATGCAATGCCTCCTTGTGCACCATCGGGGTAGCGTTGGCTCACCAATGGCCCAACGGAGGGGAAATGTTCTCCGTTTACAATTGCTTCCTGGACTTTGGCTGATGCTGGATGCAAATATGCCCGGAAGGAGAAGGAATGTTTGGTGGTCATCTTTGGTGTGAGAAAGGTCCACCAATACCTTTATGGACGTAAATTTGCAATATTGACAGACCTCAAAACCCTGCTAGGGTTACCTAAAGAACGTAAGCTGTGCTGCCTATAGCTTCTGGTCAAATTCAGCTGTGGGCCCTGATTCTCAGTGCGTACAAGTGCAAGTTAGAACACTGTCAGAGGGGCCAAGTGACTAATGCAAAGTCATCGAGCTGTCTCTCACTGGCAGACACTCCACCAGTGGTGCCTCCCCTGGAAGAGTCCTTTTTGGTTTTAAGCTTTCTGGACACCCTTCCAGTCACCCCTGACAATATCCAACTGTGGACAGAAAAACATTATGTCTTGGCAAACCTAAAACAGCTGGTGGTGATGGGGGGTGCAAAAGGGCCATCACAACCAGAATTGAAATCTTTCTGGACCCGGCGAGATCAGATCACCTTAAAGGATGGCATTTTACTAGGGGGAGCAAGAGGGATTGTCCCCCAATTAAAAGCTCCACGAGGGTCATCCAGGGGTTTCCAAAATGAAGATGTTGGTAAGAAGTTATGTCCAATGGTCAGGATTGATGCCGACATAGTGCATTGGTGGGGCCGTGCCCAGAGTGCCAACAAGGACAAAAATTATCACTAGCAGCACCCCCACATTCATGGCAGTGACCAGGTGAACTCTGGACTTGGTTACCTATTGATTATGCTGGTCCTTTTCATGGGCACAATGTTCTTAGTCATTGTGGATGCCTATTCAAAGTGGTTGGACGTGCATAGAGTTCATTCAGCAAACTCAGGGATGATGATTGAAAAGCTGTGAGCATTGTTTATAATACACAGACACCTAGAAGTATTAGTTATAGACAATGGGACATCATTTACCAGCAGGGATTTTGAGTATTTCCCAAAGTTGAATGGCATTCGGCATTCGGACAGCTCCATACTATCCATTCGCCAATGGTCCAATGGAAAGAACAGTCCAAATGTTGAAGGCAGGCTCAAAGAAATGTGAAGAAAACAAAAATGCTGGAAATCACAGTGGGTCACATAGCATCTGTGGAGCAAGACCAAGCTAATGTATCAAGTCAGAGCTCGAAAAGTTGGTTTGCTGTCTCTTCATGGATGCTGCCTGACCTGCTGTGACTTCTGACATTTTTTGTTTTCAGTACATCTGCAGTAATTTGCTCCTTAAAGAAACAGTCTACAGCTTCACATGGTGTCAAACTGCCCAAACACTCTTCAGGTCCATGTCAGTGACGCCTGAGCCTCCAAATGAACTATACTCTCCCTGGACCACCTTCTTTATGTCAAATGTTAACATCAATTTCCCTTGCATAACTAAATCGATGACTTACATTGAAACTCCAGGCTTTCTGATTATTTGAAATACAGATCCTACTTTCTGGTCAGGCCTTTCAATTAATGTTACTTGTCAATGTTTCTTTGTGATGATTTATAAGGTTATTAGCTTTACGGTTTACTTGCTCAATTACATCCTAAGGATAAATGAGGAGGATGGAGGAGAAATTTACAAATTAAGATGGTATTGTCAACTTGAATTTTCTATTAGTTTGAGAACCCTTGCAAGCTTTCCAGTCATTGAGGTTTAGACCAGGCTACAGAATTTTTTAATGTTGTCTCTGTGGTCTCAGAAAATGAAGGGCGCGCTGAAAATGTATATTTCATTTTACTGGATCTGTACTGTCCTCCCCCCAAAAAAATACAGAAATTTCATGACAAGTAAAAGGTAAAGATTGATCATCCACTAAAATCACTCTAATACTTCATATTTGTTTGACTGCAAGTCCCTTTTGTCATCAAATTCAAAAATACAAAAGCGCAAAAACTACATACAAACTGAAAATGCACATTTACATCTTTGCAGATATAACCTCGTATTTCATGTGTATATTCGATTAAAGTATGTTGTACATAACAAGTATTAATATTTGGAGTATGGTAAACAACCTAAAGATTTGGTCAAGCAGTAACATTGTTAAAAAAAAGTAGCATCGGATATTATTAGGATTCCATTGTATTATCAGAGGTACAATGTGCAGTACATTGGAATCACCATATCATCGTTGTAAATCTATTTTGAAAATTATGTGGCATTCTGATAATCTAATCATGAGAAAGATATTGAGGAGTAAGGTATGTTAGAAATGAGGAATCATTAAGGAAGTTTGATTTATTGTCTTTAGGAATAAAGAGATTTTGAAAGGAAGTTTCTAAACTGGGATGCAGGAGAGTGCCCTTACCCATTTGAAAAGCAAATGTGAAATTTTGGCTGATAGTGTATATGACTCTTCCAACACATAATTTTGAGTTATTGGAAAATTATGTGTGATGTTCCCAGACTTTCCATAGTACACTAACAGTGAGTGAGGCTCCCTGCTGGCACCACTAAATTTGAAAATGATCACTTCTGTTTAAAGTTATAAATTTATTTAAAATAGAGAAAGGGATGAACCATGTAACTACAGGCTAGTCAGTCTAAGGTTAGTGTCAGGTAAGATAATATAATGAATTTAAGAGACAATTTTGTCTGCACTTCATAGAATCATAGAAATCCTACAGTGTGGAAGCAGGCTAATAAGCCTATTGAGTCCAGACTAAACCTCCAAAAAGCATCCCATCCAGACCCAACCCCCTATCCTGTGTTACCCATGGCTAATCCATCTAGCCTACATATCCCTGAACGCTATGAGCAATTTAGCATGGCCAATCCAACTAACCTGCACATCTTTGGACTGAGGGAGGGAACCAGAGCACCTGGAGGAACCCCATGCAATAACAGGAAGAATGTACAAACTCCACACAGACAATTGCCCGAGGATGGAATCAAACCCATGTCCCTGGCACTGTGAAGCAGCAGGGATAACCATTGAGCCACCACACCACCCCTCATTGCAGAGACGTGGATTACTCAGATATAGTCAGCATGAGTTTGTTAAGTGAAGGTCACATTTGACAAATTTGTTTGAATTTTTTAAGAAAGTAACTAGGAGTGTTGATGAGGGAAATGCATTTGATATGGTTTACACGGGCTTTAGCAAGGCTTTTGATAAAATCTTACATGGCAGACTGGTCAAGAAATTAAGAGTCTGTGGTCTGGAACTCACTGCCTAAAAAAGCGATTGAGTCAGAAACTCTCAAAACATTCAAGCAATATTTAGATATTCACCTGTTTTGCTAAAGCCTTCAGGCCTGTAGGCCAAGAGCAGGAAAATTACATTAGTTCGGTTAGATCAATATGGACATGGTGGGCTGAACAGCTTCGTTTGGTGCTGTAAATTTTTATGAATATCTGAGAAGAGCAAAATAAAATGGTCCTGACAAGTTAGTTATGATATTAATAGGTTCAAATACTAGGGAACAGATTAAAAAAATAAAACTTTATCAAATTAAGTCAGTTGGAACTGTTTTAATCAAAAGGTACTACAGTTATGGAATAAGACAGATAAAGTCATTGAAGTGGACAATGCAAATTACACCAAGTTACAATTCAATGTATTTGTGGAGATTAAAAGATATGGTGTGAACTTGGATGGGTGGGAATGATCAATCAATGTTGCTGTGCACAATGACTTTTTCTGTTGTTAAACATTATTACAAGACAGATTTTATCGTTTAGTGCTCCCATTGCTGAACTTTGAAAAAAGGAACATATATCAGCAGCACTACATCATCGAACCCAGCCCAATATCCCATTCATTACAATTAATGAATTAAACATTGTGATGGGCACATTAAACAAATTATTCTCTTTGCTCAAATTCTGAATATGCGTCTCCTTTGTTTGAAACACTGCACTGCGGCAGCTAATCTTTAAAATCTGCAATATTTTCTTGAGTCCAAATGCCAACTAGCAGCCTGCTGGATTTGTTACAGAGAATGTTTGTAAAAGGCACCAAAAGCAAATTGTACCCTTAGAGACATCCCTTGAACTATTTAGATTGTATGTTATCCAGTTTGGACATCCTGTGTTGAGTGACCAACAGGAGAAAACTTCAATATGGATGTTTCTTTTCAAGATGGTTGCACATTCTCTCACTCCTACAGTGTCCTTCAAAAGACTGATGACATATGTGAAAACAGGCTGGTGTTAGCAGCCATAGTACAAGTAGGAATAACTGTAGCTGGTGCAGCAAGAGTTGAAAGACTTTGCAAACATTGAAAGCTCTGACCATCCTGACAGGACTTACTGCCCAAACTGAACTTCCCACCAGTTTTATCTCCGTTTCAGGGAGGATTCATATCTGGCCTAGGCTCAGAGTAGGGCAAATGCATCTTTTAGGGACACGAAGCGAAACCAAGGATTTAAGGCTTAAATCACATCATCATTACAAATACACCTACATAAGTATTGATCTTAATTTTAACAATTATTTTGTTTTCTTGAAACCCATGACATAATAATTTAAGTCATATTAAAAACTATTATACCACCTGTATAAAAAATACTGTTATGAAAATGAAGCAGAGGTGTTCTTGCTTTCCAACTTTTCAACATACATTTTGGAAGACAGAAACAATTATGGCTGTAATGCCTAGGTGTAGTCCTTTTGAACATTTTCTGGAAGAAAAAAATTGTGCATATGTTTTAAATCTATTAATTCTGGGTAGACTGAAAGCAAAGTGGCTTTCTTTCAGTATGCTAATATTTTCCTTCTTCTTATGCATTCTATTCAAAACTTGCCACTGTAAATTAAAGAAAATATTTTCTCGTCAGATTTTTTAATTGTAATTTTTTCAAGTGTTTTCCTCAGATCTGTGAACTATTAATATACAGTTAACTATAACTAATTCTTAGGGTTTTCTTTTCTTCTCCCTGATACTGGTGAAAGAGATCATGAGAAGGGGAATTAATTGGGTGAGTTGGCCTTAGAGAGAGATATGGGCCCATTTTGCCACCTCAGCATTGAAGTACACACTGTTAAATTCCACTGCAAGCTTTCTCAAGTCACCAGTATTAAAGTTAATTACTGGCCTCAACCAGACACCTCCCTGACTACCTATCTTCCCAGCAGCTTAAAAAATTGCTTAGTTTCCCAATTGAAACCAGGGCAGCATGCCTGTCAGGTTGGAGGGGGAAATGGTATTTGCCCCACTGTAGGGACAATTGGTGTTACAGATGGGGGCAACATGGTGTTCTCTAAACACTGATTCCACCCTTGTCTCTTACCCCTGAACCCTCTTACTCCGCATCTCATGTCTTGTGAGTAAGCAAAAGAAAAATACTTCCTTAATATTGGATTCCCTGAATATAAGGCCTCAACCAGCAGAATCTGCTGCCTCTGACTGGCTGGCTGCTTCAGGAAAGATGGTTACCACTTTTGAAGCTTCTGATTCGCTGAGAAGCTGGAAGTCGGCTCTTAAGAAACTGATTGGCTTCAAATCTGGTAAGGTTGCTCAGCAGTGAGGTTAGCGAGTCAGTTGACAGCTAACATGCTCACTCCCACACTTAGCCTGAAGAAAGAAAATCATGGCGTTTGAAATTGTTAGCTCAAGATCTGTGAGTATTTTCATCACTAAGTTTAAAGTGTATGGAATACATTTTCTCTTTTGCTGTTTAAAACTCTTACCTGTCTAATGGCTATCTGGGTGCTCCTGATACAACTCTGCAGAGCAACCTTTGCCTCACTCACAGCACAATACCTACTCTACATTCTGTTTACCGTAACCGGTGTTATCTCTTCACGTCCTCCAATCTGGCTCAAAATGTGGTGCACTTACTTCTTGGTCAGAAGATTGAGGATTTAATTCTGCTACTAGAACTTGAGTAAAATATTGATAGGTACTTTAGATTGATATCAAAACAAATTACTTGTTTGACAATAACCAAGTTCTTCAGTCATGTAGGAAAAGCTTATGCACATTTCTTTTGAAAACTTCCACCAGGATGAAGGAAAACAAGAAGATTAAACCAAGTAACTCATGGGAACTTGCTCAGCTAACACTGTACGAACTAACATTGTAATGGGGCTTGTATGCACATCGGTATCAGGCATGATCGACCAAATAGCTTCCATCAGTGCTGCATGATTCTAAAACATTTAGTGCTGATAAAGTGTTAATAGTCATCCTTACAAAATAGTTTTTCACAATGAGGCTTGAAGAAACTCTTAATGAGTCGAATGTAAAAGAAGAATGGATAGAAGGAGATATTCCTCATTTGTATCTTTATAGAAGTCAGAACTGAGAAAGGATCTAGAGAAATCAACACCAGAAATTTTGACGTTCTGGCATTGGCAGCAGAAATTAGTCCATCTTCAGTCATTTAGATGGGTTCAATGAGAAATTGGCAAAGACTGACTCACAATTCACAAAGCATTCAAAAAGTGAGATTTAAAAAAAAGTCATGTCTGGAACGGGACATTGCTGGCTGGACTGGCCTTTAAAGACCATACATAATTGCCCCTAAGAAGGTCATCATGAAATGGTATAGGTAGTGACTGTTCCTTTTAAATAAAAAAAAGCAGCTCTTGTATTTAATGATCATCTATAGTTTCACTCAGGAGGTGATCATGAAATGATGGTAGTGTGGAGCTGATTGTCAACCCCAAAACCCAAAGGACTTGCATTTGTACCTCTATTGGCAAAGCTCCTGGTCACCAAGAGTTCTGATGGGCAGTGGAAGGTAAGGCATACTTCACCATTGTTATAATTCAGAGGAAAGCAAGTCTTCAAGTTCTGCATGCATTTACTCTCAAACAGCAGACAAAAAAAATCAGGTCACCCATGCAGTTAAGACCATAAAGAAATAGGAAAAGAGTAGGATATTCGGCTTCTCGAGCCTGCTCCACTATTCAATAGGATCATGGCTGATGTGATGACAAAATCATTCTTTTATATTTATTCTTTCCTTTCATTCCACTTGTTATTTGATTAAAACGTAGCTACTTTAGGTTTACTTTATTTGCATATCATCGGTGGTGTTGTGCTGTACTATCTACACACTTGAACATTATGTTTTATTTCTAAAGACTCTGCTCACAGTGTACTGCATTGGATTAAAATCATGTTTCAAGTTCTGATCCCATCAACACATAAAATACAGCTATTAAATCTATACAAAGCAGTTGAATTTAATTGTAATTAACAGGAGAATAATGAGTGCATTTTTTGAAAGGTTCAGCATCTAATCCATTTTAAAATCCAGAAAATTCTTTGGGGAATAAACTGTCAAGTTTTGTATCTGTGAAACAATAAGACAAATTAATTTATTGGGTCCAGCCCTTTGTCAGATTTGTTTTCTGAACATTTGTGAACAAACTTGCTCTAGAACTTTACATTTTTATTTTGACTTCTAGCATTGAAATTTACTTTTTCTGTGTTGCTATGACAATACTTTCAGTTGTGACCCTGTCCTCAAAAAAGAAATACCATGTTGCCAAGAAATTGCACAGCTGAATCTGGATTTCTGTCAACTATGGATGAAAACAGTCAGTTGGTAATGTTTACTCCACAGTCCAATTAATCCATCCAATTCATCCATTAAGTCAAGCCATCTGACAGAAACTGAGCACTTTATGGAAATATCAAAAGGAAAGAAATCCTCAATTCATTTCAGGCCCTGTAATTTTTGGCAAAACAGCTCTATCATTCTACAGAAAACACTGTAGAAATCAGCAGGTCTGGCAGCATCTGTGAAGAGAGAACAGCGTTAACTTTTCAAATCCTTTATTTCTCCTTCAGAACTCTGTCAAAAAGCAT
Organism: Ginglymostoma cirratum; assembly: GCA_024137785.1. NCBI lineage: Eukaryota > Metazoa > Chordata > Chondrichthyes > Orectolobiformes > Ginglymostomatidae > Ginglymostoma > Ginglymostoma cirratum. The sequence continues at coordinate 54,488,846 of JAHRHZ010000012.1, forward strand.
ACCGAATGCAACATGTTCATTCTGTTTCTCTCACCACAGATGCTCCTGAGTTTCTCCAGCATTCTCTGTTTATTTCAGATTTCCAGTATCCACAGTGGTTGTATCTGACCCCTAATCCGTTCCCAAACTGTGGAAACAAGATTGTTTGGAAATTTGGAAGCAACAGCACTCATTGGGTTAAAGTGATGGTGACTCACCTATTAGTGGGACAGGAGTAAGTGTGTTGGATCTTGGGAGAAGGAGAATCTTGAGTTCTGGAAGGCAGTGAGGATAGGGTTGTTGGTCTGGCAGAGAGATTGTACAGTCTTGGAGGAGCATGGGATGTGAAGGGAGCATTAAGTCCTGGGTAGGGGGGTTTGTTGGGGCTGTTTTCCTTGGGAAAGATAAATTTGCGATACAATCTTGTTGAGGTGTTCAGACTAATGAGAGGTTTGATAGAGTAGAGAGAGGCAAATTGTTCTTACTGGAAGAAGTGCCAAGACCTAGAGCACATGGATTTAAGGTGAATAAAACTGAACAATGTTGGGATCTGGAAGGCCGCGCCAGAGAATGTGGCTGGGGCAGTCATCGTTGTCAAAAGGGAATTGCATAGCACCTGTGGAGACAGTATGAGGAATGATGAGGAAGGGTGGGGAGTGAGAATAGCTAAGTTGCTGTTGTACAACTATCACAGACACGATGGACTGAAATGCCTCCTGTCCTCTGCCACTTTCTGATTCCAATGCTCTGCCATATCTGATACATCTGCAATGAATTCTTCCAGATTTATCAAGCATTATCTTCCCTTTGAAAATCTGTGTTAGTTACTTCTTTTTCAATATTAATTAACAATCCTAATATTTCACTGCCTCAGATGTTAAATTAATTAATTCGCAAATACCTAGAGAATATCTGCTTCACTTACTTAAAATAAGTACTAGATTGGCCACTCTCCAGTCCTCTGGCACACTTCCATTCTCAGTACAGCTCTGAAATATAACTTAGAATTGCCTCTCTTATCTCTATGATATATTTGTCAGGTCATAGCACTTTATCAGCTTTTTAACCAAATCTTAAAGTTTCCTTTTAACCCTCACAATGCTGCAACCTTGAGGACCTCATGCGGTAGTATATCTAACTCTGATGTTGCAGTATGTTTTATATCAGTTCACAAAGCCATTCCACTTCTCCACCCCTAAGTAGGAGAACATCTTAAAGGGTGTTGGCACTTAGTATGCCCCCTCAGGCTGGCTAAAATTTCACATCATTCTGCGTGGTCTGTATTACATTAACTGGCTGACGTCACATTTCGGTGGAAGGTAACTGTCTGGAGTTGGAGGGCACACTCAGCATGGCGACAGATTCATTTCCAACACCACACAAGTGGAGTGAAAAATCATCTCCAAGTGTTACATTAACAAACATTTGCAATCTAGTAAATAGGGCTTAAATTATCTACTGCTATTTAATTAATTACCTAAAATGTTGTGCGTGAGTGTAAGGGTCTGAAAGGGTTAAGCCCGAGGAGTGACTGAACCGCCACCCACTATGATGATGTTATCTGGACAGAACAGCCTAAGATCTTGAAGGAGTAAATACTAACATCTACATTCACCTCATGGTTATTGTTACGGAGGTTGTCATAACAAGCTGTTAACATGCAATAATCTATTTCTTTTTAAATATGAGAGCGTTTTCTAATTAGACCAATTAGTGGTTTACCTCCACCACACTAGACCAAGCAAGCCTTCACCAAAAGAAGCTGGTGACAGTGTTGTGGAGTGTTTTTAACCAACATTCAAGATGTAGTGATTGTAATGAGGTCAGCCAGCTAGACACCATAGAATATGAGTTCCTGGATTGGGGCTGTTAATCCGATCCAATCAGAGAGCTCTGGCTGTCAGATATAAACAGAAGCGTCAGAGGTTCTTCTGCAACAGGGGTGAATGGATGTTGATCGGGGCTATTTGGTTCTGATGATCACTACCGCCATTTCTTAATCAGATTATCTGATGGTGCTTATACTGTGTCATTGTTGGAGGGTGCAAAATTATCATTTGTTAACAATGGCAGTGCTTTTTAGGCTACAGTGATTATAGAATAATATACAATAATGTATAAACTACTTGAATCTCCGAACTGATGCAAAATCTCCTGGTTTACCAGCAGATATTGTTTTTTCACTTATATGAAATAAAGGCTGCTTGACATTTAAACAAAAGACCCTGTTTTGTGAAATAACTTCACAGAAGCCATTATCATGTTACCAAGACACCCTTTATTTACACATGGAATGTTGTCATTTACATAAATGATTTGGATGAGAATATAGAAGGCATGGTTAGTAAGTTTGCAGGCAACGCACAACATTGGTGGCGTAATAGACAGTGAAGAAGGTTTTCTAAGATTACAAAGGAATCTTGGTCAAAAGGGCCAATGGCTGAAAAATGGCAGATAGAGTGTAATTTGGATAAATATGAGTTATTTCATTTTTGTACAACAAACAGGGGCAAGACTTACATAACTAATAGTCGAGCCTTGGGTAGTGTTGCAGAACAGAGGGACCTACGGTTTCAGGTGCATAATTCTTTGAAGTTTGCATTGCATAGAAATGGGATGGTTAAAAAGGTGTTTGGCATGCTTGCCTTCATTGCTTAGTCCTTTGAGTATAAGAGTTGGGAAGTCATGTTGAGGTTGACCAGGACATTGGAGAGGCCTCTTCTGGAATACTGTGTCCACTTCTGGTTGCCCTGTTATAGGAAGGATATCATCAAGCTGGAGAGGGTTCAGAAGAGATTTACCAGGATATGGCCAGGTATGGAAGGTTTGTGTTATAAAGAAAGGCTGGATAGGCTGGGACTTCTTCCACTGGAGCTTAAGAAGTAACCTTGTAGAGGTTTCTAAAATCATGCGGAGTATGGATAGGGTTAATGGTAGGTGCCTTTTCCTTAGGATGGGGATTTTCAAGACAAGGGAGTATATTTCTAAGGTGAGAGGAGAGAGATTAAAAAAAGACATGGGGGCAAATTTTTTACACAGAGGGTGCTTTGCACGTAGGATGAACTTTCTGACGAAGTGGTGGATGCAGGCGCAGATGCAATGTTTAAAAGACACTTAGATAAGTACATGAATGGGAAAGGTTTGGAGCAGGCAGGTGAGACTAGTTTAGTTTGGGATTATGTTTGGCATGGGCTGGTTCAGCTGAAGGGTTTGTTTTCATGCTTTATGAATCTATGACACTTTGGAAAGTCCTTGACACTGATCTAGCTTCCTCAGAGCCAGCTGTCAGATTGAATAGAACCGCCAACACTCCTGTTTATATCTGCCAGCCTTTTACCCATGCAGGGCCACTCCCAGGGTTCCTACACCTAACTTTGTGTCCTGAAGTAAACTGGCTCTCTCACTTAATGGAATCTTGTGTCAAGGGTCCTGATCCGAAACGGCAACTTTCCTGCTCCTCTGATGCTGCCTGGCCAACTGTGTTCCTCCAGCTCCACACTCAGAGTGAACAGGTTGTCTGACAGTCTCCTTTTTATCTGTCAGCCAGGGCACCCTGATTGGACCAGATTAACAGCCCCAATCAGGGAACTCATTCTATGAGGTCCACCAGCTGACCTCGTTACAATCACTACACAAATAACTCACACATTGCTCCTTTCCTACCTCGGAAGTTGCAGGAAAGTACCATTCTGGGAGTACAGGCTGATGCTCAGGATTCATGCCAGTATTGACATAATAAACAACAGATTTTGTTCTCTTCTGTTGACTTTTTACAATGCTAAAATATGATGGGGTCTTGTTTTCTTCTCCTTACTACCAATCTAACAGCAACCTAAAAGTCAGGAAGTCCAAGGACCCAGCAGGTATGTTTGATGTTCAGGAATCCTTTGAGGACATACCTAAGAGGTTTCTGCTGTCCTCCTGGGAGTCTTGTGCTGCTGATGAGTTCCTAGTAGAACACCTGTTTTGTGAGTTTGTTGTAAGTGTACAAACTACATGATCTTTCTGCAGTGCTGATTGTGAGTACTTAGTTCCTTGATGTTGGTCAAGTTAACTTGGCAGAGAATACTGCTGTTGGATTCCATTTTTTTGCCACCAGATTTACAGGACCTTACAAAGGCACTTACTGATAGTGCTTCTCCAGTGCTTTGAGGATCTTGTTGTAGGTTATCCAAGTCTCCAAATTCTATATGAGCTCATGGGTCAATACTGTTCAGTAAACCATGGTTTGAGTTTTGATCCTTGGATACTCTTTCCCCCAGTCAGTCGAAGACTGAGCTGACACATTGGAGGGGATAGAGAATTTTGCAGTCGATGTGTTTGCCTTCGTCACGAGGAGGCTTCCTTGATCTGGAAAATGTTCGCATCTTCCAGAATCTTACTATTAATCTTAATCGATGTGTACTGATAGAGATAATTGGAAGGGGATTTTAGACGTCCTGTGTTTAGTGAATAGAGCATTTTTCATATGTTTCATGGAAGAAGTTGACAATAACCTGGAACTCAGTTTATGTGCATGCAAAACATGCCTTAACTGTATACTGTAGTTCTATGAGCAAGGCTCGAGTAAATTTTGGTTTTGTATTGAAGGCGACATATGTTGCACAGTTTTTTTTACATACTCTGTACATTATCTCCATGCCTGTAAGTAATTTGTTGGACGTGAAGAACAGTAGTGAAAAGAGAGAAAACAAATACTGCAATGACATTTGACAGATTTCACTGGTAGTTTTGATCATGTTTGTTTTGATAAGGATCATGGTGTATATGTCATTATGGGGTAGGCAGAAGATGTGACAAATTTCTGAGGACAGCCAAAATTAAAAGGTTTATTCTATTAGCCTTTGTGATTGACAGAGTCAAAGACTTTTGTGAGGTTGAAAAATTCTGCATACAGCCATTTGGGCTGTTATTTACACGTTTCGTGAATTTGCTATGAAAGCCATATTTGTGGTGACCCTTGAGGCGCTGTGAATCTAGAAGGAATTCTTTGGCCACTAGGAGGAGCTAATTAGTCAGATTTGATTTGATTATTGTCATGTATTGAGATACAGTGAAAAATATTGTTTTGCATTCCATCTAGGTAAATCATATCACTAGGAGGAGATAGTCAGATTTTATTTGATTATTGTCAAAGGTACTGAGATACAGTGAAAAATATTGTTTTGTGTTCCATCAAGACAACCATTCCTTCCTCCAAACTGTAAATCGACCTAACTCTTACCTCGACTATTAAATAAAAGAATCTGCAAAGTCACATGTTTCATCCAGTTTTAGAGTAGCTAAGTCAGGAGTCATCAAATTAAAATGAATTTATTGTGCATGCTCATATTACTCAGCTTCAGCCAATAGTTTACACATTTTCCAATTAAAGTTAACATGATAAAAGGACTTTCAGAGAAAAGCCTGGTGGGGACCTAAGTAACTGAAATGTTCAATATATAATTGTTTTAACAATGTGCTTCAAATTATTGTCATTGCCACTGATATATGCAAATAAATACTAAACTCCTAGGTAATAACTAATTGTTTATATTTACAGACCCATTAGATTTTTAGACAGACCTTGAAACGTAATTGCTAAAATGAGATCACTTTTACCAAGGGACCGTTTAGTGTGCAGCTGACAATACATGACTACTATGCACATTTTCTCATCTTATTGGGTAATAAAAATGTCTCCATCATCCATTTAATAAATTATTCAGTAATTCTAAATGATTGATCTAATGAGATGTTGTGCTTTTTCTATTGTGACAGATGAAGTTAGAGCTCATATCCTTCAGTTTTGAGTTCCCTCTTTGTATCACAAAGGTGACCTTGTTAATTGCTCAGGCATTTTTTAAAGGAAGTAAGGGAGGATTTCGGAAAGTGGGACAAATTAACTGTACACTTCTTTGAGCACATCAGCCTTTGAGCAGATATTAAAATCATCTTGAAACAATGTCAGTTTGCAACAGAGGTAATTATGTGATGTGGAATGAATACAGATGGAAACAATATTTGCTTTTATTTTAGTGTTTAAGGTATTCAAAGTTATTGTATGGGAAAATTATTATTGAATATTATTAGGAATAATGTATAACTTTAATTTTAAATTATACCTTGCATTTTGTGTGTTTGTAAGTGGAAGACAAAGTATTAGTTTCAATTTTTAGAGTCATTCTTATGTGTTTGATGCCAAGAAATGTGGAGTCTTGTTTGTTCACGTGGACTTTTAAGGATATTTTACAACCTTGGAAGACACTGAGGTTAACAGTTTATTGCATTAAAAATAGCAAAAAGAAAAACTATGCTGTTGTCTAGTGGTAGGAGTTCAATCATGCACGCAGACAGACACAGATTGTCCACTCTGAAGCTGATGAATGAGTGAGTTTAATTTTCAGCTAGATTTAGCTGTCTAAGAGATAATAGCCAAACAAAAAATATCCAGTGAATGTGCAAAACTTCTCCAAAAGGAAAGTAATTGCAGCTATGGCAGCTTGAATAAGAAGCTTTGGTATGGAGACAACGGTAAATCTTTGCTGGGTTTTTTGTGTGTAAGGATATTGCAGAGATAAAGTGAATAGTGTAAGTTTTAATCCTTTTTTAGCATTTGTAAGGAAGTCTTTCCAACTGTTTTGTCGAACATAATATAATTAATATTTTCTTTATTTAATAAATACCTTGCTCTTTGTGATAAAAGTACACTGACAGACTCTTGTGAATGTGTTCAGTAACTGACTTTGATGGATAAAAATAAACAGACTTAGGCTCTTTTATGCTAGGATATACCCTGCGATCTGATTTATATCATAGTCAGTTGGGATAATAACAATATGTCTTATTTACTATAATTACCAGAGAATAGTAAGGACTCAATATACTCTCGAGTTGGCAGTGCAAATTCATCAGTGTGGGGATTTCTAAAACTTTCCGAATCTTCCAGCCCACAATTAGTCTTTGAGACATCTTGTGCTTTTCTTCTCAATTTGACAGCTTCCTGAATTAGTCAAGGTGGTTCATCATCTACATGGGGCTTTCATTCTTAATGAAATATACCTTTGTTGAGAGTTATGTAACATTTGAACTATCTGTCAGTATTTGTCTGTCATCTTATCTTTTAACCTATTTCCCAATCATTCTTCATACCATTTTACTTGACTTTAATTTTAAGATACTAAATTCAAACATATTTTTCCGAATATGAAACTTATAATATTTGATCACTCTTTTAGAGGTAATTAATGAATCCTTTCTTGTTTCAGATTAACAGGTCCAAAATAACTGATCCCTGTTTGGTGTCACAACATATTGTTCTAAGAAATCATTCTGAATGTACTGCACTAACTTTTTGTCAAGGCTACTTTTCACTAATTGTATTTCTCTAGAATATATTAAGGTGAAAGTTGTCTACAAACCCTGATTTTTTCTTAATTTTTCCTCTTCAGTGCAACTACTGTTAAGGAATCTAAAAACTATTCTAACAGTGATTTCCTTGCTACTTTCCTGTCTCTACCCCAACTAATTCTACACTTTGATCTTCTAAACCAAGACCATCTCTGACAACAGTACCGATCTAATCCTTCATTAACAGAGCTACCCCAACTGTTTTTTCTTGCCTTCTTATCCATTTAACCCAACAAATACCCTTGAATATTCAGTTTCCAGCTTTAGCCACTTTGCAAACATGTTTCTCTAATGGCTATTGTTTCATACCCATTTATTTCTATTTGTGCTATCCATCTAACTATCTTGTAATGAAGAGATAACAAGGTGTAGAGTTGGATGAACACAGCAGGCCAAGCAGCATCAGAGGAGCAGGAAGGCTGACGTTTCAGGCCTAGACCCTTCTTCAGAAAGGTCTTGTAATGAATCTATCTTGTAATGAATGGCTATATGCATTCAGGTAATGGGTCTTTAATATTTAACAATCTTTCATTATTCTGACCTTAATTCCTGGAGCACTCCCATTTGTATGTTGCTCTTTTCTTATCACGCTCCAGTGATCATTTCCCACATTGGTTCCCAAAGAAGTAACAAAACATGTTGAAGAGATAACACGAAGGGTTGATGAGAGTCATGCTATTGATGTACACATGAATTACCATGAAGTAGATTGATACTACCACACAATAGACTTGTGAGGAAAGATATTGGTCATCGTATAAAAAGAACAGTAGCAACATGGATACAAAATTGGCTGAGTGATAGGAAACAAAGAGTAGTGGTCAATGGATTTTTTTTGGGCTGGAGAAAGATTCTAAGTGAAGTTCCCCAGAGGTCAGTACTGGGACCTTTGCTTTTCTTGATATATATTACTGATCTGGCTCTTGGTGTGCAAGGGACAATTTCCAAGTTTGCAGAATACATTAAACTTGGAAGAATTCAAATGGTGAGGAGAACAATATGGAATTCCGAAAGGACATTGACAAGTTGGTGGAATGGACAGATGGATGGCAGATGAGGTTGAATGCAAATGCTTGTAAGGTGACACACTTTGCTTGGAATAACAATAAAAGACAATAGAAAATGGGGGTACAATTCTAAACAGAGTTCAAAAGCAGAGGGACTCTAGTGTACATGCACACAGATCATTGAAAGTGGCAGGACGGATGGAGTGGGGAATTATTAAGCACAGTGTTTTTGGCTTTATTAATATGGGCATAGAATACAAGAATAAGGAGGTGATGTTGAACTTGCAAAAGATTCTGTTCTGAGGAAGGGCCACTGGACCGGAAACGTTAACTCTGATTTTTTCTTCACAGATGTTGCCAGACCTGCTGAGCTTTTCCAGCAACTTCCGTTTTCGCTCCAAAAGACTCTTGTTACATCTCAGATAGAGTTATGTTTACAATAGTGGGTGCCACATTATAGGAAATATGTGCATGATCTGGGAAGAGTGCAGAAATGATTTGCAAGAATAGTTCCAGGAATGAGTAACTTCAGTTATGAAGATAGATCAAAGAAGTTGTGAATGTTTTTCTTTGAGTCCCAAAAGCTGTGTTGTCCAGGAAAAAAGTTGGATTGGGAAGGAAAACATCTAGTTGTCAATTTCCACATGAGTAGCATCAACATAGATAGAACAAAGAAAGACGTTCTGTTAGGAGAATATGAATAGCTTTTTGTAGCTACATGAGGCCAATAACAACTAGATCATGCTCTTGGATGTAGAGAACATTTAATTCCCCCTCCCCCAGCTGTATTGTCCTCTACTTTTTAATTTTTCATTACGAATGATCCCTTGTGCAATAGTGCTGTGCTCCATGTAAATTGCAGTACTTGCTCGTGTTCGCAGGAGTTGTAAGAGCCTTCTACTAGTTGGACATCGGCTGTGGATCATCCATTTTTAACTTCCTGATCCCCATATCTACCCTTTCTATTGCAGGAAGCTAGTTACTGAAGGATGAAATTAGAGCAAATCTTTTACATATTTTTGCATTTACAAAGCTACAAATTACAAGCATACATCTCAATGCGAAAACACAGTTTTAGTCCGTGTCTATTATCAGAGGACAAAATAAATCTAAAGGGTGCTGAAGGATGTGCAATAAATGCTGGCCTGACCAGCAATGTCCACATCTTGAGGCAGAATTTTAAAAATGCCTATATTGTATGTATAATTAAACAATTAATACACAAATATAGACATTGTACTCTCTTTAAATAAAAATTAGCTGGATGAGTTTTCATGTCAATTGATAATCCTTTTTGGGGCTGAATTATAGTTTTTTTTTGACTAAGCGCTTTTAGTTGCATTTAGTTCTTTAGAAGATTTTTTGCTGTGAGACCCAGTGAGTTTTTTCTCATCATCAATGATCTACCCCAGGCCTATGGCATCTGTCTCATCTAATTCTTTCTTCATCTTACTATGCGCCATTCCCGGAACAACTCACCACTGCTGGGAAGTCCCCAGCATTGACTACCATCCTGGCATGAGTGCCATCTTCAATAGGCCATTGCATACCTGGACAAACACTACGAGTCCAGAGTTGCCTTACTCAGTTCCTGCCATTTGCCCCTGACATGTTGGACAATGGAAGCTTCTCTTTCCACTTTGCATATAGGGATCTGGAGGTCTTGCTGGATAGGATGATGCAGAGTTGGGACATCCTCCTTTCTCAGGACCAGCAGTGGAGGCCATGATGCCATGCCAGCCTGGTCTGAGGTTGCCACCCAAATCAGTGTAGGCACAGCTTCTTTGAAGAATTATACTGGACTCAAAACGTCACCCCTGTTTCTCTCTCTATAGAAGCATCTAGACCTGCTGAATTTCTCCAGCATTTTTGTTCCATGTTCATTTTATTCCATAAGCTCTAACCTGACCAACAGAGCTGCTATACGTTATTATATTAAATCCCTTTTGGAGATCTACCTACATCACACCAGCAGTATCATAATCATCATCTTCTCTGTTACCTCATCAAAATATTGAGCAAAATAGTTAAACATGATTTTCCCTGTACAAATCCATGCTGGCTTTCCTTAACTAATCTACGTTTGTTCAAAGCATTGTTTGTTTTGCCCTAATTTATCATTTCTAAGAGTTTTCCCACCACCACAAAGGAAGTGTTGTCCCTCGGGTTATCTTTACACCCCATTTGAACAATTTCCCAGTCCTCTGGCATAACCCTGTACGCAAAGAGAACACTTGGTTATGATCAGTATTTCCATACTTCCACCCTTTTCTTCTGTTCCCTAGACACATTTCATCTTGTCTTGATGACTTATTAACTGTAATTATAGCCAGATTGTCTAGTGCTCCTATTTTTTCCTCAAATTTTAGTCCATCCACTATCTCACTTATCTCCTCTTACTTTATGACCGGGGTGGCATTTTCCTCTTTCATAAACACAGATACAATAAACTGTTTCAGTACCTCAGCCACTTGCCTCCAGGTGTAAATCCCCTTTCAGATCCTTATCCAGCCTAATGCTTTCTTTTACCTTGAATATATCTCAGTTGGAAGGAGTGACTTGAGGATGAAAAGATTATATTAAGGCATTGTGAAGAAAAAAAACTGAACAATATTCTGTTTAAAAGGAGTAAAATCTGATTTTGTTATAGTGAATGAATACAATGAGGTAAATTGTCAAATGTATTACATAATATGTACAAAAACATTAAAGATGCCCATTTAAAAGCTGCCACAAATTGTGACCATAACATAATTAGTGGTAATCAACAGTTACTTCATAGGATAAATTCCTATATCAATATTTTTACACACGCGCATATATATGTTATATATGCATATATAATAATTCCCTTAGGCAATTAAATGGATGGAGTAAAGTCCATAACGCAGTATAATAAATTATTCATTGTGTTACAGACAAGGACAGATTGAACTCTTTTCTTCGCCTTGCATTCTGTCCATAAGAAGAGTGGTTAACATTTCAGATAGGCTGTGGTGTGTTTTTAAACTTCTTTTTGGGTGACCTTAATTTAAAGCGAGACATAACAATGTCCCCTCTGTCTAATTCAGGAGTCTTATTATTCACACGTTCAAACCCATGTTGGCCTTTGTGACTTTGCACACACACAAGAAAGAAAAAGGGAAATAAAACATTACACAACAAGGCATAGATTAAAACTAAAGTTTAGAAATTAGGTCACGTGAATCAGAATCCATTGACAATTCTGTCACTCAGGTGAAAAGCACAGACATGTTCAGATGGATGACAGTACAGTCATACCCAATTCTGTTAAAGTTGGAGATGGTTCAGCATAAAAGTTACTTCTGGTTGTGGAATCACTCTTCTTTGAAGGTGAGTACCAGACATTTCCAAAACAGGATTTCGAGGAGATGTGAACTTGAGGCAGGCTTAAATGTCAACCAGGAATGCTGCTTGTTGTTTCCAGTTCTAATTCTAAAAGTAGACTGAAGAAAGGGTTCAGAAATGTACAATTAGATCTCGTCAAAGAGATCTGGTCAGGTGATAATATCCATGATTGAGTACGTCACCATAAGAAATAGGGACAGAAATAGACTGTTCAGTCCCTCAAACCTGCTCCATCATTCAACAGGATCATGGCCGATCCAGGACTCCTCGTGTCCACTTTCCTGACCTTTGCCCATAAATCTTGAATATTCCTACTGACCAAGAATCCATCTATCTCAGCCTTACATACATATATGGACTCTACCCCCGTAGCTGTCTGTGGTAAGGAGTTCCAAAAACTCACAACCCTCTGACAGAAGAAATTCCTCCTCCTCTCAGTTTATATTCGTGCTCCTTTATTCTGAGACTATGTCCTGTGGGCCTAGATTCTTCCATGAGGGGAAACATCCTCTCAGCATTTACCCTGATATGCCCCTTAAGAATCCTACATATTTCAATAAGATCACATCTCACATTAATGAGGCAAGCCTGAATGCCTCTGGTCAAAATCCTTCGCTCACTTTAGGAGTTAGATGGAGCTGTTAGCGCTTCTGGAGGACTAGCAAGGAAATTGCCTTTTTTTTCCAGAGATTAAATCACAGAATTGTTAAATGTTTGCTTGTCATGTCTGTAGCAGCTCTCTCAGCATTGCTATTGTCATCTTGTTCCTTTTGCTGATTCCATACACTTAATAGGTGAGAAATTCTACCTGGATGACCCGCTTAGCTTTATCATTGCAATTACGGTGGGAAGTTGTTAGGGTTGTAGCCAACTTGCAAATCTTGTGATCTGTAGCAGACTTTTTAATCTAGCAAAGTCAAGATTCAAAAAATGAACAATATAGCGTAATTTTTTTTTTAAAAAATGATTATTTTCATGTCTTTTGGACATAACATTCTTTTTGCCCTTTAAGTAAATAAAATTAATTCTATTCCCTTTCTTCCAACAAGATTTCTTGCAAAATATGGGAGACTTATTCTCTCATTCACACTTTGAATGACACACAAACAACTATAAAGTGCAATGCCAACTTTTTGCTGCCCTCTGTGAATTGTTCCAACATGGAGACAGACAGCCAAGCCAAATCAGCCTTTCTACCACAGCATTCACAACACAGTAAAATTCAAACCTTTAAAGACCCTTAAAATTGACTCCAATCATTCTAAGGTAACAAGGCGTGGGGCTGGATGAACACAGCAGGCCAAGCAGCATCATAGGAGCAGGAAAACTTGACGTTTCGGGCCTAATCATTCTAAACCGACTTTTGATAAAAACAATCCCAGACTCTGTGAATAATCAATTCTTGACACGGACTTGAAGGTTAAAAAATAAGACTTTGTAATTTATTAACAATACAATAACTTCAATAGAATAAAATTAAATAACAAAGTAATCTAATTGATGTCTATGTTTAAGCACCATAACATTTATTTTCAGCCCTATTCACACAAAGGCAAGCATGTTAAGAGATAAATAAAAGAAAACTGATTAGAAAACTTAAGTGGCTTTCACGATGCAATATTCAGAATAATAAAGTCAGAGTTATACTGCTTGGAAACCAGTCCATGCCAAACATAGTCCCAAATTTAACCAGTCCCACCTGCCTGCTCCTGGCCCATATCCCTCCAAACTTTTCCTATTCATGTACTTATCCAAGTGTCTTTTAAATGTTGTAATTGTACTCACTTTCACCACATCCTCAGGATGTTCATTCCACACGTCAACCACCCTGTGTAAAAAAATTGCCTGTCATGTCTTTTTTAAATCTCTCTCCTCTCACCTTAAAAATGTGCCCCCTGGTCTTGAAATCCCAAAACCTTTGGAAAAGACAACTTCCTATTCATTAATAGAGATAGTAGGAACTGCAGATGCTGGAGAATCTGAGATAATGAGGTGTAGAGCTGGAAGAACACAGCAGGCCAAGCAGCCCAGAACCAGCCCAGCTTGTCCCCGCCTCCCTAACCTGTCCTTCCTCCCACCTATCCCCTCCTCCCACCTCAAGCCCCACCCCCATCTCCTACCTACTAACCTCACCCGCCCCCTTGACCTGTCTGTCCTCCCTGGACTGACCTATCTCCTCCCTAACTCCCCAACTACACTTACCTTTACTGGCTCCATCCCCGCATCTTTGACCTGTCTGTCTCCTCTCCACCTATCTTCTCCTCTATCCATCTTCTATCCACCTCCCTCTCTCTCCCTATTTATTTCAGAACCCCCTTCCCCTCTCCCATTTCTGAAGAAGGGTCTAGGCCCGAAACGTCAGTTTTCCTGCTCCTCTGATGTTGCTTGGCCTGTTGTGTTCATCCAGCTCTACACCTTGTTACCTATTCATTAACTCTATTTATACCCCTCAATATTTTATAAATTCTATATGGTTGCCTCTCAACCTCCTACACTGCTGTGAGAAAAGTCCCAGCCTATTCAGCCTTCCTGTATAACTCAAACTTTCCATATGCAACAATATCCTGGTAAATTTCTTCTGAACCATCTCCAGCTTAATATTATCCTTCCTATAACTGGGTGACCAGAACTGGACACAGTATTCCAGAAGAGGCCTCAGCAATGACCTGTACAACCTCAACATGACTTCCCAACTAATTTACTCAAAGGACCGAGTAATGAGGGCAAGCATGCCACATGCTTTTAACCACCCTGTCTATATGTGATGCAAACTTCAAAGAATTATGTAGCTGAACCCCTAAATCCCTCTGTTCTACAACACTACCCAAGGTCCTACCATTAATTGTATAAGCCCTACCCTTGTTTGTACCAAAATGTAATGCCTCTCATTTATCCAGATTGAATTCCATCTGCCAATTGACCCTTTTGATCAAGGTTGTTTTGTAATCTTAGAAAACCTTCTTCACTCTCTGCTATGCCACCAGTTTTGGTGTTGCCCGCAGATTTACTAACCATGCATTCTATATTTCACCTTAACCATTCGTATAAACGACAGACAAAAGAGGACCCAGAATCGATCCCTGTGGAACACCACTGGTCACGGGCTTCAAGTTTAAAAAGCAACCCTCCGCCACCACTCTGTCTCCTGCTGTTAAGCCAATTACATATCCAATTGGCAAGTTCCCCCAGAATCCCATGTGACCTAACTTTACCAATTAGTCTACCATGTGGAACCTTGTTGAAGGCTTTACTAAAATCCAAAGAAACAATGTCTACTGTTCTGTCCTCATCAATCTTTTTGGTAACTTCCTCAAAAAATTCAATCAAGCTTGTGAGACATGATTTTCCTTGCATTAAACCAAGCTGACTATCCCTAATCAATTTTTGCCTCTTTAAATGTCCGTAAATCCCATCTTTTGTCATAATCTCCAACAATTTACCAACAACCGAATTCAGACTCACAGGTCTATAGTTCCTTAGTTTCTCCTTACAACCTTGCTCAAACAAAGGCACAACATTAGCCATCCTCCAGTCACCAGGCACCTCACCCATAGTTACAGATGATACAAATATTTCTGTAAGGGTTCTTGCAATTTCTTCCCTTACTTCCCACAATGTTCTGGGATACATTAGATCAAGTCCTGAGATTTATCTACCTTTATATTCTCTAAGACCTCCCGACCCTCCTCTTTCATTTCTGAAGAAGGGTCTAGACCCAAAATGTCAACTTTCCTGCTCCTCTGATGCTGCTTGGCCTGCTGTGTTCATCCAGCTCTACACCTTGTTATCCCTTCCATAATGTGAACTGTTTTTAAAACATTTCAGAGGCATATATGATGGTTCCTTGGTTGATTTTTTTGAAGATGTCAATCAGGTCCACATTTTCAGTTCACTCAAAGGAAGTCAGTGAAATGTAGAATGTAATTTCTATTTTCTGAACTTCCAATAGCTGATAACAGGAGGTTGAGCAATGAGCTTTTAATGCTATAGCATCAGAGCCAAACTCTTTCTCGTAGAAAACATAGTCTAAAACCCAGTTCAAACTCCCTGACGGACCAATCTCCCCAAGGTCCCAGTCACCATTTAACATCTGCCAGCTGCTGGAGAATAAGGTGTCTTCCAGACTTGTTGGAATCAGTTCCCAGGTACAGACCTCACTTTTTGCCAACATCTGCTATCTTTTTAAATACATTGCTCTTCCCCAGTGTTCAAGCATCTCTAGAACCTTTTTTGACCAAGAAAAAACCTGCAATTAAGGCCTTACCTCAAGAACAAATGACAGCTTGCTTCTTCCCTCGTTTTTTTCGAACATAAGCTGCTGCCCATAATCTGAAGGAAATTTTCAGCGCACAGTTGACAGCTCCAAATCAAAACTGATAAGAGAATAAAATAAAAATAATGAAAAATCAGCAGAGGTTCTAAGACTACACCCTTGTTATTAAATTGCAAAGGTTGAGAGGCTAAATGACCTATTCTTGTTTCATGTTCATATGCTTGTAAAAGTAGACTGAAGCAAGGGTTCAGAAGTGTACAATTAAAGCTTGTCAAAGACTGGAGAAGTTTAATCAAATGATAAAAACCGAAAGAACTGTGGATGCTGTAAATCAGGAACAAAAACAAAGTTGCTGGAAAAGCTCAGCAGGTCTGGCAGCATCTGTGGAGGAAAAAACAGAGTTAACGTTTTGGGTCCAGTGACCCTTCCTCAGAATTCTGTCCTGAGCTTTGGGAAACAAGTTATCCTGCATGAAGTGATACAGGGGTAGGTTTGCTTGCCTCAGCTTTAACTGAAACAGTTAACAGCCTTCAAAGGCTACCACCTTCCATTCTAGAACATCGTGAAGGAAAACTGTAGATGGTGTACAAGGGAGGTGAGGGCTGATTTGTTCTGGTAGATCTGTTCTGCAAACTGCGTTTAATCCAGTTGCATATTGTTATATAGGTAAAGCTTGTTAGTGTGAATCTAGGTGTTGACAGATTGCCAAATAGCTTGTATATTTAGATAAATATCCTTTACCTGTAATATTCAGGAATGTTCTGTGGTGGTGAAATGGCTGTTGAAATGCTGACACTTACTAATTACAGCTGCTGTGTTTGCTCATCTGTTGGTGGACTATGTCCCAAACATTTCAGACAACAGATGGGATTTTTTTTAAAGATTGCATGACTTGTAGTACGCTTAACTGCTGAAGATGAGAACTCTTCCTGGCTAAGAATACCTCATTCTTCCTGATGAGGAATCCCAGGAAATGTTGGCTTTTTCATATTCGTATGAGGTTGTTAGAATGCAAATTCATTTCTTCTTTGCTGAGTTGTTAGTTTGGGTAAGTTTAGGGTAGGTGTATCTCCAATACAGATAATAATTTTTAGAGAATACATTCACAGCTCCAATGATTGGATCTTTCAGCTATAGCTTGTTTGGATTGGTACTGAGTGGGAGAGGGTAGGGGAATGAAGTGAACTATACACATGATACAAATTTTAAAAATAGAATAACGTCATGGACTGAGGCATTAAAAATGTGTTTTTTTTTTATTTACACATATGCAAAGTGCTAACTGTACTCTTCCAATGGCACAATTAGATCCAAGAAATTGCAAATTGTTGGGTGCCTACACAGAATGTCAAATCAAACCAGGTTATCACACGTGTGATACTTAAAACAGGCATTTATGTACATTTATAGTTTCTTTTTGATTTGAAAAATTGATTTGAAAATTTGCTTCCCTACACTCATGTACCAACACTTTGAATCTAAAATGGGCTAGCTGTCATTCCTAGCAATAAATAATTTGCAATTTTCTTTGGTTTACCTTCCAATGGAGCCTGAGCTCATTTTCTCTTCCAGGTTTTGTTTTTATTTTGAACTATACCAATCAGATATTTAATTTGCCAAATTCAAGTTCATATCCAGAGGCTTGGATGCAATATCAATCTTTTGTGCCTTTTTATTCTCTGACAGTAAAAATCAGACTGTAAAACATTGGCACATTAATTCTTAGTTAACACGTTATTGCATTTTAAATTTTGTTCCTAACCTCTTTCAAATTATCTCTTTCCTTTCGATTTCATTCAGTATGTTAAGATTAAATTATTCTATTAATTCTTCATTGGTCTGTCACTGTGAGATTCTTCACTCAAGATCCTGAGGAGATTTTCCCAAGTATCTTGAAGCCTGATAATGCCATCAGCTTACGTCTGTTTTTATTTTCAGTGATGCTCAGTAGATGAAAGAAACTGAATCTGAATTGTAAAATTGTATTCAGTCTGATATACAAAATGAATAATGATTTAAAGCTTGTGGTGGGTGTTAGAGTTACCATAAGAACAGAAGGTATATTAAGCATGTACATATTCTTACTTCAAAAGATTATTTATTTATCAATCATCCAAAGATTCCAAAACAGAGTTTATGTCTTTATTGTAACCCAGATAAAGCTTTTGTGATACTGAGTTTACTTTTCTCTGCATACACCTGAAAATCTAAAATAGTTGATGAAGGACAGAGATGCAACCTCTCTGCGTGTAAATCGCTAAATGACCTTAACTTTTTGTGTAACAAGCTGGTAAACAATTGTATGAAGCACTGATATTTCAAGATTAGCATCCAGCACCAAATGGGATTCCTGTAAAAAGGAACACCTCAGCAATATATTTATTGCTGATATCAGCTGAGGAGCTGCTTAGAACCAGTTAAATCTCCAGGAGGCTGCAATGAGATGATCAGAAATTTGATTTTGGCTTTCATGTAAAGAAAGAATGCATTATCGCACTGCACTCTTTCTCGTGAAGTGAGCCACATGATTGACAAGCTCTTTATAGATAGATTGATAATTATTTTTAAATGGACATACCAAAAATGGCAGTTCTCCACATGGGAAAGATTTTACCTTTTTGGTATTTTGCATCAGTCTTCATTATAGAGAATACAAATAACATTTCAGAAACAATTGTAAATTTGAAAATGGAAGTGGATGTGGGAGGAGAAACTGAATAAAATTACAGCTACCAGGGAAGTGGTACTGAGCAAATCAAAGTACTGAAATAAACATAGAAAATGCAGGAAAAACCTCAGCACGACCAGTAGTATCTGTGAAGAGAGAAACAAAGTTAATGCTATGAGTTCTGCATGTTTCTGCTTCAGAATTGATAGTTTATTACAGTTGTGGCCTTAAATATTTTGCTTCTGAACAGCTTGTTTCATTATTCTTCACTATTTCATTTCACGCAGCTGAGCTGAATATTGTGACCTAAGACGAAAAGAAAAAAAAGTGGACAATGCCTCTCAATTTTAAAGTCCTTTAACTGTGCAATGAAACATATGTGTCTTGGTGGTTTTTGGATGGTCAACTATGAAGAAACTTAGTTTAATGGGTGAGTGCAGTAACTGAAAGCTCAGAGACTATTATTAATTATTTTGATGATGTACCTTAACTTATGAATAAGAATAAAATTAATTAAAACCTAATTCAAGATTAGTTACATCATGTCTGATTTTCTACCTCAATCAATAGAAGTGATTACTTGATTTATGCTGATTATTATGACATGATCTCCCAAAGAAAGTGAAAGATTGGGGCTGAGAAATCAAGTTATATTTGTAACACATTTTAACATAATATGTCATCCTAAGACACTCCCCATAATTATTATGAAACAAAATATAACCATGTGAGGAAATATTGGGTCAAATGGTGATGGACTGGGAGGCAAGAGGAGTCAGGATATTGCAACAAAAGTTGTTGAGATAGAATCTCGACTGCTTTACATTGCAAGCATGACTAGCATAATGGGAGAATTAACACTAAAGTAGGGACTCAGGCTCAGGCTTCAAGACCTCCAGTGAGAAGGAGCACCAGGAAGGGGCATAGCAACAACTGCAGATGCTGGAGTCAAAGTCAATACACTGTGGAGCTGGAGGAACACAGCAGGTCGGGCAGTATCGGAGGAGCAAGAAAGCTGACGTTTCAGATAGGGACCCTTCACCAGGACTTTCATCAGGTAGGGAGATATGTACAGCCACATTCAGTGGGACAGCAGCAACCTTTGGGATATCAGAAGCTTCAACTTTGAGCAGGTGGGAATGCAAGACAAAGGTACAGGTAGCATGCAAAAAGACACATGTGCAGGAGAGGTTACCCACCAAGAAGGGTCTATTATCTGAGGCTCATCTACCTTCAAATGTGAGACTAGCACTGTCACCAATGATTTTGCCTCTCCAGAAAGGTGACCATAGGAAAGTGTGCCATACTGAAAGAAAAGGGGGAGTTATCAGGGGCCATTGCTGTGGTGGGCAAGTTGGAGAACTGAATGGTGAGGATTGGAGGCAACATGCTGGGGCGTAGAGGGGACAGTTTTGAAGGAAGGAATCTCGGTCAATAATGATGGGAGACAATGGGCATGAGAGGCTCAGGTTATATGAAGAGGGAGAGGGGACGTCATTAATGGTCCCCACCACCATAGTTCCAATGGGAGCACAGTTCATGATTAATATAATCAAACTGTAGGTCTGAGGTACAGAGGATTAGGTGAATTGATGATAAATGAAAGAGTTGGTGATAAGCCCAGAATTAACAGGATCAACATGGAGTCCAAGGAGGAAAGGAGCATTTTAGGTCTTGGGGGATGGGGTGGGTTATTTAGATTGACAGGCCAAAACTGTGACTCTGCAAGGCATCACGTGTTACCTTCTATCCTCTTCCAGGTCACTAATGTGCAATAGAATTTAAAAATGTCTGTCATCACATCCAAAGTGGATGGACAAAGTGCTTTCTTTCTGTACGAAGAATGGGTTCTACTTCTGAGGGATGTGAGGGACTTCAAGCTGCAACTATATTAATGAGGCATGTACACAATAACAGGTTAAAGTCATCTGTAATCACAAAATTCTTCACGTTAACTTCATGTAGTGACTATCTGTACAGAATACAAATCCTGGCCATAGGTATCTCAGCCATATAATCAGTTATTACCATGATTGATTGTCTGTGAAGCAGAGGCAATCACAGGGCACCTTTAACGGCTTGCCTGAGGACCCCAAGTTTCAGTAATCCAACCAAACATACAATCTCCCACCATATGTGTGCAACATGGTTTGTGCTGTATATGTCAGAATAAGCTCGACTCTGTCAGAGTTCCATGTGCAGATATTCCAGGTCCTGTTCCAGTCCTCCATGCCCATTGGATGGACCACTGTGGGAACCTGTCATGTGTGTGTGATGCAAATGTTAACTTATCTCAATAATGAGGATGTGTTCTGTTTCTGACATTCCCCGCATAAGCTCATCAGAATTGTGCCTAATGGGTCCAGTAATAGCAGCATCATTCACTGTGGCTGCTACACAAAGACATTCCAGCAGATGACCTCACATTGGTTTACATTTGTGAGAGAAATACAAAACTGTACTAATGTACCTCCTGGCTCACCATAGTCTTGTGATCTCTACCATGAGGCAATCGCTGCTGGTATCATCTGACAGTGAGTTCAATGAAGACACAGTACAAACAAAACTGTTGTCCTGTGAGTTCATAACTTGGTGTGAGAGTGGAGCTGCCCTTTGTATGAGGAACGTTATTAACACAGCTCACAGAAACCTGTGATTTTGCATAACTAAAAGATGAACTAATTAAGGACAAGATTTTATTAGGCTTTTGAGATCTTGTAGCAACAGCACAGCTACTGAGAGGAAAAATCTGCTCTCAAGAAAGCGTTAACATGAGCAGAAGCGCTGAGATTGTAAAGCAACCATTAGACCATATACATGTTAGAACATGGAGTTAGCAAGAACTGCAGATACTGGAGTCAGAGACAACACAGTGTGGAGCTGGAGGAACACAGCAAGTCAGGCAGCATCAGAGGCGCGGGAATGTTGATGTTTTGGGTCTAGACCCTTCTTCATACTCTGGCTTCAAAGGGCAGAAAGATCATAGCCATAGGGCACAATGTCAATACTGCAAAGGACAACACACAAAAGCAAAAAAAGGCATGTCCATCATGGGGAAAGCAATGTTCTCACTGCAAGAATCTGAATCATATGCCCACAAATGTTTTATCAGAAAGAAGCATTACAAACTGGTACAAATAGTCATTGGAGAAATGTAACTCAAGGATTCTCACAAAACACTTTTACACCTTGCAACTGGACAGGTGACAAATGGTGAGTAACTGTAGGAATGAGAAATGCAGAAGTAGTATATCAGATAGGTACTAGTGTGTCCTAAGACCATAAGATAGTGGAACAGAATTAGGCCGTTTGGCCCATTGAGTCTGCTCCACCATTCGATCATAGCTGATATGTTTCTCAACCCCATGGATTTGATTTGTTTTATTACTGTCAAGTGTACCAAAGTACAGTGAAAAGTGTTCTCTCACATGCTTTCTAGGCAAGTTGAACTATACAAGTGCATCAGGGTAACAGAACAGAATGCAAGGCACAATGTTACAACTGCTGAGAAGGTGCAGAGAGAGATCAACATTAACATTAAAGAGGTCCTTTCAAAAGTCTGATAACAGCAGGAAAGAAGCTGTTCTTGAAACTGTTCATATGTGTATACAAACTTTTATATCTTGTGCCCGATGGGAAGGTTGGAAGAGAGTATAATCACCATAAGAAAGGTATTTGTTCTAGTTGGTTGCTTTCCTGATACAGTGGGAAGTATAGGTGAACTCGATGGGAGGCTAGTTTGCGTGATGGGTTGGTCAGTGTTTAAGACTCTCTGTGGTTTCTTTTGATCTTGGGGAGAGCGGTTGCCACACCATGCTGTGATGCATTCAGATAGGATGCTTTCTATGGTGCATCTGTAAAAATTTGTAAGAGTCTTCATGGATATGTGAATTTCCTTAGCATCCTGAGGAAGTTGGGGTATTGCTGTGCTTTCTTGACTGTAGTGTTAACGTGGGAGGACAGGAACAGATTCTCCAGCTTCTCCAGTGAAACCTAAGCTGTAAATCAGGAACAAAACAGAAGTTGCTGGAAAAGCTCAGCAGGCCTGGTAGCATCTGTGAAGAGAAAACAGAGTTAACGTTTCAGGTCCAGTGGCCCTTCCTCAAAACTAATGGTAACTAGGAAAATGTCAGTTTTTATGCAGAAGATAGGAGGTGGGGAGAGAGCCCAAAGAAAGCGAAGAACAGTTGGACAGAGAAAGGAGTGGATAACGATATGGCTAGGAGGGCGAATAGCTGTTAATGGCTAACAATAGAAAAAACATTGTTAGACTTCTGGTAAAATGGTGACAGAGTAAGTTGCTCCATTCTGAGCTCCAATCTGCTCACCAGTTCCCTTTCCATTTCCTTTCTTTTTCTCTACTTCACTCTGTTGTAATTCTATACCCCCCAACCCCCGCCCTTTTAACTACCTACCTAAAGAGTTGAGAAGGAGTTGGGTCATGACCAGGAACCGCGTGGCAGGAGCTGAAAGCATGGACCGTGTCCTGCAGCGACCTTGGATCGTGTGTGGGCCAGAGTTACAGCTGCAGATCAAGAGTGGGCTGGTTCAGTGGCAAGGGTGGGCCGGAGATGCTGCGGCCTCCCAGGTATCCTCATGTGGACACAGGACTTGGGACTCTGAGATCTGGACTTTTTTTGTTCTTGCTTATCTTTTGGCTCTGTTAAATCTTTTAATTCTGTTTTTTTGTAACGAAGTCGGTGCCAGTGAATGGTGATTTTGTGCACTTTTCGCTGTACTTATGTATTTCTATACAGATTACATGTACAAATAAATCTAATCTAGTTTAAACCAACATTTTCCAAGCTACTATTAGTCCTGAAGAAACGTCACCAGACTGGAAACTTTAACTCTGATTTCTCTTCACAGGTGCTGCCAGACCTGCTGAGCTTTTCCAGCAAGATTCACCGCAAAACAGATTCTAGAAGATTACAACATTATGTTTATGGGGTTATGATGTGTTCCTGAAAAGGATATCATTGCAATGTAGATGAGACAAGACCGAGTTAGCATCTGCAGAGGAAACCCCAAATGCCCAGAAGGACAGCCTAAAGGTGAAGATAGAAGTGCTTGACAAAAAGGAAATGAGCAAGGAAAGAACAACTCTTACAGAATGAATTTGCAGCATGATAGCGGTGCAACATCTTGAAAGTTTAGAGTATGAATCAATCAAAATGGTATAACTGAAGCTCTGAAGAGATCTCACTACTCTATGCAAAACAGCAAAGGGATTTTGCAACAACTTGCAAAAATCTTCACTACCCTGAACGTGAAGAATGGTTGTGGCAAAGTGAAGCTGGATGAAAGCCGCAGCTTTCTAATTACATTTTGAACATTGTTTAGGAAGTACATATGGTTGTGCACATCTTCTATCATTTCAATGGGTACAGAGGAGTATCCATGCTGACAGCATGAGATGGTTAGTGACCTTTCCAGAGTAGAAGTCATCATGGGTAATTAACTAGCTCATGGTTGCAGCAGAACACAAAGGCCCACCAACTGACATGACTAATCCTCTTAGGGCTGTTAGATTATGAGTTCAATTTTCATTAGCTACCTAAAAATTACAGTTATTACTCTCTAACAAATAACACCCCCCAAATTACTCAAAATCTGAAGCCCATGCACTAACCAGAAGATGAACTAACTGTCATAACCCTTTAGAAAGACTGCATCACACTTATGCTGTACTGCAGCGTTAACATAGACTTGCACTGACCTGCACTGAACAATCAGAAACCATGCTCCTTTCCGCACCCCCACCCCCTGACATCAGCAGATGCTTCCCTGGATTGGGTAATTGCTGGTTCCTCCTGAAAGGAACATGCCTAACCTGAAATTATGCCCGAGAACCCCTGCACTTAATTTTAAATCTTCCCCCGTATCTGCTCCTCCCTCTGGCACCTTGCTGCTGGCTCCTCCTGAAAAGAACACATCGAAACTTTATTTTGTTTTGATTAGTGTTGCTAGTGCCTGCTAGTGAGCTATGTCTCTGCAGCTGGCCCAGAGAGAAATGGCCCAGGTTGCTGGGACTTGGAGGACTTCCAGAGACCAGGCACCAGTTCAGCTCCAGGCAGGAGAGCACCCTATTGCGTTGGCACTTTGTGACTTAGCACAAAAGCATGGTCAGACACAGGAGCGACAGCACATTTGTTGGGGGCACTGGGCAAACTAACACAAAAGGCCTTCACAAGTAAAAAGTGCAGCTGCCTTCTAAAGGATTGGAGGACCAGGCATCATGTTCACGCTGTTCCTGATCCAATGGAAAGGCTGAGGAAGAAGTGAAAATCATAAGGAATCATAAAGAATTCAACCAAATCCGGCCCACACACAAGAAAACCCTTATAAACAAAATCAGAAAGTGTGGGAGAAACTCAGCAGGTCTGGCAGCATCTGTGGAGGGAGAAGCCGAGCAAAAGTTTTGAATCATGTATGACCCTTCTGCAGAACTGTAGGTTACTAGAAAATGATGGTTTTTATGCTGTTCATGGTAGGTGGAACAGAGTGTAAGTGTGCTCGGAGCAACAAAAAATACAAAAGCTGTGGTAACAGTGGTTAAAAAAAGGATAGATATGTAAAATAGGTGTAAATGTTACGTGTGAAAGGGAAGAAATGGGTCCCATTGTGCTGAAAGTAAAACAAACAAAATGTAAACAAGACACACCTGGGGAAGGTTGGGCGCTGAAGGAAAAGTGGAGCACAGAGGTCATACTCTGAAGTTGTGGAAGTCAGGCTGTATGTGCATAACTGGGAAATAAAGTGTAGTTCCTCCAGCTTGCTTTGAACTTTGTTGTAATAATGTAGCCAGCCTAGGATGGAAATGTTAACATAGAAGCAAGGAGGTTTATTGAAATGGCAGCAACTGAAAGGTCACAGTCATTTCTATGCTAAGAGTCGTGGTGTTCTGCAAATTATTCATGCAGTCTGTGTTTGATGTTGCCCATGTAAAGGAGACTCCATCATGAGCAGCAACTATAGCAGATAAGATTGAAGGAAGTACGAGTGTTATGAACAGGCTGAACCCCCTTCAAATATATCAAGGAGATAGCCCAGACCCTAACATTTCTTATTTAAAGCTAAGTGTAAGAGATATAATTCACTTGGTTACACTACTTGACTGTAAGCAAAACACACTTTATTTTATTCTACAGTTAAAATTCAAACAAAAGAAAGAAGAATTGGTCTAATTTTAACTCAATTGGATAACTTAACAGAATAATAGATTGTCTAACGACTAAACAGAAACTGTTCCAAAATAGCAAGACCCCATAAACACACCCTTGGTAAAGACAAATTCAGTAAATAGACTGTCTCACATGCAACGTTTCTCAAGTCCAGGAGAAAAGTTCATCAAGAGAAAATTCTGGTAGAGAGAGAAAACTCCAGCCTTTTGCTGTAACAGAGAAAGGTGAAGCTGCTTCCACATCCACTTCAAAAACACTAGCAACTGCTGAAATTAAACTAAAATCCTAGTTCTTTGGGAGCCTGACTCTACCCATTCATGCTGCTTTTACCGTTCTAACTTTGAAAAAAAAACCCAAGGCTTCACAGGTTGTTCAGTGGCTTGGAATAGACCTCTCAACACCTCTGTCCCAACATTTCTTCATAAGAAAAGGACAAAATGTACCTCTTAAAGCCAAAGTATCAACACATAAGTGAAACACTGCTTCTCCTGGAAACTGTGTTTGGATCCTTGGATAACGAGAAGGAAGGAGATAAATGGGCAAGTGTTACACCTTCTGTGTTTACATGAGAAGGTGCCATGGGAATTGAGGAAATGTTAGGAGTTATGAAAGAGTTTACCAAGGTGTCACAGGGGGAATGGTCCAGTGGAATGCTGACAGCTTAGGGAAAGAGAAGATGTGTTTGATGGTGATATCTTGCTGGAGGGCATAGAAATGGTCAAAGATGATCCTTTCATTACAGAAACTGTGGGGTGAAAACTGAGGACAACAAAAACCCTATGTAGGAGGGGAAGGAAGGGGTGTGGGCAGAATTGTGAGAAATGCATTAGGGACGTTTGAGGATCCTCTCAACCACAGCGAGAGGGTATCCTCAGTTGATGAAAAAGGTGGACATGTCAAAGACATCCTGGTGGAAGGTGACATCATTGGAAAAGATACAACAGTGATAGAGACCTGGGAAGATAGAATGGAATCCTTGCAAGTCCTTCCCACATTTTCATTTATTTTACATCTTTCCCTTCTTTATCACCATTATCACTGCCCTTGTCTTTGCTCTGAGTACCCTCACAATCTGTTCCACTTGGTCCTTTCCCAACCTCTGTCAACAGCATGGAAAATAACAATTTCCAGTCCTTTTGAGTTCCTAAGAAGAGAGATACTGGACTCAAAACACTACCTCTCTTTTTCTCTCTCCATAGATGCTGCTAGACCTTTTGGGCTTTACGGCAAATTCTGCTTTTATTTCAATTTCCAGTATTGGCATTACTTTGCTTGTACAAGAAAGTCTTTCAGTGGAGAGACATGTCAGCTGAAGGCATGGAAAGTAGTCCAGTATAAATAGTATTTTCACACTGCACCCAATCTATATTTCCAATAGCAAAAAAGCTACTGAAGCAAAGCGTATTTACAGGTCTGAGTGACAAAGTCAAGATGAAATAGCTGAAAGCCTAATTTCCTTTTGACAGGACAGCTAAACCATTGTTCAAGGTGACCTTTACAGAGACAATGGGAGGAGAAACCTTTAATCCTTTCAACAAAAGACAGCCAACTGGCAGCTTGGGACTTGTACAGAGCAGTTGTCAAATCCATTGTGGGTGGTGTAAGTGAATGGCCAAATGTACTGTCACAACAGCTGTCACATACACACAACTAGTAAGCCTGTTTCTGCATTGCAGGCAATCAGTTAGGAAGTTGTGAACTTACTATTTGCACAAACCACAGATCAACCATTGGTTACAAAGGTCTATGGTATCCTACAGTGGAATTGGAAAAACAACAGGTACAGTGACACCAAGTGACGTATGAGTGACACTTCCCAGAGAAGGAATACTACTCAGAGGAACAGTCAATGATAATGTGCATGCATACTATAATGAAACCAGTGCAATATGAAGACTTGTTGTCAAAGCATGGGTGTAGACTGATGCAAATACTGACTGTCAATTCATGAGAGCAGTTGTGTTCATAGTGGGTAACTTGGGTGGCATACGCTGTAACTTGATAATGTTACAATTTTTTGTAGTATGAGAATGGGAATGTTTGGGCTAGAAATTTGATGCTGTACTAATGTTCCTCCTGACATGCCATATTCATGACCTCTACAATGAAGTACTTACTGCAGAAATCCATTTTTACCATCAGTTCAATAAAAAACATTCTGCAAGCAAGATTTTTGTCCTGGCAGCTCATAACAGCTTATTTTATATCCATTCAGCACAGTTTTAGCCATTCACTTAACCATTCTATTGCTACAGTCCTATCTGTCTTTACCTCAATGGCAAATTTGGATAAGTGGCTTCTTCTCCTGTCATCTAAGTTGTTTATGATTATGGTGAATAATGAAGTGCCCACATAGATTTTTACAGAACATCATGCATCTCATTATCCATATCCTACATCTCCTGTTGCTCAGCCAATTTCTAAACAAGTCAATAATTTGTTTTCAGTTTCACAACTTTAACTAACAGTCTCTTATGAAGGATTCTATCACTCAGATTGTGGCGTAACATATTCGATTATTCAATGTGTGATACAACTCTTGAATTGATAGAACCTTGGAAGATTACACTTGGAAGAAATAGGGCTTTGGCAATATTCTCACTTACTTCCTTTAAAGTTTGTCTGGGAGGGAAGAATGATTAAACTGGAGATGTCATCTGTGATGTTTTTATCCTTGTACTTCACTTTTACAACTTCTTTTACTTCTTCCTACAAGAATGTTAAAAAAAAAAGACATGGTGCATCAATGGCTTTTAAAAATGTTAAGTTCTGAAAGTTGGATTGTTACTTTCTAGATAATAATTCTGCATCAAAAGGTGATTGTAAACATTAAGGTAATGCTTTTCTATTGACAGCTCTTTTGGAATACTGTGTACAATTCTGGTCTCCCCTGTTAGGAAGGGTGTTGTGAAAATTAAAAGGATTTAGAAAAGATTTACAAGCACGTTGCCAGGATTGGAGGCTTTGAGCTATAGGGAGAGGCTAAATAGACTGGGGCTATTTTTCCTGGAGTGTCGGAGACTGAGTGATGACCTAAGAGAGGTTTATAAAATCATGTGGGGCATCGATAGGGTAAATAGGCAAGGTCTTTTCCATGGGGTGGGGGAGTCCAAAGCTAGAGGGCATAGGTTTAAGGTGAGAGGGGAAAGATTGAAAAGGGGCCTAAGGAGCAATTTTTTCATGAAGAAGGTGCTGCGTGTATGGAATGAGCCGCCAGAGGAAGTGGTAAAGGCTGCTACAATTACAAGATTTGAAAACATCTGGATGAGTATATGACTAGGAATGGTTTAGAGGGATATGGGCAAAATTCTGGCAAATAGGACTAGATTTACTTAGGATATCCAATTGGCATGGAATTGTTGGACCGAAGGGTCTATTTCTGTGTTGTACATCTCTATGATGCTATGACAGCAATTATCCAACATATTATGCAACAATTTTCTGTTTCAGAATTAAGGTAACAACCCTCCTCATTACTAAAACTATTACACCAGTTTTTATAGACACTTCCAGGAATCAAGAGTTACATCCTCATCAGTGGTGTGACACTTAGATCCTTTACTTATAAATTCGGTGCCTGATACTACCTCTCTCACTAACACCTGAAGAAGGAGTAAGACTCCAAAAGCTTGTGTTTTCAAATAAACCTGTTGGACTATAACCTGGTGTTTTATGATTTCTGACAACACTGGCACTCCAGATCATTACAGCCTCACAGGCAGAGGTGTAAGGATTATTGATGATGTGATGGATTAGTGATTATCCGGGATATACAGGAATATATTGAGTTTAAAATCACATCAGCCATGATCTTATTGAATGGTGGAGTAGGTTTGAAGGGCTGAGTGACCAGATAAGTTCCTTCTCATACAGCCATATTAGTAGTTATTCAATAAAAATAATGCTAATCATTAGTCTGCTTTTTGTATTGGTATAAACAGCCAATGATATGAATAATAATTTTTTTGCATATATTTGACAAGCTTGTTGGAGGGAATTTTCCACATTATGGGAGGAAGTTTGGGAATGTTCTGAAAACTAAGGTTACAACTCTGATGGTGCCTTGCTCTAGTCTGTCCTTTCCCAGAGTGGGATTGAAGCTGTGTAGGTATTACATTTAACTTGTCTTGTATACACTTAACAAGTGGTTGAGAGTTTTATAATGGCAATTAAGACAGTCATTAACGCTGAATTGTGGATGTCCCAGCCATGGGCCTACACCTCAATATGCCAGAAATCTGCCAAGTCACCAAGGTGAGAGGACAATAAACTGAAGAACTCCAGCCATGATCATTGAGAGGCTGCTGTTCATGTCCTTTGTCTCTCTGACAGTATTTTCACTGCTTCTCGGGTGATTGCAATCATCATGGCAGACACTACGTTCATCTAACAATTCACTCATATTTGGCTGTACTTCCCCACCGACAGCCTTCACCCCGAGCATCCCTATCTCCTACTTCAGTTAAGCGACAAGACCAAAGGCCACAGCCCCATCAAATGCTCCATTGTACGGATGGCTGCACACTAAGATCCAGCTGGAAGAAGGCAGCAGCTACCCACAAGGGCAAACAGACAGTGAATCAATTCTCTCAACATATCTGAGCATCAGTGCCTTATTACAGGGCACTCTGCAGCTACCTGGAACAAGAGTTCATTGTGAGTGAAGCAGGTGGATAAACACTGGCAAAGGTGGCTACAGTGAAGAGCATCACAATGAACCTGCCCCAATTCCCACACCTCTCCCCACCAGACAACCCAACTTCCCAACTGGCTCTTTGTCTCTCTCCAAGTTGTGTGCTGTTTTCTCCTCCAAGGAGATAAAAGAGAGGAATGAGAGTAGTTAGGGTGGCTTGTGAAGAGGAGGGAAGGTAAACATTTATAAAGCACGATTATGAGGAACGGGTGTTGGTGGACAATAGACTAGAGATGAGTATCAGTGTTGTTTGCTCAGATGAGGGAATGCGGTATCTGACAGGAAATTACTGAGCACGTTTGCAGATTGTGTTGACCTGAGGCATGCAGAACAGGAGAATGCTGGATAAGTCAGAATATGGGAATTGGGATTGAATATGTCATGACATGCACTTTTCCCACCATCTTGTCATTCTTGATCTCCCAGTTGGACAACGCACTTTCCTGCTGCTGACTCCCTTGGCCACTGTCTTTGGGAGATCTCATCTCACTATCCCTCGGATCTCACAGCATCCATTTATGTGTTTGCTGCAGCATGTAAAATCCAGGGATAGTGAGCATTTGTTTTTATATCATGCGGCTCCTTTAATTAAAAATCCATCCTTTGACAGGATAGATGTGTCATCCTGCCCTTTGTTCTTAATTAGATAAGGTGGGCTGATAATTGGATTCTCTGTAGCTCTGCTGAAGAGCAATTACTAGCATGTTGTGCAGGGAGTCAGGTTCCAAACTCAGCCACGGTCAAACTATTGCTCCAGAGACTAAGTTACTAATATTCTTTCCAAAATTCATTACATCAAAGTAGTATTCTTGCGTATCAATAATAGGCTATTCTAACAAGATTCAAGGATACATAAATGTTGAAACAAAATATTATTTTCTCAGTTTTTTTCATGTTATTCTTTTATATGGATGTGAAACTTAAATAGTTTCTCAATGTGAGTAATAAAAAAAAGACAAGAGAATATGTTGTCACATTATTTTGCTAAATAGCTAATGAAGATGGAAAACATACACAAAATATGGTGCCTCAGGGAAAGTTAGGCTCCTAATAACTGCAAAAGCTGCAGGTTCATAAGCTATCAGGAGAGTTACTTGTTGCTTTTCATCTGCCCCAAAGTCATTTGCCAAGAAAGGATAACACATTCTTTCCACATATGGGCCCAATCTTCGATGGCAGGATTGAACAAGTTAAACTTCCAAATAATGGTATTGATGCCAGAAGTGTTTACCCTAACTCAAAAACAGCTGGTGTGAATGAATTTCTTCAGGAGCATGCTTTTCTCTCATCGCCACTGAAATAACTCCACAGAGACTGGTATCCTGTCACTAGTTCACCCTTTATTTAAACTTGGTAAGTCCCTGATGTGATCCAACTTCCTCAGAGCCAGCTTTCAGAGTGAACAGAACCTCTGACACTCTTGTTTACATCTATGAGGTCTACCTGGCTGACCTTGTTATTATCACTACACTCCCAATGTATTCACATCCATCCATTAGTGCAGTAACCAAAGCAGTACAAAGTACTCCAGATGTAGTCACGCTGATGCCCTGTATAATTCAACCATAACGTCACTACCCGTGCATTCAATGCCCCTCACAATAAACCATAACATTCTATTACCTTTCCTGATTACTTGTTGTACCTACACATTAACCTTCTGTGATTCATGCACCGGGACAACCAGATGTCTTGCATCTCAGAGCTCTGCAACTTTTCAGCATTTAAATAAGATGCTTCCTTTTATTCCTTTTGCCAAAATGGCCAATTTCACATTTTCCTACATTATACACTATTTGCCAGATCTTTGTCCACTCACTTAATGTATTTGTATGCCTTCACAGTTTCCTAATGTCCTTTTCACAACTTTTTACTACCTACCTTTGAGTCATCATCATATTTAGTTATCGCAACTTTAGACCCTTCATCCAAAACATTTATATAAAATGTAAAGATTTGAAGCTCCAGCTCCAATCTCAGTGGCACACCACTTGTGACTTCTAGCCAGAATGAAAAAGACTCACTTATTCCTTCTTTCTGCCTCCTGTTAGCAAGCCAATCTTCTATCCAGGCCAAGATGTTATCCCCTAGTCTATCAGGTTTTATTTTCCACATAAACGTTCGATGTGGGACTTTATCAACTAGCTTCTGGAAATCTTAGTATAGTACATCCATGGTTCCCTTTATCTACAGTACAAATTAATTCTTCAAAGACTCCTATAAATTAGTTAAAAATGATTTATCGTTGTCAAAACCATGTGCCTGATTACCTTGAACTTATCCAGGTTCTAATGTCTTTAATAATAGCTTCAACTATTTCCCCTATGACCAGTGGTATGGTAAATGGCCAGTACTTTTGGTTTTCTGCCTCTCTCTCCTTTTCAATAAAGAAATTGCCTTTCTTTTCCAATCTAGAGGAACCTTCTCTTAATCTAGTGAGTTTTGGAAAATTAAAACCAACTAGTTCACTGGCTACTTCTATCAAAATTCTAGGATGGAATTGATTAGGAACTGGGGACTTGTCAATTTGCAGTTCCAACAATTTATGCAGTAGAACTTCCCTGGTAATTGTAATTTTCCTGTGTTTCTTTTTTTCATTTTTTGATTTACAACTATTTCCAGGATATTATTTGTATGTTCTCCAGTGAAGACTAATATAAAATATCTGCTCACTTTAACTGTCATCTCTTGATCTTCTATTACTAATTTCCCAGAGTCATTTTCTATAGGACCAATTCTTACTTTGTTGGCTGTTCGCTTTTTTAAGTATCTGAAGAAACTTTTCCTATCTGTTTTTATATTCCTGGTTAACTTTTTCACCTGTTGTAAATTTTCCCTCCTTAAGAATCTTTTATTATTTCTTTCTTTTTTTTGATAGTCCATCCAATTTTTTGATCTGCCACCTAGCTTTGCAGAATTACGCATCCTTTCTTTGTGTTTGATACTATTTTTGACCATTTTGGTTAACCACAGATGGTGGGTCTATCCCTTAGAACTTTTTTTTATTTTGGAATGTATCTGTTCTGCATTTCCTGGACCAGCCACTTTAATTTTTGCCACTGCATCTCTAATGACCTATCCCATAACCTAAATTGTCAGTTCACTTTTACTAGCCTTGCTTTCATATCCTCATAATTACCCTTGATAAAATTCAAAATAGTCTCAGACTCATACTTAAGCTGTACGTAAAACTCAATTATGTTATACTCGCTGCTACCCTCAGATGCTTTCACTATGAGGTCAGTAATTATTCCTATCTCGTTTGTCAAAACCACACTAGTATAGCCAGCTCTCTGGTTTGTGCCATAACATTTAATAACTTCCTCATCTAGGTTAGATTTTCCCATCTGATTTTTCCAATCTTTATGTTGGTTAAAATCATTGCACCCTTTTGACAAGGTCCCATTATTTCTTCCTTGATGCCATGTCCTGCCATATGATTACTGCTAGGGCCCTGTAATCAACTTCCACAACTGACCTCTTGCCTTTCTCATTCGTCATCTCTACCCGCAATGCTTCTTTATCCTGGTTTCCTGATTTAGATCATCTTTCTTTGTTGTACTAATCTCTCCTTTGATTAACAGAGTCCTACTCCGCTCTTTTCTAGCTTCTTGTCTGTCCTAAATGTCTCACACTCATCGATATTCAGGTCTCAATCTAGGTCATCCTGTAGCTGCATCTCTGTAATGGACACTAGATTGTACTTACCTATCTCAGTTTGTACTACTAGTGCATGTTTTGTTTTGAATGCTGTGTGCATTCAAATGCAGTGCCTTAAATTTGTCTTTTTACTGTTTTTGTAACTGTTGTATCTAGTTGTATCTGTTCATTTAGTTTCAGATCTGCAATCGCTGTCCCTTCCTGTCATTGTCTGTTTACTATTTCCCAAATGTGCTTTCTCCCTCTGTTGCTTTTTCCCATTCTTTGATTCACCACAACTTTTCAAATATGGGCCCTTGCCCCCCAACTATTTTGTTAAAAACCCATTGTACTTCTCCAGTCATGCAGTGTGCAACTGATGATAGTGATTGATACACGTGGAAAATAAAGTACAACGTACATTAATGTAAAATTCTCCAATGCTGACTACTTCACAATTCTTTTAAGCAAATGCAACGTGAAACCATGTGGCATAACTAATCAGAATTTGATTTTTGCTGTGAAGCAATACAAACTGGGAGACTCCAGGCCATGTAGGCTCAGTTGTTTGAGCTGTTGGTGGCTATCACACCTCCACAGGCAGCTTGCCTGAATGCTGAATTAAATTTCAGACAACCTGCCTTCATCAGAAATGGTCCACAGAGAAGACCCAGAGGGGAGCGTATTAACAGTGGAGCAGGATTCAGCATTAGTCACTGGTCAATAGGTTCTCAGGAGGGCTATAGGAGGATAAGGGGCACTGGTGTTTTAGCACAGATGGCAGCAGCAGCTGTAGAGTTCCTAGTATATCCCGTCTGCTTTATTCAGCATAAACTAATTTAAAAGAAAAGGTCTTAAACTGGCCTGGCATATTCAAGGGAGTTAACACTTGTCTTAAGGTAACTGCTAGAGATACCTGAAAAATGGTCTGATCCTATTATGGGAGTGACATTTATCTGGATTCTTTGAGGGAAAAGTATTGTTCCTACAATGGTCTTCATTGCCCTGTTCATCACTGCAAAAGGAATTCAACAAAATCCTATTATAAATCCCCAGTGTGTGGAATCCATCCAGTTTTTTTTTTACAAATTAATCTCTGAGTGAGTCAGAATGAACATTGTGGCATTTATGTAACATTTAAATTTAAGTTCAATTTTCTGCTGTGTTAAGTAACTGATTTTCGCAAGGCAGATCATTTCCTCATCAACATAATGCTTGAGTGACTAGTTCGAAAATACATACGCTAGAATTTTTCCAGTTTGACAAGGATGGGTTCTAATGTGTACAGGATGGGCAAGTTCTGTAAATTGACAATGGTTGGGAGACTGACATCTTAGATACATAAAAGCATAGAAAATATGTCATCTATTTGTCCATCTACCCAACTTCTCCAGAACCCCCAAAGCCTCCTTTGCATCACCTGAAAACTCATCATCCCAACTACCTTTGTAATTATCAGCAAACTTAGAAATATTGCATTCAATTCCCTCATCCAAGTAATTTATACATATATATTGTAAATAGCTGGAGCCCGAGCACTGATCCCAACTGTATACCTCATGTCATTGCCTGCCACCTGAAAAAGATCCATATTTCTAGTCTATCGATTAATTAATTCCAGCAAATTACCCACAATCAATTTGTCGACTAGCCTCTTTTGTGGGACCTTATCAAAAGCCTTTTTGAAATTCAAATGCATTCCATCCACTGATACTCCCTTATCTATTCTGCTAGCTATATCCTCAAAAAACTCCAGAAGATTAGTAAAGCATGATTTCCCTTTCATATGCTGATTTTGTCGAGTCCTGTACAGGCTTTCAAAATGTTCAGTTATCATGTTTCATATTACAGACTCTTGTACTTTCCCTTTGACTGAAGTTAGGCTGATTGGTCTGTCATTTTTCCTACTTCCTCTCTTCTTAAGAAGTGGGGTTATGTTTGCCATCCTCCAATTTGCAAGAATGACTCCATAGAACTTTGGAAGATGACCACAATTGATCCAATATTTCCAGGGCCACTTCCTTCAGCACTCTGGGATGTAGATTATTTAATGGTATCAGGCCCCAGTGATTTGTCAACAGCTATCACCATTAATTGCTCTCGTACCACATTTTTTAAACTAATAGCGATTTCCTTCAATTCCTCCCTCTTGCTAGACCATTACTTCCAGAATATTGCTGGGAAATTATTTGTGTCATCTTTTGAAAAGAAAGAACCATAATATCTGTTCAATTATTTTGCTGTTTCTTTGTTCCCCATCATAATTTCCTCAGGTTCTGATAGCAAGAGACCGATATGTGTCTTTTACTGTAATCTCTTCACATGTTTATAGAAGGTTTTACAATCAGGTTTATGTTCTCTTTAAGTTTAATGACATACTCTATTTTCCCCCTCTTGATCAACCTTTTTTGTGTAATTTTGCTGAATTTTACATGGTCCCAATTCTTAGGCTTGCTGCTTTATCTGGCAATATTATATATAGAGTCATTGAGTCATAGGGACATGCAGCACAGAAACAGACCCTTCGGTCCAACTCATCCATGCCAACCAGACATCCTAAATAAATCTAGTCCCATGGGCCAGCATTTGGCCCATATTCCTCCAACCCTTTCCTATTCACATATACATCCAGGTGCCTTTTAAATCTTGTAATTGTACCAGCCTCCACCACTTTCATTGGCAGCTCATTCCACACATGCACCATCTGCATGATAAAGTTGCCCCTTAGGTCCCTTTTAAATCTTTCTCCTCTCATCTTAAACCTATGGCCTCTAGTTTTGGACCCACACATCCCAGGGAAAAGACCTTGCCTATTTACCCTATCGATGCACCCCATGATTGTATAAACCTCTATAAAGTCACCCTTCAGCCTCCAACGCTACAGGGAAAATAGCCCCAGTCCAAAATTCATGATCACAAGTTCAGAGCT
The DNA here is from genome assembly GCA_024137785.1 of Ginglymostoma cirratum. Lineage (NCBI taxonomy): Eukaryota > Metazoa > Chordata > Chondrichthyes > Orectolobiformes > Ginglymostomatidae > Ginglymostoma > Ginglymostoma cirratum. Next base: position 54,525,976 of record JAHRHZ010000012.1, read on the forward strand.
CCATTGTGATCATGTATTAATTTTATTAAATATTGAATGTATTTATTTATATCACTCCCTTCTGATATTGCTGCCTTGAAATTTTGAGGAAATGAGTACCTAACGGGTATAAAGTATACTACTTGTGCTTCTTATGAATTGTACTCTGCCTCTCACTAAAATAGTTGTATCTCGTGATTATGCTCCCAACTCGTGGTCATTCAAAATTAGTCATATCTTGGAGTGAAACCTGTCTTGACAGACCTTACACAAAACACAAACTATTTTACATTATAGCAGACTAGAATAATCCCATTACATATATCAGAAAGAAATATTCAACCCTTTTACACCTGCTGCAACCTTCCAGACCTTTAAACCTCATCCCACTGGTGCAGTCTAACTTTTGATAAATTTCTGTGCATTCATTCAATGCTATTAGTTAATGGCACTCCCGGAGACCCCTAAAACAGATTGTGCACTCCACTCATCTGTAACTTAACATAGGTTGCCTAAACACCTCTCTGCAATAACCTTAATAGGTTTCATCTTCTTTGATATCTCACAGGCTTATGCTTCTGGACATTTCCTCCTGCTAATATCTATGCTTTTTGGGGCCGCTCCCTGACCTTTGCTGCTTGAAGATCTCTACTTGTCTCTCTCTTTCCCCTCTTTACCTTTTTCTCTCTCTGTGCCTGCCCTTTTTGCACTCGCAGCCCTTTTCGCGCTTTTTTTCTTTCCTCTGTTGCAATCTTTTTCTCCGCTCCCACCTTTTCTCTGCGGTCTGTCAACTCGCTCATCTTGAAGATGTACCATGAGGACTTTTAGAGGTTGGCATTTTGGTTGCTGATGTCTGTAGATGTGGCATAAATTTGGGGCGGCGCGGTGGCTCAGTGGCTAGCACTGCTGCCTCACAGCACCAGGGATCTGGGTTTGATTCCACCCTCAGGTAACTGTCTATGTGGAGTTTGCACATTCTCCCCGTGCCTACGTGGGTTTTCTCCAGGTGCTCCAGTTTGCTCCCACAGACCAAAGATGTGCTGATTAGATGGATTGGCTATGCTAAATTGCCCATAGTGTCTCAGATAGGAAGTGTAGGGGGTGGGTATGGGTGAGATGCTCTTCACAGGTGTGGGCTTGATGGGCCAAATGGCCAGTTTCTACAGTGTGGGGATTCTATGATTCTATTCAGCCTCTCCCTATAGCTCAAACCCTCCTACCCTGGCAACATCCTTGTAAATCTTTTCTGCACCCTTTCAAGTTTTACAACATCCTTCCTATAGTAGGGAGACCACAACTGCACACAGTATTTCAAAAGTGGCCTAACCAATGTCCTGTACAGCCGCAACATGACCTCCCACTGCTTTACTCAATGCACTGACCAATAAAGGCAGCATACCAAACACTTTCTTCACTATCCTGTCTACCTGCAACTCTACTTTCAAGGACCTAAGAACCTGCACTCCAAGGTCTCTTTGTTCAGCAACACTCCCCAGGACATTATTGTCTCTGAATTCTCGCTATTTCATTTTTGAAGGCTTCCCATTTTCCAGCCGTCCCTTTAACTGTGAACGTCTGTCCCCAGTCACCTTTTGAAAATTCTTGCCTAATACTGTCAAAGTAGGCCTTCCTCCAATTTGGAATTTTAACTTTGTATCTGGTCTATCCTTTCCATTGCTATTTTATAACTAATAGAATTATAGTCACTGACCTCAAAGTGCCCCTGCCCCCACCATCCCCGCACTCACGCTCCCCCCGCCCCCACAACTGACACCTCAGTCACCTGCCCTGCCTTATTTCCCAAGAATAAGTCGAGTTTTGCACCTTCTACAGCAGGAACATCCACATACTGAATCAGAAAATTTTCTTGTACACACTTAACAAATTCCTCTCCATCCAAGCCCTTAACACTATGGCAGTCCCCGTCTATGTTTGCAAAGTTAAAATCCCTTAACATTACTGTCATATTATTCTCACTGATAACTGAGAGCTCCTTACAAACATGTTTCTCAATTTCCTGCTGATTACTGGGGGCATCAATAACACAATCCCAGGAAGGTGATCATCCCTTTCTTATTTCTTAGTTCCACCTAAGTAACTTCCTTGGACATATTCCCAGGAATATCCTCCCTAAGTACAGCCGTAATGTTATCCCTAACCAAAACGGCATTCCCCCTCCTCTCTTGCCCTGCTTGCTATCCATCCTATAGCATCTATACCCTGGAACATAAAGTTGCCAGCCCTGTCCATCCCTGAGCCACATCTCTGTAATTACTATGATATCCCAGTCCCATGAGTTCATCTGCCTTACCTGTTAGGTCTCTTGCATTGAAACAAATGCAGTTTAATTTATCAGTCCCACCTTGTTCCTGCTTGCCCTGACTGTTTGACTCACTCCTTTTCACAACTGTACCAATCTCAGACTGATCTTTTTCCCTACAATCTCTGTGGGTCCCACCTCCCCAACCCCTAGTTTAAATCCTCCCAAGCAACTCAAACAATCTCCCTGCCAGTGTTTTTGTCCCCTTCCAATTCAGGCACAATCCGTCCTTGTTATAGATGTCACTTCTACCCCAGAAGACATTCCAATGATCCAAAAATGTAAATCCTTCTCCCCTGCTCCAGATTCTTACCCACACATTCATCTGCTCTATCCTCCTATTCCTACCCTCACTAGTTTCTGGCACCAGGAATAATCCAGATATTACTACCCTCCAGGACCTCTTTTTTAAATTCCTGCCTAACTTAATATACTATCTTCTCTGAATCTCATCCTTTTCTCTTGTTAATTCCAATGTGTACAACCACCTTCTGTTGGTCCGTCTCCTCTTTGAGAATATTCTGCACCCTGTCCGAAATATCCTTGATCCTGGCACCAGGGAGGCAACACACCGTTCTGATGTCTCGCTGTCGGCTGCAGAAATGTCCGTCTGTGCCTCTGACAAGATCACAACCGATTGCTTGGAACTTGACAGACTCCTCGTTACATTACAGCCAATCTTGGTACCAGAAGCCTGGCTGTCAGTATTACATTCTCCTGAGAGTCCATCACCCCCTACATTTTCCAAAACAGCATACCTGTTTGAGATGGGGATGGCTACAGGAGACTCCTGCTCTAGAGATAGTGATCCAACTGATCCAACGCATCATCCTCCGACACTTCCGCCATCTGCAATCCAACCCCACGACCAAAGACATTTTTCCCTCCCCACCCTTATCTGCTTTCCAGAGGGACCACTCTCTCCGTGACTCCCTTGTCCGCTCCACACTCCCCTCCAGCCCCACCACTCCCTGGCAGTTTTCCCTGCAACCACAAGAAGTGCTACACCTGCCCCCACACCTCCCCCCTCACCCCCATCCCAGGCCCCAAGAAGACCTTCCACATCAAACAGATGTTCACCTGCACATCTGCTAATGTGGTATACTGTATCTGCTGTTCCCATTGTGGCCTCCTCTACATCGGGGAAACCAAGCGGAGGCTTGGGGATCGCTTTGTGGAACACCTACACTTGGTTCGCACCAAACAACTGTACCTCCCAGTCGCGAACTATTTCAACTGCCCCTCCCACTCCTTGGACGATATGTCCATCCTGGGCCTCCTGCAGTGCCACAATGATGTCACCCGAAAGTTGCAGGAACAGCATCTCATATTTCGCTTGGGAACACTGTAGCCCAATAGTATCAATGTGGACTTCACAAGCTTCAAAATCTCCCCTCCCCCAACCACATCCCAAAACCAGCCTAGCTCGTACCTGCCTCCCTAACCTGTCCTCCCACTTATCCCCTCCTCCCACCTCAAGCCCCACCCCCATCTCCTACCTACGAGCCTCATCCTGCCTCCTTGACCTGTCCGTCCTCCCTGGACTGATGTATCCCCTCCCTAATTCCCCACCTGCACTCACCTTTACTGGCTCCAACCCTGCCTCCTTGACCTGTCTGTCTCCTCTCCACCTATCTTCTCCTTTATCCATTTTCTATCCGCCTCCCCCTTTCTCCTCATTTATTTCAGAATCCCCTTCCCCTCCCCCATTTCTGAAGAAGGGTCTAGGCCCGAAACGTCAGCTTTCCTGCTCCTCTGATGCTGCTTGGCCTGCTGTGTTCATCCAGCTTTACACGTTGTTGTCTCAGACTCCTGCAATACCTGCCTCCCTCCCCTAGCTATCCTGCAGGTTACCCATCTCCCTGACTGCAGCTTCAGTTTATCTCCCTACCTGCAACTGCCATCGATCAAACCCCTAACTCCTGTAAATTCCTCATTGTTTCTAACTGCCACTCCAACTGACCCATGTGATCTGATAGGATTCACAACTCAGCACACTTCCTGCAGACATAATCATCAGTAACATGGAAATAGTCTCCATTCTCCCACATCTGACATGAAGAGCACATCACTCTACTAAATGTCATCTTCGCACCTTAACAATCTACACACCCAGAAAATCGCACAGTCTTACTGCTCTAAAAAAAATCACTGCTCCAGGCTAACTTGTTACCTATGTTTTATATTTTTAAAGTTTAACCTAGAGACAGATATTAAAAAAAATCAAAAAGGAACCCACTCTACTCACTACTGTAGATTTACAAAACAAAACAGTAAGGTTACACTTTAAAAAGCCACTTAGTTATTCACCTGCTATGAGTTTCCCCATACAGGTTTCTTCAAGGTCAGTTGTGAATTTTGCTGTTTGTTCATATTTCTTGGACGACTCCAAAATCCAGACGTACTTGAAATCAAACAGCAGAACTGTGCAGATTTACTTCTGGGTCAAACACTAGTGTGGGTTTATTTCTCTGTTTGATTCACTTTCCATGTGGTCACTACCTTGGTCTCTCTTCCTCCTTTTTAAAGAGCCATTGTTTTGATTTTTTCTTCCCCAAAGTTTTCTTCCCCAAAACAATGCAACGGTTTATAAAACAGTAATTATTGCTCCTAGAATTTGGGCAAATCAGTTCCAACACTGAAAGTACCTCAAAAAAGGAGTAGCTCTTACAGTCACAATTTTTTTTTCCTGCCTGTCTCTCCTTTGGACGTACTGCTAATGTCTATTTTCTTTTGTATGCCATAATTGAGGCAACTTCCTTTTTTGACTTTTGTGCCAGGTAGGAATAAATAATTGAATAATTGTTGTAATTCATGCATATGTTCCTTAAGCATTAGCCTTGCATATTTACTGTTAACTCCTTTAGTAAGGTTCCCCAATCCATCATTGCCAACTCACCCCTCATAGTTCCTTTTATTTATATTCATTGCCCTAGTTTGGGATTCAACTTTTTGCTCTCCAGTTTAATGAACAAGTCTGTAATTTTAATGGTTGCTCTTTGGACCCTGAACAAGATTTTTAGTTAATACTTTCTCATTGCCCAATACCCAGGTTAGGATAGCCGCTCTCCAGTTGATTACTCAAAGTATTGGTCTATTAAAAAGGTCACATAGGGGCGTTCTGTTCCACAGAATCATTGCCAGTTTGTTTGTCCAATCGAAATGGAGATTGAAGCCCCCCCCCCCCCGCCCCAATGATTACAGTAGTAACCTGTCTTACGGGGCTTTTTCGTGCCTTCTCTGCTACATTTTCGGGGCCCAACCAACAAATTATGTCCCTTGATAACAAGCATGGGGCTGGATGAACACAGCAGGTCAAGCAGCATCATAGGAGCAGGAAAACTCGACGTTTCGGGCCTAAACCCTTCATCAGAAATGGGGGAGGGGGAGAGGGTTCTGAAATAAATAGGGAGAGAGGGGGAGGCGGATAGAAGATGGATAGAGGAGAGGATAGGTGGAGAGGAGACAGACAAGTCGAAGAGGCGGGGATGGAGCCAGTAAAGGTGAGTGTAGGTAGGGGGGTAGGGAGGAGATAGGTCAGTCCAGGGAGGACGGACAGGTCAAGGGGGCGGGATGATGTTAGTAGATAAGAGATGGGG
>JAHRHZ010000012.1:54532700-54554728 GCA_024137785.1 Ginglymostoma cirratum
CCCCCCTACCTACACTCCCCTTTACTGGCTCCATCCCCGCCTCTTCGACTTGTCTGCCTCCTCTCCACCTATCCTCTCCTCTATCCATCTTCTATCTGCCTCCCCCTCTCTCCCTATTTATTTCAGAACCCTCTTCCCCGCCCCCATTTCTGATGAAGGGTTTAGGCCCGAAACGTCAAGTTTTCCTGCTCCTATGATGCTGCTTGACCTGCTGTGCTCATCCAGCCCCATGCTTGTTATCTCGGATTCTCCAGCATCTGCAGGACCTTTTATCTCTGATACAAATTCTGTCCCTTGGCGTTTCTTATCTCCATGCATAGAGATTCCACATCATGGCTATTCCAGCCAAAACCTTTCCTCACTTTTGCATTGTTTTTATGCCTTTACTATCAAATTCATCCCATCTCCTCCCTCGATTAATCGCATTGACTTCTGATTTTCCCCGGGTGGGACTCACGTGGAGTCGTGAACCCTCTTGGATTTGTTAGGTCAGTAGTTAAGAAATGGTTGAGGTTTTTCTGACAGTAAATAAGATGGTGGATACACAAAATGACAGCAACCGCTCCGGATGAGCAATTAAATCCTGCGATCTGTCAATTGCTGTCTGAAACAGTTGCGTGTTAGCATGGTTAGGGACGAATGAGAAGGGATCATTCGCCAAACACAAAAATGTTTTAAAAGTGATGAACTATAAGGATTACTTCTTAGGCCAGTGCAGTTCTACAAAACTCTTAACATCTTGAAACAATCTTGTCGTTGCAATAAAAGATGAGAATAAAGCTAGCAAAGGGTTTGAAAATATTTGTTATAGGTAGTTTACGAGCTGATCATACACCGCACATCAGTTAGCCCTGCCCTTTGGATTAAAATAATACAAAATTCCACCATCCTCAAACATGAACACTTGCCAAACACGTTTTCATAGAGACGGTGGATTTTAACGAGGAACCTATCTGTTCATTATTTGATGTTTGTGTTTTGTAAGACATCACTCAATAGGCTAACATCTGACAGGTTGTAAGCGCTGGGGCTGGAGAACCTTTCCCTGGCTTACAGAAACCTTGTAAACATGATAGCAGAGCGCTTTCCGCACAGATCCCCTCATGGGTAATACATGCTATTTTCCTCCTATCTGCGGTCTACATTTTACTCCCACGTATTTGCATTTCCTTACAATTCCAGATGAGCCTCTGATCTGTAAATAATAAAACGACAGCGTTATTTTATTGATGATTTGAGTCGATGTAAATATTCAAAAAGTTTGGAGCTTTCCGCATCTGTGCGCAGCGCTGGAGCAGGAGTTGCGGACTGCCCTATATGGGGTGGCGGGGGGAGAGCAAGGTGCGAGAGACAGGGAGAGATTGAGCTCCCGGGCAGTCATTTGCGGTATGTGCCCTCCTCTCTCCTCTCTCATTGCCTGAAGCTGCTCGGTGGTGGTGGGACAGTGCCTCAGGGCAACAACACACTGACTGAGATCTGTCAGAGCCGCTCTGCTCTGTGATCGCTGTGGGACGCCTCTGGGTTGACTCACCGTCTTGGGCTTTAACTTTGGGTGGTTTCGGATCATCCGTGTGCTCAAGCAACAGCTAAGGAATAGAGAGATACGGTCTCAGTGTGTGTTCACGGCTACAGAGCAGAAGCGGAGTTCCTGGCGCTCGGTGCAGCAGGCGGTGGAGCTGAAACCCTTTATTCCGGAGTCTGAGCCAGCACTGACCTGGGGACAACTATTGCAGGTAAGACCATGTCTCCAAAACCTGGCCATAACTTCCAGTAGCAACTTGTTGAGGGTCACTCTGACAGACACGATACTAGTGCAGAAACCCCATCAATTCATCTCGCACACACATATCCCGGCGGGGAACGGGATTGTTAAAAGTCAAGCACCATTATGGACTTTAGAAGCGACACCTGCACTATGAAGGATCCAGCAATGACAAAGGACAGTTCCCAGTCGACTCTCCGGTTTTCATTTTTCTTAATTTTGCGGGTTACCAGCCTCAAGGCAAAGCCTCCTTGCACTGGGGGGTTTGTACCGAAACCAGCTTCGGCACCTCCGGTTTCAGGCAGTTCACAAGCCCATCGTTCGCCTGACGTAATATTTCTTCGGTTTACGGGTCGCTTGTACAATGGAGAACAACATCTTGCCCAATGTCATCAGCTTCAAACCCTTGCCTCAGCTTTTCGATCACTCGGTCTCTTTCTCCGGGAAGTGTGAAGTGAATTCAGATTGGAAGCCAGCATGAGTTCGCACTTCTGCAGAACTGAATGCCCCACAAAACATGAGGTCATTGTGAAAACGCATGCAGTTAGGATATTTTCAACTATTTAAAATTAGAACTATGTTTGTGTTATTGACATGGCAAACATTAATACAGGTGAATGTCTTGTAAATAGGTTCAAATGGATTCACTCAGAATGGTAATCGATAAGATATACATTAGTTGACAGGATGGGTTGTGTCCTGTCAATTGTCGACAGGCTTGGGATCTTTTGCATTTATTGTGTTGGTCACTCTTCAGATGACTCTATTTTTAACACTTGCTTTAGTATCTTCAGTGAAGACTCCTATCCTGATTTACTAGGTTAATTGTGGCTTAGTATTGGATAGACACAATGATTCACATTATTCTTTACAGTTTTTTGGGTTCATCTGGAGTAGGTTTGAATTCAAACTTTGTGAGTTTGTCATTCAATTGCACAGCTACCTAATAATTCAACACAGTCTGCTGTGTGCATGATTGATCATTCCTTGTCAGAAGTCTGCTGAAAACCATAACAACAGTTGTGGTGAACAGGCAAGAAAATAGTGTTGAATCCACAGTGAGATCAGCCATGGTGCTATTTAACGAAAAAGCAGGTTCAAAGGGCTGATTGGCCTACTGCTGCTCCAAATTCTTATAAACTCTTATGCAATCAGGCCCCTTTCTAGGTACCTAGGCAAATGCAGAATGAATATTGAAAAAAAGGGATCATCGAAGTGTTCTGAGACAAGGGATTTGCTGCTTAGGGTTTAAAAGTACAGATGCTTCTGCCCTCTCAGCATTAATCTCCTGAAGGCTAAGAGTGGACATATGAGCTTGTGCACTCTGAGATTTCACAGGGGAGAATATTTCAACAGGAATACCAAACAATATAAACAGGAATACTGACTAAAACGAGAACAGTTTGGAGAGGAACTGAGTGAAACTCAGTGTGAGAGATGCAGGCACAATGGTAGTGTTACTGGGCAAGTAATACAGAATGCCCAACTAATATTCTGAGATTGTAGATTTAATCCCACCATGGCAGATGGTGAAATTTGAACTCAATGATAATCCAGAACAGGAAAAAAGCTCACTTAATGGTGACCAGTAACCAATGCTGTAAAAAGCCTTCTAGTTCCTTAATGCCCTTTAGGGATGGAATTCTGCTAACCTTGCCAGGTCTAGATGTGAGTCCAGACCCTTAACAACATGGCTGCCTCTTAACTGCCCACTAGGTAATGAAGGATGGATAATAAATGCTGACCAGGCTAATAATACCCACATCCCATGAATGAGTGCTAAACTAAACATACGATAACCATCAGACATGCAATCAATCCTTTGGGTATTTTCAAATCAAAAGCTTTTCATAATTTCCAAATTGCTGCATGAAAAACAATGTGCCCCTTTTTCAAGATTTAGTCATTCTTTCTGGCTTTCTTTAATAAACAATATGTTTGTTTCTTATTCAAAGGTATTTCATGCAACTGTTCACACTTAAACATGTTTGCATGACATTTGCATTTATAAATTTGTCAGCTGTGATTCCTTTTGCCTCTCTAGATATTGACTGTGGCTCATTTGAGTGCACTTTTCCTTTTGAGTCTCAGGGATGTGGATTCAGAGTCCCTTCCAGGGACTAAGAGTACAAAAGTGTAGGCTAGCCCTCTGATTTTTTTTAGTCATTCATGGGGTGTTGGTGCTGCTGGTTGAGCCAGCATTTATTATTCATTATTAGTTGCCCTTGAGAAGGTAGTGGTGAACTGCCTTCTTGAACTGCTGCAGTCCATTGGAATAGATATGCCCACAATGCCACTGGGGAGGAACTTCCAGGAGTTTGCCCTAGTGATGCTGAAGGAACAGTTATATATATATTTCCAAGTCAGGAAGGTGAGTCGCTTGGAGGGGAATTTGCAGGTGGTATGTTCCTGTGTATCTGCTGTCCTTGTCCTTCTAGATAGTAGTGGCCATGTGAGTGAAAGGTGCTAAGGAGCCTTGGTTAATTTCTGCTATGCATCATGTAGATGGTACACACTGCTGCTGTTGAGGGTCAGTGGTGGAGTGACTGAGTATTTATGGATGTAATGTCAATCAAGCAGACTGCTTTGTCCTGGATGATATCAACCTTCTTGAGTGTTGTTGGGGCTGCACCATTCCAGGCAAGTGGGGAGTATTCCATCACACTCCTGACATGTACCTTATAGACGGTGGACACGTTTTGGGGAGTCAGGAGGTGAGTTAATCACTGCAGGATTCTTAGCCTCTGACCTGCTCTTACAGCAACACTGTTTATGTGGCTAAACCAGTTTCTGGTCAATGGTGTGAAACTGTAAACTTCAAAACTTTAATAACTGTTCTGGGATTGAAAGAATGCAGCATCGATGGAGCCCCAGCATCGAGTGTACTCTCAGAGGTTCTGTTTTTCTGGATGAGATGTAATGTTGGTGTTAGGCCTTGTCTGCCATGGCATGTAGCAATACATAATTTCAAAGAAGAGTAAGAGTCATACAATCATACAGCACAGAAACAGGCCCTTGGGCCCAACTTATCCATGCCGACCAATTATCCGAAACTGATCTAGTCACATTTGCCAGCATTTGGCCCATATCCCTCTAAATGCTTCCTATTCATTTGCCTGTCTAAATGTCTTCAAATGTTGTAATTATACCCACCTCTAACACTTACCTTTGCAGCTTGCTTCATATACACACCACCCTCATGTAAAAAGGTTGCCCATCAGGTCCCTTTTAAATCTTTCTCCTCCCTTTAACCTTATGGCCTCTAGTTTTGAACTCCCCTTCCCTGGGGTAAAGACCTTGGCTATTCACCTTATCTTTGCCCCTTGTGATTTTATAAACTTCTATAATGTCAACCCCCAGTGTCCTAAGCACCAGGGAAAAAGACCCAGCCTATCCAGCCTCTCCATGTAAGTCAAACCTTCCAGTCTTGGTAAGATCTTTGTCAGTCATTTTTGCACCTTCTTCAATTTAATAACATCCTTCCTACAGCAGGGCAACTAGAATTGTATGGAGTATTCCAAATGTGGCCATACCAATGTCTTCTACAGCTGTAACAAGACATTCCAACTCCCATATTTAATGTTCTGACTGATGAAGGCAAGTGTGCCAAATGTTTCCTTGATGACCTGGTGGTATTTATTCCTTAATGCAACAAAGACAGACTATCTAGCTGTATTACATTCCAATTTTGCAATATTTCAGTGTGTAAATCTGCTGCTGCCTTACCTGTGTTGCAACAGTGACTTCAAAAGTACGACATTATAAAACGCTTTAGGGATGTGCTGTGGTTGTGAAAGGTGCTATATAAGTGCAGACCTTTGATGTTTAAACAGATGCTTTTGAGAAAGAAACCATATGATAGCAGTGATTAACATTCTGGATTGACCTTCAAGGCATTTGCTGGTAAGTCAGAACTGTTTCTTTTAATATTCAGTTTACAATTGATTAGCTTTCTTCTGTAAGCCAGCGGCATGAATTTAGGATCAGTTCCTTCCTGTTTTGATGTGTTCTTTATCTATTTGCATCATTTTCCCAGTTTCTGTTGACTAAAGCATTCACAAATGAAACCAACTCAATTCATTAAAAGTTTGGTCGAAACTTCTTGCAAGCTCAAAAATTGTCAGCGCGTATCACAAGGAAAAGTAAAGGAAAAGCATTCAGAACGATCCGAAAGTGTTGGAGAAACTCTGCAGGTCTGGCAGCATCTGTGGGGAGAGAAACAGAGTTACCTTTTGAATCTGATATAACTTTCCTTCAGCACTGCAGACAGGTTTTGAGAAACAGTCATTTCAGACTCAAAACATTAACTGTTTTTCTCTACACAGATGCTGTCAGGCCTGCCGAGTTTCTCCAGCATTTTTGGGGTTTGCTTCTGATTTCCATCGCCTGCAGTATTTTGCTTTTAAAAAATTATTTGGAATTCTTTCTGAATTTAAATTCAATGACAATATATTACGTTTTGCAAGGAATTATATTTCAGAACACAAAAATGGATAAAAGGAAGTGGATAATAATAAAAAAAACTGCAGATGTTAGAGATCTGAAATAAACAAAAAGTGAAATTGCTGGAGAAACTCAGCAGTTCTGGCAGCATCTGTAGAGAGAAAGCAGAGCCCATTGTTTCCACAACAATTAACAATGATCTGATTACATAATCTCATCTTCCAGTTTTTGCTCATAGCCCCAGACGCTAAGGCAACATACTGCTTAAATGTTACGTGAGTTTTTGACTGAACCACCCTTTCAAGTTGTATCAGAGATAAAAGGTACTGCAGATGCTGGACAATCAAAGATAACAAGGTGTGGGGCTGGATGAACACAGCAGGCCAAGCAGCATCATAGGAGCAGGAAAGCTTGACGTTTCGGGCCTAGACCCTTCATCAGAAATGGGGGAGGGGAAGAGGGTTCTGAAATAAATAGGGAGAGAGGGGGAGGCAGATAGAAGATGGATAGAGGAGAGGATAGGTGGAGAGGAGACAGACAGGTCAAAGAGGTGGGGATGGAGCCAGTAAAGGTGAGTGTAGGTGGGGAGGTAAGGAGGAGATAGGTCAGCCCAGGGAGGATGGACAGCTCAAGGGGGCGGGATGAGGTTAGTAGATAGGAGATGGGGGTGCTGCTTGAGGTGGGAGGAGGGGATGGGTGAGAGGAAGAACAGGTTAGGGAGGCGGGGACGAGCTGGGCTGGTTTTGGGATGTCGTTGGGGGAGGGGAGATTTTGAAGCTTGTGAAATCCACATTGATACCATTGGGCTGCAGGGTTCCCAGGCTGAATATGAGTTGCTGTTCCTGCAGCCTTCGGGTGGCATCATTGTGGCACTGCAGGAGGCCCAGGATGGACATGTCGTCTGAGGAATGGGAGGGGGAGTTGAAATGGTTCACGACTGGGAGGTGCAATTGTTTGTTGCGAATGGAGCGCAGGTGTTCTGCAAAGCGGTCCCCTAGCGTCCGCTTGGTTTCCCCGATGTAGAGGAGGCCACAACGGGTACAGCAGATGCAGTATACCACATTGGCAGATGTGCAGGTGAACATCTGCTTGATGTGGAAAGTCTTCTTGGGGCCTGGGATTGGGGTGAGGGAGGAAGTGTGGGGGCAGGTGTAGCACTTCCTGCGGTTGCAGGGAAACGTGCTGGGTGTGGTGGGGCTGGAGGGGAGTGTGGAGTCGACAAGGGAGTCATGGAGAGAGTGATCCCTCCGGAAAGCAGACAAGGGTGGGGAGGAGAAAATGTCTTCGGTGGTGGGGTCAGATTGCAGATGGCGGAAGTGTCGGAGGATGATGCGTTGGATCCGGAGGTTGGTGGGGTGGTACGTGAGGACGAGGAAGATTCTTTTTTGGTTGTTATTGCAGGGACGGGGTGTGAAGGGTGAGTTGCGGGAAATGCGGGAGACATGGTCGAGGGCGTTCTTGACCACTGCGGGGGGGAAGTTGCAGTCCTTGAAGAATGACGACATCTGAGATGTACGGGAGTGGAATGCCTCATCCTGGGAGCAGATGCGGCGGAGGCAAAGGAATTGGGAATAGGGGATGGCATTTTTGCAGGAAGATGGGTGGGCGGAGGTGTATTCTAGGTAGTTGTGGGAGTCGGTGGGCTTGAAATAGATATCCGTTTCTAGGTGGTTAACCGAGATGGAGACAGAGAGGCCCAGGAAGGAGAGAGAGTTGTTAGAGATGGTCCAGGTGAACTTAAGGTTGAGGTGGAAGGTGTTGGTGAAGTGGATGAACTGTTCGAGCTCCTCGTGGGAGCACGAGGCGGCGCCGATACAGTCATCAATGTAACGGAAGACGAGGTGGGGGTTAGGGCCAGTGTAGGTACGGAAGAGGGATTGTTCCACATAACCTACAAAGAGGCAGGCATAGCTTGGGCTCATGCATGTACTCATGGCCACCCCCTTTGTCTGTAGGAAGTCGGAGGAATTGAAAGAGAAGTTGTTGAGGGTGAGGATGAGTTCGGCTAAGCGGATGAGGGTGTCGGTGGAGGGGGATTGGTGAGATCTGCGGGACAGGAAGAAGCGGAGGGCCTTTAGGCCATCTGCATGGGGAATACAGGTGTATAGGGACTGGACGTCCATAGTAAAAATGAGGTGTTGGGGACTGGGGAACTGGAAGTTCTGGAGGAGGTGGAGGGCATGGTTGGTATCATGGACGTAGGTAGGGAGTTCCTGGACCAAGGGGGTGAAAATGGAGTCTAGGTAGGTGGAGATAAGTTTGGTGGGGCAGGAGCAGGCAGAGACAATGGGTCGACCAGGGCATTCAGGTTTGTGGATTTTGGGAAGGAGACAGAAGCGGGCAGTGCGGGGTTGGGGAACGATGAGATTGGAGGCAGTGGGTGGGAGGTCACCTGAGGTGATGAGGTTTTATTGGAGCAGAGGGAGCGGAGGGCTGCATGTTCTGTGGGGTCGAGGTTAGAGTGGGTAAGAGGGGTGGAGAGGTTGAGGCGATTGATGTCCCGACGGCTGTTGGAGATGAAGAGGTCGAGGGAGGTTGGGAGGCCTTGGGGTGGTGTCCAGGAGGACGGCTTGTGTTGGAGGCGGGAGAAGGGGTCAGTAGAACCCTAACCCAACCTCACCATAAAACCCGCGGACAAGGGAGGAGCAGTTGTAGTATGGCGCACTGACCTCCACATTGCTGAGGCCAGGCGCCAACTCTCCGACACCTCCTCCTACCGCCCCCTGGATCATGATCCCACCCCCGAGCACCAAATCATCATCTCCCAAACCATCCACAACCTTGTCACCTCAGGTGACCTCCCACCCACCGCCTCCAATCTCATCGTTCCCCAACCCCGCACCGCCTGCTTCTGTCTCCTTCCCAAAATCCACAAACCTGAATGCCCTGGTCAACCCATTGTCTCTGCCTGCTCCTGCCCCACCAAACTTATCTCCACCTACCTAGACTCCATTTTCACCCCCTTGGTCCAGGAACTCCCTACCTATGTCCATGATACCAACCATGCCCTCCACCTCCTCCAGAACTTCCAATTCCCCGGTCCCCAACACCTTATTTTTACTATGGACGTCCAGTCCCTAAACACCTGTATTCCCCATGCAGATGGCCTAAAGGCCCTCCGCTTCTTCCTGTCCTGCAGATCTGACCAATCCCCCTCCACCGACACCCTCATCCGCATAGCCGAACTCGTCCTCACCCTCAACAACTTCTCTTTCAATTCCTCCGACTTCCTACAGACAAAGGGGGTGGCCATGGGTACATGCATGAGCCCAAGCTATGCCTGCCTCTTTGTAGGTTATGTGGAACAATCCCTCTTCCGTACCTACACTGGCCCTAACCCCCACCTCGTCTTCCGTTACATTGATGACTGTATCGGCGCCGCCTCGTGCTCCCACGAGGAGCTCGAACAGTTCATCCACTTCACCAACACCATCCACCCCAACCTTAAGTTCACCTGGACCACCTCTAACACCTCTCTCTCCTTCCTGGGCCTCTCTGTCTCCATCTCGGTTAACCACCTAGAAACCGATATCCATTTCAAGCCCACCGACTCCCACAGCTACCTAGAATACACCTCCTCCCACCCATCTTCCTGCAAAAATGCCATCGCCGCATCTGCTCCCAGGATGAGGCATTCCAGTCCCGTACATCTCAGATGTCGTCATTCTTCAAGGACCGCAACCTCCCCCCCGACAGTGGTCGAGAACGCCCTCGACCGTGTCTCCCGCATTTCCCGCAACTCACCGTTCACACCCCGTCCCCGCAATAACAACCAAAAAAGAATCCCCCTCGTCCTCACGTACCACCCCACCAACCTCCGGATCCAATGCATCATCCTCCGACACTTCCGCCATCTGCAATCTGACCCCACCACCAAAGACATTTGTTCCTCCCCACCCTTGTCTGCTTTCCGGAGGGACCACTCTCTCCATGACTCCCTTGTCTGCTCCACACTCCCCTCCAACCCCACCACACACGGCACTTTTCCGTGGAACCGCAGGAAGTGCTACACCTGTCCCCACACCTCCTCCCTCACCCCAATCCCAGGCCCCAAGAAGACTTTCCACATCAAGCAGATGTTCACCTGCACATCTGCCAATGTGGTATACTGCATCCGCTGTACCAGTTGTGGCCTCCTCTACATTGGGGAAACCAAGCGGACGCTTGGGGATCGCTTTGCAGAACACCTGCGCTCCATTCGCAACAAACAATTGCACCTCCCAGTCGTGAACCATTTCAACTCCCCCTCCCATTCCTCAGACAACATGTCCATCCTGGGCCTCCTGCAGTGCCACAATGATGCCACCCGAAGGCTGCAGGAACAGCAACTCATATTCAGCCTGGGAACCCTGCAGCCCAATGGTATCAATGTGGATTTCACAAGCTTCAAAATCTCCCCTCCCCCAACGACATCCCAAAACCAGCCCAGCTCGTCCCCGCCTCCCTAACCTGTTCTTCCTCTCACCCATCCCCTCCTCCCACCTCAAGCAGCACCCCCATCTCCTATCTACTAACCTCATCCCGCCCCCTTGAGCTGTCCATCCTCCCTGGGCTGACCTATCTCCTCCTTACCTCCCCACCTACACTCACCTTTACTGGCTCCATCCCCACCTCTTTGACCTGTCTGTCTCCTCTCCACCTATCCTCTCCTCTATCCATCCTCTATCCGCCTCCCCCTCTCTCCCTATTTATTTCAGAACCCTCTTCCCCTCCCCCATTTCTGATGAAGGGTCCAGGCCCGAAACGTCAAGCTTTCCTGCTCCTATGATGCTGCTTGGCCTGCTGTGTTCATCCAGCTCCACACCTTGTAATCACCCTTTCAAGTGATGAGTTCCAAATTCCTGCCACTCTCCGTGAGAAAAAGAATCTCTTTGACTCTTCTCTTGGCCTCCTACATGGTTACTGACCACTATGCTAATAGAAAGAAGTGTCTTCCCATCTGCACTGTCTATGCTGCTCATAATAGTTTTCATTTCTATCAGGTTTCCTTAAGTGCTCCGAGCAAAACAATTCCAGCTTATCCAATCTTTCCTCAACATCTGAGACCCTTCAGTTGAGGCAGCATCCTGGTAAATCCCCTGTGTCCCTTCTCTAGTACAATCACTTCTTTGCTATAATGTGTTGCCCCTGTTTTCTATGCCTTGGTTAATAGAGGCAAATATCCCATACGCCTTGTTGACAGCTTTATCTATTTACTCTGCTATCTTTATCTGCGTATAGTTATGCATGTCTGCCATGAGGGACCTTACAAAAAGCCTTGCTGACATCCATGTAAATCACATCAAATATGTCAAACACAATCTTCCATTAACAAATCCATGTTGATTACCCTGATATACCTTGTGTCTCTCCAAGTGCAGATTTATTCTGTGTCGCAGAATTCCTTCCAGTGACTTCACCACCACCAAAGTTAGACTGACTGGCCACTAACTTCCTGGTCAATTCCTTCCTCCAGTATCTAACAATTGGACAATTTTAGCAGCCATTAAGTCCTCTAGCACATTGCCTGAAAATTATTCTCAGGCCCCTGATATCTCCTCCATTGCCTCCTTCAACTCCATCTTGGCCTATGGATGTATCCACCTCCAAGGCTAATAATCCTGTTAAAACCTGTTCTCGCCCTATGTTAATTTCTTGCAATATTTCACAGTCTTCCACCCTGATGTCTTTGGTGTGTTATTGTTTTCTGCCATGAAAATTGAGAATTGTGCCCATATCTTACACACACACACACACACACACACACACACCCCTCCCCCCCCCACCTCAACAGTCCCTAATGGGCTCTACTTTTCTCCTAGTTATTCTCTTGTTCTTTATATATTTAAAAAAAACTTTGGGTTTGCTCACCTTTAAGCTCATTATCTCCAAGAGCAGAAGTTTGCCTCCAATATCTCCTTTTCAGATGCATTAGCAGACTAAGAATAAATAACTTTATCTTTCATTGCTACAACTACACTTGGAGTGTTTGCTTAACTAAGCTGGAAGTTCAAAGAAGTTTCATAAAAATACAGGATAGCTCATGTGAAACTTTCAGGATGTGAAATTTGTCTTCGGTGATGACCCGAAATGGATTGAATCAGTCTTAGGAAATTCAAAGTTTAAAATGCTATTTGCAGTTAATTTGCTAGTCTCCAATTTAGCTAACTGCTGAAGACAAATCTCCTCCCAAGGATATGCAGAATAAATTCCTCATGAAAGTTACCACTTAGTTCCTTTCCAAATGAATTCAGTAGATTCAGGCAATTAAAAAATAGCAATGAAGAGTAGAAGTGTAATCATAAAATATATTCCTCAGAGGTCATGAGAATATCACCATTAGAACTAGACCATTCAAATTTGGTGTTAATTGAACATAAATGATTTTGATAAATTAATTTCGGAATCGGGTAGAAATTTTACAACTTTCTCTAATTTGCTTTCTTTAAAGTTTTAAATGCGTTCAGGTGAATCCACAGGAGACAATTGAACATGAACTATTATTAGCATAAAAGGCAGAATAGCCCTTACACATGCTACATTTTCCAATTATGTATGAAAACTAAATTATTGACTTATGCCAAAACATTTATCGCCCCCATTTGATTTCAACATGGTTCCAACAAATTGAGGAACTTGGTAGTCAAATGAACAATTAGATTTAATGTACCATTAAGGACTTGATGTCACACATAAACTAGGTATATAAAATATTCAGAATTTTAATGAATCAAACCAAGTTGAGGAAACATTAATTACTTATAAATGGGTGGAATTGACTAGTCCTCAGCCAGTTCACTGGAAATGGAAGATTTACGTTTACACAGAACCTTATGATGGCTCTTAAAAATGTTTCCGAGTGCTTCTTAAATAATGAACTTGCTGTAGCTGGGGACCAGCAGAAGGAGTGAGACCAACAGCAGAGATAACAACATCACGGAGAGAACAAGTTCAGATTGAGAAGAATGGGAAAGAATAAGGTCAGTAGTAGAAATAATAACAGGGCAGAAACAGTAGGATCATAGCAAGCAGGACTATGGGCCCCTAACATAGGGGTGTTTTATCAAGGGCAACAACTTGTTGCTTAGAGTATTAGCTCCTAGTGTCTGCAATATAGCCTGGTCATGAATCATTTCATCTGTTGCTGTCATTGGACATAGACATTGCTCTTCAGAACTGTGTAGCAGCTGATGTGTAATGGCCACCTCAAATTTATATACAAGATACACAGGCTTCTTTCACCCCCTTGAAATGAAACTTAGGACCTGGTACAGCAACACCCTCATGGACACCCCAGCAGTGACAGAGCTGAACGTCACTAACATAACATGGGAACTCCGGCATCATGTCATTGACATTGCTACCCTGAGTGAGTCACAGTGGGCAGGAGAATGTCAGCTTAAAGATCCAGGTGACGCTTAAATCTTCTAGTTGGCTAAATCTGAGGAAGATCGCTGACTCAATGGGAATGATCTCATCATTAAAAACTAACCAGCTGATTATCTCAGCAAGCACCCCCCCACCCGCCTTTAAGATTAATACATGCATCATGGTACTTCACTACCCCCTCCCCACTGAAGACAATTAGAGCATCTCCGATACAGGCATTGGCCCCCCGTTGATTATGTCAACACCCAAGGAGGGTCCACAAGGATGTTTGTATCACCCACACCATGACTGAAGTTGATAACTCCTGGCCTGACCATCATCTCATCTGATTGACTATCTCCCATCAGCCTGGCCCTAATAGCACTGGCAGCAGAAATGCTGCTGTAGAAGAGTCAATGTTGATGGACTCAAGGATCCTGTAAAAAAAGATCGACTCAGTCACACCTTCACTCCCCTCTTCTAAATCATTGATATAAATTGTAAAAAGTTTGAGGTTCCAGCACAGACACCTGTGGGACCCCACTTGTTACATCCTGCCCATCAGACAAAGGCCCATTTACCTATGCAGTCTGTTTACTGAAAACCAGCCAATTTCCTATCCATGCTAGTATGTTACCCCCTACGCCATGTGCTTCTAGTTGCTATAATAATCTTTTATGTGGCACCTTGCCAAGTGCCTCTAGAAATCCAAGTACAAGTTGTGCTTGACAAATCTGCTGGAATTAAACAGGAACCAGTGGAAGTGATTCACTTCAAATTTCTGAAAGTTTTTGATAATTTCCCACATAAAAGCATGAAAAATGAATAGGAAGTCATGTGCTGCAATGGATTGAGAAGTAGCTGGCTGAAAGGATACAAGGAGTATGAATAAATGTGTCTTTTTGTGAATGACAGGCAGAGACCAGTGGAATACCTCAGAGATCAGGGCTTGGACCCCTGCTATTCACAATATATATTAATGATTTAGATAGAAAACTGTGTGTCATAACACTGAGTCTGCAGATGACACAAACCTGGGTGGGAGGATAAACTGTCCAGAGAATGCAGAGAAGTTTCCGTATGATATTGACAAGTTACATAACTGGACAAATACATGGCAGATGCAGTACAATGTGGATAAATGTATCCATTTTTGTAGGAAAATCCAGCAGGCAGATTATTATCTGAATGGTAATGTATTGGAAAGTGCGATGAGACCTGTGTGTTCGCCTACACCAGACATCGAAAGTGAGACGTGCAGGTGCAGCAGGGGTAAAGAAAGCAAACAGTATGTTGACCTTCAGAGCAAGCAGGGATGTCTTCTGCATCTATACAGGGCATTGATAAGGGCATTAGTGTAGTTTGTGCAGTTTGGTCTCCTTTTCTGAGAAAGGATGTTCTGTTGGGTGGTGGTTGATGGGAAATGTTCATCCTGGAGTTCAGTTACTAGTGGTGTACCGCAAGGATCTGTTTTGGGGCCTCTGCTGTTTGCCATTTTTATAAATGACCTGGATGAGGGCGTAGAAGGATGGGTTAGTAAATTTGCAGATGACACTAATGTCGGTGGAGTTGTGGATAGTGCGGAAGGATGTTGCAGGTTACAGAGGGACATAGATAAGCTGCAAAGCTGGGCTGAGAGGTGACAAATGGAGTTTAATGTGGAAAAGTGTGAGGTGATTCACTTTGGAAGGAGTAACAGGGATACGGAGTACTGGGCTAATGGTAAGATTCTTGATAGTGTAGACGAGCAGAGAGATCTTGGTGTCCATGTGCATAGATCCCTGAAAGTTGCCACCCAGGTTGATAGGGTTGTTAAGAAGGTGTACGGTGTGTTAGGTTTTATTGGTAGAGGGATTAAGTTTCGGAGCGGTGAGGTCATGTTGCAGCTGTACAAAACTCTGGTGCGGCCGCACTTGGAGTATTCCGTACAGTTCTGGTCACCGCATTATAAGAAGGATGTGGAAGCATTGGAAAGGGTGCAGAGGAGATTTACCAGGATGTTGCCTGGTATGGAGGGAAGGTCTTATGAGGAAAGGCTGAGGGACTTGAGGCTGTTTTCGTTAGAGAAAAGAAGGTTAAGAGGTGACATAATAGAGACATACAAGATGATCAGAGGATTGGATAGGGTGGACTGTGAGAGCCTTTTTCCTCGGATGGTGACGGCTAGCACGAGGGGACATAGCTTTAAATTGAGGGGTGATAGATATAGGACAGATGTCAGAGGTAGATTCTTTATTGAGAAAGTAGTCAGGGCATGGAATGCCTTGCCTGCAACAGCTGTAGACTCACCAACTTTAAGGGCATTTAAATGGTCGTTGGATAAACATATGGATGATAATGGAATAGTGTAGGTTAGATGGGCTTCAGATTGGTTTCACAGGTCGGTGCAACATTGAGGGCTGAAGGGCCTGTACTGCGCTGTTATGTTCTATGTTCTATGTTCTATTGATTGAGACAGTGCAAATAATGTTTGCCAGACTGATTCCTGAGATGGTAGGACTGATATATGAAGAGACAGTGGATCAGTTAGGATTATATTCAGTTTAGAAGTTTTGGAATGCAGGGGATTCTTAGAGCCTACACAATACTAGCAGGATCAGACAGGGTAGACATATGGAGGACGTTGTCTGTAACTGGGGAGCCCAGAACCGGGGGTCACAGTCAAAGAATAAGGGGTTTCTATTCGGATAGAAACGAGGAGGAATTTCATCACCCAGAGAGTGGTGATGGTCTGGATTTCTCTGTCACACTAAACTGTTAAGGCCAAAACATTGAAGACTTTCAAGAAAGAAGTCGATTTAGTTCTTAGGTCTAAAGGGATCAATAGGTTTTGGGGAGACAGTGTGTACAGTGTACTAAGTTAGATGATCAGCCATGGTCATGTTAAATGGTGGAGCAGACTCGAAGGGCTGAATGGCCTATTCTTGCTCCTATATTCTATGTTTCTATGAAATGTTGACAGGCTCCCCTTTTGCCACAACACATGTTACGCCTTCAAAGAGCTCCAATAAATTGATTAAACTGATTGCACATTTAAAATACCATGCTGACTCTTCCATGATTACTGTGTATTTTTCAAAGTATCCAGCTACAAATGCGTTAATGGTCAGTTCTAGTACTTTGTCGATATTCCCTTATTCAGGACAAATCATTAGGTATCCTCTCCACTACCTTGAACGTTTACTCCTTCTGTTACAGAGGCACAATTGCAAAAATGTGTGCCATATACAATACGCAATGCTGCGGTTCACCAAGTCTCGCTTAACAACACACCATTGATCCCGCAAACTCTACAATACCCAGGTGGATAAGGGCAGTAACTGCATGGGAACATTACCATTTCCAAGATTCCCTCCAAGTTAATACACCGTGGAAACATTTATTGCTGTTGAGTCAGAAACCAGGAGCTGATTTGCTATAAGCGTACATATACCACCTCCATGAGGTCTTCTTACTATCCCACTTCCCACCACCACCTTCTGAAGGGTTATTAGGGATGGAAAATACGCTAGTCTCCCAGTGAGACTCATATAATGGAAGAATAAAAATGCTGTTTATGAGCTGTTTTGACTTTTTACTATTTCTGTTATATTTTCCCTTTTGTGGACCAGCGGTTAGATAGGTTACCAGATGCCAACTCTTCATGTTAAACTTAGCATCTGCTTGGAGAATGTTCAGAATAACTCAATGTTTCATTGTAACAGCTGTTTGTTCCTTTATGTTTATGTGTGCAGGGACAGAGAGCAGGGAGCTTTGAAATTACTTTAACTTGAGGTCATTTTAGTTTTAACTTCGATGGGGTGATGAGTTCTGGTTGAGCACATCTTTACAAACTTTGAAATGAATGTCTAAACTTCAGTTCACCTGGCTTTAGGTTTAGAATTGTGCTCCAATCTTGAGCTCAGATTTAAATATGTGTATAGTTTATGTTTTGATTTAATATTACAGCATTTTCTGAGGTCCTCAGGTGAACGACATCTGTTAATTACTACTAAGCATCATTTCCTAATTCTCCATATAATAGTTAGGAGACACATAGTAACAATATCAATCTTGCCTATGAACTAATAAGTGCAGAGTTCTGTGCCAAGCTTGCGGAATATCCTTTATTCTAACAACATGACAATTTCCCTCTACCTACTGAAGACTTTATTTCTATAGTTCTTCTAGGCAGAGGACCAGGGGCAGATCAAGTCTTTAAGCTATGTCACCATCCCCCAGATGTTATATATTTTTTCATAACTTATATTTTTACCCATTTGCTGTTGTGTTTACTTGTTCAACATTGAGCAAATGGTAGCTTCGCTTTCAAATACTGCTCGAATTATAAGCACCATGAAATCATTTGAAATGTTATTTTTACCAGTCGAGTTGCTTTTGACACAGATGGTGATTTATGTTTATTATGGAAGTCTTTTCTATCAGCATTTCAAAAAGCATTCTCATGGTGCATAATCATTTCCCTCTAATCTCTTTCTGCTGGCTGACAATCTTGTATCAAAAATTTTACATTTCAAAGACCTGATAATAATTCTGCAATGCAATTTTAACTGGTGTTGCTTCATTTTAGCTGGGAAACATGCTAAAAGGTATTTATTTTTAATATTTCAAACAAAGCAGTCTGATCACTACATATTCTTCATGCATATGGAGTAGTTGTTGCATAAAGGCAAATTATAGAAAGGTACAGTAAAAACTATCACTGAATTAAGTAATTGCTCTCCATGGCTTTTTCAGTTATGCAGTTCTTGTTCGGTTTTAAAACTGACTGTTCAAAGTCAGGATCTGCCTGCTTTGTGTCTTCGGTTCACTTTATACGTTAACTCAATTCTAAACCGATATACTTTCATTCTTTCTTACCATACCACATTTGGGGAGATATTTCACACGTCAAGTGTTCAATATAATAATTTGGAAACAATAAATTTCAACCTTTAATTGTAGCACATGAATTAAACTACTCCACAAAAAATGTATATATAATTCAATGTGTGTTGGAGTATACTTGCTCTTTGTGTAGTCCAGTTTGAGCATGTGTAACAGATTAGGGAGAAAAAGCATCAACTTTACTGAAAATCTTTCACTGAGAGTATATCTAGAGTTACGTCTGGGGGGATGGTGAAATAACTTAAGGCTTGATCTGCTCCGGGTCCTCTGCCTAGAAGAACTATAAGAATAAAGTCTTCAATGGATTGAAATGTACTGGGTAGAGGGACATTGTCATGTTGTTGGAATAAAGGGCATGCCGCAGGCTTGGCACAGAACTCTGTATTTATTAGTTCATAGACGAGATTGATGTTGTTGCTATCCTTTGATTCAAAGATGATGACTACTCAGGTTTCTACCATGAGTTTTAATGTGACTGAACAGGGCTCTTCTCAACCTCATAGACATATGGGGCCGTGTCTCACATCTGTTAGCAGGATCTAGAGTGCAGGACTTTCTTCTTTTTATTTCCTTTCCTGCCACTGCTGTGGATCATTGTTATGAGAGTGTGATTTAAAGAGTGATGTAGCTTGATGGACAGGTTGAGGCCATTTTGAATAATTGGTCACTGTGAGAGAACTTACAGTGTCTTTGAAATGTTTTGTTTGCCCTACCTTAGAACATTTGCCATTTAAATGTTGAGAGAAGAGGGCTTAATGGGTGGAGACATTTTACAGCTGTCCAGACATTGTAATCTGTTTATGGAAGTAGGTTTTGTTGGAACCTGGCTTGCATACCTGTAGAGCTGAACTCAAGTAAGACACATAACATTTGTTAGACATTCCTCCCGCTGAATCTGGAGAATGTGGTGGATGCATTGCTTATGCAATTTCTCTAGATTTCTTATATTTCACTGAAACATAGACCAACTCACACTGTAGTACAGGAATGTGGTGATGATAACCACACTGTGTACAAGGACTTTTTTTTTTAAGGTGTGCAACTCTTTATTGGCAGCTTTCACTACAGTAGTTTGTGCAAAGTTGAACTTTATGTGAACTTTGTTGAAGGTGATGGCATAGTAGTAATTGCCACTGGATTAGTACACCAGAGGCCCAGGCTAATGATCTGGGAACATGGGTTCAAATCCCCCACAGAAGCTGATGGAATTTAGGCTCAATTATGATATCTGGAATTAATACATCTGGAAGCTAGAGTAATAGTGACAATGAAATCATTCTCAGTTATTGCTAAGAATTCATCTGGTTCATCAATGCCATTTATGGAAAGAAATCTGCCTTCCTTACCTGGCCTATGTGTGGCTGCAGACCAACATCAATGTGGTGGATTTTTAAGTTAATGGCCTGGCTAGTGGCTCAGTCATTTCAAACCAATGCAAAATCCAAGAAAAGTTATGGCCACTTGGCATCAACCAAGACAAATAATGATGTCATGTGTACAGAATTACTAACATTTGGGAGTTTCAGCTAAAAATAGGAGATCTGTCACATAGACTAGTGAAATATCTGATACTCATTCCCTTACAAAGAATATCCCAGGCAACACCATCATGATCTCTGAGTACGTCCAGCCCCACTGTCAAGACAGACTCACCAGAAGTGGTGGCACAGTTGCCCTGGGAGATCTCAACATTTACTCTGACCACTATGAGGTCATATGGTATCAGGGTTAAAGATGGGTAAGGAAACCTCCTGCTTATTACCGCATGTCACCTCTGCCTCCTGCCTAATCCCTCCTCAGTTGATGAATCAGGCTATCCATCTATGTTGAACACCAACTGGAAGCTTACCTGAGATTGTCTTCACCAACTTACCTGTCACAGATGCACCTGTCCATGACAGTATAGGTAAGAGTATCTACCTTGTGGAACCAAAGTCCTGTCCTCACACTGAAGATACTCTCCTTGTGTTGTTTAAAATTACCCTCATGCTAAATGGGATAGATTTCAAATAGGTCTAGCATTTAGCTTCCAGCCTTGGTCACCCTACAAACAATGTCGCTGTAATAACTATCAAGTAACATTCATTTATTTCTGTTTATGCTGCCAACTCATTTATCTTCGTACAAATGCTGCATGTAGTCAGACTAAGAGCCTTAAGCTTTGACTTTTGAACAAGTATTATTCTCTCTGGTTCTAGTTTCAGCTGCACTATTCTGCATATATTTCCTACCCTTTCCAATGACACTTCACTACTTCTGCTCTCTTGTTTACTTTTGAATATTTAAATTTCCCTTCAATTGAAACCTCCCCTCCACGAATTAGTTTAAAGTCCTATCTAAAGCCCTAGTTATGTGATTTGCCAAGACACAAGTGCCAGCATTATTCAAATAAAGTCTATTCCAACAGAACAGCTCACTTTCCTCACTAATAAGAGATGACACAGTGTGGAGCTGGAGGAGCACAGCAGGCCAGGCAGCATCAGAGGAGCAGGAAAGTTGATGTTTCGGGTCGGGACCCTTCTTCAGAAAACCAGCATCGGCAGTTCTTACTATGTCTCACTTTCCTCACTGTAGTGCTAATGCTCCATAATGGGAACCCTCTTCTCCCAGACCAACCTTTGAGCCACACATTTACCTCTCTAATCTAACTTATCTGATACCAATTTGCGTGTGGCTCAGACAGTAATTCAGAAATTATTACCTTTGTGGTTCTGCTTTTTATTTAGCCCCAAGCTGTTCATAATCCCCCAGCAGAACCTCTCTCCAAGTCCTATCTGTGTCATTGGTACCTATGTTGCCCACAAGTGGATCCTTTCCCTCTTAGTCCAAGTTCTTTTCCAGCCCAGAAGAAATATCCTGATCTGTGGAATCAGGTAGACAACATAGCCTTTAGGACTCTATGACTTGGCTAGAATGAGCAGTCTATTTTCCCCTAGCTGTGCTATCACCTATTAGTGCTACATTTGCCTTTACTTTCACTCCTTGAATGGCTGTCGGGACCACAGTGCAGTAGTCAGTTTGTTCGTCCTCTCTGAACCACAGTGCTGTAGTCAGTTTGTTCATCCTCCTGCAGTCTGTGCCCTTATCCAGAGTGGGAGTGAAAACCTCATACCTATTGGATAAGGGCACTGGCTCCATACCTATACTTTGGTTCCTCGCATTACCCTCACTCGCAGTCACATCCTTCTGTCCTGAACATGGACTAATTTGATGTAATTAACCTAAGTGGTTTGACTGTCTCCTAAAACACAGTGTCCAGTTACCTCTGAGATAAAAGGTACTGCAGATGCTGGAGAATCCGAGATAACAAGCATGGGGCAGGATGAACACAGCAGGTCAAGCAGCATCATAGGAGCAGGAAAACTTGACGTTTCGGGCCTAGACCCTTCATCAGAAATGGGGGAGGGGAAGAGGGTTCTGAAATAAATAGGGAGAGAGGGGGAGGCGGATAGAGGATGGATAGAGGAGAGGACAGGTGGAGAGGAGGCAGACAAGTCGAAGAGGCGGGGATGGAGCCAGGAAAGGTGAGTGTAGGTGAGGGGGTAGGGAGGAGATAGGTCAGTCCAGGGAGGACGGACAGGTCAAGGGT
>JAHRHZ010000012.1:54555128-54595460 GCA_024137785.1 Ginglymostoma cirratum
TTGGTTTCCCCGATGTAGAGGAAGCCACAACGGGTACAGCGGATGCAGTATACCACATTGGCAGATGTGCAGGTGAACATCTGCCTGATGTGGAAAGTCTTCTTGGGGCCTGGGATTGGGGTGAGGGAGGAAGTGTGGGGGCAGGTGTAACACTTCCTGCTGATGCAGGGAAAAGTGCCAGGTGTGGTGGGGCTGGAGGGGAGTGTGGAGCAGACAAGGGAGTCGCGGAGGGAGTGGTCCCTCCGGAAGGCAGATAAGGGTGGGGAGGGAAAAATGTCTTTGGTGGTGGGGTTTGATTGCAGATGGCGGAAGTGTCGGAGGATGATGCGTTGGATCCGGAGGTTGGTGGGGTGGTATGTGAGGACGAGGGGGATTCTTTTTTGGTTATTATTGCGGGGATGGGGCGTGAGGGATGTGTTTCGGGAAATGCAGGAGACACGGTCGAGGGCGTTCTCGACCACTGTGGGGGGGAAGTTGTGGTCCTTGAAGAATGAGGACATTTGGGATGTACGGGAGTGGAATGTCTCATCCTGGGAGCAGATGCGGCGGAGGCGAAGGACTTGGGATTAGGGGATGGCATTTTTGCAGGAAGGTGGGTGGGAGGAGGTGTATTCCAGGTAGCTGTGGGAGTCAGTGGGCTTGAAATGGACATCGGTTTCTAGGTGGTTACCCGTGATGGAGACAGAGAGGTCCAAGAAGGAGAGAGAAGTGTTGGAGATGGTCCAGGTGAACTTCAGGTTGGGGTGGAAGGTGTTGGTGTGGCGCAGGAAGTGCTACACCTGCCCCCACACCTCCTCCCTCACCCCAATCCCAGGACCCAAGAAGACTTTCCACATCAGGCAGATGTTCACCTGCACATCTGCCAATGTGGTATACTGCATCCGCTGTACCCGTTGTGGCTTCCTCTACATCGGGGAAACCAAGCGGAGGCTTGGGGATCGCTTTGCAGAACACCTGCGCTCAGTTCGCAACAAACAACTGCACCTCCCAGTCGCGAACCATTTCAACTCCCCCTCCCATTCCTCAGATGACATGTCCATCCTTGGCCTCCTACAATGCCACAGTGATGCCACCCGAAGGCTGCAGGAACAGCAAATCATATTCAGCCTGGGAACCCTGCAGCCCAATGGCATCAATGTGGATTTCACAAGCGTCAAAATCTCCCCTCCCCCACCCGCATCCCAAAACCAGCCCAGCTCATCCCCACCTCCCTAACCTGTTTTCCCTCTCACCTCAAGCCCCACCCCCATCTCCTATCTACTAACATCATCCCGCCCCCTTGACCTGTCCGTCCTCCCTGGACTGACCTATCTCCTCCCTACCCCTCTACCTACACTCACCTTTACTGGCTCCGTCCCCGCCTCTTCGACTTGTCTGCCTCCTCTCCACCTGTCCTCTCCTCTATCCATCCTCTATCCGCCTCCCCCTCTCTCCCTATTTATTTCAGAACCCTCTTCCCCTCCCCCATTTCTGATGAAGGGTCTAGGCCCAAAACGTCAAGTGTTCCTGCTCCTATGATGCTGCTTGACCTGCTGTGTTCATCCAGCCCCATGCTTGTTGTCCAGTTACCTCTCCCCTATGATGTGTAACAGTAACTGCATTTCAGACTCCAATTCATCAAATCTTAGCCAAAGTTTCTCAAGCATTTAATACTTGCTGAAAATATGGTCATTGTAAATTGTACTAGCATCCACCAGCTCCCATATACTACAGCTGCAATAAATCACCTTGCCAACCATCTCTATTTTATTCAACTTATTAATTTGGTTGTTGAATAATTTATAGGTGGATTTCTTAACTGTATTTCTTAACTGTATTCTTCAAATGTAATACACCTTCTAATTTAAAGCAATTTCCCAATCAAAAGACATTGAAGTAATACTCACAGATCGCCTACCTGTTCTCCTTTGATATCATCCTTTTGTCTCTTACTTGAAGAAACAAGTTGAAGGGGCTCTCTCCCACCATACTACTCATTATGCAGATCTACCCTTCTCTTTATGAAACTGCTGCCCCTGCTTGCTCTTGTGCTACTTAGGAACATAGGCTCCTCCTCTCTCTTGCTTAGTCTGCTTCACGGCAATACTGACTCACTGCACACTTCTCCCAGTCATTAATGATGGACAATAAATGTTGGCTTAACTAACAACACCCACATCCCATGAGTGAATTAAAAATTTCGTGTAGGTGATCCAGTGATATCGGAGAGGGCAAGTACTTTTCTGACCACATGTAGGTTGATAGACTCAGGTTCTTATTTACAGAATTGAAGAGATACTAATAGTTTCTAAATCTGGTGTAAGTGAGCAATAACATTGCAGTCATCCTCAAACTATAGATCTTGGAGATGAAAGGATTTTCCATTGATAAAGTATTTAATACTGATACCACGTGGCAGTATGTCTTTGATAAGGTTAGTACCCACTTTAAGTGGTTTGGAAGTTGTATACTGATCAGAAAGCTTTGCTTGACCTTAGTGAGACTTTTGAAGGTGTCTGTTTCAGATCTCCTTTCCAAGAAAGTCGCCATCATCAAACAGCAGTTATAGGGTTGTGATGAAATTTCGTGGATATACAAATCATTGAAGCACAATTTGTGATTTACTCAGTCAAATGCTTTATTCAGGTGAATTGGTGCAATGGCGAGTCCCTGGTCTCAATCCCAACAGTTTTTTCTAGGGTTTGCCTTGCAACAAAGGCCATTTTGGAAGTTCTTCTGGAAAGTTCTGAACCCACAGAGTATTTCAGGTCAGATTTCCTCAGCGATTGCAAGTAAGAGGGTCAGAGAATGTGTGCCAGGTGCTTACTGTGATGGACAAAAAAGACATACTTCAATAGTTTTCACAGCAGAAATGGTCTCCTTTTCCAAACATAGTTACAGAACTGAAGTGTTGCTGAAAAAAGGAGACCTGTTGTTGTAGATTTTTTTTCTCTTGCACTCTTCAGGACACAATCCCAAGATTCCCAAATATCAAATGGAGCAATAACTTATGCTATTTGAGAAGAGAGTGCTGACTGGTTGACAAGCAGTTGACAGTTTGCTTGGTTGACGCATTGCCGTGGAGAATGCACCAGGGAACAGTCTCCCAAGTATGACCCACTGCAATAGCATGTCGGAAATTGATCCTTGCTATTCTCAGAGTCATACCAGATGATAAAGTTTAAATTTTAAACTACATGTTTAAACTCCAAATTACCTGACTTTCAGACCAAAGTTGATAGTAAACATGGACCAGGTTTCTGTAGTAAACAAAAGTTAGTATTTATTTTAAGTCATTAGACTACAGCTACAGGTAAACAAATGTAAACCATTGGCATATGTCACGACTGACTAAAACTGTAATCCCCTTGAAAATTCTGCCTTAAGCACACACACAACACAAATAGGGAAAATAGAGGTAGAAAAAAGTCAGTTCAGTGGTCTTTCCTTCCTAGATCCAATTTTGAGATGTTCCTACTTTGACAAGCTAGGCCCTTGGTGTTCAGTCTTTCTGTGGATGCTTCCACTTGTTTGTAAGAAGCACTATGGGGATAGTAAAATAAGTGGTGAGAATGACACAGAGACTGCAGAGGGATATACATATGTTAAGCGAATGGACACAAAGGTGGCAGATGGAATATAATGTGGAGAAATGTGAGGTTATGCCCTTTGGAAGAAAGAGTAGAGGAACTGAATTTTATTTAAATGGAGAAACATTGCAGAAAGTTGCAGAACAATGAGATGTGGCATTCCTCATCATTGAATCACAACAAGCTAGCATCCAAGTTCAGCAATTAATAGGGAAGGCAAGTGGAATTTTGGCAATTTTTTCAAAGAGAATGGCGTATAAAATGAAGAGATTTTGTTAAAAACTGTAGAAAGCACTCATCAAACTACAGCCAGAATCCTACAAACAATTTTGGGCCTTTTATCTCAAGGACAACATACTGGCATTGGAGGCAGTCTCGAGAATGTTCACAAGGCTGATACTAGGTATAGAGGGACTGACTTATGAGGAGAGTTTGAGTAGGTTGGGCCTGTACTCATTGGAATTTAGAAGAATGAGACACAATTTTACTGAAACATACAAGATTCTTAAGGTTGATATTTAGATTGTTTCCCTTGTGGAAGAGTCTGGGGACGAAGGATATTCTTAAGGGATTGCTCATTTAAGACAGAGATAAGAAGGAATTTCTTCTCTCAGAGGGTAGTGAGTTTGTAGAATTCCTTACTGTAGAGGTCTGTTGAGGTTGGATCATTATGTACATTCATGGCCGAGATAGACAAACTTTCAATCTGTAAGGGAATGACGGGTTATAAAGAAAAGGCAGAAAAATGTTGAGTATTATCCAATCAGCCATAACCTCATTGAATGGTTGAGCAGACTTGATAGGTTGAATTGCCTAATCCCATTCTTACATCTTATGATTTTATTATCGATTTACTGAGTGACTGATTCACTTGGAAAATGTGTTTGATTCATGAATTTAAAAGTCACAACTCAGCAATTGGCACAGAAAATGTAACCAGTTTCCTTCAAGTTTAAACTGAATTTTCTTTTACTGCAGAGAACAGGCACCTTCTGTTGTGGAGAACAACAGCACACACTTCTGTGTCTTTCTCACTCTCTCTCTGTCCCTGTAACTTGTTTCCAGTTCTGATCTGCTCAGTTGGCTGAGAACCAATCAGTATTACTGGTAAAAAACTGCTCAGCTCTTGATTGCACATTGTAGGTCCCATAACCATTAAAATAGAGTTCACAATAGGTACCAAATTTGTTAATGTGGAATTATGTAATGTTGTTAAATCCCTGCTTTTAAAAACAAATCTTTCTTCCAGCAGTTCATAGCTTTTAAGGACACAAAATTTAGAAGACACAGTTCTTACACTCCCTAAAATTTGTTTAATAGAATATTTGCAATGTCTGTAAGTTTGCTTTTATCCGGATTCCTTCCCTAACCTGGATGGCGAGGAGGAGGAAATTAAATCTGATAAAAATGTGAATGCATCAAGGAGCCAGATTCAGCCCCTGATTTCTGTACTTTATTGAAATGCATTACATTGTTTAAGTACATTCCCTTCTGCAGAGCCATTTTGTCAGTCAACATTTGGTAATTGCTCAGTTAGAACAATATTTGAAATTGTTTTTAAATTAAATGTTGCAGGCATAATTTCCCCTGCTTCCTGAAACTTGCCAGGCAAAACAAGAACAAAATGGCAATAGAGGGAACTGAATCAAACTCATGGAAATACTACAATACATATTCAGTTTTCACAACTACTTCCTTATCTGATTGGACGATATGACCAATTCCTGCAGCAGCCGTCTTAAAACACTTGAAAGACCTGCAGCTGGGCAGTAGGATAATTAGCAGCAGAAAGGGGGAGCAGCAAAGGGATTCAGTTTGCATGTGCCACCATCTGCATCACAATGTAGGGACAGAGGGTGAGTTTTCTTGACATATCTGAACAGCAGTGTTTCAGGAGACTCAGGCTGTCATGGCAGATGGAGACAGATTTATACAGCCTCTTAAAGATAACCTACCCTCTTGTGGACATAGGGCCATGCGTTTAGCAAGGCTACCAAACTGACTTCAAAATTTTAGCCTCTGGACATTTTCAGCATTCTGTGGGAGACAGATCCAGGATCTCCCAGTCAGCAGCCCACAAGTACATTAGACAGATGATGGGTAGGTTGTTTGCCAGGGTTAACAAAAATGTGTGATTTGCCTGCAATTATAACAGCCAGAATGAATAGCTCAAACATATGGTGCTTGCATTTCTCAAAGGCGGAGAATGACATTAACTGTATATGTCGCAATCTGGGCATCTCCAGATCAACCAAAAGCACTTACCAATGGGGTTTCCATTTCATCATTACACAGATGACTTGGAACTGATTAGTTTTTAAATTCAATTGTGGGATGTGGGCATCACTGGCTAGCCCAGCATTTATTGCCCATCCCCTGTTGCCCTAGAGGAAGTGGTGGTGGGCTGCCTGCTTTTAGGTAGACCCATAATGGGGATTCATCAGTGATGGTAACACCATTGAATGTCAAGGGATGGTGGTTAGATTGTCTCTTATTGGTGATGGTCATAGCTGGCATTTGTGTGGCATAAATGTTATTTGCCATTTGCCAACCCAAGCCTGGATCTTGTCCAGATCTTGCTGCATTTGGATCATTCACTCAGCCACTTCTGGTTGAAGATTACTGTGAATGCTTCAGCCTTATTTTTGCACCGATGTGTTTGGCTCTTCCATTGTTGGTGAAAGGGATACTTGTATGGCGAGTCTAGTTTCTGATTAAGGGTGACGCCCAAGATGTTGATAAGTGGGGTATTCAGTGATGGTAATGCCATTGAATGCCAGGGGGTGGTGGTTAGATTGTTTCTTATTGAAGATAATGATTATTCGGCATTTGTGCAAGAAATGCTACTTGCTACTGTCAACCCAAGCTAGATGCTGTCCAAATCTTGTTACATTTGAACATAGACTGCTTCAGTATCTGAGGAGTCTTGAACATTGTGCAGTTATTGGCGAACATCCCCACTTCTGAACTTATGACGAAGGAAAGGTCATTGATGAAGCAGCTGCAGATAGTTGGGCCTAGGATAGCACTCTGAGGAACTCCTGCAGAGATGTCCTGGAGCACTGCTGAGACCTCCAACAGCCACATTTTCCTTTTTGTTACATATGACTCCAACTAGCAGAGAGCGCTTCTCCTTGATTCCCATTGACTCCAGTTTTGCTGGGGCTCCATGCTGCCACATTCGGTCAAATGGAGCCTTGATGTCAAGGGCAATGATTCTCACCCCACTTCTGGAATTCGGCTCTTCTGTCTATGTTTGAACCATCTGTAATGAGGTCAGGAGCGGAGTGGCCCTGGCAGAACCAAAACTGGGCATCACTGAGCAGGTTATTGCTGAGCGGGTGCTGCTTGATAGCACTGTTGATGTCATCTTCCATCACTTTACTGATGATCGAAAGTAGACTGATGGGGACATAGACTGTAAAGCTGGTGACTGATGGGTAATTGGCCTGACTGAATTTGTCTTGCTTCTTGTGTACAAGGCATACCTGGGCAATTTTCCACATTGTTGGATAGATGCCAGTATTGTAGCTGTACTGGAATAGATTAGCTAGGGATGTGCAAGTTCTCAGGCACAAGTCTGCAGTTCTACTGTCAGAATGCTGTTAGGGCCCAAAGCATTTCTGTATTTCTGTATTTCTGTGAATGTATACAAGATTCCCAGGGAGAAGTCATAATGCTTTTGGAGTTGCAAGCCACTGACAGTCAGATTTAAGAGGTGGATGCTGGGACACAAGTGATACCCACTTCAAATGTGGCTGATAGCACCCTTAGAAAAACAACCAATGACATCTAACAGCGATATAATGAATGCCGTTTGATAACCAGGTACCAAGCCATCAACAGTTGGAGATGCACTGCAGGTGTCTGTGCAAATACCTTCAGTACTTACCAGCCAGAATGATTGAGATGCCCTGTGCTCTACAATGTGTTGGACAGCAGTGAGTTTTAGACCTACAGAAGGAATAAGGATTGGAAATCAAGTCTTCTTTGGAAAATCGCAAGACTGTTCTATACCCTGAGACTGTCCATGCACTTGAAGCACATCTCCAGTTTGCCCATTGCTTGTTGAATGAAACATTCACTTCTTGGCTCTTTTGGGGTTTCTGATAGATCTCATCATCCATGTTTTAAGTCTGTATCAAGTTCCGAATGTTGTATTCAGTTCAGAGAAGATTCACTAGGAAGATCCCGGTATGGAGGAATTGTCTTATAAGCAAAGATTAAATAGGTTAGGACTCTACTCATTGGATGTTAGAAGAATGAGAGTGATCTCGTTGAAACATATAGGATTCTTTAGGGGTGTGGCAGGGTAAATGCACCTTTTTCTGTCTTGTCTTCATCGCTCTCGGTTGTGGTTGTATTTTTGCCATTCTTTCAAAGGTAAATTCCAGAAAGTCTTGGAAACTTGTGTATCTAAATTTAAATTGCAATGCCCAAATCAACATCATTTTAAATGGGCAATAAGTTAATTACAATCAATAGTTTTCATCTTCTGAGTTAGTTGCTCACTTGCAAACTAATGCTGGAACGAAATATAAAGGTCGGCAAGTTAGACCTGGCATTGAAATGCACTCACCTTGTTCCATGATTTTACCGAAACCTATGTTAATATTTCCCCTAGATTTTGCCTTACATTTCTTCACTCAGCTGCTATGCTAGCAACCTCTGCTACTGCCCTCTCCCTTTCAGCAGGGTTTCAGTTTTTTATTCTGCAGCTGAGCCAGGCCTTTTTGCTCCCTACTCCAATTTCTACCCCACCCCCATACTTTGCCAGCTTTTTGGAGTCCTTTCTGTGCCTGTCTCATGTCTCGACAAGGATTTTCCAAAACTTGACCAAATCTGAGGTGTGTTGTGCTGTACTTATGAATCCTGGATGCCTCTCAATTGTTACTGACTTGCCCCACAATTTCACATCAATCCAGGATAAGTTCATGCCCTGTCCAAACTCTGGTGGTACTATAGCAGTCGCAGAAATGCTCTTTAACTGATTGTACTTTTCCAAAATTTATTAGGATGCTTATTTTGTTCCTTTGCCTTTGACGATCCTGAATTATTAATGAGGAACAACATGTGAAGTGAGAAAAATCACAACAAACCCTTCAGGGAATTTTAACTGCATAATCTCTAGATTCTTCAGAGTTGAATTGAATGAAGAAATTACAATTCCATCTTTGGTTCATTGTTCAGTAATAATTAATTTATAACAATGGATACGCTTTCATGTAATTTCATTAACTGAAGTGAAGAATTGTTACAGCTTTAATGTCCTGTCTAATTATGAAAAAGAGCCTTGGATATTATTTGGAAATCAAATAAAGAGGTAAAATAATTAGAAAGATATGAAAGTTATAGCTGATCATTATCCTCCTATCTGACTGGGGTTCGTCCTTTATAAGCCATTCTATAGACCACAATGACATTTAGTGTAAATGCATACCAGCTACATATTTGTTTAATAATGCTATTTTTAGACTAAAAATTTAGAGTCCAGTTCTTTGAAGACTTTTCACAACAAATCTTAACATGAAAATGAATATTATTCAATGCAGATAAGAACCCTACTCAAAGAATCAAAAAAATTATGTGAGTACTATTATGTTTCAAACATATGGAGCCAGTTACTCCCACAGAAACAGCAACACATTCAAACTATTTATACAACAAGTTGGGTACCAATGGTTTCACTGTTGTAATTTAATGTTATATGATGCTTCTGAAATCTCTGCATTCATTCTCAGATTTACAAAGTCATTCAAATTCCCTCTGTTCTCTGATTATATTACTATCTCATGATGCATTCAGATTACATCATTCCCTTATAGTCACTTAAAATGAAATATGTAATGTCAATAAAATGTACAAAGGACAAACTAAATTGAGAAGCACAAGGTGCATTGAGACAGTGCAAGTGGGAGCTTTGAAATTGAAGATTTTTGAACACTTGAGTACTGGCTATACTATCAAGAGATAACTTTTGGAACATTTTTACAGTAACATTTATGTTATAAATCAGTCTCTAAGAGTAACTTCGTTTATTCCTCCCTGAGAATCCAAGATATGAGTTCCTTAGGTTATCAAGAAAACTCAATTTGAATATATTGGAAAACTAAACAATTATTAAAACTATTGCTGAAGAAACAATAAAGAGTTCATGATATCCTTCATTTTTAGTTTGTAGTGGAAAAAGTAAGAGAAATCCTACAAATCCACTCTTCCATTGGCCTGGTTAAAAAGTGAACTTGCCGTCAATCTTCTCATAAGCATCAAGAAATTCCTGGATTTGCAAAGTAACAATGGGTTAATATTACCAAAGGCATTTAGAGTGGAATTTTAACCCCCGGGTCAGTTGAAATTCGAAGTTGGTGAGTCTATAATAGGAGGTTCAAACTTTCAATAAGTTCACTTCTGGTTTTAATGGAGGTGGGGTGAATTTTTGTGCACACAACTCACCCTGAAGAGGTGGATTACTGATTAGAATATTTAAATAAGACAGTTTAGAAAAGACTTTCGCTGTATTGAGTCATAGAGATGTACAGCACAGGATCAAACCATTTGGTCCAACTCATCCATGCCGACCAAATATCCTAAATTAATCTAGTCCCATTTGCCAGCATTTGGCCCATATCCCTGTAAACCCTTCCTATTCATATACCCATCCAGGCCTTTCAAATGATGTAATTGCACCTGCCTCCCGCACTTCATCTGTCAGTTCATTCTATACACACGTCATCCTCTGTGTGAAAAAGCTGCCCTTCAGGTCCCTTTTAAATCTTTCCCCTCTCACCTTAAACCTGTGCCCTCTAGTTTTGGACTCCCCTACCCTGGGGAAAAGACCTTGTCTATTCACCCTATCCATGCCTCTTGTGATTTTATAAACGTTAATAAGGTCACCCCTTAGCCTCCAATGTTCCAGGGAAAATAGCCCCAACCTATTGAGCCTCTTCCTGTAACTCAAACTCTCCAACTCTATCAACATCCTTGTAAACCTTTTCTGAACCATTTCAAACTTAACAACATCTGTCCTATAGCAGGAAGACCAGAATTGAATTCAGTATTGCAAAAGCCGCAACATGGCCTCCCAACTCCTGTACTCAGTGCACTGACCAATAAAGGCAAGTGTGCCGAACACCTTCTTTACTATCCTGTCTACCTGCGACTCCAGTTTCAAGGATCTATGAACCTGCAACTCCAAGTCTCTTTGTTCAGCAACGCTCCCCAGAACGTCGCCATTAAGTGTATAAGTCCTGACATGATTTGCTTTCCCAAAATCCAGCACCTCACATTTATCTAGATTAAACTTCATCTGCCACTCCTCAGCCCATCAGCCTATCAGCCCATCTGGTCAAGGTCTCATTGTACTCTGAACTGACCTTTTTCACTGTCCACTACACCTATTCATATACCCATCCAGACGCATTTCAAATGATGTAATTGCACCTGCCTCCCGCACTTGGTCAATTTAGGTGTCATCTGCAAATTTACTAATCAATACCTCCTATATTTCCATTGAAATAATTTATATAATTGCACTTTGAATTTAACAGTGTCAGCATTGGTTTCTTGTTGTTTAGGCAAGGTTCCATTAAAATGAAGGTGGGATTAATTTAGAAATCACATAAATGTTCATAAAAGTAAGCATATTGTATTTCAGTTATGCAGGGCATAGGCAGGACCACATCTCAACTGTATCCCCAATCTTAAGGAAGGACTTAAATGCAGTGGAAAAAGTTCAGAGCATGTTTAGAAGGTTGATACCTCGAATAAGCAGATTTTCTTATGACGACTTATTTTCACTGGAGTTTGGAAGTTTTAGGGTGACATGATTGAAGTATACAAGATGAAGAACAGTCTTGAGAAGATAAATATGAAAAGGATGTTTCCTCTTATGGGTGAGTCCAGAACCAGGAGTCACTGTTTAAAAATTAGGGTTGAGACTAAGATAATGTTATAACTCCGATATCAGGAGAGCACTAGAAATCGAGCTCCACTATTCCACAAACCGTACCAAAAGCGTAAATGTCTTATTTCATCCACAAAAATGGCTCTTTTGTTTCTGTTTATTACTGATATCTGAAACAAAAGAGACTTTCACCAGATTTAATCAATAAACTAAAAAAAATGCTTAAAGGCAAAATGCATTATTATAATTAGTGTTGAAAATGGTTATCAACTAAATACTATGTAGAAATAAACTATATCCACCTTTATCCCAAGCGTACACCCATTTAGGCAGGACAAGATGACACAGCTCTGCATAGGTATTTTGTTGAGAGAAATGTAAGTAAAAAAGGAATAATGGTTCCATTGGACAGACGTTTGAGTGCAGAAGACAGAGTGAGCTGAATTCTCACAGTTCCTTTGATTTCTTGTCAATGAGTTCTGATTGATATCAATTGCAGGGAGATGGACAATGATCAGACCAGATTTCAGATTCAGCTGTAAAACAGTTAGGAACCCTCATAGTTGAAACATTCAGG
Source organism: Ginglymostoma cirratum (assembly GCA_024137785.1). Lineage (NCBI taxonomy): Eukaryota > Metazoa > Chordata > Chondrichthyes > Orectolobiformes > Ginglymostomatidae > Ginglymostoma > Ginglymostoma cirratum. Next base: position 54,567,178 of record JAHRHZ010000012.1, read on the forward strand.
ATTGACAAATACTTCATTGAGAAATAGAGAGAAAGTGAGACAGAGAGGGAGCTTCTTTCTATACAAACCTTTCCAACAACTGCTAAATCTAGGCATATTACTGAAAAACAGTCTCAGCCTAGAGTCTGTTATTATTAATGAATAATACAGATATTTGATGTTTTACCAAGTCAGTCCAACCATTAAAGTAAAAAGAAATCTTATTTGGATATTGTATCAAAAATTCTCTATATTTAATTATTCAGGTGATAGTTTGTCCATACAGAGTAAATTATAAGGAAAATTAGACCTCAAGCAAAACTTTCTCATTATTACTAGTTATGTACAGAGAAGAGGATGCGATAAGACCATTAAAGGATTATGTGGGATACATTTATATAGGTTCACATGACAAGGTGAAGGTTTTAAATGGCTAATTTGATCAGTTTTCACTCCTGTAGGTTAGGGTCAGTTTCTGTTATGCACTAGCCAGTGAGAAGCTAAAGTCATGAATGTTAAGCTAGGTGTGGATAATATACTGACTGAAATAGTAGGGGTCTCAAATCATGTTGTGATGCTGGCCTAAACAGAAGTTACCACAGTAAAAGCAAAATAAAAACTGTAAGTGCTGGAGAAGCTCAATTCAGCAGGTCTGGCAGCATCAGTGGAGAGAGAAGCTCAACTAAAGTTTTGAATCTGATTTGACTTCTCAGAAGAAGGATCTCTTCCAAAGAAGAGTCACAGTCGACTCAAAATGTTACCTTTGTTATTCTCTCCATTAATGCTGCCAGACCTGCTAAGCTTCTCCAGTACTTCCAAATTTTATTTCAGAACTTACCAAAGCTGTTTAAAGAGAAAAATGCTTGCTCCTTGCGTCCCTTGTTTGCATTTTTAATAGCTTACTCAAATCTGACTGAGATTATTCCTGAAAGCTGGATAGATGTTGTATTAACATTACAGAAGGACATCTAGTCAACAGTCAGAAATGAAATATTCATTAGTTTGATATCAGTTATAAATAAATTGTTGGAAGGAGAAATAAAGATATTTTTATGTGCTTCAGAAAATCTGAATTCCTGAAAACAAAACAACACGGAAATACCAATCTAAATGGTCAGTTTGAATGATTCATCCTTATAGAGTAGGTATTGTGCTAGACTCTGATTTTAAATCTATGGATTTATTCAGCTGCCTCATTTTAATGTGATGACTTAGAATTTTCCATCCCTAGATATATTTTCTAACTAGGCCGTGCTATTCATATGCATGTTTTTGCTTCTATCCATGATCACCTTAATGTTGCTTTACCTGAACAAGAGGGGGATTAAGATTACATCAGCACATACCTATTTTTTATTTCACCAAACTAAATGAGCATTCTGCTCATTAGGAGCCTGTCCGATTCTGAAAATCTCTAATGTTGATATTTGTCTGTCCACATGCTCAATAACTTATCCTTTCATGTATAATAAATTGTCAACATGTATTGACAAAATGAATAAAACATCCACTTGTACTGTTTTCAATCTTCTCAATCCCTTCAGAAACCTAAGTAGATGAAATGAAAATATTCAAATGGTGCTGTCCTCTCTTGTTACGCAAGATTAGTTGCTATGCTGTAACCTTTTACTTTTATGATTCTCTGCAGCTAATGTTAGGGCATGGGGGACTGTTGACAAACAAAGAGACTTTGGGGTGCACATCCATAGTTCCTTGAAAGTGGAGTCACAGGTAGACAGAGTGGTGAAGAAGGCGTTTAGCGTACTTCCCTTCATTGGTCAGTGCATTGAGTACAGGAGTTGGGATGTCATGTTGCAGCTGTAGATGACATTGGTGAGACCACGTGTGGATTACTGTGTTCACTTCTGGTCTCCCTGCTACAGGAAAAATGTTGTTAAACTTGAAAGGGTTCAGAAAAGACTTACAAGGATGTTGCTGGGATTGGAAGGTTTGACCTATAAGGAGGGACTGGGCTTTTTTTCCCTGGAACATCGGAGACTGAGGGGTGACCTTATAGAGGTTTGCAAAATCATGAGGGGCATGGATAGGGTGAATAGCCAAGGTCTTTTCAAGGAGTCAAGGACTCTAAAATTAGAAGGCATTGGTTTAAGGTGAGAGAGGAAAATTTTAAAAGGGACCTGAGGGGCAACATTGTCATGCAGACAGTGGTGCATGTATGGAACGAGCTGCCAGAGGAAGTGGTGGAGGTGGGTACAATTACAATATTTAAAAGACATCTGGATGGGTATTTGAATAGAAAGAGTTTAGAGGGATATGGGCCAAATGCTGGTAAATGGGATTGGATCAATTTAAGATATCTGATTGGCGTGGATGAGTTGGACTGAAAGGTCTGTTTCTGTGCTTTGTAACTCTATGACTCTATGACCAATGTCACTTCCTTCTTAAAAATTAATTATTTCTTTCATAAAAGAAATAAAGCTTGTGAACCAGAGTACTCTGCCAGATATTTTACTATTAACATGCTTGTGAAATATCAGGAACTGTTATGCAGGAAAACATACGTATTAGAAGGTAGGACAGGAAGATTAAACGCAAGAAACTTAAGTTAAGAAACATTAAGTTTGGGTTTTAAAAGTAGATTATTGAAGGAAGGTGTTTTGAGGGAGGTAGGTAGTTCCAAAATTTTGAAGTCTTAGAAAATAATGAATTAGAAGAAGAAGTTATGGTAAATAGAGAATTAAAAACATCCCAAATTTGTTTGGCGTTTGAGGTATTATTGGAACATAAGAGCAATAGAGGAACAAACAATGAGTGGAAACTGGGCCAGGATCTCTTGCCACGTTTCTGTCCCATTGTGGGTCCAGTCGAGTTCTTGACTTTAATTGTTGGAGGAGTTGGGAAGCACACTGTTAGAGTGATGTTGTCATTCAAATAAAATGATAACAAACAGGACAGCACACATCACAATTAATTACAACATTGTCTCCATTTGCTTGTTCTACTCAGGAACAAGCTTAGTGACACGTTGTGACTTGCCAAGATCAGGAAATACTCATGTATAAGGAGCTCAGATCCTGGAGGATGTTTGCTCATACCTGTGTTTTGTGCTTGCATGTGTTCTACTGACTCCGGCCTTAATGCATATCTCCCCTCGTTTATTTCATCACTCTCAGCTGCCCAGACATCTTACTCAGAAAATCTCGTCCTTCAATTCTCAGAGTCACAGAATTATTACGGTGCAGATGAAGGCCGTACTGTCTATTATGTCTGCACTGGCACTGTGTCTCCATGTTAAAACCTGTCCCTTTGATAAAGCCTTTGGTTATCCCTTCTAATACTCCCTCCTTTAGCTTGGTGTCTATTTTCTGTCTGTTTGAAGGGTCATAGGATGTATGTATACATTAACATACGAGATAAATGTAAGATCTCAAAACTAATGCAAAGATGGTAAAAGGAAGATATTGCAATTTAACTTCTAAACTTAATCAATCAACATTTAAAAAGTACAGCAAAAGCATGAAATATAGTTATCAAGTTAGTGTTTTGTAGCTGGATAACTTAGAATTATTCATAATAATTAACTATTACTTATATAATAGTGTATAATTTCTTGTAATTGTTAACAGTGGAACTGTTTTGCAAAGGGGAGGCCCAGTGATATTATTGCTGGCCAATTAATCCAGTGACCCAACTAATGTCCTGGGGAGCTGGGTTCAAATCCCACCATGGCAGATGATGGAATTTGAATTCAATAAAATTCTGGAATTAGAAGTTTAATAATGACCATGAATCCATTGTCAATTGATGGAAAAATAACCATCACTAATGTCCTTTAGGGGAGGAAACTGCCACCCTTACCTGGTCTGGCCTACATGTGACTCCAGACCCACGGCAACATAGTTGACTCTCACCAGCCCTGTGAGCATTTAGAGATGAACAATAAATGCTGGCCCAGCCAGCGATGCCCTCAACCCATGAATAAATAAATAAATGTATTTGAAGACAGCAATAATGTTTTATGTTCAAATAAAATGTGAAATTCCTCATGCAATAACATTTAGCAATAGTACATACAATTTTCAAACATAGAGAGCAGCTGAGAATAAACAGGTTACTGGATAAAGAATGGTAACTTGACATTTCTTTCCTGCACATATGTTAAGTAGCTGCTTTCTATTCAGCAGCAATTTATGGATCATATTGTGAACTGTTGAGGCACGCATGGAACTGCATGTCGAAAAAATTGATTATTCTGCCATTTCAGGGTCAGGGGTCAAGGTCTGCAACCCACCCATATTTGCCTCATGGTGGAGGTAGATAGCACCTAAATGTTGTCCTGCCACTTCCTAAGGGTCACATCTCTACTGCATTGCTAGCTGCCTCTACACCCAGCAGGAAACTGTGTAACATTGATAAAGATCATATCAGATAGCCAGATTTCTAATACTAAAGGCAATTTGTCAGAAAACTGTGCTTGCAAATTATTACTTAAATTGTAAAGCAAGAGAAAGAACAGAGCAGAGAGGGGGCACCATGATCATAAATATTAATGGTGGAGGTGGACAGGAATAATTCACAATGTTTCCTTAGGGAAGAGGTGAAGCATGTCAGGATCACTGTCAGGAGGAGGTGGGATTAGATAGCCATGGAGAATAGTGTCTGGGTTTTCAGGATTAGGAAGCAGTGTCATTAGCAGTTTGATGACTTCACTTGGCTGATCAATGTCAGTGAATACATCTTCAGATCTACTATCTACCGCACCATTACTCCTCATGCTACTTAATGTCCCACAGCCCCAACAAATAGCTATCTGCAGCCCCTCCCACTCAGGTTTTATATCTATCGTCCAGATACTCCACCTCACCTCTCACACCTACCAATATTTCCGGCCTTTCACATATACCTTTCACTGCCTTCACATATCTCCAGCTGTTCAACTGTGGCAGGCAAAACACAAAGACAGTGCTACACAACCTGTATGGTGCTCAGCAGCATTTATGACTCCTCAGATGCTGAAGCAGTCTCTGCCCACACTGAAAAACCTGAGCACGTTGAGGCTTGGGCTGATAAATGGCAAGTAAGTTCATGCGTCATGCCTCAGATTATAGGCATGGTCCTGTCGTGAGAAAATGTAATCTTGCAGATAAAATGAATTAACCCTTCTTCACTGCCTAAGGTGACTTTCTTTTCAAAGCAGAGTTCTTTCCTATAAAAGCAAAACATTGCAAATGCTGGAATTGAAACATTGCCAGGATTCTTTCTTTTACTTGTCGAAGATATCTCTCCTGTGGTGTTGGCTGTAGACTGCCTTGCTGGGCTTCCTTTGTGGATTAATAAGGAATTGGCTCCCTCTCCAGCCAGGCTCAGTCACGTGAAAATCGTATTGGTATATTCCATTGTTCAAACAATGAGCTGTTGACACGCAATGTGATGTGATATCCCATCAATATGGCAGTTGTAATCACCTTCACTTAATGACTTAATTTGAAACCCACTTTTTCATGGGACTAGAGGGTCCAGTAGTCCTTGTCATTTTGAATTCCACTCCCCCCGCCTTTGAAATGGTAAGGGTTAGTTCATTAGTGTCTGGGTAAGACAATTTACATTTTAAATAACTTCGCCATTAGCTATTGTGTATGTTTCGGTGTGTGCCGAAACCATGAAAGAAATCACCTGACTTTCCTGAGACCATTTTGTGAAGGTATGGTACAAATATTCCATGTTGCTCTTTTTAAGAAAATGTATCCTTTTTCCATTCAGCTTCACAGGCAATAGATGTGACCTGAATACCCTCTGCCTGTTGCTGCCTTCATGTGGGCAGCTCACTTAATCTTTACAGTGACGATAGAGCAACATTCCCTGCTGAATCCAGGAACTCACCACAATACCTCCAAAACTATCCAGAGTACTTGCAGAAACTTTGCAAGAACAGATGTTTTTCAAACTCCCCTGAGCTGTTGGGTGTTTCGTCCTTTAAGTGACAGTAGTACAATAACAGCAGTAATCCTGCAGTTGATCACTTGATTGTTTGTGAATGATGTGCAAGTTCATTGAGTGAATTTAGAAACTAGCTATCACAACAGGTTGAAGCAGCTTGGCAAGTGGCTGCAATTCATCCCGTAAATGGTACCCACAGATCAACAAGCTGGTGGCTGGAATGCAGATCAAGCAGGCAGCTTTGTCCAGGATAGTGTTAAATTTTTATGAATGATTTTAGAGTTGTGATGATCCACACCAGTGGAGCATACCCTTGGCCTGTGTGCTATAGATGACAGCCATGCTTGGGGATGTCAGGAGGTGAAGTCAGTTGCTACAGAGTTCCAGCCTTCAATGTGCTTTTACACTCGCAGTATTTACATGACTAGTTCAATTTATTTTTTGCTTAGTGATAATCCCCAGATATTTGATGATAGTGTTTCAGTGATGATAATATTGTTGAACGTGAAAAGCCGTGGGTTAGATTCTCCTTTGTTGGAGATGGCCATTCCCTGGCACTTGCGTGGTATGAACATTACATCTCACTAAACTGTCCTAGAATTAATGCCCTCCAGGTCTTAATGCAGGTAGACATGGACTGTCTAGTTTTTGAGGAAATTTTTCAGGAAATAGTTCAACTGTCAGTGAATGCCCCATTTCTGATCTTATGATAGAGAAAAATTCATTAATGAAGGAGCTGAAGATGATTGGGCCTAGAACACAACTGTAAAGAACTCCCTTCAGTATGCTTTGGGACTGAAATTATTGGATTCCAACAAGCACAAGCATCTTCTTTTCTGTTAGGTATAACTTGGCCGGTAAAGTTTTCTCCATTTCCCATTGACTTAAGTTTTGCCAGGGCTCCTTGATGCACAATCAGTCAAATACTCCCTTAATGTTGAGGGAAGTCATTAGCTCCTTACCCCTTGAGTTCAGCTCTTTTGCTCATGTTTGAACGAAACCTGTGTGGCCCACATAAAGAGACTTAAACAGAATATTGTTTGTTGCTGTGTAAATGCTGCTTGATAACATTCTCAATGATCCTTTCCATCACTTCGCTGAAGATCAAAAGCATTTGTTCACTGCTTTTGTCTCCTTATCTCAGATATATGTACTTGTCATAGAGGGATTACAACAAAAGTGTTCCAGACTAATCACTGGGATGCCAGAATTGTCTTATGTGAAGAGACTGAAGAAACTGCATCTGTATTCTTTAGAATTTCAAAGAATCAGAGTTGAGCTCATTGAAATTTACAAAATTCACACAGGATACCGATAGGATGTTTTCCCTGGCTTGTGAGTTTAGAATCAGGGAATATAGTTTTAGAATGAGGGACAAACTATTTAGGGCTGTGATGAGGAGGAATTGTTGGAACTTTCTACCTGAGGGATAGGGACCTCAATCATTGAACACGTTCATGACAGAAAGTGATGGATTTCTGGATAATAAAATGGGGATGCAGGAATAGTGGAGAAAAGTGATGTAGAGCAGCGTTCCTTCAAAGTAGCTGCACAGCTGCTCTGAAGTCATGCCAAATAGCATGATTGGCATGCCGACAGATTGACCTTCAATGTCAGAGGCTACTGTCATACACTGACCTCAAAGTCCAAGCACTGGAGAAAAATTGAGGGAGTATTGGTGATGCGGCAGATGATCAACCATAATTTGTTTAAAATGCAGAGCAGGTTTGATGGGTCAAATGGCCTATTCATGCTTTTGTTTCCAATATTTTGATGTAGATTAAGTGGATGATTAATGACCATATTCAATTTGTCTTCTTTTTCATGGACAGGACATACCTGGACAATTCTCCATATTGTCATGTAGCTATACAAAAAGAGCTTAGCTAGGGGTGCAGCTAGTTCTTGAATGAAAGTCTTCAGTATGCTGTGGGATGGTGTCAAAGCCCATATGCTTTGCTCTAATCAGCATCTTCACTTCATTTTGAATTCAAGAAATGGCAGAAGACTGGCATCTGTGATATTTAAGACTTAGGAGGAGGCTGAGATGGGGTGCATCATTGACTCAGCATTTCTGGCTGATGATTGTTGCAAACACTTCGGCCTTGGCCTTTTCTACTGGAGTTTCCTCAGGATTGAAGATGGTGATATTTATGGAGCGCCCTTGTCTTGTTCATGTGGAAAATATAAACATGTAGACATGCAACTTTTAATTGACAGAAGATTAAACGCTAAATTTAACTGCCAGCAGGGGTTGGCACAGGAGGGCACTGAGAGTCCCATAACTAGGGCTCATAGCCCATTGAACTCGGCTTGGGGACTGGGCATGGATTAGTGTTTCAGTCCCTCCTCCTGACTGTCAGTGCATGTGTTTTCTGATCTATTTGAAACATACCAGAGTCAGTAAGTTAAAAGCACAGCAAGGAGTGGTGGAACTACAATATTGAACAGACTGGAAAGCTTTTAAAGGCTGAACCATGAACCTATCTCCATAAAACTACTATCCACTCAATTTCCCTTGCAGGTTCTTATTCTAGCTGATATTGTAAATAACTCTGTTTCTTTAGGCGTCATCTCTCCTTCAAATCTGCCGTTATGACTCAAGAAACAATGTTGTGACTCCATCATTCTTGCAAACTACTGCTCCATCTCTCACTTCCCTTACTTTTCTCCAAAGTCCTTGAAAATGTTATTGCCTTTCATGGTTGGTATCAAATGTAGCTCCCGTAAACACTTTGTGACATTCATTACATCAGAAGTGCTATGTATGTTGGTTATTGTTTGGTATTCTAAGCCCCTTGCAAATTTATTTACTGAAGAGACATTGAACTGATCTAAAGTTTTTGCTTCCTCAGTAACAGCACACAAATCAAAATAAACATGACAGCTGCTATTTAAGTGTAAGCTGATGCTGCCACTCAGTCCTACAAATTGTAGTACAGCTTTTGTATACAGTTCTCATAAATTGATTTGGCTCGTTTGTGAAAACAAAACAAGAGTTTTAGCTGCTGTTATCCTTTATGTTTATAAAATTGCAAAGTACTTCTCCTGACATTGCAAAGCCATTTCAATTTGATTCCTTAGAATATAAACAATACAAAATATTGAAGTTCCAATTATAAAATGACTATAACGATCTAATTAGAATGTGCCATGGTCAGCTGCTGGATGTAGTAAATGTCTGTATAAAGGAGTGTTTAAAATTCAGTCAATGCTGGATCCAAGCCTGGGAGATGTTTATATGAAGCACACCCTGTGACAAAGCCTCCATGTTATTATATCTAGCAAAGCGGTTTTTTTGTGTGCAGCTCACCAATTAAAATAACTATATGGTGTTATGTTGCTTAGCAATTGCAGAGGTTCCAAGGAAGATCAAGATTCTTTAGTTTCTATAAATTGCTCCTTCAAGCAAACCAGCAAGGTCATCTTGAAATCATTGAAGAACGAAAAACATTTATTGAGTTTGTGTTGCTTTTATTCTGGTGATTTTCAATTTGATGTTAGGGAAACATTTGAAGATCTATTTTGAGGCCTTTAATGTGTCCTCTGAATTCTAATCCATTCATTTTCTAAGGTGTGTATGAAAGGGTTGTATTCTCCAGATCAGGCCCCATTGTGCTGTCTCTTTCTTCTCCCCATGAATTGGTAATCATATATACAGTAGCAACAATGAAACCCTGGAGAAAGCTTTTCAAGGCATCCAGGTCTGAAATAAGAATAATAGAAAAAGTTGGCTTGTATGTACGGCAAAGCAATCACTTATAGTAGCAACATCATCAAAAAGAATATCAACTAACTTTCAGGTTGTTGACCCTTTTATCAGGAGGAATCCTGTGTCCATAATGAGCAATGCTAAGTATTTCGTCAAGACTATAGAAAACACTGGTATACACGTAGAAGAAGGTCACACAAGTTGCTCCGAGTAAAAGACGTTTTAAACCATTTTTCAAGGACATAATTCCATTATGTTCACACTTATTTTCACAAGATCTAAATAAATCTGTTCCTACAAAGCAAACAAGTATTATTAACAGTTTCCTGTTCACATTTTGCACAGATTGTTGCCAATGTTTTATTTATTGAGTATACACTGTGCAGAAAAGTATTGAATCACCTTGAGGAGAGGGGCATTCAAATTCTAGACATAGCCTGACTTGTTGTCAATATATTTATACTTCAAAAGATTGAAGTCTGAAAGTGCAAGAATTTAGGAATTATGTTTTATAATGCTATTTGTCATGAACTGGGGAGCAAATATAATTGAAACATGTTCACATCCTTAATATTTTGTGTTCTGCGTACTCATTCTATGCACCATAAAAGATTCAAACATCACTCTTGTATGGTGCGTGACTTAGTGAATTTTAGCAAAGAACATTTCAGTGTAAGTTTATAATTTATGAATAATGCATTATTTTTAACGCTAAAATATTTCATTCTAGACTTCATATTTATGTCAATTTAAGCACTAACCACTTTTGTTCCTTTTTCTCCATCTTCAGCTTGCAAGCTTAGCTGTAACTGTTTTCAGAATTTTATATAAAATCCATCAGAAAATAAATAATCATGCCAAGTTGGATCCCTGCTATGTACTTGCTTGGTATGTTGCTGCAATTTGATATTATACAAAGTATCCCAGGGTTCTTGCTCCTGGCTCTATGATTGATTTAAAGTAATGTTGCTCAAAACATCAACAATAACCTCATCTCAATTTATATTGTTTTACATCTCCACTGTACTACTGTGGGAGACGGTGTTTAGCCAGTAATCTGTGTTTTTCTTAGAATCTGGTATGTTTGATGAGATGATAATCAATGGTCATCATTGGATGAGCTTGCTTGATACTTGGGCAGCCTGGGCTGAAGGCAGTGCATCAAATAGTCATCTACGAAGAAGGACCCAGTGCAGGAGGAAGATAAATAACCACTTATACTCTCAGCGAGGTTCCCATTGACCAGAAACTGAACTGGATTAGCCATATAAATAACTGTGACTATAAGGACAGGTCAGAAATTCGAAATTTGATGGTAAGTAAGGCACCTCCTGGCTTGCAAAAGCCTAACCTCCATCTACAAGGCACAAGTCAGGAGTGTGATGGAATACTCACCTCTTAACTGAATGAGTGCAGCTCCATTGACGCTCAGGAAGTTCCCACCTGTACACGTCATGCAAATGGTATGCAATCTCATCTACGATCTGAAACACCGCTGCCTTCATGACTGGCACTCGGTGACATCAGCACCATGATGCACTGCAGCAACTTGTCAATGGTCCTTTCAAACTAGCAAATACTTCCACCCAGAAGATCAAAGCCAGTGGACATGTAGGGGCACTGGCTTCTGCAAGCTCTCCTCCAAGCCACACACCATCCTTTATTGTTGTGTCGAAATCCTGGGACTCATTTTCTAATATCTACACTGTATAGACTACATGGTTCAAGAAGTTGACTCACTATCACCTTCTCAAGGCAATTAGTGATGGACAATAGATTCAGGCCTTACCAGTGATGCTCACATCCATGAACGCATAAAAATAAACTTTTTCAATTATCATTCTGGTGAATCTGCTCTGCATAGGTTCCCCATTGAGTTCATGTATCCCTCCTGAGTGTTGACACCCAAAACTGAATCCAACTCCCTGAAAGAAGTCTAACCAGAGCTTTACATATCTGTAGTGTATTTCACTCCAGTCTACCACCATCTTGAGACTTGGTTTTTTGTCATCCAATGTGCCCAATATATATGCTGCATTATTTGATAGATTTATATCGCAAATAATTTGAGTGCTCCATATAACACTACATGCAGAAACCACAATTTTGATAAAAAGTTATTGATCATGTTTGGACTTCCTCATAGAGGTGTAGAGATCTACAGCACAGAAACAGACTCTTTGGTCTAACTCGTCCATTCTACATTAATCTAGTCCCATTTGCCAGCCTTTGGCCCATAACCCTCTAAACTCTTCCTAGTCATATACCCATCGAGACACCTTGTAAATGTTGTAATTGTACCAGCCTCCACACTTCCTTTGGCAGCTCATTCCGTAGATAAACCACCCACTGCATGAAAAGGTTACCCCATGGGCCTTTTTTATATCTTTTATCTCTTACCTTCATGCTATGCCTTCTAGTTTTGGACTCCCCTACCCTGGGGAAAAGACCTTCTCTATTCACCCTATCCATGCCCCACCAAGATTTTATAAACTTCTACAAGGTCACCCCTCATTCTCTGAGACACTGTAGAAATAGTCCCAGATATTCAGCCTCTCCCTTTGGCACAAACTCTCCATCGTTGCAGCATCCTTGTAAATTTTTTCTGACCTCTTGCAAGTTGAACAACATTTTTCACAACGGCAGAGAATCCAGAACTGAAAGCATGTTGAACTAATGTCCTGTACAGTGGCAGCATGACCTCCCAACTCCTATACTCAATGCAATGACCAAAAACGGCAAACGTACCAAGTGCCTTCTTCACTATCCTGTCTACCTGTGACTCCACTTTCAAGGAACTATGAGCGTGCACCCCAAGGTTCCTTAGTTCAGCGACACTCCCCAGCACGTTACTTTAAGTGTTTAAGCCCAGCCCTGGTTTGCCATACCAAAATGCAGTGCCTCACATTTATCTAAATTAAACTCCATCTGCCACTCCTCAGCCCATTGGCCCATCTGAATAAGATCCCATTGTACTCCAAGGTAACCTCTTCACTGTCCACAATACCTCCAATTTTGGTGTCATCTGCAAATTTACTAACCATACCTCCTCTGTTGACATCCACGTCATTTATATAAATGACAAAAAGCAATGGACCCAGCACTGATCCTTGCGACACACTGCTGGTCACAGCTTCCAGCCCGAAAAGCAACCCTCCACCACTACCCTCTGTTTTCTACCTTTTGTATCCAAACAGCTAGTTCTCCCTGTATTCCTTGTGATCTAACCTTACCAACTAGCCTACCATGCAGAACTTATCGAACTCCTTACTGAAGTCCATATAGGTCACATCCACCGCTCTGCTGGCATCAATCCTCTTCATTACTTCTTCACAAAACTCAATCAAGTTAGTAAGACACGATTTCCAGCGCACAAAGCCAAATTGACCATCCCTAATCAGTCCTTGCCTTTCCAAATACATGTAAATCCTGTTCCTCAGAATCCAGTCCAAAAACTTATCCAACACTAACGTCAGGTGCACTGGTCTACATTTCCCTAGCTTTTTCTTACCATCTTTTTAAAATAATGGCTCTACATTAGCCAACCTCCAGTCTTCCACACCTTACCTGTGGCTATCAATGATACAAATACCTCTGCAAGGGGCCCAGCAATCACTTCCCTAGCTTCCCACAAAGTTCTAGAGTACACCTGATCAGGTACCGGGGATTTATCTGCCTTTATGTGTTTTAGGATGTCCAGCACATCTTCCTTCTGTAATATGGGCTCTTTTCATGATAACGCTATTTCTTTCCTCAAGTTCTCTAGCTTTCATATCTGTCTTGGCAATAAACACTGGTGCGAAATACTCATTTAGTATCTCAACCATCTCCCGCAGTTCCACACATAGGTGGCCTTGCTGTTCTTAAAGGGGCCCTATTCTCTCCCTAGTTGCTCTTTTGTCATCTCGGTTTGTGTTTTTCTCTTGTGTTCTTACATGGGATATGGGCATTGCTGAATGGGTCAACATTGATTGCTCATCCCTAATGTTCTTAGAAAGTTGTGGTGTGCTGCCGTTTTGGCCTAATGCAGTCCTGATGTAGATTTACCCCAATATGAGGGAAGTCATTCCAGGATTTTACCTAAGTACAGTGAAGGAAAAACAGTATAATTCCAAGTCAGGGTGGTGTGTGGCTTGAAAGGGAACTTGCTGTTGGGCTGTTGTAATTAGGTCATACTGTTTATCATATTGTTAAACGCTGGATTCACAGTTGGCCATAAATTTTTCATCTAATACCTTCCTGATTAATTCTTATACCTCAGCAGTAAAATCAATCAACATTAGTTATCAAGATATTTTGTGTTAGTTTTCTGCTTTCCACAGTTATTTGCTTCCTGATAATGGCTGTTATTTTGGCATTTAATTATTAGCCTATGGCTCTCATCATTTATTGATTTGTCTTGTCTGTCTTCAGCAGATTCCACAACATTTCTTAGCATCAGAATATCGATCCCTAACTCTATAAGCAGTATTTATTAAAAATGGTGTGTGTGGTCTCAAAATTTGAACAGGATGTGGTGCACTGCTTTTGACATTCTGATAATTAATATTATATGGCTGTCAACTAGCTGAATTCAAGCACACGAATTTCATTTATACCCACAGTGTTTAACATTCACCTGAATGGGGCACTACACCAGTGCACTGTAAAGATTTAGTGGGCATACTTTATAGGAAAGTTGAGGCTTCGAAGTTCACATAACTCAGAGTTCATAAGTTGGTCTGCTTTTTTTTCAATCTTGTTACATAAGTTCTATACTTGGGTCTGCTCTGCTTGCCAGCATCTTACGTGTGATAACATTATTGTTGATGTGACTTGTTTTATAAAGCTTTAAAGGTCTGAAAAGGTTAATGCTGAGGAGTGCATTAAGCCCTGTTCAATGCGATGATGGCACATGAATTCAGATGAGAGGATAAATTTAGATTTCAAAGGAGTAAAGCCCATAATCGAGGTCTTCTTCCTAGTCACAGTAACAATATCCATTATACCAATGTAACCTGTTTCTCGCTGATGCCATGCCTAAGCTACACCTTATTTGAGAGAGGAGCCTCTTCTTAGTAGATTCCCAGATGCCTTTCTCCACTACTTTAGATCATCAGGTCCTAGAGATCCCTACCAAGAAAAAGAGTGAAGAGGTTGGTGGCAACGGATCTACCAGATGGATTTTACACTATGATGAGATGTGGTGAGGAAGAAACCACACGTAAATTTAAATTTAGAGAGTAAGGTGAATCTGATAGGGGTCTTGGCGACACGGGTTATGTGAGATATGTGGCAGAATCAGGTAACAAGTGAGGCCCATCATAGTATTGGAAACAATTTATGCCCTCTTTTATCACAAGCAGCATGTTGTTAGCAGCGAGATGCCTATTGTTGATCATTATTGCTTGCTGTGGGTCTTGTTGCTGACACAACTCTCATCATTAATATTTGGCGTCACTAAATACCAAACTTGCCAAACAAGCCTGACATGCGGTAAACCCAACAAAGAAACCAGGACGAGCACTCGGTGGATTAAACTTGCTGCTTGGTCTGAACAATCTCAATGTTGGAAATTGGGCACCAACATCTCAGGTCATGGTCCATGGACACCAGTCACATGCACACCTCATCCAATGGCATCTGACATGTGCCAACCTCTGAAAACGCTTGGCATCCCTATGATCCGCATACAGGAAGCTTCTGCATTTCAATGCTGCATTTTGGGCTGTATTAGCAGCTATCATTGCAATGTTGCAGCAAGGGACAGTTTGCTCTCAGTGGGCATGCTCATGGACTGGACCAGGCTGCATCTCTGGGCTCTTCACTTGCTCTTGTGGCAGTCACTCACACTGAGCCTAACCTGAATACTACTGCATCCCTGTCTTGCATTGCCTTTTTTCACTCAGCCCTCTCAGCCGCAGATCCCAGGCTCATTTACTACTGTCATGCACTGCCAATGAGCACAGACACAAAGCCAAGAAACTTGTCATATTTGTTAGCAGGCCTCTGTCAAGGGAAGGGGGTTAGCGTTTATTCAGAGGTTCCAGCAGAGTAAGTCAAGTACAGCCTTAGACACCAGTCCAAGAGCTCCCTCCCAGGTGAAACATAATCCCTGAATCCAGTCTGTCTAGCCCTCTCAGAATGTAACACCTTTCAATGAGATGCCCTGTCATTATTCTAAACATAAATCAACACTGGCCCAGTTGACCCAAAGTATCCTTATATGACAAAACTGCCATCCCATAAATCAATTTGCTGAACCTTTACTGCACTCACGCTAAAACAATTGGTCAGTCAAACAAGATTTGGTAAATATGCTATTAATGCTGACTCAGGACGAATGTGGATTTTTTTTTTCCTGCTTCTCTGTTAAAGATGTAAACTTGCTGGCTTGTAGTGGCTTCCCTTCAATTTTTCTTTGCCTTTCCTGCGCACTTCCGTATGGCTAGTTTGGTGTCATGGTCAGACAAAAATTGAAGGTTGTATTCCAATGATGTCTATGAATAATTTTAGGAACATTCTCATAGGTCCTCCTTCTGGACCATGACTTCAACGCACCAACTGTTTAATAATCATTATTGCCACTTTGGAATTTAAGCACCAAAATATGTAATATATTTTTTTGAAGTTTTAATGTGCAGAAGCATCCTTCACCTTGACCATTCAGTGAGGTCATTAAGCTTTTATTGACACTACTGCTAGTTTCTGGCCATTGACCACCTTCTCCACTTGCTCACATTCCCTTTGGAGGCGTAACCATGAAAGGTTCTTGGCCCCAAATCAAATATGGGGCTCAATTTTCTCAGCCTCTGAATAACAGGGGCAATCGCGAGACAGTTAGAGAAATATGGTGAGAATGAGAAAGAGATTATCAATGGTAAGAAAAGTCCAATTTTCCACTTACGTTTTTAAATGGCTAGATTGAGAACCTTGCTAGTGAGCGGTGAGGAGTCTATTTGCATGAATTAAGATTTCATTACTACCAACCTCATTTATATGAAGGTGGCTGCTTTCCCAGATAGCAGAGAGAAACTAGATAGCAGCTATTTCTTACTTGGAAGTCAGAATGGGTTCCTGGCAGCTGTAACTCATTGGTGTTTTCTCCAGGTTGGTGAGCATTCCCCAATGTCTCAAGACATGCTCCATGAGCAGCAACTGCTTGCGCCCTCTGTCCATCGAGGTCGGCATTGGTAAACCATCAGCTTCACCCCACTATCACGGCACAACCCAGGCTAATGTATGTATGAAACAACATGTCCCAATGGTTTTTCATTATAGACAGAACACTGACTGTACTCAAACAGGCCATGCTTGTACAACTAAAAAATAATGGTTAATGTTAGATGTGATTCTGCGATTGGGTAGCACTTGCTAGACAATCTTGGATGGGCTAAGAATTATACTAACAACTAATTTAAGTTTATATTTGGTGGAAGCTACACATAACCATTTTTAGATACATGTCCTCTTCAGGCAAAAAGTAAATGTCCATGTACTGCACCTTTTTTGAATTAAACAAAACCACAGGGAAGAATGCAATGGTACTTCATGGCAATACTGTAACCAGAGTTGACTTGCTAATCTTCAAAATGTGATATTTTGCATTTGTCCTGGTAGCATAAGAGAAAATACTTTGACAACTTGTCACTTTTTTTAACGATAAAAGAAACAAAAATAATTGAAATTACAGAATCCAGTACAAGCACAAAAATTTTATTGTAATTTATTTTGTTGGAAGAATGAAAACTAGAACTAAATATGTTGTGTGCTAATAAGACATGATCATTTAAAAGTCTGATCTTAATTTGCAATTTTGGGACTAGTTCATTTTTACCATGGTTTAAATTTGCCAGAGATCTGAAGATGTCCTCAAAGGCTGATTTTCATGGAACAGTATACGAATACTCCTTGCACCCAGACCACTGAAGGTGTGGATTGCAATGCTTGATGCACTACAGAAGATTGCAGGATATTCAGGTTCTCAGATGTGGCACCAGTGAGTATGTGGTAGTCCTTCTGAACAATTATGACACTTGTTCATGGTAGGAAGATATGTGTGGAGTCCTTTAACTTGATAGGAGGTGCTGCTCCCACACTTACCATTTGTCATTGATATACTGGTAGGATTTACAGATTGATAAGTAACTTGTTCAGTCGTGTTATGGCATACCTTACCAAGCCATTAAGTCCTGAGGTGGGATTTGAATGTAGAACTTGTGGTCTAGAGCTAAATATGCTACCAGTATGCCTCAAGACCTCCTATGAGAAGGTCCAGAGAACAGGGATGTCCTGTATCCTCCGGAGGGGATAGGATTGATGGTACTTGGAATCATCTCTGAGAATTTCTAGAAGAAATGATGAATAAAATAACTGTTGATAAAGTCTTGACAAAATGCCCCAGAAGGTCTCCTGACGTGGCTTAGAAAGCATCTTCGAAACTCCAGCAGAAAATGACACTGCAAATTGACCATAGATTTAATTGCAGCATAAAATACCAAATTGCTGAGCAGATTCCTTAATGAGTGCTAGCAGACAATTTTATTGTCAATCAGACCCCTAGCAATTCTCCAGACATTCATTTCTAGCACATGATCAACTCCCTTACCAAGATATCTTGTGCTCAACATGAACTAAAGTGGTGTTGTAACTAATTGGTCTTCTTAGAGCTATTTAGCATAAAACATTTTCAAACATAATTGCCACTATCCCACATCTCAGCCCCATCCCCAACAGCCAAGTGTCATTCAACACAGCTATTAATACTAGTGATAGTTTGGTTTAAAAATGTTTATGGTAGGAAAGAACTATAACAGTGGTTTTAGATTGATATGAGAGATACAGGAAGGTAAATTATGTAATCATTAACACACTGAAGTTTATGGAGCGACCTAACAGAAATGACTGGGAAAGTGAATTATTGCCGCAGTAGTTACAAAGATTGTCATGTCTTTTAAAAGGTTGTTATCTGTGAAAATAGAATTAAATCAATGAAGGATCCCTATGAAAAATTGTTCCCTTGTCAACATGAAATTACTTAAGAAGCAAATATCATGCATTCATTATTTTATTACAATTTGTTAAGAAAAAATGCAGTTATGATTTTAAAGTAATTCTCATGATCAAATTTACTGCAGACTCACATTATACCCAAAACATGTTGCTGCAAGTGTCTGGATTTATCACATTTATATGTAATAATTTTGTAATCTACATCATTTGCATAAATACATAAACTGCAAAAATTGATTCCAATCAGAAAACAATGTAAAGGATCTAATGTTAAAAACATGCAGCCATTGGGTACTTCATTTAAATATGGTATTTCTCTAATGAACATATGTGTATGTATATCCCATACAGATATACACAATATCTGTCATCCTTGGGAAAATTAGTCGTGCTATTTTCTCCGGAAACCTGCAGGAAGGCATTTGAGACATATTGGCTGGTATTGATGTAACTATGTCACTACCCAAAACAAATGTAAATACTCCAATAAATATAAACCTCATCCGTTAAATTTGCACACTAAAAAGACTTGCTGTATTTGCAATGGTTATATTTAGCCTGAGAAATTAATAAACTCATTCGTAAACTGTTCAAGTGATTTCTTAGAATTATTACATATTCATGACATAGATATTAGTAAATCTTAAGTGGTTATGCAGCTATTTGTAGAAGCACGTATGTATCATTCCTATTGCCTTAAAAAGTCTGCTTTTGCAATAAAAATAAAATCAGAGCAAACCTGACTTGCCGTTATGAAAGATGACCATGAAAAATGACTGTTCTGATCAATAAAATAATGTAACAAAAACTGGTTAGGACTGAAAATATTTTGAAATTGGACAGGAAAGCAACTGAGAGATAGATATTCATTTAACTGCAGTATTACAGTATGAAAATGTGCAATGATGGTGAGTTAAAGAAAATCTATGAGGTCATTATTTCCTTGGCTAGCAGCTAAATTGGCTTGAAACTGAGGATGAACCCTCATACTTTTTTTGTATCGTTTATTTCAACTAAGCATTGGTAAACATTTGTCTCACTGGTGGGTTAATCCTTAAATGTTGAGTAAGGGTACATATGTATAGCTATTCTAATAGCATGGTTCATTTATCTAGTGAGTAGATTAGATATAGAGATCAAAAAGGTTTGAGTTTTAATCTTTGAACTGTGAGCTGGCCAAAATCAGCTGGCATGTCAGCATCAGCTCCATTATATGCATTCTTTGTTTTTTTTCATGAGGGAGGGAAAATTACAATTCAGTGACTTCTGCTGAAAGTGTGTGGAAATTGGATGAGAGCCGACCTTGGCTGTTATGTTGTCACTGATCTGTTGCCATTGATATTGTATATGGCTTACACAAGAACACGATTATTTAGACAGATTACCAAAAGGTGCTCAATAATAGTAGAACTGTACCTCAGCAAGGAAGTATACAACTTCATGAGAATAGAAGAGACAATTGTCAAGCGAAATTAATGCAATTTGTGGAAATTGAATAGTATAATATTCAGAAGAAGCACAGTATGTCACCTATTTATTCAATCAGAGCTTTTACACTTGGTGTATTTTCCTTTAATCAAATATAATTGTACTTCTGCAAATAATTGTCTGCTCTAATTAATCTTTATTTAGTGCAGCTTAATTTGTTTATAACAATTTTATTGATCATTACTTAAACTAATTAGTGGAAAGTGAGACTGTGATTTCATGCTATTTCAATTTACTGGCTTCAGCATGACATTACTTCATGAGTGGGATATTACTTTATTCAAAACGAGTTAATGCTTCTGATAAAAGTATATGTCAATTTCAAACTTTAAATTCCAGCTGGGTTTTTTTTGTTCCCTTCTCAGATGCTGCAGGCTGGTTTAGCATTTATTGTTTGTCACTAGTTACTCTTGAGAAGATGTGATGAGCTACCTTCTTGAACCACTGGAGTCCATGTGATTTAGGATAATCCATAATGCCGTTGGAATGAGAATTCCAGGATCTTGATGCAATGACACAGAAGGAACAGTAATATATTTACATGTCGCAATGAAGAGAAGTTTGAAAGGGCACTTTTAGCTGGCAATGTTGCAATGTGACTGCCACCCTTGTCCTTTTAGATGGAAGTGGCCATGCATTTGGCATTGTTTAAGAACATGGATTCTGGTGAGTTTTTGGTGAATTTGTGCAGTGCATCTTGTAGATGGCACACAAAGGAGTGAATGCTTTTGGATACGGTGCCAATCAAGTGGGCAGATTTGTTCTAAGCGGTTTCAAGCTCCTTGAGTGTTGATGGAGCTGTACCCATCCATGCAACTGGGGAGCATTCCATCACACTCCTGACTTGGACCTTGTCGATGGTGTACAGGCTTTGGGAGTCAGAAGTGAAGTTACTTTCTGCAATATTCTTAGACTGTGACCAGCTCTTTTAGCCACTGTATTTGTATAGTTAGACAGTTCACATTCTGCTCAATTGTGACCCTTAGGATGTTTATAGTGGGGAAATCAGTGATTGTAACTCTAATGAATGTCAAGGAGTAGTGATTAAATTGTCTCTTATTGGAGATAGCCATTGCTGCTCCTGGCCCTGCCTCCTGCACTCTTCATTGATCTTGCTGACAATGATAGAGTGGAGGATATGCCAGGCCCAGAAGTTGCAGATTGTGTTGATATACAGTTGCGAAGTTTGGTAGAGTACGTGTGGTTTGGAAGGCGGGAAGTTAGAATTTAGTGTTTGTAAAATGTTAAGGTAGAAAAGCAGTGCATGGTCCCTTTAGAAGATGATGCGCTTTTTCTATGCTTAGAGATTTAAACAAAATGTTTGTGAGCAGCTTGTGGGTTTGCAGGTGCACAAAAAGGACTCAAGTTGAAACATTTGTATCAAAAAACCATACAGTTAGTAGGCTAAGTAAGTTTTGTTTTGTTCTGAATTTAGGCAATCAATTTGAATCAGGCACTTAGAAATTAAAAAAAAACTTAATTTAAATCTGATGTTTTAGACAACATAGGACCAATCCTATTGTAAGAAATTAATATGTCATCAAGCGTATAAAAGGAGAGGGCAATTAGAAAATCAAGAGAGTCAACAGCTAGAGTTAACAGCTCTAAGCTCACATGAGAGAATCGCTGAACCACACAGTTTTCTCTAAGTTTTACAGAAAGCACTATCTATATCATAGATACCTATGACACAACTAGTTAATATTCCTGACAGAAGAGTTCATTGGAGAAGGTATTCCTGACAGCTATTTGGTGGAGAAGGCACAGAACATTCTAGAAGACATGTAACCTGGCTGTAATTCTGAGAGACTAAATTCTTGTTTTTATTTTATTTTATATAAGTGGGACTGGTATTTATTAGAACAGCATACCATTAGAATCTTGTTTTATTCAGGAATAGTTAGTAGCTAGAAGGGGTTTATTTGGTTCAATAATAATTTAGTTAGCTAGTTCACTGTTAGAGTTAGATAAATAAATTGTTACTTGTTGATTGTAAAGTGAGTGACAGGGGTTTATTTTATTCAACCACTAAAAGTTGTGGAAAAGCAGGTTACACCACTTTTCACACTCCTTTTAACAGGTTATAAGGTGAGGCCCTCCTTTCTGGGTGCTTTGGTTTTAGTTGTCAGAGGGGGTTCAACTGCTTTTATAACAATACAGTTTGGCTGATGGCATACTGATGGCCCAGAGACTCTCATGGAGAAGCAGTCTTAAGTAGCTAAATCTATTCATTGTCTGCCCCATTTAGCACAGTGGTAGTGTCACAAACATGATGCAAGATATTATCAATGTGAAGATAGGACTTTGTCTCTGTGAGGACTGTGATGCGTTCACTCTTACTGATACTGTCATGGCCAGATGCATTTGCAGTGGCAGATTGGTAAGTATGAGGTCAAGTATGTTTTTCCATCTTGTTGGTTTCCTCACCATCTACTCCAGTCAAGTAGTTATGTCCTTTAGGACCTAACCACCTCAATCAGTAGTGCTGCTGCCGAGCCACTCTTGGTATAGACATTGAAATATCCTGCCTAGAGTACATTCTGTGCTTTTGCCATCCACAATGCTTCCTGTAAGTGTTGTTCAACATTGAGGAACATGGATTCATTGGTTGAGGGAAATGCTATGTTTTAATTAGCAGGAGATCTCCTTGCCCCATTTGACCTGATGCCTTGATATCTCATGGGGTCTGGAGTCAATATTGAGAGCTCTGAGGGCAATTCCTTCCTGACTATATATCACTATGCTGGCACCTCTGCTAGGTCTGTCCTGCTGGTGGAATAGAACATACCTGGGGAAGGTTATGACGGTGGTGCCTGGGACATTGTAAGAAATCATTCTGTAATAATAATTATATTTTGCTGCAAAATTGGTCTTGTTATTAGGAGTCAATTGTATTTAGTGGATTGCTGTGTGGACCTCAGTGTATGTCTGTGTTTTATTGAAAAGACTACAGCAGATGTGTCTGACCTTGTGTAACTGTTTCTTGGTAGCCTGGAAATTGATGAGATTAGCCTTATTGCATTTCAGCAAATGTTAGCCACAGATTGAATAATCTCCTTCCAACCATCAGTGAGCCTGTGCAGTGATTGATTTCACTGACATCAGTGTTGCCATTTAGATAAGTTGTAAGGGGATTTCTTTGGCTGGCTTCATTGAACATTAACTCATTTTTTTTTTTCAGAACACAATAGACTGGGCTCCACTGAGTCATCCCATAGGCACAAATTTAAAAATTTTACCAGGGTACATCACTGAATTCTGCTCATTATTCATGAAGAGATCATTCCCAATATGTAAAATTTTCCATAACAGCTATATTATAGTAAGAGCATTTCACTTTGCCAGCGTGAAAATTTGTAAATTATTCAATAAAGGAGATGCCACTTCTACTTTATCTAAAGTACATAAATTCCAAGTTTGCAAGCCTTCAGATCTCCAACTGAGCCTGGCAAGAACTAAATGAACTTTGTGAAATCAGCCTTGCAGACAAATTCATAGTGGGCCACATTTCCAATGAAGTAAAATGGCTTTGGAGAAGTTGCAATTCTATCTATCTATCCTCCTAGAAAGTGCAGCCTTCATATTCAAGGGAAGGCAAGAGTGAGTTGGACAATATGATAATGATATTATCCACAGTGTAGGTTTGCAAACAGAAATGCTAAAGAAAGATAGCATAATGAGGGTGCGTTTAGGCTGAAGATATCTAAATCATACAATAAAAAAGATATCCACACAAATTCCAACATTAGAAGAACTGTTTCCCAATTTCACAGGAGCTAAATTCTTTTCTAAGCTATATACTAAGCACGGGCATTGGTCATTTCACTTAGCAAAGGAAACTCAAGAAGTTACCATTTTCATTTGGAGACTACCTTTTGTCTATTTCTCAGTCAAGATCTGTTCCAGCACATATGGACACTGGGGAGGCCATGGCCTAGTAGTATTATTGTTGGACTGTTAATCCAGAGACTCAGATAATGTTATGGGGACCCGGGTTTGAATCCTACCATGGCAGATGGTGGAATTTACTATCCAGAGATAAATATCTGGAATTCAGAGTCTAATGATGACCATGAATCCAATGTTGTTTGTTGGAAAAATCCATCTGATTGACTAATGTCCTCTAGGGAAGGAAACTGCCATCCTTACCTCGTCTGGCCTACAAGTGACTCCAGACCCACAACAATGAGGTTGACTCTTAACTGCCCTCTAGGCAATTAGGGATAGGCAATAAATGCTGCCTAGCCAGTGATACCCTCATCCAGTGAATAAATTTAAAAAATAACAGGAAGTATTCCTGGATATGGATGCACTGCCAATGATATTGCAATGACCAGCAAACCCAACAAAGCGCACAACTGAAATTTAGGCCTGCTGATCGAAGGCAACTCATTGTGAAGGATTTGCCTTTAACAGGAAGAAATACCAGATGAATGTGGGTCAGATCAACCTTTTTTGTCTCTAACTATCCAGACTATATGATTCAGATGGATGCAGTACTGACAGCAGTCACTGCTTCCCTTTGGTGCTGCCATCTAATAGATCTGGAAGCCTCCAATTGGCTAGAACTTCTTGCTTGGCAAGTTTGGCTCACTGCTGATCTATTAAGTGCTTCCACTATTAAGTAAAAGAAGTTTTCCAAAAGAGAGACTTTGCAATGTTCTTGCTCGCTCTTCAGTCTCCACACAATCCATTGTCTCCACAAAATTCCACTCAGTGCCTGATTCTGTGTGGGTGTATCTTGACCTCTGATACCTCTCTCAGTGTTAGACAATACTTGGGAGCTTTATTCAGAATAGATTACATACAACTGCAATCCACATTCAACCATGCAGCTTTTTCAACAATTGGTAAGGCCATGCTGCTTTTTCTTTTATCTAAAAGTAACAAATTATGGCCTGGGTTTTCCAATGAGCAGCAATCTCACACAGATTGCCATTCCATTCCTTCCTTTTCCAAAAGGATAACACTCCACTTTTCTAACAGGAGATTGTGACCATTGCTCCTTCAGTAATGTGAGCCCTAATTCCATTTTGACAGTTTCTGTTGTAGTGCAGAACCATCGGGGTAAGGCACACCATCCAGCTTTTTCACAGCAGCAAGCTGCTGTATACTGAAAGTTAAAAGTCTAGACAACTGCTTTGATAGCTGCTGTCAAATGTTAAGCACATATGATTATCACAAGGTTAAGGTGTTGGGATGATAGGGCGCCAGATGAGTGGGGTGCCAGGCAGGGGATAGAGACAGATTGGAACTGCAGTGAGAGAAAGAGGTGTTGGTCCTCAGGGGAGGTGAAGGCAGACTGAGTCCAGAGTAGGGTCAGTGAGGAGCTATAAAGGGTCTGGGCAGGTGTAATTGTGGGTGTGTGAGGTAAGTTTAGGTTAGTTTGATAGTCTAACTCCTAAGTAACCATGTATTTAATTTTTTAAATTCATTCACGGGATGTGGACGTAGCTGGCTAGGCAACATTTATTACCCATCCCTAACTGCCAAGAGGGCAGTTAACAGTCAACCACATTTCTGTGGGTCTAGAGTCACATGTAGGCCAGACCAGGTAAGAATGGCAGATTTCCTCCATAAAGGGCATTAGTGAACCAGATGAGTTTTTACAACAATCAACAATGGATTCATGGTCATTATTAGACTCTTAATTCCAGATATTGTTTTTTACTGAATTCAAATTCCACCGTCTGACATAGTGAGATTCGAATCCAAGTCCCCAGAACATTACGGGGGTCTCTGGATTAACAGTCCAGTGACGATACCTCTAGGCCATTGCCTCCCCAGTAATCTAACTTTTCCTGAGAATCTACTTAAGATTAATGCAATTTCATCGGGACCCTCCAAATTCTCCAATTTAACTGGAGATTTTTGGATGGTTCCAGGCATAGAGGAATTGCCCAGTAGAATCTTCAATTTCCCAGGCAATTCCTTCAGAGTCTACTGTAATGAGGATTTGCAGGACTCCTATGCACAACTCCCACCACTACTAGGCTAATGACTATCTGGCCATTACAAAATCTGGATTTATATGCTTTTCTTGGTATATTGCTGTTGGGAGCATTGCAGACGCAAAATTTCTGCCAGGTGCAATGGCAAAAAGTGCATCAGAATCTTCTTAAATTAAAGATAATGTAGGCAGAAAGTCCAGTTTGCAGTAGCCTTAGTGCATTTATTCAGACTGTATTCATTGCTTCCTAATCAACAAATCTAGCATGATGCCACAATCATTCCTACTGCATTTCAGTAAAGATATTACTGATCATTTTGACTGTTATGTTGCTGTTCGATTCAGTCATAGATAGGCTATAATTGCGCTTTGAATATTTTGCTGTCTTTGATATTAAATACTCACTTTTCTGTCCATTTTCTCATCCTCACTTCTGTGGATTGAGCAATGAAAGTTCATTAGATTGGTCCATGCTTCTGGGTAAAGTATTGTAATGGTTCACCATGCCTTCTGTAGAATGGCTGACCAGGAAACTCATTCTTGACATCTGCCATAAAATAAAAAAAATTAGCCAAATGAGAACAAAATGAAAACAAAATGAGAGAGGCCCTTAGGGGCACTGCAATTCTGAACAAAGTTTCGATGGAAACTCGGAAAATCTTAAAACAAAATGTTATTTGTGGGGGATGTAAGACAGCTTTACACTATGCTTTTGCAAGAAAGGAAAGCTATAATTTATCAAGCAAAAAATAAACCAGCACTTTGGAGACTGGAAAGAAAACCATAGATTCAACAGAATAGTTATTGATTAGGGAAACAATGCATCCTAGCCCCCATCTGGTGCCATTCTGTCATGAACACCAATTGACACTGTGTGCTCCATCTCTAATGATACCCGGGCACACACATTGCCAAAATAGAGGGACAGGTAATTGGGGCTTATAACCCCACCACATCAGGTATTTCAGAAGGATTTACAAGATTTGACAATCAATCAATCTGTTTGGCCAACATTGATCAGCGACAAGTGCTAGCATAGAACTCAAACTCAGAGCTTCTGTTCCAGAGATAGAGACATTACCAGTGCCCTTGCTCTTACACTAAAGTTCTCCAAAGTAAATGCAAATTGTATCCAACGTCATGGCCTGGCTTAGAGAAGCGAGTCTAGCTGTCCTTTGCTTCAGTCAGTTTTTGCCATCATACTGGATTTACATTTCACATTCAGCATTGATGCAACATAGTTTAATGTTTTATCAATAAACATGTGCCATGTGGCAACACTGTTATTTACATTATGTTGTTTCAATATTGCTGCAGTCAGAATTTTTTTAATTAGCTTTTCCTAAAGGCTGAAAGCGTACTAGCTTTGGTTGTAAAGTGTACAGCCATATTGATGTTCTGACGCAATCATATCAAATAACCATTGCACATTTAGCAAGAATGATTTCACAACAGGACCTTTATTAACAAATACGTGAAAAAGCATGTTGTGTGAGTGAATACTGATTTGACTGTAAACTTTCCATTGCAAAATACATTGAAAAATATGATGTGCACGGCACATGCTGCAGGTAATGTACCTGCCACTAACTGGTTTTAGGATTAAAATAGTGGATATTGTTGATGCACTGCCTTGCCACTGAGGACCAACCAATTGAAATGTTTAGACCAACTCTAGTCTCGGATCTGGAGCTTTGAGCAGAAATATGTGGGAACCTCATGGGTATGTGTTATTCAGGTCAAGTGAAGGATTATTTTGTTCTTGCTTTTTGAATTGCCTTCCTCTTCTGTTCCTACCCATTAAATATGGATAGCTAAAGCAAGCAATAAGTATTTTTGGTGTACGTTGAAAGGCAAACTGAAAACAAGTATAACATGTATTTCAGTGCAACCTCTTGGAGTTTTGAAGGCTTCCAGATTGAATCTTCCAGCTGTTGCTGGCACTGCAAAAGTCTCACATGAAGCTGAAACAGCTTATTTCTTTCACTCTCAACACTGCTGGCATCTCCCTCCAAGGTGTTGCCACAGGCCCTTTAAAATCTACTTTCTCAGCAGCAGCAGGGGGCTTGATTGGCACTGCTGCTCACTGAATTAAAGTCAATATAGCTTAACTACAGAAATAGGCAAGGTCAAAATCACCTCTATGCTAAAGAAAAGTAAACTTGACTGCCGCAAGATAATATTCCAGAAAGTATTATAACTGACATTTATAAAGGTACATGTTTTGGGAGCAAAATTGCTTAGCCCCTGAAAATGGGAATGATA
>JAHRHZ010000012.1:54595860-54747730 GCA_024137785.1 Ginglymostoma cirratum
TCGGGCCTAGATGAAGGGTCTAGGCCCGAAACGTCAAGCTTTCCTGCTCCTATGATGCTGCTTGGCCTGCTGTGTTCATCCAGCTCCACACCTTGCTATCTTGGATTCTCCAGCATCTGCAGTTCCTATTATCTATGATATAAAAAGATCTATGTAAATCATGATAAACCACAAGACGTCTAAAATAATCCATTTGGCTAATCAATTCTGCTCCACCATTCAATGAGATCATGACTGATCTGATAATCCTCACCTGTACTTTTCTGCCTTATCCCCCTAACCAATTTTTGCACCTATTGATTAAAAATTTTACCTCAGCCTTCAATGTATTTAACCACCCAGCCTCAACAGTTCTCTGCTGTAAAGAATTCCACAGATTCACTAGGCTCTGAGAAGAAAATTCCTCATCTCTTCCTTAAATAGCCTTTGCTCCAATACTTTCTCACAAGGCAAAACAATATCTTAGCATCTACCCTGTCAAGCCTCTTAAGAATCTTGAATGTTTCTATAAAATTGCCTCTCATTCTCCCAAACTCCAATCAGTACAAGCCCAACCTATTCAATCTCACCTCCCAAGAAAATCCCTCCATACCCAAAATCTATCTAGTCAACCTGCTCTGCACTGCCTTCAATATCAGTTTATATTTCCTTAGATAAGGGGACTGAAAAACTGTCCACAGTATTCCAGTGGTGTGATTAGTGCCTTGTATATTTTTAGCAAGACCTCCCTAATTTTATTGCCCACTCCCTTTGAAATAAAGGCCAACATGCCATTTGCCTTCCCTGTTACCCACTGAACTTGGCTGCTAGCTTTTTGTGATTCACGTACAATGACCTTCAAATCCCTCAGTGCTGTAGATTTCTCCAGTCATTGTCCATTTAAAAAATATTCTTCTTGCCAAAGTGCATAACTTAATATTTTCGCATTGTATATTCCATGTGTCATGTTTTTGCCAATAAATTAATCTGTCTCTATCCCTCTGTACATCTTTCTGTCAACCTCACCACTTCTCTTCCCACCTATTTTTATTTCATCTGTAAACTTGGCTATCGTACATTCATTTCCGTCGTCCAAATCATGAATCTAAACAGTAAATAATTGTGGCCTAAGAACCAACCCTGTGGCACTTCACTAAGTACAGTTTTCCGTCCTGAAATGCCCCCATCCCAACTCTCTTTTTATGAGTTAGCCAATGCACTGTTCATGCTGATACATGACTTCCATCGTTGGGTTCTCAACTTACTAAGCAGTGCAATACCTTATCAAAAGCCTTTTTGAAATCCAAATACATCATATCTACTGGTTCTTCTTTATCTATTCTGCTTGTTACTTCCAAAGGAAACTTTAATAAATTTGTCCGGCATGATTTCCCCTTCATGATGCCTTGCTGATTCTGCTTGATTATATTGGGTATTTCTCAATGTTCTACTATTACATCAGTTATAATTGATGCTAAACCTTTCCCAATGATAGCTGTTAACTAACTGACCTAACTATCTTTGCAAATAAAGATTTATATCGGCAGTTATCCAGTCTCCTGGGGCTTTTCCAGTATCTAAAGAATCTTGGGAGATTACTACCAGTGCATCACCAACTTAGTAGCTACTTCCTTCACTGGATGCCTTTTAAAAGATTTTACTTCATTGAGCAGGATTTTATGGATAAGGAGCTTTGATGAATGAATTAGTTAGTGATAGGATTATAATGGTTTAATCAATGGCAAGCTATCAGACTTCCTTCAATCTAAGGAGAACTTAATAGAATAGGCAACCAAATTTGCTACATTGCTGCAATCAGGGCCAAAATGATCAGTACTGGGGATTCTTTTGAAGTAGTCAGATTGGTAGGCCCCAAAAAGGCATTGTCACCCTTCCAAAAGCCCAGAAAATTCCAAAACTGAGGGAATTGATGACTTCGGCCATATTTAGGTCGTGGAAGATGTGGCTGCAACAAAGTCACACATGCGGTGATGTCCAGCAGCGGAAGCTGAATTCTATAAATGAGGCCAGTTGGGAACTTCAAAAAACATAAATAAGTTAACAGCACTTTCATCACCTCAGAAACAAAGAAAAGATCTGTCAGGAAGTAAAACAATAAGGAAAAATTCAAGATGTTAAAGATGCGTAACAAAAGGTAAAGACAACATTTCTCTGGACCATCAGAGAGTGGCAAAACACATTCTGGACCATCAAGTTTAAAGTATAATAATTTGAAACAGAATTTAAACTCAGCACAGGTATGGTTGTATTAATACTGACAGGTAGCTTGTTATAGTTTAAGCATGAGAATCAGACCAGCAAAAGAAAGCTTCACTTTCCAAAATGCACACCTCTTCAGGTGCATGGGAAAATCACCACGAAGCTTAGTCACAGAAGAAGTATCAGTGAAACAATATACAGATAGAGGAATCAAAATGCCTTATGGTTGGGTAGAAATGCCATATTACTTTCTAGTTAGTTTGCAATACTTTAGGAGATGGGAGGAAATGTTCGAAAAAATGTCCAAAGTTTCAAAGGTTTAAGCAACTTGAAGTAGGACTACCATATATTACTCTTCAAGAGAATGCAAAACCAACCATTTGTACACTGCCAAGAAAATTCCTCATCCTTTTATGAGAACGGTAAGATCTCAGTAAGATAGCACGATTAAATGCAAGGTCATATCACAGCAGCAGAATCAACACACTGGTTTGCAGGGCTGGTAACAACTCTCAAATATCATCACTCAGTTTGGCCACAAACAAAGCACATTTTTCCGAAAACTGGCTGTCAACAGTGGATTCTGGCAAATCTTCATAGACCAAGAGTCAAAATTGATGGCTACACTTATACCATTTGATGATATTGCTTCAGTTATGTACCATTTGGAATTTGGAAACCAGACATTTCCCAAAACTAAATATCTGGAATCCTTGGAGGGAAACATGAAAAAGAACCTTGGAAGAGTTTGAAGCCTAGACAGGAGCAATTAATATTCCAGAGAAGAGAAACCATCTGTTCTATGAAAACACAGTGCATGATAAAACAAAGAAAGAACATGACTAGATAATCAGGGACATAGAACCATCGATTCAAAGAGTCATACAGCATGAAAACAGATCTTTCAGTCCAACCAGTCCATGCCAATCATAATCCGCAACTAAACTAGTCCCACCTGCCTGCAGTTGGCCCATATCCGTCGTAACATTTCTTGTTCATGTACATATCCAAAGGTTTTTAAAACGTTGTAACAGTACCCACATCTACCACTTCTTCTGGAAGTTCATTCCATACATGAACCACACTCTGTGTAAAAACATTGCCCCTTATCTCTTTTTTAAATCTTTCTTCTCTCACTTTAAAAATATGCCCCCTAGTCTTGAAATCCCCTACTCTAGGGAAAAGACATCTGCCATTTATCTTATCTATAACCTTGAGATAACAAGGTGTAGAGCTGGATGAACACAGCATGCCAAGCAGCATCATAGGAGCAGGAAAGCTGATGTTTTGGGCCTAGACCCTTCTTCAGAAAATGCTAATTCTGCAGAGTGATGATTACATTTCTTGGACACATTATCCAAACAAGGCATCACAGTGGATCCAAGGATGACGAGAGTCAGTGAATTTCCAACACCAAAGTGTGTAAATGGTGTGCGAAACTTCTTAGGCATTTTGAAGCAAATTGGAAAGTTTATCCCAACTTAACCAATCTTTCTTAACCCATAAGTGAGCTTTTGAAAAAAAGCAAGCAATGATATTGGAGTCAGGAACAGAGTACAGCATTTGAAAGAATCAACCAAGTGTTGTTTTCTATTGATGTTTTGATACAATTCAACCCATGCTTATTCATTATAATAGTTACAGATTCATTGTCTACATGACAAGGAGTAGACTGCTTTCAAATTCAAACTGACAAAATGCAAAAAGATCTTACTTTTTACATTTTGTGCTTTTGCAGACCCTGAAAAGAGGTTCACAATCATACAGAGTTAAGCATTAACAATTATATAGGAAATGAAAGGTTCAGAGACTGTCTCATGGGACTGAAATTTCACCTTAAAATGGATGACAAACGTTGGAAATGTTATTAAGTTCAAAAGAAACCTTAAAAATGCATTAGTATCTGAAAAGATTCAGGCTTAGGCTGATGTGGTACGACCTATGGCAGAATCCAAATTCCAGATATGGTGCATGTGGTGTCAAATCCACTCTTGAAAGCAGTAGTGGATCAAGGTGCCAATAGATATTATTCTTGAAGTAGATATAACGTCTTATCATCTGGTGATGACCAGTACTTTACCGGCAATTGAGGTCAAACTCAGACAAATTCATGCAGCTTAATGATCTGACAAAGTATGTGCAAAGGTCAGACAATTCTATTGGCAAGGGTGATCAAAATATAGTCCAGCAGACCAACTGCTGAAAAGAAACCATGAGCAAAAAAAATAACACTTGACAATCTCAGAATGTCTTTTGGTGCATAATTAGTAAAAAATCAATGCACAGAGAAATTCCACAGAAATTCTATAGAGTGCATTTTGGTATCACAAAATGCAGAGCAATACCTCAAGAATCAGAATTTAAAAGACACAGGATTATATTTCATCATGTCAAATGTACGCCATAAAAAAGCAAATGCCTGAAGAGCCATTGATTCTAACAAGATTTCAAGAAAGGGCATAGAAAAGTCTACAGATTTGTTTGATTTCAAAGGGAAGATGCAATTATTTCTAGTTGACTATTATGAAATAAAATTGCAAGATTTCATTCAATCACAGCAGACTCAGAAATCACAGTATCAAAAATAATCTTTGAATCTCAAGGACACTTAGGGGTGGGCAATAAGTATTGGCCCATCCAGCAAAGCCCACATCACATGAATGATTTTTTTTAAAAAAAATGGTTTTCTGAAAGAAATAGTATTAAATTGTGGACCTCAATTTGTGAATGAGGGTTTCAGGGAGTTCACATTGGAGACAAATATCAAACTGGTGAAATGTCCTCTACTTCATCCAAGTCAAAAAAAAAGAGATGGAAAAAGCAGCTAAGATTATGAACTCACTAATGCTTAGGAATGCAGACTGTGATTTAACTCTACTTCATCACAGAGCAACACCATTGAATAATGGGTACTAACCAGCAGAAGTTAATGGGAAAGAATTTAAAACTGGATGTATCAATTTTAGAATATGATATTGGGCCAAACATAACCTCTCAAGATGATATGAAGGTGAAATAACTAGAGGAAAACCACAGCATAGAATAGCAGACGTTATATGACCCTAGACACAGGGTAAAAACTCAGTCAACCTTAATGGCAGAGAAGAAAAGCTGATTAGGAGACAGGAAACCTCAAGCCAAAATCATCAAACAAAAAGATTAACTAAGATGTTATGTTGCCAGGAGGTCTGAGGGACATTTAGGAGGAAAGAAAGGCATTTGTCTTGCAAGAGCCTAGAAGTGAGACTAATTATGATCATCACAGGTTGTGGACAGCCATACCTACACCAGTCAGCGTACACTGTGGTACAACATTTTCAGACAGGGGACAATCCCAATACCTTAGCACTGAACTCAATTAAACCAGATTGGGACATCCAGTCAGAGTTCCAGATCATCTTGACCATGGAGATTTTGAAATTTGGGCAAGGGAGAGATGGTGATAATTGAGCTCACAACAATGCAAAACATC
Organism: Ginglymostoma cirratum; assembly: GCA_024137785.1. Classification (NCBI taxonomy): domain Eukaryota; kingdom Metazoa; phylum Chordata; class Chondrichthyes; order Orectolobiformes; family Ginglymostomatidae; genus Ginglymostoma; species Ginglymostoma cirratum. The sequence goes on from JAHRHZ010000012.1 coordinate 54,601,532, forward strand.
ACAAGATTCACCACTATCAAGGGTGCAAAGTGCAGACCAAAATCTCCATTTACTGCTTTAACATCCTTTGTTTTTCTGATTACACTTCTACGACTTGCTTTGGAACTTTTTTTCCTAATTGAAAGGCACTATTACAAATACCTTGTTAATGCTGTTGTTGTTATGGGTAGGAATTGATATGTTGATGTGTTACTCAGCATCACCACTGAAGAGGAGGGAAGATGATGTTGTGCTAATTTCTCTGGATGAGTAATCCAGAGGCCAGACTCATGCTCTGGAAAGATGGGTTCAATATCCATTATGGCAACTGATGGAATGTAAATACAATTAATGTAATCTGGAATTATAAAGATAGTCTCAGTGATGGCCATAATAACTCTGGTCAATTTTTGCAAACAATTCTGTTTAATAAGTTTTTAGGTAAGAACCAGAAGTTTTAGCAGGAACTTGAGGCAAAAGCTCATCCAGAGAGTTATGGGTATCTGGAACTTACTGCCAACAAGGGTGGTAGAGGTAAGAACAATCACAACATTTTTGTTATATATTATGTGAATATTTAAAATGCCATAGCACACAAGGCTACCGGCCAAATGCTGGGAAATGGATTTATAATACATGGATGTTTGATGACTGGCATTGATACAATGTGCTGAAGAGCTTCTTTCTGTGCTGTAAAAACTCTATGACTCTGGGAACTATTGTCAATGATATACACCAAGGTTGTTAGAAGGATAATTTCAGGACATAGACATTTTACTTCACAAATCATTGAAACGTTTTACAAAATTACCAAGGTTGGAAGATCAATAGAGACAAGTAATTAATTTAGTGACATGGCAGAAGGATATTTTTAACTGTAGATGATAGGAATCAGGTGAATTAAATAAGTCAAGGTGAGAGACCAGGATGACTGAACAAATATACACCTATTTTGGATTGAAAGCAAAAAGTGTGATAATAAAATTGAGAGGAGAAAATGTTAGAAAATGAGTGAAAGTTAGGTTTCTGTGAAAAACAAGAAAGGAATCTGAGATACCTATAGATGGAAATGAGATTTGAAGATGTTGCCGAAGACCAGTTTAAGATGAAAGGAATATACGTGACAGGAATTTTTGGATATATCTGAGAGTAAAAGCTGATTCTGTTTCCAGTTGGTCTGGCATTATTCATGATAGTTGAAGCAGAACACAGGTTAAAGGACTGTTATAATTGTAAAACCTCTTATACCCATGTCCATAACATTTCTTGCTTCTGCCTTTTCTTAGCCTGTACGCCTGCCAAAACTCTTACTGATATCTTTGTCTCACCTGAAGTCAATTATTCTAATCCTATCTTCCCAGCCTTATATCTTCAACAAACTTCAATGTGCAGAAAAAAAGCCATCAGTTATATCTTTTTCTGAAACAAGACCCTTTTGCCTATTCTCGTTGATGCTCCCTCACAATGGATCAAATTTAAAATCTTCATTATGACTGACAAATCTCTTCATGATCTTATCCCAGGGCACTGCTGCTAACTGTTCCAGCCATGTGTTCACCTTCAAATAGTGAGATGTGCTAATCCTGTTCACCTTTTTGCACTCAATTCCTCTTTGATAATGGAGCATTCAACTGTCTCAATGATACTCTTTGGAATTCTCTTCCTGAATTGTAGTGTCTCTATGCCTTCCACCCCAACCCCAAATTCTCATATTGAAATTTCTTCTTCAAAAACATCTATTAATGCCTCCCATCTTTTACTTTTGTAGAGTGACCCGAAACATTTTTTCCTTTTAAAGACATTGATTTTCTCCTCATCTGTTGCTGTAACATTAGCTGAATACAATTGTTTGTCGCTTGTGCTGCCAATCTTCTGTCAAAAGTTAAGGCCTCTCATACAAATGAAAGACACTATTGTTGCTGTGGTAATAGCTGATTCTATGTGGCTTGCTCAAAGGCCTGTTCCATAAGTGTATAAAAATGAAGAGAGTTGTGAAAGTAAACATCAGTCACCTTGAGGCTGAACTGGAAAAATCAGAATTGGAATAAAGGAATGACAGAGATGTCAAAAAAAATTATGTATTTTTTAAATATCTGACCTCATATCAGACACAAAAGACATATCAAAGTAGTGGAGAATCAAATAAAAGTGAGGAACTTAAATGAATTGTTATCAGTGATAGATATGTGCTGGAGAAATTAATGGTGTTTAAAAGTTAAAAATTCTTTGGATCTGATAGCTACCCTCTAGAACTCTAGCTTCAGACATAATAGAGGTGCTGAATATGATCTTCCAGAATTCCATAAAGTTTGGAATGATCCCAGTGGATTGGAAGACAAAAGATGTGACAGTACTATTCAAGAAACGAGAAAAGGGAAATCCGCGATTGATGGCTGGTTGGTGTGAAATCAATCATTCAAAAATGATGAACTCTATCATTGAAGAAGTGGTAACACAGTGCTTAGAAAATTACAATATGCTTAGGCAGAGTCAATATGGCTCTATGAAAAGGAAAATCCATTTGATATATCTATTAGATTTATTTTTCAGATGCGACTGATAGGATAGATAAAATGAAATCAGTGCGTGCAGTTTTTGAAAATTTTCAGTATGTGATCTAAAAGGTGCAACTCAAAGGATTATTCCACAAAAAAAGATTAATTGTAATATTTTAGCACAAATAAGGGATTGGCTAAAGGACAGAAAACAGAGAAAGCAAGTCATTTTCAGGTTGGCTGGATGTTAAAGTGCTACAAGGCTCTGTGTTAGACCTTCAGTCTGTATACCTGATCTGTATTAATCACTTAGCTGAAGGAGCTGTGTAGGTATCCACTTAGTTGATGATACAAAGTTAACTGATATAAGTCTGAGTGAAAAGATTTCTCATCTCCCTTCAAGAATGAATTTTGAATCTATGACATAAAGTTATTGACCTATATGCCAAAGGGAACAAGACTTTTTTCTGTATGTACTTTCAGTATCACAAAAAACTCAATGAGTTCACCTTCTAATTTTCCATGTTCTGAGAAGAACGGTCCTACATTTTCCAATCTCTGTTTATAATTGAAGACTTTCAACCTGGTAACATCCTAGTAAAACTCTTTTGTACCCATTCTAGTGTCTTTATATTTTCATGAAATGTAACGCCAAAACTGTTTGTAATATCAATCATTTGTAAATGCTTAATATGACTATTTTGTTTCTATGTTCTATTCCCCTACGTATAACAACCGTAACAACTTGCTATGCTGGCTTTAATTATTTGTGCATATGGACACAAGGTGCTCTCTCTTTGTCTACACTTTTCAAAACCATGTCATTTATAGTGTACTGTCTTTCGATCCCAGTCTTCCAAAGTGCCATATTTCACATTTTTCTGCACTGAACTCCATTTGCCATTTTTCTGGTCATTTGGTCATTCTGTCTATCACCTTGAAGCCTTTTAAATTTTTTTTGATCTATTCCTTTACTTTTTGATTATTTATAAACTTTACAATGCTGCTTCCAACACACAAATCTATAAAATCTGCAGTGTAATGGAACCAAAATGACTCTTGGGGAACAACAGACCATTTTTCCCCAACCTGTGCTATTTCTATCCGTGCTTCTTTGAGCAACATTAGAAATATTCCAGCTGGATCAGGTAACTTACCAATTTTCAGGACTCTTAATTTATTTCAGTACATCTTCATTATCTGTTATTACCCTGTCCATAGCTTATCTCTTTTGTTTTAATATAACCTCACATCATCTGCTCCACTTGTGAAGATAGACACAAGGTAGTCATTGAATACATTTATAAAGTCCTCTGCCTCCAAATGAAAATTTATCTTTAATTCCTTCATTAGCCCAACGTTTTCCTTGGTAAATTTTGACACATGTTCATAAAATGTTTTAGGGCCAGAGCCAACATTGCCTGTTAATCTTTTCTCATAAGCTCGTCCAGGTTCCTACATTCATTTTTCCCCAATTCTCTTATGCATTCCATTAACCTCCTTGTTATTAATTGAATTAATTGAATAAGATCACAAATGGCATCCTTTGTGACTGGCATATGGAAGCTGTCCCTTCTCCATTTCTCAACCTTAATTTCTCAGCAGCCTTAATGTGTGTGTTTGTGGGCACAACATTTTTTTTTCCAATGACATAGATGATCATCTGGTTGGTAGGCACTGCATTCATTTGGTTCCATTCTCATAAACTTAATTGGAGAGCATTACCAGCAATTGCCTCTCTTGTCTCTGTTATCTCCCAATGTTTTAAACTTGGTACCACCCAATTTTCATCTACATGCTGTCTTTTGATAAAATTATTGGAAAAGTCAGTTTACATATACAAGCTGTTGCATATTGCTTATAACTTTACATCCTTTGATCACGTTTTTGTTCATTTCTACTATTTGCTGTATTCACCTATGAAGTTAATTGAAACTTGCGCAAACTTTGCAAAGTTGTAAATGACTCCTTTTGCAGAGCACGTATTGGTGTAACACATAAACAAGTCCTTAATACCATCCTTCGGTACATTGTAGGATCTGGTAAACCCTAATAGTTAAGCTAAAGTTTTTTTTTGTCTGCTAATTGACAGAACATGTCTTAATAATGAAACCATTAATCACTCCAACATTTCATAGCCGTCACATTAAAAGATTATTCAATGAAAGTGGCTAAATTTCCTAAATTTTACCTTATGTTCCTTCATGCTCTTTTACATCAATATATTTTAAAATGATCAAATGTCATATGTTAATATCTCTAGGTAGACATCCAGCAGCATTAGTGGCCCTATTGAGGCCCATCCCTGCTAAAGGAAACAATAGGTGACTATGCCATTCCTGCCTTCAGTTCCTTCCAGGCTTAAAAAAGGTGCCACTATCGTCCCACTATCTCATTAGAGAGAAACAGTTGATAATGGTTTAACCTGAGGGTCATGATGCCTCAGGTGTAGGTAAGGTTGCAAAGGCAAGACCTTCACGGTGACTTCAGCCAGGGTGGAAATTGAACCCATGCTGTTGGGGTGACTCTGAAATGAAAACCAGCCATCCAGCCATCTGAGCTAGCCAAAACCCTCCAGGTGTACTGCAATACTGTCTGACAGGAATGCTTTCCAGGGGTGGCATACGGTACCAGCTTCCTCCTTGTTATGAGCTCATCCTTCCACTCTCCCATCATGACATAGCAATTCAATTGGTTGGGCTTCTTCATTACTTGGCTTTAGCATGCAGCCTCCATACAATCACAGGAGGGTTATGGCACACAGGGAAACCATTTGGCCCATTACATCAGCACTGGATCTCCAAATGAACATCATGAGTTAGTACCATTCTCTGGGCTTTTCTCCCACAACCTTGCACTTCATTTTTAATTTAAATTATCATCCAATGCCTTCTTGAATGTTTCATGGAATTTGCCTTGACTACACTTCCAAGCTGTGCATTCCAGAACCAGATCACTTGTTGTGTGAAAAGGTTTTCTTTTCCTCACATCACTTTTGCGTGACTTGCAAATCACTTTTAATTTGTACGCTCTCAATCTTGATTGTCCCTAACTACTCTGTCACAATTTTGAAAATGTCTTCCATCCTTTCTGCCTTCTTCTCTCTAAGGTGAACAGTCCTGACATCTCCAATGTACCTTTGTAACTCAATTTGATTTTATTTTTTCTGATTTGATTTATTGTAGTCATATGTACCTAAGTACAATGAAAAGCTTTATTTTGCGAGAGTTCAGGCATATCATAGCAAACAAGGACATGCAAATCATAGGGGCTTAGGCAGAGTGAGGCATTCAAGGTTACAGCTGCAAAGACAGGCATGCAAAGCAAGATCAACATTATTTGAAGTTAAAGAGGTCCATTCATCAGTCCAATAACAGCAGGGAAGAAGCTGTTCTTGAACCTGTTGGTGCGTGTGTTCAAACTTCTGTATCTTCTGCCTGATGGAAGAGATTGAAAAAGAGCATTACTGGAGTGGGAGGGGCCTTCGGTGATGTTGGCAGCCTTTCTGCGGCAACAAGAAGTGTAAATGGTGTCCACGAATGGGAGGTTGGTTTCTGTGATGGTCTGAGCTGTGCACACAACATTCTGTAGTTTCTTATGGTCCTGGGCAGAGCAGTTGCCATACGAGTCCATTATGCACCTGAATAGAATGCTTTCTATGGTGCATCTATAAAAATTGGTGAGTGTCCTTATGGACATGCCAAATTTCTTAAGACTCGTGAGATAGAAGAGGCATTGTTGGGCCTTCTTGACCGTCACATCTCTGTGGGAAGTCCAGGGCAAGTTGTCGGTTATTGTCATTCCTAGGAACTTGACGCTGTCCACCCTCTCAACCTCAGTTCCGTTGATGTAGATAGGGGCCTGTCCTCCTACTTTCCTCCTGGAGTCAATGATCAGTTCTTTTGTTTTGCCAACACTGAGAGAGAGGTTGTTGCCATTGCACCGTGACACCAAGCCCTCTATCTCCTTCCTGCATTCTGACAGATCATTGTTTAATATCTGGCCTATCACAGTGGAGTCATTAGAAAACTTGTAGATGGAGTTCATTTGGAATTTGGTAATAGAGTCCTCGGTGTAGAGGGAGGATAGTAGGAGTGGGGTGCCACTGTTGAGGGTTTTCATGGAGGAGGCACTGATGTCTATCTTCGCTGATTGCGGTCTGTGGGTCAGGAAGCTGAGGAACCAGTTACAGATGGCAGAGCTGAGACCTAGGTCTCACAGTTCTGAGATTAGTCTGGAAGGGATTATGGTGTTGAAAGTAAGGCTATAGTCGATAAGTAGGAGCCTGACACAGGTGTCTTTGTTATACAGATATTCCAGGGATGAGTGTAGGGCTAGGGAAATAGCATCGCTGTGGACCTGTTACATTGGTAGGCAAATTGCACGGGATCAAGGCATGCTTGGAGGTTAGAGTTGATGTGCTCTATGACCAACCTGTTGAAGCACTTCGTGGTTGTGGATTTCAGACCCACTGGGCAGTAGACATGAAGACACATTGCATGTACTTTCTTTTGTACCGAGATGATGGTGGTCTTCTTGAAGCAGATGGGGACATCGGATTGTAGCAAGGAGAGTTTGAAGATGTCAGTGGTCCACCTGGTCCACACAGGATTTAAGTGCACAGCCAGGGACTCTGTCCAGGCCCATTGCTTTCTTCGGGTTGACTTGCAGAAAGACCAATCTGAAATCTGCAGCTTTGACAGAGAGAACAAGTGCATCCAGGGTTGTCAGGACAGGTGACACCATGCTCAAACTGAGCACAGAAAGCATTGAGCATGTCAGGGAGGGATGTGTTTTTGCCCACTATCTTGCTCTGGTTCATTTTGTATCCTGTTACATTGTGTGGGCCTTGCCACAGGTGATGGGTGTCCGTATGGTTGATATGGGCCTCTAACTTGGTCCGGTACTGCCTCTTGGCATCTCTGATGGCTTTGCGGAGGTCTTTTCTTTGGGTCATCCGATTTGAATGCCGCATGCTTGGTCTTTAGTAGGCAGTGGATTTCCCAGTTCATCCAAGGTTTCTGGTTGGGGAATACACAAATTGACTTCTTTGGCAAGCAGTCGTCTATGCACCTGCTAATGAAATCCTTGATGGTCGTGGCGTACACAACTAGGATGTCTGATGAATTCTTGAATATGGTCCAGTCCACCAACTTCAAGCAGTCCCAGAGAAGCTCCTCCACTGCCTCAGATCAGCATTGTACTACTTTCTGTGAGGGATCCTCCTATTTCAACTTCTGCTTGTAAGCTGGGAGGAGGATCACAGAGTTGTGATTTGATTTTCCATAGTGCGGATGGGGTGTGGAGCAGTAGGCACCTTTGATGGTTGTGTAACAGTGGCCGAGGATATTTGGTATTCTAGTGGGACAGAAGATGTGTTCGTAGTATTTTGGCAGCACCCTCTTGAGGTTGGCCTGGTTGAAGTTGCCAGGCACGATGAGTAAGACCTCAGGGAATTTCATCTCCAGAGTGTTTGTAGTGGTGTAAATTTCATCCAGAGCATTCTTCATTTCCATTCTTGTAAATCTCTTCTTCATTATTTTCAATGCGATCACATCCTTCCAATTGCGTGTGCCAGAACTCTACATAATACTTCAGTGAAGTCTAAAATGTATCTTCTACAAGGTCAGCATAAAGTACAAGTGCAAGGAGGTTATATTGCCTTTGTTTTGTATCCTGTTATGTTGTGTAGGCCTTGCCACAGATGGCAGGTGTCCATATGCTTGGCTCTAACTTGGTCTCTAGCTTGGTCCGGTACTGCCTGTAATAATAAAGCCCAGGATAATGTGTACTTCATCAACTGTTCTCTCCCCTTGACCTGACAGCTTCAAAGATCTCATGCCTTTCTTTAGGATGGAACAAATATTTTGCCAAAATGCATCACCTCATACTTCTCTGCATTGAACTTCTGCTCTCACCTATTTGCCAAGTTGTCTATACCCTTTTGGAGTTCTCCACTGTCCTCTTCACAATTCCAAAGCTTCAAAGTTTTGTATCATTTACAAACTTTGAAATTGACCCTTACGGACCAAGATCAAGATCATTAGCATATATTTCAGGAAAAGCAAACGTCCCAGTACTGATCCTTGGAGAACAACCACAAACCTTCCTCCAGATTGAAAAATATCCATTGACCATGTCTCTGTTTCATATCACTCAACCAATTTTATATCCATATTGTTACTGTCCCTTTTATTCCATGACCTATAACTTTTGCGATGAGTCTTTTGTGTGACCATGCAAACACGTTCTGAAAGTCCATGTACACCACATCAGAATACACTGAACAACCCTTTATGTTACTGCTCCATAACACTCTGAGTTATTCAAATATGTTTTTCCCTTCAGAAATCCATGCTGACTCATCTTAATTAATCTACATTTTTCCATGTATCTACTAATTTTAGCCTGAATAATCGCTTCTTGAAGCATCCTCTGTTTTTTTTTTGCACCGAAACAGATGAGCTCTGTCACACACAAGGAGAGCTTCCTACAGATCAATGTCCTCATCCTTCTTTTTGGATGACAGCTCCTGTTCCTCTGGCTCCTCAGCATCTTTCATGGGATCATAGAATCTCGACAGTATGGAAGCAGGCCATTCAGCCCAAAGAGCCCATGCTGACCCTCTGAAGAGTATCCAACCCAGATCAGCTTCCCTTACCCTGTAACCCTGCATTCCCCACAGTTAACCCACCTAACCTACACATCCCTGATCTCTGTAGGGAATTTAGCGTGGCCAATCCACCTAACCTGCACATTTTTGGACTCTGGGAGGAAATTGGAGCACCTGAAGAAAACCCACACAGGCATGGGGAGAATGTGCAAACTCCACACAGACAGTCACCCAAGGCTGGGATCAAACCCGGGTACCTGGCACTGTGAGGCAGCAGTGCTAACCACTGAGCCATTTCTCACTTTGCCACTGTGTTGTCTTGTTTCCTGCTCCAATTGTGCAGAGCACATTACACTAGAAATGTGTGGCGCACTCTGTCTGGACTATAGTGGAGAGCCACCCTTCAGACCTCTCCAAGCTACGGAACCATATCTTCAGCAGTCCTGTCATCTGCTCCAACATGGTCCGGGTGCCACGCTGACTGAGTAGCCAACACATTACATCAAAAAAGCTGTGCCAAACCCCTCCCCATTCAAGATCTGCATCAACCACAAAATCTATCATTGAATTGAGTACAGTCCACCAACATGCATGCATGAGAAATGATGAAGCGATAATCCCCTCCTCTGATTGACCCTTGGAAGTTTCATAAGTGATGGAATGATTTTGGCCAGCATTCTCCTCTTTTTAAGTCACAGCCATTAACTTCTGCATCACTGAGGTGACAATGCTATATCTGCAAGCACCAGTGATATGGTGCAGTTTACCTTTCACCAGATTTGTTACATAATTATGTTCACTCTGCAGCAATGCAAGTGGGTGAAGAAATGATTACAAATGAAATACAGCTACATTTTGCAAATGCATGCCTCAAGTATTTGCTTCTTCAGCTTACTGTGATGGAATACTGTCTATGTAGCTGCATTAGTGAAGGTTCAAAAACACTCAAGAAGCTTGACACAGTCCCTGACAAAATACCTGATTAGTACCATATTCACCACCTCGACCATTCACTTCCTCTGATGCCAGTGCAGATTGGTGGTAGTGCAATCTACAAGATACACTGCAGCAACTTGGCAAAGTGTCTGTGAAACCTCTAACTATTACCAAATAGGCGAAGAAGGACAGAAACCACATGAGAATACATCACCTGCAAGTTTCTTTCCAAGTCACACACCATCCTGACTTGTCGAATCTTTAAATAGTTTCAGCAGACACCATCCAGCTGATTGTGACTGAGCTGACTCTCTGCAAGAGCAAGGTGTGGGGCTGGATGAACACAGCAGGCCAAGCAGCATCATAGGAGCAGGAAAGCTTCTGATGAAGGGGCTAGGCCCGAAATGTCAAGCTTTCCTGCTCCCATGATGCTGCTTGGCCTGCTGTGTTCATCCAGCCCCACACCTTGTTATCTCGGATTCTCCAGCATATGCAGTACCTTTTATCTCTGCAAGAGCAATTCTGCTTGTCCACTTCTTCGTGTTTCCCACAGCTCTGCATTGTTTTCACTTTAGATAATTGTCTAATGCCATTTTTTAAAAGCCATTATTGAGTTTGCCTCCGCCACATTTTTAGGTATTACTTTAAAGATTTTAAATATTGACTTCTGACAAAGAGAACAGTTTCTCCTGATGTATTCTATTCAAACTTCTCACGATTTTGAGCAGTGCTACTAAATTACCTTGGAACCTTTTCTTCATAATGGGGACGATGCACCTATTCTCTTCTCTATACATGTAACTGAAATACCTTAACCCTGGAATCATTTTTGTAAATATTTTCTGCATCTGCTGTAAAGCTGCACATCCTTCCTGATGTATGGTGCCCAGAATTGAATTTGGAACTAAATCCCCTTAGTTTCGCTGTCACTCGGTCAAGACCCTGGGCCTCCTTTCCCAATAGCATTGTGTTTGTACCAACAGCTCATGGACTGCTGTAGTTTAACAAGGCAGCTCACCACAACCTTCTAAGTGTTAAGTGGGGATGGGCAATAAATGTTTGCTTTGCAGCAATGCACACATCACTGATGAATGATTTTTTTTTTAGAAAGCCCTTTAGAAAGAGATGGTCTGAAACTGTCAAGGTGATGATTTGTTCATTTCCTAATGCTGCTTCTCATAACTGCCATTCCCTTCATCCCACGATCACAAGATGCAATTGGTGTAAGCATGTACCTCCTGCTTCTGATCACCTAACCTGCCTTTACCATGACCCTACCCTTTGCATTTCTCCTTTCAGATCCAAAAGGAAATGCAATAGGCAGCAGCAACTGGAGGAGGAAAAAAAAACTTCTGATAAAGAAAAATTGCCAGTGCATTCTCGCACACAACGATCCGGTCAGAACCTGGTGCTGAATATACTTCACAGTATAGCTTAGAGGTGGGATGTGCAGATGGTGAGTCACTGGGCCTAAGTGGCGTGCAGCCAGGATAGGAGCAAAGGTCGGTGCCAGCTTGGCAGAGATCAAGGCCGCATGCTTGAATCCTGCTGCAACAGACTCAATACAGACTTTGTGAGGAGCCTACAGGAAAAAGCTGATAGAAAGACAGACACAATTGTTTGTATAATACCAAACCTGCCATAAAATCTGCATGGCATTACCCAGATGCCATGAGGGAATCCAACACCAACATAGCTTTGTGTAGACTTGGTACTCATCCTTTCCAGCTTCAAAGTAACAGCCATCTTTACCAGCAAGCATACAGAGACCTAACTGTTATGCAGTTTCTGCTGGCTATTATCTGAGCTTCCACTGCAGCACAATAATAATCATCTAACATCCAAGTGCTGCTCAACAAACTCAGACAGCTGCCATCTCAGTTACCGTTATGAGCTCTTAAAAAGTTTATAGAATTTCCCTTCAGCAGTCTTTAACAAATTACTAAGACTCCTGAGGCATCTCCCTGAGAAAAGAAGTATCAGTGTAATGTATGAACCCCTGTCTACGAGGATGATGACATCTATCGCTCACTACTTCCACTCCTGCAATGCCCTTGCAGTTGTCTTTTAGCCAGTCACCCCAGACTGCTTCTCCTAAAATTGAGGTGGTGCAGTCGCCATCCTGACTTTTGAGGACCAGAATTACTTGAGCAGTCTCCTCAATTGAAAATAAGAGCAGTATCCACCAGTTATGCTGGAACCATTGGGTAATCACCACGTAGCTGCGTTAGGGCAGGGAAATAGAACCACAGGCACTGAAGGAATGCACAAGGTTGACCATTACCATGGATTATTGGATAGTTGAATTGATAAAGTTGGTACAGAATGTGTTGGTTGCTTCAGAACTTATTTAAGAATTTTTAATTTTATGGAAGAAACAGAGATGAAGCATGGGATGGTCAGTGAGTGGAGAATTGGGATTGCATTCACTGTACTATGGTCAGTTGAGTCAATCACAATCAGCCTGGCCAGAAAGAGATTGTTACTCATTCCCCACACCACAGGATCTGTCAAGACACAGACTGTCAGCACAGTCAATCCACTTTCATTGCTGATTTTCTGAAAAAGGGTCAGTGGGCTCAAAACATTAACTCTGTTTTTTGCCCACAGATACTGCCAGACCTGCTGATTTTCTCCAGCAATTTCTGCCTTTGTGGATTTCAGATCTCCAGCATCTACAGTTCTATGTTTTATTGTGCTGTTTGCTTCCCATCTATGAAACATACAAAATTCTTACAAGGGCACAATAGGGTAGATGAAGGATGGGAAGCAGGGGACTCAACCATTTAGGACTGTGATGGGGAGAAACTTCTTCACTCGGGCAGCGGTGAATCTTTCAAATTCTATGTTCCAAAGGCTTATGATGTTCTGTCATTTAGTACATTTAAGACAAAGATTGAGTGATTTCTAGATATTAACAATACAAAGGGGCATGGAGGAAGTGTGGGAAAGTGGGTCAGAGGCAGAAGATTCACTATGATTTGGTTGAAAGGCAGAACAGGCTCAAAGTAACAAATGGTCTATTCCTGCTCCTAAATCCTATGCTCCTCCTTCTACTCCTCCTTGTCTTCCTCCTTATACCCATCTGGTCACCATATTCTTTGTGGCAAGGGCTGTGTCCTCATCTGAGACCATGGTGAATCTTAAGATACACTTTGCAGAGCACAGCAGACCTTCTTCTGATTAGTCCAGACAGTAACATTTATTTAAGGTACACAATTGTCTATTTGAACACATTTCATGTGGCTATGTTGTTCAATTTCCACTTCAGTAAAGTTGTGTTGAACATTGAAGCAGAATCCAGCATGAGTTGATTGGGCTTCTTTTTTTGGGTGGTCAGCTTTTTTTGCCTCACCACATGAAGATTTGGCAGAGAATGTGCCCTCACTGATCACTGCTGTGCAGCCAAAAATGTTCCATGAAATCTGACTGACTGGCAGCTTTGTTGTCCCAGCAGCACCAACGGCAGCAAAGGCCATAAATGAGAATGCGGACAGCATCCAGAAGCCAATAAGTATGGGGGTGGTGCTCCCACAGAGGGAAGGGGAGATCAGGTCCAGAAAATTGGGTATTTTCATGGTGAGGTAGGTGCAGAAGTGACTTCCAATGGGGGTATCCCTTGGTTGGGGCACTGATGTATAAGGGTAAATAAGGGTAATTTACCTTGAGGTAAATGCCTCCAAACTTGGCCCAGGCTTAAATAGACTGAACCCTCTTTACCCTTAAAATGCTTCTGCCAGCCTCAAAGTTGAGTGGGATGTAGCCCTTAAATGGGCAATAATGGGCTACTTAAGGACCTAAACTGGGTCAAGGGCAGGCAGACTGCAGTAAGTCTTGCCTGTCTAATGTTAAAATATAGTGAAATAAGATGTGAGTGGGAAGAGACAGAAATGTCACCCAGGGAATATTATGGGCCTCCCTCAGGTGCAATCCCACTGATGGGAGGCAATAAGACTTTGCCTCATGCTTTACTGGTGGGACAAACTAATTTTGTGAAAAGCATTTTTCTGATTGATATTCTGTTTGTCAGGTTAGTCTTGGAAATGGAACAGTTTCCTTTTGCAGGCACCCAGTGTCACTCCAAGCATAGCTCTGTCAGGTATCTGGTGAAATTTCAGGATGGATTTTGCAAAGTTCTATCAGTGGCCAACATTTTCAGTGTTAGAGACTTGGGTATAAATCAGATACAGAACTTCACTTGATTGATTCACTGTACTCCACTTTTCATGAAACACAACCAAGGAGGGTAGTGGCAAAATGATGTTGGCTAGAACTTCATTAAGTTTCAAAGTATTCATTGTCATGGGACATATGTTACTTGTGTAAAATGTCCATTAGGAATCCTGATTCTACCAATTCAGGTAGATTTTAAATGGAGATCATTATTTGTTTACAGTAAAAAGTGTGTGTGCCTAAAACAACATTAGAACTGGCCCATAAACATTAGGACAAAAACACTTGTATACTCACATATTGGTTCCTCTCAAATTTGAGGAAAGAGCAATTTTCCAAATCAGGTTACAGTTGACTCAGTTTGCGCAGTATTCTGTTTGCAAGAGAGTGCCAACAAGTGTGATGTGCTGTCCAGGGTCCTGAACCCAACACCAATGCAGGAAACACAACATCCAATATCAAGAAGGCAATTTCGTTAAATAAAATTGTTCATTACTTTAAATTTAGACTTTATTGGGAGAAAAGTAGCAGGATTTGTTTCCTTATTTGTTCATGAGAAGTGAGTGTCACTAGCTGTGGCCGAATTTTTGCCTAATCCTAATTGTCCTTAAGAAGGAGAGCCACCCTTCTTGAAGGACTGCAATCTATGTTATTTAATTCATTCACAGCAATGATAGATGGGGAATTTGTGCTGCTGCTGATGAAATAAATGGTACCTTCAAGTCAGGGTGTGGTTGTGAACTAAGCATAATCTTGATGCAATATGTTCTTTTTGTGATACAAGATGCAGGTTTGAAAGGTGCCCTTGACAAATTGCTGGAGTAAATCTCATCTCAACCAACACCGAAAGTTCAAAGATTTATTTGATGACTGAAGCAATGTGAAATATTAAGCATTTAAACAACAATTTTTATGGTTGTAAATTCTTTGTTTTATTATGTTTTCTTGCTAGACTCTGCTATTGTAGCCTAGCCACATGTTTGCTTCATATTTAATCAAAGAAATCTTTCAAGGAAAGTGGTGTTCAAAAGTTAACAGTGAATTGCTGTAGTGCAACTACTTAGTGCAAATCTTGACATCAGGCAATTATGGCATTATGGATTCCATGAGAATTGGGGAGAACTCTCCCCTGATTGGAGTCATACTGAACTAAAGAAGCAATGATTTGTTTGAAGTCAGTCTTCTCAGCTCCAGGACATCTCTTTAGGAGGTCCTCAAGTTAGTGTCCTAGACACATCTTCAGTTGCTTCATCAATCACTTTTCCTTCATCACGAGGTCAGAAGTGGCAATGTTCACTAATGATTACACAATGCTTAGCACTATTCGCAACTCCTCTGATACTGGTGCAACCCATATACATATGCAGTAAGACCAGAACAATAGAACTAGTTCCGAAGAAAAGTCATACCAGATTCAAAACTTTAACTCTGTTCCTCTCTTCAAAAATTCTGCCAGACCTGTTGACTTTTTCCAGCATTCTGTGTTGCAGAACTCCAGCATCCACAGTATTTTGCTTTTGTATATATGAACAGAGTTTCCATGATCAAAGCTTAAAGTAAAAAAGGAATATTGCCATTTTATATTAATCCACAAAGCATCTTGATTCTTGACTAGAAATAGTGCCATGCATAATATTAATTTCACCCTTTGAGTTAGCAGCTCATTTGTTATCTCTGCATTTTTTTCCCCCAACATATGCCATTTTTGCATTTCAATACTGTGAACACATTTTGGCATTTACACGGCACTCCCAAAACACATTTTTTTTCAATTGCATATGCCATCTGAATGCTCGGATATGTAGCATACCCTGGCTGTGATGGTTTGTTTAAATGTAAAGGCATAAAGTGGACATTCTGTGTGCTTCATCTATCATATACCCCCAATTCTTTCCTCCCATTAAAACTCATGTGTTCTTGCTTTTGTTGCTGCATGTTGTCAACTCCAATGTATACTGTGATATACAAATGGATGGAAGCTACTGAAAATATGTGTAATAGAATTACATCTTGCTGCTCTTGCTATGACAAAAAAAACCTTAATGTTGAATATATTTGCACGTGTGAAGCTATATTAGTTCAAATTGTACCATTAGCAGTAAATAAATATCACTCACCATTCATTACAATTATGGCTGCCTGCAGATTGTTAGTGTACTAACTATTGTAATTAGAAAGCCACTTCAATGCAATATCTCCCCTCCACCCCATCTGATCTGTGTTAATTAGGCAAGCAAGCGTGTTTCATCAACTGATCAGATTGAAACCTTACTGAGGCAAGCTGAATCTAAGCTAGGAAGCTTTAATTAGAACATGTAATTAAATGTAACCTATTGTAAAGAAAGTAAAATAAAATATAAAGACAAAAAGCAGAGTTAAAATGGGATATTTTAAAGAATGAGACTTCAACTTGCACAAGCAAATTCTCAATGCCAGAGATGTTGTTTAATAATAATTAAGATTCATCAGACCATTAATAATTACATAACACATGAATAGATAACTTAAAACTTTTTCTCCAAAAGTAAAACATTGACAATGTTGAGAAAAACTGAAATAAAATGGAAAATGTCAAAAATAAATATCAGATCAGACAGTACCAGTAGAGAGAACAGAAAGTTCTAACGTTTAAACCAAAGAGCTTTCATCAGAATAGAAAGCATTATTTCAACTGGCACAATAGAGACCATTAGGAATTAATAGGCACCATAGGGGCTGGGTGCATCCTCACCCCAGTCATGACATCTTGATTTTAGTTTGATAAATTTCCACCCTAAGCTTTTCTAAATCTTATGCTATTTTGTTACAATGCCATACTAGGGGCTATGTTACATGTTTACTGTTTATTTATTAAAAAGAGTAGAAACAATTATTGATGAAATAGCTACCAAGTGAGGAGAAGGAAGGAAAGAGGAGGAGGGACATTAACCAGGGGAGGTCCGCATTAGAATAGAAAGCAGGAGAAGTTTTAACACCCCAATCTCACCCCAGTCAGCAGAATTACTTGGGCTCAATTGCAGCCTTCTGATTTAACCCATTCATGTTGTACAAAGGAACTTTCTCGTTCTCCATCCTACAATGGGCCACACTCATATCTGATGGTTAGGCTGTCCATCTTTTAGCCCTGAGAGATCTCCCACTTCACCAGGTCACCTACCTTCCTAAATTGGACGGTAAAAACCAGCTGACCACTGATCCACAATCTCCTTGAAAATTGGGTCGGTAGGCGGTCATGTACTGGGCAGGGGCCCGAATATGTCTCAATGAGGGTGTCCTAACTCCAAAATGAAAATTCAGTCATTATTGCGATGAATTTATTCATAATGAATGACCCAGATATCCCTCTCACCTGTTTTCAAGAACGAAAGATACTTGTTCATCACAAGCGTTTTAAGTATTTAGAACGTTTGAGTAAATCAACATGCTTTACATGCTATAAATGGTTCCCGTGCCATAAATTGGGTAGGGTTATGTTACACTCAACACTGAATTATGTTTATTATTATGAACTGCCACTGTATCAAAATTCACTGTGCTTGTGTCCTGCGTGATATACAACGATTTTGCCTTTTCCATGTTCAATTCGGCATTCCCCGTGTTTGTTTTATTTTACCAACAAGAGTTTATGAGCGACCGGAAAATACAAGTTGTCTGCTGCTTGCTAAAACGCTATTGGCTGACAGTGAAAATGCAGCTTCTGGCACAGTGAGGGCATTTTGTCACTCTCTCCCAGTCGGTGCCTGGGGTCTTTTTTGTCCTATTACACCATAAAAACATCAATTGTTTTTATCGGTTACCCATTATAAGGGATACTATGTTTTCTACAATATTATAAAGGGTACGAATGCTGTCCAAAACTATTTTCCAACTCAGTTTCTTATTACTTTCAATTCATGACTGCAATCTCTAAATATATTAGATTTTTTAAAAATCATGTCAACAATCCTTGTAGGAATAATAATGCCAAGAAATGAGACGGTCTACGCGAAAGTTTAATTAGGGAGGATTCGTTGTTTTGAAAACCCAAAATGCTTTATTAGAAATAAGAGATAACAAGGTGTAGAGCTGGATGAACACAGCAGGCCAAGCAGCATCAGAGGAGCAGGAAGGCTGATGTTTCAGGCCTAGACCCTTCTTCAGAAATTTATTAGAAGTTGATGCCTCAGTTGAACCACACTCGATCCTACATCGACCCTTAGCGCCACCAATTCACGCCCTGATCCCTTACTCGATGTGAAAAGAAAATCCCAAACTCGGTAGGATTTGCTGCATCGTCTCGCCCTCCTGTGGGTTTGTCCCATTTTCCAGCGTGCACTTATTTCAAATGACATTTCCACATTGATGTCTCTTTTTTCCTGAAAATTTGCGCTGACATTTCTTAAAACGATCCTCCAGTTGGAAATAACAAGCATGGGGCTGGATGAACACAGCAGGTCAAGCAGCATCATAGGAGCAGGAAAACTTGACGTTTCGGGCCTAAACCCTCCAGTTGGAATGTTGAAAAGAAAGCATTGTTCGCCATGTTGAGGTACAAGGTTTCTTATCACACAAAGAAATTCCTTGTTTACTTCTTGTTTTTAAAACTTGAAACTATCGCCGATGGCTCAGTCCATAAACTGTCCTTGTGGAGTCTGGCGCCATCTAGTGCTTAAAGTAAGACATTTGGCGCAGTAATGCTCAGTGATCAGAACGTTATGGTGAAAGCCACCAGCTACAATGCGGACACGATACCGTTAGCAGGTATTGCATTCTTCAAACGTTTAGTGGCAGTAATCGCTTAATCTGTTTAGGGAATCCGATTCATAACGTTTTGGACATATGAACACTTAGACATATATCTTTGCACTTTTACGCAACACGTAGAACGGATTTCAATCGTATTATTTCAAAATACAGAAATAAAAGCACATGTATACCAACTAAAATTGAGGTACGTCTTGTGAATGATGTAAAAACCAGAAAGACATTTAAAAGTGACAACACATCTCACCAAATATGCTCCATCACAACACAGAACAATTCACTAATAAGTTAACTTAGTGCACTTAATTACAACGTCCCCTTTGAAAGGCTGGTTAATAATGAACGATTATGCTAATTTATAAACTCATTACATAGATTAGATTGCTTCACTTAAAAAGTTAAGCAGAAACTGTTTAGCCGACTTCCAGTTAGTGTAACATATAACTTACCCTTGAAGACTGCAGCATTTTGGGTCAATATTAAATCTACTACCGCATCTGTGGATCGGGCATTTCCTGCTGAAATACATTGTCACTCACTGCAAAGCCTGAGAAAAACTAACAGCTAGTGGAAACACTTTCTTAGCAGTCTGGTCAGACATGTCATAATACTCTTCTGGGGCAGGTGGAATTTAAACTCAGGTCTCCTAGCTTAGAGGCAGGGACAATGTCACTGCACCACAATCGCCCTTGGAGCAGTTCAAGAAATCGGATACAGGTGGAGAATCCAATTACTAGTTGAAACCTATCAGGTCTCAGAATTTTTGTTTTGCGAAGTGGCTTTCAAAATCCTGTTGTAGATGGTAAAACTGCAAATCCTTCTTGTCATTATCCGTTCAGCATGGAGACAAGGTGAACCTAGCGTTAAAATAGGAATTGGCCATTATCCTTCTGTTGTGAAACCAATCAATCTGCAAAGCGTGTTATGGTGTAATGCATCTTATCTTTAGCTTTTAGATATTTCAAACAAAATCCATACAGTAATGTTACAATAGGAATTTAGTTTGGGGCGGTGCATGTACATTAACTTATACGGTCCACGAATTCCCATTATCTTCCAGTTAGACAGCAAACTCTACGTTGAATTGAATGCGCGGAGGGCAAACAATTCACTGACAATATTTGACTTAGATCTGTGTCTGTAAATAAAAACATAGCTACTGTACTACTTTTTAATGCTCCAGAATGGCTTACATACAACATTGATACAATTCAAAGAAACTTGAGTCCAATCACTCATTCATAAAGTCTGGCGCCTTGCCCAATTTTAAGGTGAGACTTTTTCAGCGCAAGGGAACTTTACTCATTTCATGTGATAGATTGGAATACTTTGTAGTGATTATGTAGCATTTTTATTGCCCCGGTTATTTCATCTAGATCCCGTTGTTCTCTGCAGGAAGCGGCAATGTTGCCCGCAGAAGAAAGAGCAGACTGTTGGTTGCAGTCGTTCAGCAGACTCTCCTCTCTTGTGGACCATCACGCATGAGCTATTGCTGTTGAGGACGATGCATTTTCCCAACCTGGCCCGACCATCAGCCCGCACCGTAACAATTTTGCAGATAAGAGAATACTTCCCTGGATACCCTCGCAATCTATAACAAGTGAGAGCGAGTCATTTTCTGTTCTGAAAGACTATAGAGAGATTTTTCCTGATTGGTTAGATTGAACTTTGACGATGTTGAGGTTCAGACCATGACCGAGGAGTTGCACTCGATAGATAATGAATGAATGAATGAAGTGATTCCCGGGCCCACAGTGTGAAATTGACCAGCCTCTTCTCGCCGGCGCGCTCCTTTTCTCCTCCACATTACGTCATGCCCATTGTTGTGGTCCGCCCGACCAATCGGACGCGCCGCCTGGATTCGACGGGAGCCGACCGGGGCCAGTCTTGGCGCCAGGATTTCCCGTGCGCAGGCGGCCCAGCCCGTTCCTGCGGCTTTAACAGCTCGGACATGGAAACCCCACTGCAGTTCCACCGTGTGATCCAGGAGCAGCAGCACCACCACGACTGGATCAGATGTAACTGTCCGCATGTTCCTCCTCCTCTTCCTCCTCCTCCTCCTCCTCCTCCTACTACTACTGCTGCCGCCGCTGGCGAGAACCTGTTCCTCCGGAATTCCTCCCCACTCACTTTCAGGACCAGTTCTCCCCTCTCCTCCTCCTCCAGACAAGGCAATCAACTGAACGGCAGTGAGTCCTCCGCCAGTCATGCCAGCTCTTCGAGGCAGGCTCCTTTCCACCAGCACTGCCGGCAGCTCAGTCCCAGCAGCAACCGCAGGGAAAGCAA
The DNA here is from genome assembly GCA_024137785.1 of Ginglymostoma cirratum. Taxonomy (NCBI): domain Eukaryota; kingdom Metazoa; phylum Chordata; class Chondrichthyes; order Orectolobiformes; family Ginglymostomatidae; genus Ginglymostoma; species Ginglymostoma cirratum. Next base: position 54,622,757 of record JAHRHZ010000012.1, read on the forward strand.
TCCCTTCACCGAAATAGCCATGAGCAGCTGCAGGTACAACGGCGGGGTCATGCGGCCGCTCAGCAACCTGAGTTCGTCCAGGAGGAACCTGCACGAACTGGACTCGGAATCGCAACCTCTTCAGCCCATCTTCACCACGGTAGCCCCGGAGATCGTGGTCTCTAAGCCAGAACAAAACAATTCCACGACGGTCGTTTCCTATGGGGGCAGCGGCAGTGCTGGGGGAGGAGGAAACGGTGGGAATCACAGCAAATCGAGCAAAAAGAAAAACAATAATATCGGTTACAAACTGGGACATAGGCGAGCTTTGTTTGAGAAAAGAAAGCGATTGAGCGACTATGCCTTGATCTTTGGTATGTTTGGGATTGTAGTGATGGTCATTGAGACTGAACTTGCGTGGGGGGCTTATCAAAAGGTAAGCAAATGTATACCAAGTCGCATGTACACTGGCGATTTTGAGAGTCTTTTGGTTTCCGAATTTGTATCAAGCAGTTGCAACTTGCATTTGAGCCTCTGCCCCACTCCCTTAGTAGTAATGAACGATTTGACTTTACCCAGTTAAAAGTTAATGTGATTTTTTAAAAACTTGACATAGTGGCATGCACACTTCTTATTCTTCATATAAGTCTCACCTTTGTTGCAAGTTCATTTTTCCCACAAAATTTCACCCAAACTTAAGAAATATTTCTCTATTTCAGGGCTCGCTGTACTCATTAGCTCTGAAATGCCTTATTAGCCTTTCGACGATTATATTGCTTGGTTTGATCATTGTATACCACGCGCGGGAAATTCAGGTAATTATATTTTACTTACCCTTCGCCTGGTTGTTTTTAACTATCGTGGATTGTTGTATGGGACAGCCACTGATGTCGAAAGTATTGTCAAACAGCATACCAGTACACTCCGATGCATAACTAAGCGCAACTTAAACGTCGCAGTCGCCAGGAACATTATCGCAAATCGAGAAATGTAGGAATTTTTACAAGATGCAGGAACGCTTATTTTTATTAGCTAGCAATATTGAAAACACATGCACTTTTGCTGCTGTTTGGTAAACATTTTAATAGATTCTGTTGGCTGACAATGCACCGTGCTTTATTTTGTATTCGATCATGGAATGTAGGCGGCTGGGCAGCACGTATTGCTTATCCCTGATTGCCCCGGTGAAGGTGCGGAGCTGCCGCTTTGAACGACGAGTCCACGAGCGCTGTTAGGGAGGGAGTTCCAGGAATTTGACTCAGCGACAGTGAAGGAATGGTGATGTGGTTCCAAGTCAGGATGGTGTGTGGCTTGAAGGGGAATTTGCAAGTGGTGGTGTTCCCAAGCAGCGGCTGCAGCCCCTGTGCTTCTAGATTTCTATATACATCTATTTAAGAGAATTGAAATCATCTTTAAAAATTAAGAAGCGGAAAGCTGTTTACATTGATTCCCACCTGCACTCTGATCATTTTGGATAGTGATATTTTGTAATTCGGTGTTTCTCAAAGCCTCCAACTGTTCTAACACTAAAACAAATGCATAGATCAACTAGATTTGAAGCTAAACAGTATCATATACATGTTGTAATGACAGTTGTAGTGATAGTTGTATTTCCAAAAGTAAACGTTTAAACACTTTTTCATGGGCAGGCTGAAACATAAGAATATCATAGGTACAGAACGAACTATTTAGGGATAACCCCAGTGTCTACTATTAGAAGAAATTGTGCCAAGAACTTTTCTAAAGTAACAGCATTCATGCATTTTCCATTTCGCATATTTTAGGTAGTGTTTTGAAAGCGTTGAAGTTATTAGGGATGCTGTTTTTTATTCTACAGGTTGAAATGTCTGTTCAACTGAATCAATAGCAATGGTCTGATGGTACTTGGGCTTTTTTTAATTCAGCAAAGGAACGCGACTGACTGATCAAATGTCCTGTTTACATGATGCTTTAATTCACGGAGGACTTTTTTTTGTTCAACGTATTCCAGAATTATTAATCTAAACTTTTCAGATGTACATGAATGTTGAATGAATGGCTTTGATTCCAATTGGCAATGCTTTTTTTTTCTGATGAGTAAATTTTGTACGAAGTGCAAGGAAACAGTTTAGCTGAGCAATACTTTCTTCAAGGTGGGGCTTTGCATCCAAACCTTTCCAGCTCGCTGTTATATCTAATACATTGGCTGCTAAGTATCATGCAAAAAATACGATCATCTAGGTTGTGCTTCAGTACAAAGAGGAAAAGTTATACCGGACTAGAAACGGTGACTCTACAGCTCTCTTTACAGAAACTGCCAGACCTGTAGAGTTTCTCCAGCAATTTCTGTTTTTATTTAATAAAACGACATCTCTTTGAACGCGCTGCCATTTCCAAACGAAAATCTCCAAGTGGTTTTCTTTAAAGTGTACATAAAATGAAACGTGTAGTAAGCAGGTTTCACAAGGCACACTGTGAATATGTAGATTTCTGCATTAATGACTTGCCCCAGTTGAGATTTTGAATAACATTGCTGTCGATTTGAGACTATCGAAGTGGGGAGAGAAAATGTGACAAGCATGCGCGTTGGGGCTAGACCTTGGATAATAAGGCGAATATGAAACAGACAATATCAAACGGTGAAATTACCCCAGACAGTAATAAGGTCGCCGTTGGATAGACCGGCGTTATAGGTATCGGTTCAAAGTTCGTCTTCAACTGGTAGATTGCTTTGAGTGGGCCTGGCAGCTAGTTAAATGTATTGACTTTTGTTTGGAATTGGGGCGGAGGCTGTAAGAGACACCTAAAACTACAATAAACGATGAGTTGAAATGGAGCTGAAAGGAATGAGGTCAAGCGCAGCTCACGACATAGGCGCCGACTTCAGTCAAACTGTTTCGTGATGGAATGATGCATACTCCTCTTGGTTTCCTTCGAGTTTTTATTTCTTCTTTAGAGACAAACGTGAATGAAGACCGGCTGGTTACTGTGCACGTGGAGTGTAAGGTGCAGTAGTTGCCTTAATAAGCCAGGCAGCTGTGCAGTGAAATAAATAACCGGGGCTACTCGAGCTTTTGTCATCTTGTTGCTGTGTGCTGTAATGGTTCAAATGATTCACTGACCATCCAGAGTATTTCTCTTGAGATTAGTATGGCTGAAATATGCTAGCCTCGCACAGCGCGCCCAATGCCCAGGTAGAAGGGAGCCCCTGTTTCTGCCCAGAAGAACTATTAATAAGTATTGCTTAAAGCAAGTGAGCGACACTGTGGAGAAATTTATAGGAGTTGGTGGGGGGGGGGAGGGGGTGGGGGGAAATCCAAAATATTGCGGATGCTAGAAATCTGAAATAGAAAGCTAAGTATACGAGACTGATGGCATCCCTGCAGTCAGAAACAGTGAACGTTTCGGGACACTGACTTTGCATTAGACTTATGCAGGGAGGGGTCTTGATGAACGCTTGCCGAGCTGAGGTATTAATTTCCACTTCCCTACCTGCTGCCCGGCTTGTCAACCACGAATATAGAGAGTTCTTGTCTAACCAGATATCAACATAATCAAATTCGGCCTTCTTCTTGGTGTTCAAGTGCAGTCCCACTTCGAGCAAACCTTACCCACCATTTAGCGAGGGTTTGGTGGCATTGTGGTAGTGTCCTTTCTTCAGGACCCGTTGGTCGGGGTTCAAGTCCTACCTGCCCCAGACATGTGCGGTAACATATACGGTCAGTGGTGAACTGAATAGGAGATGTGTTACTAAGTTGGTAACGCACTGATACCAATTGTAAATCTAACAACCTGGTGTAGCAACAAACCAAAGCAAATTACCGGAGGAAATCAGCAGGTCCGGCAGCGTCTGTGGAGTGAGAAAGAGAGTTAATTTTTCCGGTCAGATGACTCACCTCCAGAAGGGACAGATTATTCAACTCTGCCGTATCAACATTAGATAAATGGTCTGTGTGAAGTCTGGAAGCCAAGACCTTGAGATTGAAACGTTTATTGCTCGCTACCTGCGCATTCCCAAAACTCTCTGACATCAGATTGGGGCTTGTCTAAATCTCAAATCTCGCTAATCTCAGATTCTTGTAGTTACAAAGAAGCTTAAATATCAGAGGTGGTAGGAACTGCAGATGCTGGAGAATCTGAGATGACAAGGTGTAGAGCTGGATGAACGCAGCAGGCCAAGCAGCATCAGAGGAGCAGGAAAGCTGATGTTTCGGGTCTTGTCCCTTCTTCCCCTCCCCCATTTCTGAAGAAGGGTCCAGACCGAAACATCAGCTTTCCTGCTGCTCTGATGCTGCTTGGCCTGCTGTGTTCATCCAGCTCTACACCTTGTTATCTTAACTAACTGATGAGCTTTAATTGTGAACCAGACCCCTTCAAACATTCAAATCTGACCAGGATAAATGTTAATATTTTGCAATTCACTTCTGCATTTTGTTTACAACATTAATATTTGAACACGAGGCTTTGCTCAGATTTTGAGGGAGTTGATTTGAAATAATTAATATTTGCAAATGCAACGAAACTAAGTTAATTGGAAATTTGCTTTTCACTTTTTTTTGTGCTCACTCAACCCCATCATCCACTGGAGCTAGATAGTTCCTCAGTGCCTTGCTCCCTGTAATACTTTAAATAGTAGCTTTCTTTATAAATGTCATTTTGTTACACGTGTCACACAAGGAAGTTTTCTGGATCAGTTGCTTCCATTGTTTAAATTATTTCGATGAAATCAATTGGATGACAGAGATAAGTAAAAGTGGTTCAGAACTAATCATTGATTATAAAAGTGACATGCTCTTTAATGTAAATTTTATGATGAAGAGTTTTACAGTATGAGCATTTTAATATCATTGCTAGATGACCTAATTTTAAGCTGGTTTGACAGTTCAAAAAATTGCTGAAACATTTGCTGGAAGTCCAGATCCATCCAATACTTTGCGCTATATATAAGGTGTCGAATTTTGCTTTGAGAATTGAGACGAGCAATCAACCAGATTCGTTTCAAAGGGAAACTTGGTCAGTACGAACTGAGACATGTCACAGGCTAAAGAATAGTGGGTTGGAAATGAAAACTTCATTCTCTCTTCTTCCCAAAAGCCCCACCCCCTACACTAATTGCTTTAATTAACCTTTCCATTCAATGATACCTGACTCATACAGGTACAGAACATATCCTGCATGGATATAATTTAATGTCTGTTTAAACAAAAAAAATCCTAGGTTCCTATTATGTCTGTAGTAGCTCTATAGTAGTTTACTAGAAACAAAAATAGACATTGCTGGAAAAGCTCAGCAAGTCTGGTAGCATCTGTGAAGAGAAATCAGAGTTAATGTTTTGGGTCCCCTGACCCTTCCTCCTACATAGTAGTATACTGCTTGACTACCTGTATTACGAAAAATGATGGCATTTCAAAATTACTTCATTGACGACAAAACACTTAATATTCTCAAATTGTAAAAGGAAATACAAGTTTCTTCTTTAATTGCCTTCGTAATACATTAATTGGGTAACTAAGCCATACAGACCATAACTTTGTTAGGTTCATTCCTGATCTGCACTGAATGAGCTAATCTCAGAACAGAAAGAACGTTGCACAGACCTTGAACCCTGAGTTAAGGATGGGGACATTGGCTTTATCTGACCTCTGCATGTAGACATCTAAGGGTGAAAGCATGATTATGGGCATCTGTTTCTACTTTCTGTTTAAGGAGCTTGTTGTCACTTAATGTCATGGCTCACATCTCAATAATAATTGTTTGGGTGCTGTTCCAATGGGCACAACGACACTCTATCTGAACAAGGAACTGGCAGTTATGGCAGATAAGACAATGAGACAACATCAGAATGGAGGTCTGCAATAAATAAAACCAACGTATTCGTACCATGCACAACTGGTGTATTTAGTCAGTATGGTGGCATTGGTTTGAATCCTAAATGTCATGGAATTTCAAAGTGACAGCGACAACTAGATTTTGCAGCAGTATTTAGTTTTTTTTAATTGATCATAATGAACTTCAAATTATTTTAGAATGCTGCTTAGATTTCAGATAATCAGACTGAGATTTGTAGGTAGTACGATATATCTATATTTAGCCAGATTTCTGTAATATAATTTGCGATGTATCAATTTCTGAGGTAACCATAGGTTGTAGGAGTGCAGTTAATAGCTCACACGTTATTGAATGATTACAATAACATGGGGTCAGTCATTCTCTCTACTGCTTTGAGTGGTCCCCTGTGCTTTCAGATAGGCTCCGTGCAGTGTCTTTTACAGCAACACCAACAAATTGCTTCTCAAGTTAGAATTATATCTTAGAATGGGCGATTATGCTCGGCTACAGAACAAGTAATATTGATTGTTAAAAAAAGACTTTGCCCAGTTCTCCTTACAGCAATAACTGCTCTAAGCGCCCACGGAGGTGTACGCCGCTTTCAAATACTGGAGAAGAAGACTTGTTACACATCTTTCAGCATGTCCTTTTTGATGGAATTCTGATCATCCAGGGCATTTAACTTTATAATTGGGGCAACTGGCAACGATGGTAAATACATCCAAAGAGAATAACATATATTTCCATATTACCTTTACTATGAAAAGTGGTGTTTGATCGAAAAGAAACGTTGACACAATGCACCAAAGAGTCTCCTTTGATTCGCAGCATCACCTTCCTCGGATAAGTGCAACCCACTTCAACGTTGCACCTCGCAACTCTTTGCAGTCACCCAGCCAATGCAACACAGGGAAACAGTTCACGTTCAATGGACAGCAGCCCTTTCAGCTGAGGTTGGAGAAAAGTGACAGGAACGGACAAGTAGCGGCGGGGCAGGGCACGGGAGAGCTGATACAAGCCGCAATTCATAAGGCACCTCCTCTTCGTATTAAAGTGTGTAAAGTCAACAGAAGAGATCTATAAGAAAGCACTTTGGATGAACTGTCGTGTGGCAGAGAGGTCATCATTAAAAACAGGAAATAATTACAACTCGAACGACACATGCCTGAAGGAATAGAAAACATCAAATTCTTCGACTGGACCAGGTTGTTGGTGTTTAGTTGTTCGTGTATGAGCGTGTAAATGAGCTCTCATATTCTATCCATACATAAGATGAAAAGGTGGTGATACTTTTAATATTTTGGATGTTTAACACACTCTATCCAGAATTATTAGTAGAATGAGGGTAGTTTGTTAACAGACATGTTGATAAACATTCCCCGCTCAGCGTGTTGAGTTTGTAGCATGTTTGAAGTTGACTGGGCGCATGCTTTGTTCCGCAGTGTGTGGGCGGAGGGAGCTGGCGGCTGAAGACTTGTTCTTGTTCTGTTGCCAAAAGAAAGGGGGAAAGAAAAATCGTTTTTACCTCCAGGGAATGCTATCTAGGCGCATTGACGGTTGCCTCGCAATATAAATACTTTAATGTCATTGTGAAATACTGGCGATTATTGTGCAGCAAACAGTTTGTCATGAGCATAAGCGTTTCTTTGGTTGCAGTTATAATTTTATGCATTTTGTTTGAAAGCAGTAGCTGCAGAATCGCTTCATAGTTGTCAACTCCAAGCTTCTAGTGTCTGGCAAGAAATGGACGCTGCCCACCAGGACAGAAATCTTCACCAGCCGGCACAGAGAACTCTAATCTTCTCTTGCGTTTAGCAAAGTGCCCTGTTCGAGTTTCGGGAGTTTTTCAGGAAATCTGAAAAGATTTCTGCGTTTTTACATCTGACTTAACACCAGAAAATCCAGCACTTCAATCCACACATCCCGCTCTCTGTAAGATGGTTAACCATGGGATCTCAGGTAACGGCTTCATTTAGGATCTAATGGTAAAGTTACAATTTAATGTCCAAGTGGGGGCCTAACTTGCAATGACAAAATGTACAAGTACAGCTGCACCCTTTTAACAGGTATCGCCTTCTGAAGGGAACTTCAACATTGTCCCTCAGAAATCGTGTCTCCTTCCGTATGGCCAGACATTGCACCGTCATCACTGCATTTAATGCCATTTGGAGATGTACTGAACAAAATTGCTCAAAGTGCTTAATATGATAAACCTACTCTAAAGCTGCTTCAGAATCCAACATCTTTATTCGGTATTCTGCCACATCTCTTTTCACATAATGCAATACTTCAGGAAGTAATTTGAAAATTATCTTGGCTTTTAGTCATTTATCTGAACAGATCAGATTAGGCGTAATTAGGTTTGGGCTCTATTATTTCATCAACAGCTCAGATTGGATACCCATCAGTTTGTGGTTATGGTTTTGATTATGATCCCTTGTCGATGTTTTTCCAAAAACATAAATCTAATCATAGATTGCATCAAATTTGTTCATTTTGAATCAGAGTATAAATAAATATTTGCTTCAGTGCATAACTGTCAATATATTTTTGAGGTTGTAATATATAGCTGAAAAGTGGGAAATGTTATGAAATCTTTTCATCTTGCACTCATCAGGACAAATGTGCAAGAATGCCAAATTTTAAGTGCAGTGCGTGTCCCCAACTCCGGAAAGACATAGAGTCACCTATGCACAGTTTGACGCACACACTCAAATGACTTCCACGATATCTGTGTCCTCTAGTCCTTGTACTATTGGATAACGGCAACATAATCCACTGTTTAAAGATCCCATTCCCACAACATGCAGAACTAACGTAGTTTACAAAATATCATGCAACGATTGCCACAGACATTACATCGGACAGACAGGAAGAAAACTAGGCCATCAGATTACATGAACATCAGCTATCAGCAAAACGACACAACAAAACTTCCTTAATATCAGTACACTCGGACAATAAAGGCCATCAGTTTAACTGGGGCAATGTAGCCCCGTTGCCCAAGCCAAACATAGACATGCACGGAAATTCCTAGAGGTGTGGTTCTCAATCCATAATGCAATCAACAAACATGTAGAATTGGACCCCATATAGAAACCCATACAGAACAAAACCGGAAGTGACAGTACTCACCACAACAGACAGGACAGTTTAAATTCCAAGCAGAGTAGAACAACATCGCTTCATTGGAGACCTCACTAGTATGTTACCTAGCATGGTGACGAAACATCTGAACGAAAACAAACCAGCTCAGCAAGCGAGTCAACAACCTCAGTATTTAGCAATGCGAAGGTATACAAAGTTATGACCAAGTGCCAGAAAACGTGATTAAAATAGTTAGGTGGTTGTTTTTGACCAGTGCTGGCTCGATGGTCCGAAGAGCCATTCTCTGTAGCTTTCTATGACTCTGTCATCGAAGTTCCAGAGAAAGAGTTGTGAGGAGGGACCAGAATAGGACCAAAATAATAAATGTTCCACGGACCCCACAAGGAGACAGGCATAACTGGAGTCCGTATGGGTCCCTGTGGCAACACCTTTGATCTGAAGGAAGTGAGAGGAGTTAAAGGAGAATTTACTCAAAGTGAGCACAAGCTGTGGCAGAAGAGAGTTGTGGTAGATGGGATCAGTTCTGGCCTTCTTTAGAGGAAGGAGCAGAGAGCTCAAAGACCATCCTTATGGGGATGGACATGTGAAGGGTTTGCATGTCCATGGTGTAGAGAAAGCAGCAAGTGCTTGCAGCCTGGAAACTTTGAAATGGACATAAAATTTCAGAAGAATCACAGAATGTAAGTGGGAAGGGACTGGACAAGATAAGAAAAGTATCAAGCCAATATGAATATCTCTCTGTTCCTGCCCCACAATGAGGAAGCCTAGGCAGTCCAATTTGTGAATTTTGGGAAAAAGGTAAAAGTGAGCTATGCAGGATTGGGGTCTATGAGGCTGGGAGGCTATGCGACAGAGATCAGGTCAGGTCAGGTCAGCAGGTCAGGCAGCATTTGTGAAGAGAAAACGGAGTTAATGTTTCAGGTCCAGTGATCCTTCTTCAGAACAGAACTCATACCTGCTGAGTTTTTCCAGCAATTTCTGTTTGTGTTTCAGGGTTGGATCTGAGAGCACTGAGTGCAGTCAGTTCAAAGGGAGATAGGTTACAATGGGTGAGGGAAACAGAAATTAAGGCAATCAATAACAAGGTGTGGAGCTGGATGAACACAGCAGGCCAAGCAGCATCATAGGAGCAGGAAAGCTTGACATTTCAGGCCTAGACCCTTCATCAGAAGGTCCAGGCCCGAAACGTCAAGCTTTCCTGCTCCTATGATGCTGCTTGGTCTGCTGTGTTCATTCAGCTCCACACCTTGTTATCTCGGATTCTCCAGCATCTGCAGTACCTATTATCTCTCTTAAGGCAATCAATGTCAGCTTGACAGTTTTCAAGGATGGATTCTTGTTGGAGGAATCAAAGATTATTGGGGTGAGTGGGAATATGGGATTTGAAACACAAACAGATCATCCATGGACTAATTGAATGGTGAAGCAGGCTTGAAGTGCTGACTGAACTTTATCGCTTGTATTTGGTTAGTATGTGAAATTTCTTTGCTACTTTAGCAAAGATGCTAGTGTGGAATAACATCTTTATTGAAGTACACAAAATAATTTCATATTAATATGCTGACATGTTAGTTGTAAAGTAATACTGCATTTTATATACTTTAGCTCTTGAGCTGTAAGAGATTCATGCACATTCAAGAACATTATGCAACTAGTACTTCAATATGGATTGCTTATCAAATATTCTGTTTCATTTTACATAGGCAAGAGCTAATTTTTGTTCCAGTGTCCATTTCGGCTTTTAGTAATTGGATATGAGTGAGGCATTGACAGTCACTGTAATTAATCATTCAATGTTTCGGTTGGAAACAGAGTTAACCTAATGCCCATTTTCAAATGGAATGACTGATTGTTACAATGCAGAAAGAGGCCATTTGGCCTATCATGTTTGTACAGACTCTCAGTATATTTTAACTTGGAACAAATTTTCTGCTATTCTCTATAACCTTGTGCATTATTTCTATTTAAAAAAAACTCATCTAATACTCTCTCAAATGCCACAATTGAAGTTACGTCTACCAAACGTCCAGACCCAAATTACTCCATGAGTGAAAAAGTCTGCTTCTCCCCTATCAACCTTGCATAGTTTGCCCATCACTTTAAACCTCTGCCATCTCATTCTTGTTCCTTTTCCAAGTATGAAATCTAACATTCTATGGATTCTTGAACGATTGCTGCAGATTGGAAGGTAGCAAATGCCATCCCACTGTGTAAGAAGGGAGCAAGATGAAAAGAAAGGGAACTATAGACCTGTTGGCCTCTTGTGAGTAGTTCAGGAATATGCTAGAATCTATTATAAAGGACCAGATAAATAGATACTTGGATGATAGTAATAATCTGGGCATAGTCAGCATGGATTTGTGAATGGGCAACCATGTTTAACAAACTAGTTGGAGACTTTTAAGGATTTAATTCTTCTTTCTCAATTTTGCTTGTAAATGTACAGAGAACACTTAGATTTTTAGAATGCTTTTGATAAAGTACCCCACCGAAAGCTGGTTAGAAAATTAAAGCACACGGAATAGGAAATAATGCACTGGCATTGACTAACAGACAGAAAACCAAGTGGGTAATTCTTACATTGGCAGGCTATACTTGGTGGGGTATTGAAGAGTCCGGCATATGTTTACACTACATGTCAATGTTTTGGAGGTGGGGACCAATAAAGTATTTCCATATTTGCAGAAGTTTCAAAGGTAAGTGGGAATACATGTTGTGATGAAAATGTAAAGCAGCTTCAGGAGGATTGCGTCAGGCTTAGTGAATGGGCAAGAACATGGCAGGTGAAAAAAATGTGTGGTTATCCAAATTAGGAAGAATAGTCTTCAGATAATTTCTTTAATGGAAAGGGGTTAGATAATATGTAGACGTACAAAGAGACCAAAATGTCTGTGTTGCTAAGTTACTGAAGGCTAATATGCAGATGCAGCAAGCTTTTGGGAAGTTTAATGGAATGTTCCTCTTTATTGCAAGAGGATTTATGTTCATAGACTGAAATAGTTTAAAATAATTCCCTATAAGACCACTGAATCACTAATTAACTTCTATTTCAGTTCCACACACTAATTGACTTTCTAATTCCAACAAATATCTTAATTACAGGATGTTGATTGAAAATCTTAGCACAGCTTCGCTGTAAGGTTATTTATTCATACATTTACCCAGTCATAACCTCTTTTGAGCTAACTATCAACACAAGATAATCATCTCACCAGCTTGGTACTAGAGAAATTAAACCTAAGCAATTTTCAGTGTAGTGAAACTAATAACACTAACCTAATCCTTAACCTATTTCAAGCTTTAATATAATCAACTACTTATAGGCATTTTTCTCAATTCTGACAATAGTTTGGCATATTTACATAATCCTGGGAAAATAGGGCCTGCAACTTGAAATAAACTTTGCAAAGAGATAATGCTACTCTTAGGGTTACAGCAGGAGTAGAAGTATTTACTACATGGGGCTAATATATATCTAAAACTGAAAATAACCTTGCATTGTTCCATAATAGTTGATGCAGAAGACTGATTATGCTTTCATTGTGGATGTTGTAGTGTCATTTCAATAACTTTGTATTTACACAGACAAGTAGTATCTGGAGTTTAAACCACTGTTGAGGGATATATTTTAAAATCTGATCATATGAAGAGGGACTAAATCCAAAGCAGAGTCATGATGGTCCAGCAAAAAAAAAAGACACATGGTACCTGCTTAGCAGCTGTATTGAGAGGATTCCCAACAAACAGCAAAGTGAAGAAGCTATCAGTTATTAATGTTATATCTATGATGGATCATAGTTGTCTTGAAATTAAAACAGGACCAGATGTTCTACAGTAAGAAAAGCTTTGACATATTTTACATCACAATAGATGATTGAAACAATAATTCATTCTTAAAATGCATATTTGGCTATTTTAAGTGATTACAAACTTACTTTTTATCGTTTATTATTTTATACAGTTACCTTGAGAAATTAGTACAAATTTTAAAATACCAGCTCTTTTTCTGTTTCTGATTTGCTTGCTTTGTGGGTAAAGATTAAAGAAATGCATGTCTGTTGCACAAGAGATTTTCAGTTAAATCAATAAATTCAAGTTTTATGTGCACCAGTTGCCACTCCATTAGTTAATATATGCACCAGAGGGATTCAAACTCATTGATCTTACTGTGTGCATTTGATGTTGATAACTCTGAAATTAATCTGATTTTGTTGACTATTTAGACTATCAATAAGTGAAATTCCTTTGTTTGTACACATACATATTTTGATTTGATTTCTTACAATATGTGGTATGAATTGCTTTTGTTTAAAGCCAATACTCACCTTTTGGGAGAAAAGAATCACGTTGAAATTGATATCTATGATACACACCAGTCGTTCTTCCTCAATAACACAATGATTTTAGTTTAGTAAGCACCAAATTCGGTGAAACAAAATCTGTTAGTGCCAAACGTGGTCAGTACCTATAAAGGCGGGTGAAAGTTTTGCATCTAATCCTTGGTCAGAATGATCTGACTGGTTAATGTTTTGGTCAGGTATATTTTCCCTTCTTTAGCCTCCTTTTCTGATATGATGGATAAAGCAACGCTTTCCTCTCCACCATCCAGCACCTCTAGCTTTCTTTCGGCAAAGCAGGAAACTAACGTACCTTTCTGCGCCACAGTGGTAGAGCACCACATTATAAAGGACAGTTCCTGGCTTGCAGCATTTGAAGTGGTGTACAGCTGGTTTAAATATGGTGCTGGTGGCATGAATTTAACAAATTCCTGTCATGCGATTCCATGAGACTGCTGTCATGGAGATGCATAAGTAATCAGTTGAAGAGCGGAAGACTTTATGGGAAAAGTCACTGTGAGCCACTGTGGCTCAGGCATCATGAATCTTGCTCACAAAAACATTAACTCAAAATGGGAACATCCAGTCCATGTTTGCTTGCCGCTGAATTGAGCTGATGGAGATTTGTCATTCTCATGTTCAGTTCTTCTAAGAACTTTCATTTGTAATCTTGAGACAACTTGGTAGATTCTCAACAATATGATCAGTGCTCTTTTGGACTATATCTGTTTGATGGGTCATCCAAATGATAATATGAGGAAGCAATATCTATGGATAGTCGTCATCTCCCATAATTCAAGGGAAAGATGTGTGGATCAACATCATTGCTTGGCATCGATCTTGCAGGGGAAATGTGTTTGGCATCTAGGGACGTTGAATTAAACTAAATCTAAAGTAGGAAAACTTTGTTCATCAAAATTCATCTTGTTTAAATGTTGCAATAAAACGAGAAGTTTATTTATCATTTATCGTATTGTTTAATCACCATAGATCTAAACATGCACATACTGTCTTCTTTCTTCAAAACACTCAAATCAGTATTTTGCTTGACTTTATGGATGATATAGTTTTGTGCTATGCAATCCAGTTTCAGTCTGAGCTTCTCTCAAGTATGAATTCTGCATGTAAGAAGTGAGTCGATTCTGGGTTAGGTATCCTCTTTCAGACGTAACACTGCATCGTCTTTAATGTTGTGAATAGTATCGAACCTTACAGGGTGAAGGTTAGCCAGGTGATGGATAGACTCTATTTTGTGGTTTGAAATCATTGGTATTGCAATTGGTAGGTTTGTCACTTCATGGATCTCATCATATGTAAATCTGCACATGCTGATAGAGCAATGATAGTAGGCTCATCTGTTTCAACAGTGATAAAGGATTCAGGAGTCCATCCCAAGAATCTGTATTGACAATTAAGGCAGATAATGCCAATGCATGGGAAGTCAGACCCATTGTAAGCGATGAGCTAATCTGAAGCGGACTGCACTACGCTGTGCTAATTCTCAGTGCATCTTGTTTATGATTCAGGAAGGGGTGAGATTCGCACCGGCACCAGTGCCAATCTTGTCACACTGTATATACATTGCCCATTCCATCTGGGGTGGATTACTCAAACGAAGGTAAAGACTTAAGCTTTTCTGGTGGTATTAGGTGGTTAGTCAGTTTGACCACATGTGCTGTCTGATTGGAGACTGCAAGCTTCAACCTTGTGGTTACCTGTTCAATGCTATTGTTATCTTTTCATGCCATGGATGGAATTTTGGAAACATCTGTAATGTTGAGTAACTCTCTGGAGGAAGCAGAAATGAACCATCCACTTGGCTGAAGATTTGCTTTAACCTTTTCATTTTGCAAATGTTAGTAACATCAGTATAGTATTGAGTGGGAACTGATCTATTAATGGAAATTAGTAAATAGTTAATGAGCATTGGGATTTAGTTGCTGAGATCATGATTCCAATTAATTGCTCGGCCAGTTTACTTAAGAGATTACATTGCGTAATGAATTACTTTCCTACTCCCAAGGTATTGTCATCATTCTCTAATGTTTAGTTGTTATTTAACGTTGTGATCCAGTTTTAACACTTTTTAAAATATTGATTGTCTTCTGATGTATTATTATTGATCGTGAAACAATTTCCTTTTCATGTATGAACCTGTTGCTTTACTGCTAACAGCAAATCGGTTGTCCAATCTAAGAATTTATAGTGATTTCTTTCATCATGTGAGCTTTAAATTTATGAAATGGTGCTTGGATTAAGGAAAGTGGTTATGGCCCACAAGGATCTTAATCACCTTTCTCTTTGAGAGAGAGTCAATTGGTTGTGTACAGTTTGAGGGCTAACCAGTCCAAAAATATGAGGTAAAGTAAGAAGACTGGTGTGTGGATTGAAACTGTGCTGTTGGCATCCTGCAGTACAGAGACAGAAATAAACCAGGATACTGGACATAAAAGTAGTGCCCATTTTATAATTTAGGCTAGGATCAAAGTCTGAAAAAACAATATTGTCCTTAAGGAGTAACTTCTATTAAACAAGGTGTACATCAATTATAATTTGCTTAAAGCCTTGTCGAACTCCACCTGAAGTATTTTGTGTGATTTTGGCTTCTTCACCTAAAGAAAGGATATTCCTGCCTGAGAGTAAGTGCAACTAAGGCTCACCAGACTGACTCCTAGAATGGTGGTGGGATAGATTTTCTTATGAGGATTAAATCAGGAGACTGGACCAATATTCTCCAGAGTGACGGGTGACTTTGTTGTAGCATACAGAATTATTAGTGCTCAACAGCATAGGTGCAGGAGAAATATTTCTCCTAGCTGGGGCGTTTAGGACTGGGAACTAAGCCTCAGAATGAGATGTAGGCCTATTTAGACTAAATGAGGAGAAATTTCTTCACTAATATTGGTGAATGTTTGAAATTATCGACCCAGAGGACTATGGAGCCTCTGCTATTGAATATGTTCATGATGGGGACTGAATGATTTCTAGATATTGCACATATCAATGGGTATGAGGGTCGTGCAGTTAAATGACACGAGGTAGAGGATCAACTGTGATTTAGTTTAATGTCAGAGCAAGGTTGATCCTATCTCCTATGTTCTAAATGGCCACCAGGGGATGGATGTTTCTTTTGTCTCGGTGATAATTCAAAATGACAAAACTTTGGCATTTTAAATCCTCTATAAAGTAATTGTAAATGGACTCTCTCTAGACTTTAAGGTATTTGTTTGTAAAGGAATGATCAGAAACAGGAAAAGAAAAGTAAGATAAGTATTTCCTGAGCCCCTTCTCACCTTGGCCTGATTTTAACACTGCTATAGGCGTTTAGGTGACGTGTTGTGACACAGTCTGAATGCCAAAAAGTGCCAGCAGCTCTGGTTTGTGTTTCTTCGGCGTTCAAGCTGTTTCAAATGACAAAATAAAATGGAATTTCCTTGTTGTCACCACATCCCCATTCCCTGCACCTGCCCAGAACGCTCAATCAACAGTGTCGTACCATCACAATCACTTGGAAGTATTCTGCACACTATTGCAAAGTACAAAAAATCTTTTATTTGGCCTTTTTTAAGTAATCAATCCCCACTGTTCTGAACTTCCAGTTATTTGTCTTTTGCTTTTAGCTGGTTCTGAGTTCAATCTCTAGCTCTGAATTTTGTTTGGGGAGTTTATCTTTCTTTCTAGACCGAACTTCCATTTCATCTGATGGGCATTTCTTTTTGCAATTATTTGTCTTCAAGGGGTTCAAGAATGTGGAAGAGGCCCACAAGTATGATCAGAGACTAGTGCATCCATGTTGGAGGGGGCCTTAATAGATTGGCCAACATCAGTTCGTTGGACGTTTCTGAGGAGTTTTGACTTTGTCAAGTATGATTCATCAGTGAGTTGGGACAGAAATCATGTCAATTGTCTCCACATACCCCAATGGATTAGGATGATTACTTGATCTGGCCAAGTGTACCTGGCATCACCCTAGGTCAATCCACAGGCCAAATGAGGGATTCTTAATGCATGGTGTAATTTCTCTAGAAATGTCTGACTGTTACAACCACAGCTTTGTAAGAGGTGAGTGGAAGCTCCCTCATCATTGAAATCTTGCTATTATGAAAGTGCGATATGCAACTGACCTAGTTAGTGGTGTTTCCAATGTGCTCCCAGCCAGGTTATGGAGGAAATCCATTGGAATGCCATGCATATTTGGGCACTTTTTAGAGTTTCCATCTGAAGTCTCATCATTGTCTTATAGTCTGGTGAATTTTTGAATTGAAATTGTGATTGCAGAGATGTGAAACTCATGGCGCTGCTTTGACAGAATGTTTCCAAACCATCATTTTTATTTGTTATTGGTATGTGGATGTCACTGACAAGGCCAGCATTTTCTGCCCTTCCCAAATTTCTCTTGAACTGCGAGGCATGCAAAGGCCATTGCAGAGGGGTAATTCAGAGTCAACTACATTTCTGGGAGTTTGGAGACACTTGTAGGCCAGAGTGGGTAAGGATGGCAGATATCCTTCTCTCAAGGGCATGACTGAACCAGGTGAGTACACCCAGTAATCATTACATATTTGCCATTAGGTTAACATGTTTTAGGTTCAGATTTTTATTAAATTTATCTTTCTCCATCAGCTATGGTGTGACTCGAGCCCATGTTCCCAGAACATTATCAGGGGCCTCTGGGTGGTTAGTTGCCACTGTACTATCACCTCCTAAGCTTCCAGGTTTAATGAGTAGCTTAAAGGCCCACATTTTCATCCCCAGGGAAGGTTCAGAATTGGCAAAATTACCTGTCTTGGAAGAAAGTTCCTGCAAAGATGGGATTTTCATTGTTGTGGAGAGTGGGCTGGGGCAATGTGTATGATCTGCAGTCCAGCCAGCCAACCTGGTAGAATGTTTTGGGGCCACAGAGGCTGCTGGGTAAGGAAGCAGGCTCTTTTAAAGGCCCCCTTCAGTGCAGTCGGACTTTGTCCCAGCTGTAATAAAACAGAACATTTACTGGAGTACCTAGACATCCATTACTGTGTTGAAACATCTGAGATCTTCCTTGATGACCATTCTCACTCCTTGATCACTGCTCTTAATGTCACAGTGTCTATTTATACAGGTTCAGGGCTTTCAAGTGCTAGAAGCTTCCATCATTGATGGTTTAACGTGTCTGGATGATTGACACTTTTACTGGGCTGTGGATAAATGGCTTTCCATCAGACTAAAACAAATATACATGAATCTATTTAGAGCAACTTCTTTTGCACATCCCACTGTTACTGTATTGTTAATTGCTGTGTACATTGTATTAACAGTGAAAGGATATGATAAGTGACAGTCTAGCATGGGAAGGAATGAGAGGCCATAGGGAGGTGGATGAAGGGTTTTAGTCAGTCATGGGAAGCATGAAAGGCAATGATGGTGAGGGGGCATGGATGGTGGGGCACAGTAATAGCATGGGCTAAATCAGTGGCATTGATGAATATGTGCAGGGGCAAAGCCTGACATCAGAATGCTGAGTGCCTACGGCAGGATGGGCTGATATAGGGGTTGGCTTGAGGAGTATCTTTTGAACTTGCTTCTCTCCTGCGGACTATGGGTTTATGACAACTCTGAGGTGCTGTGAACCATGATTTCTTTTAAAGCTGACTAAACAATCTGAAACTTGTGGAGCTGTAGTCTCGTAATGGGGCCAACCAGGAAGGGAGTGCTGGGTTGTCTCTTGGCCTGAACCAGCCTACAGCTTTAAGAGGCACTCCCAAATATCAGAAACCCTAGAAGTGGGATTAGGAATTGCAGAATTTGAATCTGCGTGCCATTTCTAAAGGGGCCCTGACTCAGGAGGCTAATAGGTGACCTTATAGAGGTTTATAAAATCACGAAGGGCAGAGATAATGTGAATAGCCAAAATCTTTTCCCCAGGGTAGGGGAGTCCAAAACTAGAGGGCATCGGTTTAAGGTGAAAGGGGAAAGATTCAAAAGGGACATGAGGGGCAACTTTTACACAGTGGTGGTGCACATTTGGACCATAATCTATGACAGTGGCAAGTACAGTTACAACATTTAAACGACATTGACTAGGTAAATGGATAGGAAAGGTTTAGAGAGATATGGGCCAAATGCAGACAAATGAGACTAGTTTAGAAATCTGTTTGGCATGGATGAGTTGGGCTGAAGGGCCTGTTTCTGTGCTGTATACCTCTATAGCTGTATGACTCTATGACTCAGTCAAAATCCATTTTTGAAGTGTAAAACATGACAATGAAGATGGCATCACTTATACTGTGCTTCTCGCTATCTTAATTGCCTCATCCAAATTATAAAATCCTAAGCAAAGAACACAGTCATTTGGCTTGTCTTTTCTGTCCTGGCTGTTTGAATGTACTGTTCGATCTAGCAGCCAATTAAAGAGTGCAGAGGAGCAGATTTTTTTCACAATGTTAATTCAGGATAATAATAAAGAGTATGAAACAATGAGTGTAGGATGCACATTCTCTTAAAATTTATGTTTGAACTGTGTCCACTTGTTGAACTGTGCGCTTGACAAAAGTACAAAATATGGTATATGTGAAAATATTTTGTTAAAATTTACTTTATATTTGCAATATCAGAATTACCAAGAACAGAAAGTCAGCGAGATAAAAAATTTCAGAGATTGCTGGAAAAACTCAGCAGGACCGGCAGCGTCTGTGGAGAGAAATCAGAGTTAATGTTTAAGGTGGAGTGACCCTTCCTTAGAACTAATGGTACTTAGGAAAACGTGGGTTTAGATGCAGAAGATAGGGTGGGGTGGTGGGACTAACAAGTAAATGATATGTGGAGATAAAGCCCAAAGACAGAGAAGAACAATTGGACAGTTGACAAAAACAATATCTGTTCTGGTTTCTGATTTACAGCATTCACGGTTCTTTTGGTTTTTATTAAGATAAATAATTTACCATTCTTAATGGAAAGTGGGAAGGGAGGTGTCCTCAACTCCAAAGTTATAACGTGGGTTAAAAAAAAGTGGGTTAAAAAAAAATTGGCCTAAATGCTGCCTTTACCTTAAACATTAAACTTGCAGACAATTTGAGTTTCAAAAAGCAGTATGTTCAGGATTTCTACAGATGTGGACTGGTTAATTGTCTGATTGTTGATTGTTCTGGATCATAAGACCATAAGACATAGGAGCAAAAATTAGGTCATTCAGCCCATCGAGTCTGCTCCGCCATTCAATCATGGCTGGTAAGTTCCTCAACCCCATTCTCCTGCTTTCTCCCTGTAACCCTTGATCCCCTTGTTAATCAAGAATCTAAATATCTCTGTCTTAAATGTACTCAATGACCTGGCCTCCACAGCCTTCCGTGGCAGTGAATTCCATAGATTCATTACTCTTTGGCTGAAGAAGTTTCTCCTTATCTCCGTTCTAAAAGGTCTTCCCTTTACTCTAAGGCTGTGCCCTTGGGTCCTAGACTCTCCTACTAATGGAAGCATCTTCCCAACATCCATTTTGTCCAGGCCATTCAGTATTCAATAATTTTGAAGTTGAGAATTAGTGACACCTCATTTATGAGTGACTGCCTTTTGATTCATCTTAAATTTAAAAATGGAAACCCAATGAAGGTAACTCTGTCTTTGGGTGGCAGTTATAGTAGGTGGCATTGATTACTTATCTTTCCCCATGTTTTATCTGCTAAATCAACAGAAAAATGAAATAATGTTTCAAAGATATTTGCGTATCTGGAGGTACTGTGTTGTCCATACTGCTTTTTAAAGATGTTTTAATGAATAACTTGGCAATTTCTGCTCTTGAAGTCAAAATTTGCCAGTTTAATAAAACTGTACTGTTTCCTTTCAGTTATTCATGGTAGACAATGGCGCAGATGACTGGAGAATAGCCATGACTTATGAGCGGATTTTTTTCATCTGTTTGGAAATTCTGGTATGTGCTATTCACCCAATACCTGGAAACTATACATTCACGTGGACAGCACGCCTTGCCTTTTCATATACAACATCTACAGCAATAGCAGATGTGGATATAATCTTATCAATACCAATGTTTCTTAGACTTTACCTAATTGCCAGAGTAATGCTGTTGCATAGCAAACTTTTTACGGATGCTTCTTCAAGAAGTATTGGAGCACTGAACAAAATAAACTTCAATACCCGTTTCGTAATGAAGACTTTAATGACAATATGTCCAGGAACAGTATTACTGGTTTTCAGCATTTCATTGTGGATAATTGCAGCGTGGACTGTCCGAGCTTGTGAAAGGTAAGCTGTTACTGTGAATCAGTTTATTCAGTGTTTAAACATGAGAGAATAATGTTTTTCTTTGCAGATATTATAGTATTTTAGCAATCAATTTTTGGATGGACTTTTGCTACCAATGTGGGTAGCTCAACACATGAGATATACTGATTCAGCAAACCTATTAGTATATAAATTGCTCCATCGGACTCCGTTTTTGCTCTGTAGAAATGGTGATGGTCAAGAAAGGGGGTTGATTAGCACCTTTGGAAAACAGACAACCTTCTATTCAGACCCCACATCAAAGATACCTTCTTCTTCAAATGTGTTCTTAAATTAACAGTGAAACTGTGAACTTAGAACCACTTACTAAGATTATGCCTTTTGAAACTCATCCCAGCATTCATAATGATATAATATTAACCCTTGGGAAATGTTAATACAGACCTTTATTGTAACAGCACAAACAGATTTTTTTTCTCTCAACTTTACAAAATAACCCATTAGCAGTCCAGCACAGCATTTTTTTAACCCTCACGGACAGTTTATCCTTTATTTTTTGAGGTTAAGGGAATTAAAAAACACTTCAGATTGTGACATTTAAACATTTCAAGTGCACTTAGATCACAGCATCAATTTATGACTCCTGTTTGGCTGAGCTCCAGATTTAAATATCCCTACTGAGTTTCGATTTCCTGAGAGTTTGAATAATGTCTACCTTCTTCCCCCACTTTGCACATCTTGAAGGTGAGGGTGGAACTTTTGAAACTGGTCCCACCTGTGGGTTTTGAAATCCATGGAGTCTTTCTGACCCTGCAACACTTTAGTCCTTCACATACCTAGCAGTCGGTGGTACTGGCCTCTTAATTGATTCATTTCTTATTGTTGTGACCTTATTTATTTTGTTTTTGTGCAATTTGTTTTGTTATTCTTCCCTATTTGTTAAAGTTTCAATACAAATATTAACAGGATAAGTTGATACATTTATGTCGTAGTTTAGTGCAAAATGTTTACAGATCATAAGTGCATATATTTAATTCATCTGATATATCATTCACTTTGCAATGCTTGAGTAGACTCTGTGTAATTGCACCCTACCAATGAAACTAAACAGAACAAACAACTTGCATTTCAACAATGCTCCTCGTCCGCAAAACTGGATACCAAACAGGAATGAAAGGGGCAGAAGGTTTAGTGATGAGAATGAAAACAAGACAAAGGGCAAGATTTTCAGAGACTTCATGAGATGAACATGGCATAAATGTTTGGGAAGGAGAGTTTCAGAGAACATTGTGATTGAAAATAGGTCATGGGACATAAGGAGTGAGGAGTAATCTTGTTTCTGAAGGATAAGGTGTACACAGTAACACAAAACTGGAGGTGAGCATTGAGGAGAGAGGAGAAAGGTCATGAAAGGACATAAAGATATTAAAGTCAATTTGCTGGCTTAGAGGTGGCCAAAGGGGCTTGTTAATGATGTGTAATGTAAGGTTTGTGTAAGTGGGGGTGTAGGCTGTAGTGTCTTGAATGCATTTCAGTCCATACAGAATGGCAAAGAGAATGAAGAAATTAGCTACAGAGGTGGACAATGGGAAACAGTTTGAGTCATTACCAGAGAAAGCCAAAGGAGAGAGCAGTTTAACTGGAATGACTGAAACAGTTTCAACCAGTATGTGAAAGTAGTTTGGAAAGAGTTGATGCAGATTGCTGAACATTATGACTTCTGCTGGTTGAAGATGGTCAACACTGGTCATGGGCAGGTAGCTATTATCCTTTAGAAATGCCAGCACCAGCTGAATTTTCCCACCAGTAAAACGTTGTCACTGTTTCTTTCGTTACCCTGAGTGAATGCAAGCTATATAAAAAGGAATCGCAAAATTGACACCTAATGAATTAAGGCTATGTGTATCAGCAACATGCGTGCAACCCTGAAAATCTACAAAATATACAGGAATTGTGGTTAGAGATTTCAAACTTTATTGTAAAGTACAACTTAATTTAACTAATTACATGGAATTCAGTTAATACATCTAAAATGAAAAGTTAGTCTAATGGTGACTGTGAAACAATTTTTGATTGTCGCAAAAAATGGCTTGTTTACTAATAACCTTTAGGGAAGGAAAATCTGTCATTCCCACCTGGTCTGGGCTACATGTGAGCCCAGACCCACTGCATTGTCCTTAACTCTTCAAAACCCTGTAAAATATGGATAGCAATTCAATTTCTACAAAATCTGATAAAAGGAATGGAATCGATTAAATCACCTGGTATTGACCTAGGCACCAGAAATTACATTGCCACACAGAGCTTTGTTGACATGGTAAAGTCCTGTTTACTAACATCTGGGAGCTTGAAATTGAGAGAGTTGTCCCACAGATTAGTCGAGCAACAATCTCACATTGTATGGAAGGTATGATTCTAGAGAACAACTATGTTCCAGGGACTACCATTGCCATTCAGGGTATTTTCTAACAGGGACGGATCCAGGGTGTTGGGTGGCATGTAGTAGTGGTATACAGTTGGGAGGGCATTATTCTTTCATGTTGAACACTACATAGAAACATAGAAGATAGGAGCAGGAGGAGGCCATTCGGCCCTTCAAGCCTGCTCCACCATTCATTTTGATCATGGCTGATCGTCCAACTCAATATCCCAATCCTGCTTTCTCCCAATAACTTTTGATCCCATTCGCCCCAAGTGTTATATCTAGTTGCCTCTTGAATACATTCAATGTTTTGGCATCAACTACTTCCTGTGGTAATGAATTCCGCAGGCTCACTAATCTGTGGGTGAAGAAATGTCTCCTCATCTCTGTTTGGGTGGCACGGTAGCTCAGTGGTTAGCACTGCTGCCTCACAGCGCCAAACACCTGGGTTCAGTTCCACCCTCGGGCGACTGTCTGTGTGGAGTTTACACATTCTCTTCGTGTCTGCGTGGGTTTCCTCCATGTGCTCCGGTTTCCTCTCACAGTCCAAGGATGTGCAGTCTAGGTGGATTGGCCATGTTAAATGCTCATAGGGATGTATAGGTTTGGGGGATGGGTCTGGATGGGTTGCTCTGAAAGTCGGTGTAGACTTGTTGGGCCGAAGGGCCTGTTTCCACACTGTAGGGATTCTATGATCTATGATCTAAATCATCTACAACAAATCCTCATACTGTGGCCCTTGGTTCTGGACACACCCACCACCACAAACATCGTCCCTGCATCTATACTGTCCAATCCTGTTAGAATTTTATAAGTCTCTAAGAGATCCCCTCCTCCTTTGTCTGAACTCCAGCGAACACTATCCCAACCTAGTCAAGGGCCTGGTAAACCTTTGCTAAGTTCCCTCGAAAACAAAAGCATCCTTCCTCAGAAAAGGAGACCAAAACTGCACACAATATTCTAGGTGTGGCCTCACCAAGACCCTGTATAATTGCAACAACACACCCCTGCTCCTGTGCTCAAAACCTCTTGCAATGAAGGCCAACATACCATTTGCCTTCTTTACCGCCTGCTGCACCTGCATGCTTACCTTCAGCGACTGGTGTTGCCATGGAGTTACCATAAAGGGTGGTAAGAGTATGGACTGCACTCTGGGTGGGGGACATCCGTAATTATCTATGATTGGCTTGAAATACCATTACTGACCAAGCAGGTCAAGTCCTAAAGGAAGTAGTTACTGGACTGGATCTGTGGCAGGAGGTGAGAGAAAATATACTTGACCTTACCAATCGACCTGTTGCTGATGCATTTGCCCATTACAGTATCGTGTGAATGATCACCGTACAATCCTTGTGCAGATGGAGTCCCACATTACATCATGTTGTATGGCACGATCACTATGATGAATGAAAATATTTTGAACTAATGTAGCAACTCAAGACTAGACATCCATGAGGTTCTGCAAGACACTTGATTTGTAGCCCATCTAACATATTTTCAGCATGCACCCTCTCTACCACAGATGCACTGGGGGCAGCAGTGCACACCATCTACAAAATGTTTTGCAACAGCTCACCAAGGATCCTTGAGACAGCATCTTCCAATCTTGTGACCGCAACCATCTAGAAGGACGAGGGCAGCAGATATATGGGAACTCTGCTACTTGCAAAATCTCCTCCAAGCTGCAAACCATGCTGACTTGGAATATATCACTGCCACTGTGTCAAAATCCTGGAACGACCCTCCCAACAGCATTATGGCTGTACTTACTGCACACGGACTGCATTAGCTTGAGAAGGAAGCTCACCACCACCTCTTTCTCGTGGGCATTTACGGATGGGTGATAAATGCTGATCTAGTAACTGAATAATAAATAGTGATCTAAACCATATAGATAAACATTTCCACCACAAAAGTAGCATGTAACCCAGTTCATTGCAAGGTCATGTTGTTTCTTGTTAGGATTTTTTTTATTGAATACGCAGACTTTTCTCTATCTCCTTCTATCACATTCTGTACACTTAGACCCTGAGTTCAGAGATGTTGGCTGGAGCATGCTGGTGGGTAGAGAGAAGGAAAGGTTCCATGCATGTGTCCAGCAGAGCAAAGAAGATGCTTAAATAAAAATACAGAACAATCTCAAATGAGCGCAAATAATTCACTGAAGCAGAATCAGAACTATCACTCTCATTAGCCTCTCACTCTAAATTTCTCCACCAAAGAAATTACATAGAAATTAAATTAAGTTTCTTTGTGCCCCCAGCAACTACATACCTGCACAACTTTCTGGATTGTTGATTGCATGTTGAAATGTTTTTGTCTGGCTGCAGGAGCAATCACACTGCATTTGGGTGGTTTCTTGCTGGTCTGTTGAGTGCAATGTGCAAAGTCAACCATCTCTGATTCAGCAAACAGGAGGGTCCAGCCCTCTAAGTTTTAGATATAGGAGAAGGGTCACGAATGGGGAGCAAAACAACAGCCTGCCATAAGGTTCCTGAGTTAGGAACCAAGAGTCTGAATAGCTATCTTTGTTGCCTGCAACAGTCAGTGTCCGAAACAGAAGTTAAGACTAAAACTTTTTAATTGGGCCCAGTGCTGTCATTGCTTGCCCAAATCTCTTTCTTTCCCTTCCCTTCCCCTCCCCTCTCTATGTTTGCCCTCGCCTCAGGTATCCACCAGCATCCTGTTCTTGGTCTCTCCAGGTCCAACCTGGGAAGTGCTTTTAAGTTTTTTTTTGCTTGGTTTCAAACAACACTTCAATATTTCACATCTCATAGTCTATGGGGACATGAAAAAATTATTTTTCTTGCACTTTTCAATAGATTGGTAGCATAAGCAAAGAGTCCTCAGATGCTTGTTGACGTTGGGTATGCAATTAGTTTAATAAAAACTGGTTTAAAAATAACTGAAACATCATGTTCTCATGCAATAATAAGTTGTCAGTTCCAGTTTCTTATAGGAAAAACCCGTTAAGTTTGTTTATTACAGACAGATCTTTTTCAGCAATTCCAAGCAATTGCTGATAAATCATATAATCCTCATCTGTTATACCACAGTCCAAGTCCTATTTGTTATTCAGTTTGAGGGTGGGTCCAGTCCAGAGCACCTTGAACCCCACCATAGCAAGGAGGCTGGTTCTGAGTTCCCTCCACTGGAACAAGTATCAAAGCCTGTGTTGTTGGCAACAATTTGATCCACCCTGGCTGTCTGGAGAACGGAGCCAAATTACCTGACCCATCCCACTACTCCAGGTTGCTGTGGCAACATACATTTGTCCGTGCGTGTTGTAGCCTGGGGCTATGGATAATGATAGTTGAGATTCCAATTTCTGTCTATCATATGGCTAACTAGAAATCTCACCCAATTCCTCAATACTCCAATGACAGCCAAAGTAGGTTTTAGCAATTGATTCTCAAGCTATGTGTTATTAACCCACCTTCCTTGGCCATCCAAAGCTGGAGTGGGACTTGAACCCAGAGCTATTGGCTCTGAGATTGGGACACTACCTGCTGCACCACAGGACCTGAATCTAAGTAGTAAATTGTGATAAAAGACAAGTTCATCACGATAAGTTATTTTTGAGTGAGGCCAAAAACATATTTTGAACTTTATAAAGCTTTCTTGACATAGCTATGTGGTATTTTCCTAGATGACCACTCTTGGTGCTTTGTAACATTTGCCATCCAGACCATATGTTGCACTGAGTAAGGGTTGTTGAAGGTAGTTCTCTGGCACCAAACCTCCTTTGTCTTTGCTTTGTCTTGGGCCTGTCTAATGATAAGTGGTAAAGGGTGCATCACTGTAAAATATTTGTAAATAAGTCACCGTACTGAGAAGAATTATTACATGATAGGCATTCATGCAACTACTTTTGGTCAGATAAAATCACAAGGAATGTACAAAGCTGGTGCAGGAACATCTGTTCCCTCTGAAAACCACAGTAGAACACCCTGTCTCCACCCACAGACTACATGTGGCATCAATAGAATGTGGAGATATAGCGGAGATTACAGTATAATCTTGACATAGTCTGTTAGAGTGAACACAACAAGTTTATTTTATGAGATAACAGAAAATTTCTGAATTTTCTGAAGAAGGGTCTAGGCCCGAAACGTCAGCCTTCCTGTTTCTCTGATGCTGCTTGGCCTGCTGTGTTCATCCAGCTCTACACCTTGTTATCTCAGATTCTCCAGCGTTTGCAGTTCCTACTATCTCTGAAACAAGTTTATTTTGTGTGCGCACAGGACATACAAGTACTCAAGTCAGCCCCTGCTGAGCCTGCAGCCTCGTTCTTCCTGATTTACAAGTTTGCACAGTTTCTTTACTGTTACTCAGTCCAAATCTAATGGACATTTCATCTATTGTACAGCGATGCAACCTACCACAAACAGGTGGACACAGCCATACTGCCAGGTCCCCTGCACATGTGTGATCAGACGATGCTCTTCTAGTTGCTGAGCACCAGGATTTCGAGCAGCAGCATTGCAATGTTTTGTCAAGATTGCATCTTCCAACATCCATTGTAACTTGGCATTAGAAATGTAACCTTTACTGTTTAACTCAAACAAATGATCAGTCACACAATGCTTTCTTCACACAAACACACTAAAACTATCTTTCAAACCTTACGTTTTCAGTTTGTAGTGTGGCACAGCTGCCCGTGTCAGAGCCAATGTAACATGAGCGTTAATCCTTTCAGCGCCATTGCCTTTTACAATAACCTACACTTTAACAGCAGGATAGCACGTGATATGTTACATGGTTTAATCGATCTCTCTTCTCGAAGCAGGATATTCACCAAACCAGAAAAACAGCTTGAATTTATATCATGTCTTTGGCATAGAATAAAAGATTTCAATATGCTTCACAGAAACAAAAGCAAAGTAAAAGTTTTGATACTGAGCTGCGTAATGAGATATTGGACAGCAACTTGAAGCTTTTGTGGACAAATTCAAATGTGGGAAGGTTGGCAAGATTGTACAGGAAGGCATGGTGGGCAGGCTGTTTGAGATCTCCCTGCTGCCATCCCATCTTGCTAGCAGATATAAAGGTGGCAGATGCCCACCTGTCTACTTGGAGACCCACTGAACCACTTAAGTGGCTAATTAGGGTCTTTTCCCCATCTCCATTGGCACTTTAGCAGCGGTGAGGAGGAACTCTGTGCTGTATGTGTGGAGATTGCTGGTTAAACACTGGTGGCTAGGCTCAGACCAGGGGTTTTTCTTTTTGGACTCTCTCTGACTCATAAAAGATACCACAGTGGCAGTGGTTGTTCCCATAACATCAGTGCCAGCTTCCATCAGTGATTAACCATAAGACAATAAGACATAGGAACAGAATTAAGCCATTGAGTCTGCTCCGCTATTTGATCATGGCTGATATGTTTCTCAACCTCATTTTTCTGCCGCCTTGATCCCGTTACCAATTAAGAACCTATCTATTTCTGTCTTCAATACGCTCAATGACGTGGCACCAGCCTTCTATGACAATGAGTTCCACAGATTCACCATGGTCTGGCTGAAGAAATTCCTCCTCATCTCTGTTCTAAAGGGTTGTCCCTTCACTCTGAGGCTGTGCCCTCTTTCCTTACCAACTCCTCACTGGGGCCTGTTTCTATCCATTTTGCTTGGTTTTGAGAGTGCACATCAATTGCTGCATCCTCTTCCTTTGGATGCAGTTCCAACAATAGCGACTTCTCCTGCTGCCATTGAGGTCACTGGATGTCATCTCTTCAGGGTGATTTGACATCTTTGATGAGATTTGGCCATTTCTGAGCCTAATTGGCTGTTGCCCATAAAGTGCAGCCCAAGATCCTGCTGTTTGCTGAAGCTACTGGTCCTGATGGCAAAACCCCTGCCACCTTTAGAAAAGTCCTGGCAACTAGATCAATCCATCAGTTGCCTGTTCAAAAGGTTAGGTTTGAGGAGCTTCTTAAAGGAGGATGGAGAGCAGGAGAAGGTTTACAGAGAGAAATCCAGAACTTGAACCTGCACTGTCAGACATGCCATTTTTTGGAATGAGACAATAAGTCAAAGTGCCATCTGCCTATCCAGCTGGTTGGAAAAGATACCACTGTTGTGAAATAGAGTAGAGAAGTTATCCTCAGTGTCTCAGCTAATACTTATTCCCTCAATCAATAGCACAAAAGCAACTGACCTAGTTATTTCTGATGAAGGGTTTAGGCCCGAAACGTCAAGTTTTCCTGCTCCTATGATGCTGCTTGACCTGCTGTGTTCATCCAGCCCCATGCTTGTGACCTAGTTATTGTCACATTGCTGTTTTGTGGAACATGTTATGTACAAATTGGTTGCTGCACTTCATCCATCTCAATATTGGCTACACTTCATAAATACTTCACTGGCTGTAAAGCTCTGTAAAGACAGGTTGGTTCTGAAAAGCAGAAATGCAAGTATTTATTTTCTTAATAAGGACAGACCTTGTACAAACGTCTCTCCCATTGACATATATTTGAAAGAAAGGTATTTGTTTGGCTATTCACTTGTCACTTTTTTTTCCCTGCTGAATTCTTTTCATTAGATTAAACAATTGAATATTGCTATTGCTGGTATTTGAATGCTCTTACCAAACAACTATCATCCAGTAAAAAAGTATCTGGCGACAAAGTAGTTACAGGAGACTGTGAAGAAATATTTAATTTGAAATAAATATGTCTTTGCGTTTCCAAGTAGGCATAAATAATAACTTTGGAAAGAAATTCTCTTCTTCAAAATGAAAAGAGAACTTGTGTTTTATAAATGGTTGTTTACTTTCTATGAAATACTCCACATGACTGATTTCTTTCCGCTGAATCACATGCCAAGTTTAGAAACACCTTACCAACTTTCCATCATTATAAATAATATGCAACCATAACTGATGTACAATTAAACTTGTCTCCCTGCATTACAGATTCTACCATCAGAATTCAGAATCAAACTTCAGTCTTGAAGTTAAATGGTTGGTGGTGCACCCATTTCCTTAATATTCATCCCGCTCATATTACTGTTTAGGTGTATGTCTGTGCAGTTTGCTATCAGTATGAACCTTATTATTCATGCAGCATATTCATAAAGACCTTTAGCAATCTGTGATCTTATTTCTGGTACTTG
Source organism: Ginglymostoma cirratum (assembly GCA_024137785.1). Taxonomy (NCBI): domain Eukaryota; kingdom Metazoa; phylum Chordata; class Chondrichthyes; order Orectolobiformes; family Ginglymostomatidae; genus Ginglymostoma; species Ginglymostoma cirratum. The sequence continues at coordinate 54,653,734 of JAHRHZ010000012.1, forward strand.
AATAGGTACCTGCATGTAGTAACCCTGCACTAAATGTAAATTGCTTGAATTTCAAACTTATTGGAATAAAGCTGATGGTTTGTTGGAGTATTTTTGTTTTTAGCTTAGTTTGAAATAACTGTGATTTTGAATATAATTCTTTTTGTATTAATTGGTTCACCTAAAGTTTGACATACCTTTTGACTGATATTAGTTTGTAAATTGTCAACTTGTTGAGAAACTTATCTAGCCTGATGTTTTCAGTATTAGACAAACTAACTCTATAGTGTAAAGGCCTTTTTTAATTTTTCTGTATTTTTATTTGTGGACTGAAATGAAAATGAACTAGTTTAAAAGCACAAGGATTGTTGGAAGGATTGGAGCACTTCTTAAAAGCAAGTAATCTGACTGTCATTGTAAGTATTGTTCACATAGCTGCTTGTTGAAGTAGTAATGGAAGCCTAATTTGCAGACACTTTGGAGTCAAGGGGTGTGTATGGATGGAGGTCTGGCTAGCAATAAATAGCTGATTGGTCTGTGACCTAGTGACCAGTTATCAATGACAATATCTTCTGCTTGCCAACAACAATGTGATTATCTCCCAGGTAGCTGGACAACTTGGGGGTGTGAATGAGATAGTCAGAAGCAAGGGGATTCCTGAAACAATAGGGGCTGTCTATTTTCTCTACAGTAAAAATTTTCTCAAGCCTTGAAAATAGCTTGTTTATTTCCCCTTCTAAAATTGCTGTGAGCTGTAACTTTTAATTGATAAATCAAATGACCAGTCACACAGTCCCTCTGACAAACAGTGAAAGTATCCGGAAAAAGAAGACTAAGGAGCGGTGTTCTGATTGACACAAGAATCATCTCAGCACAACTTGTGAACAGGGACCACTGAACTATTTTACTGGTCTTTCCCTCCACCCATAGCACCCGTGTTTTATTTTTCTGTCTGTCTGTGTATGTAGAGGGGGACTTTATAAGGGAGCTAGAGTTTTAAGTTTAGAGTTACATGTCAATGGTTATTAATTGTTTACCAGCAGCTATAATCTATTCATTCATATTAAATAGCAATGCGTATTAAGTACAGAAACCTAGCCTGTGCTTTCTGTTGACCTGGGTCTAAAAAGTAGGCAAATTGGGGAATTTTGCATACCTTCATAAAATTGTTAACTTGTGTAGTGACTCCGTGAACAGTGGGACTTGATTTCCAACATGCTACCCCAGTGAGACTTAACATTAGATAATTGCAAAAATTCTACAAGGATGTTGCCGGGACTGGAGGGTTTGAGTTGTAGGGGTAGGCTGAATAGGCTGGGGACTTTTTTTTTCTTTGGAGCATTGGAGGCTGAGGGGTGACCTTATAGAGGCTTATAAAATCATGAGGAACATGAAAAAGGTGAATAGCCAAGGTCTTTTTCCTAGGGTGTGGAATCCAAAACTAGAGGGCATAGGTTTAAGGTGAGAGGGGAAGAGTTTAAAAAGGACCCGAGAGGTAAATTTTTTATGCAGTGGGTGGTGTGGGTACGGGATGAGCTGCCAGAGGAAGTGGTGCAGGATGGTACAATTACAATATTTAAAAGGCATCTGGATGGCCATATGGCTAGGAAGAGTTTAGAAAGATATGGGCCAAATCCTCGCAAGTGGGACTAGGTCTGATTGGGATGTCTGGTCAGCATGGACACATTGAGCCAATGGGTCTGTTTCTATGCCGAATGGTTCTTTGACTTAATAAGGTAGAAAGATCGCTAATATAGGATCTGCCTTTCACCATAGCAACATTTAGCAAAATAGAATATTTAATCAAAATATTAATAATATCCTTCCGTTTCTAACATTTATTTTACGTGTGTGTGTGTGTGTGTGTGTGTGTGTGTGTGTGTGTGTGTGTGTGGCAGACTTTGTGGACCAGTGGGAATTTCCTGTCCGTCATTTTCATTGCTTGTCTGAATCAACGAAGGCACACCAGGATGGGTTTAGAGAATTCAGAGCCGTCTGAATTCTCACTTTCATTATGTGACTGTAAGTAGTAGTTCAAACTGTCAAAACAAAAATAAATGTTGGAAATATTCAACAAATGGCCTGGCAAAATCCTTTGGAGAGAGAAAACAGAGTTAATTTTTTTTGGGTCTGAGACCTTCCATCTGAACTGGGCAAAAAGTCAGAAACATAATGTGTTTTGATCAAGTGAAAGGGAGGGGATCTTGGTTAAAAGAGGTAAGGAGAGGGTCTGTGATGGGAACGAAAGTAGGAGAGTTTAAATAATAAAGGGTTCACTATGTAAGTTCAAAAGGACTCCTCAGTTGCTCCCAAAAATTTCTCCCTTCTGACATAGTACCTTTCTCTGCAAGTACAGGCAATGCATCATCATTTTTTTTTTCTACTTTTCCCCCTTGTCACCAACCAAGACAATTTCTACATTTTTCCTTCAGTTTAGGACACTGGGTGCAACAGTCTACACTGAGAAGACCAAAGGCAGATTGGGTGACAGTTTTTCAGAGTGTCTCCATTCAGTATGTGAGCATGATCCCAAGCTTCCTATTACCTGCCATGTTAATTATCCCCTGTGCCTCAGCACTGACATTTCTATAATATTTAGTTGAAATTAAACACAAGCTTAAAGAACAGGGTCTTATCTTTCAACTTGACTCTCTACAGCTTTCCAAGCTCCAGACATGGAGCTCAGTAATTTTAGGTGCAATCTCTGCTCATTTTGCTTCCTTTTCCTAAATTGTTATTTAGTTTTTCCCTGTTATTTCTAGGCGCCTTTTTTTGTTACTTCTAGATGGCAGCAACTCAAGCTTCTGCTATTCACAATTGTCACATCACATCCTTTGTTTCTTGTTGCATTACCACTCCCATCAGCTTTGCATCATGGACCATTTCTCATTTGACCTGTCCTGCCTTCCTGTTTATACACCTTTTTTTGTTCTTCTCAACCCTTCCCATTTTGCATAGTTAAACCCTTGCCATTTCTATATTTTCCCATTTCTGCTAAAATGTTATCCACAGATCCTGCTGGACCTGCTGAGCAATTCCCAGCTCTTCCCATTTTGACTTCAGATTTATGGCATCTGCATTATTTTCCTTTTGGGTGAGTCGTATTTTTACTAAATGAGCCTTCATTTCACATTTACCTTGATAACATTAAATTCTATTATTATTATAAAATTTGATAAGTTAGAAGCAAAGTACTGTGAATGTTGGAAACCTGAAATAAACACAGAGCTGTAGAAACTGAAGAATTTATGAGCTGCCATTAAATGTTAGGTTTCAACAATGCAATGATGATTCAGGGTTTGAACCTAGGACATGTCACATTTTAAACAATGAAATGCTGCAAAACAAAAAATGATACACTTAAATCAACAAATCACTTCTGAAATTAATGTAAAACAAATATTGTTTACAGGATAAAATTATCACATGGCCCCAAACTTACCATTCATTGCAACAAGAGCATGATTGCAGTTTGTAAAATTTAAGAAAATAACATGGATTTATGTCAAAATTAGCATGAGAAGTCAGTTTCATTTTGAGATTTTGATCACAAAAATGACCCTTATCTTTAATTAATGTTGTTTTCATCTCTGTGTAACAGACTGTACATAGTTTGATGAACTAGAAAGCAAGGAATTTGCCTGTCCTTTATGGAACTGTAATGTCATCTATAGTTAGCAGTAATGAACATGAGCAGCACAGGTTGACTCAGTTTCCACTTTTCTCTTTTTCCCTTTTTGGAAATGTCTGACTGTCATCCGATGTTCCTCCAGGAATGAGTAGTTTACACTATTAACAAGTTAATGGCTAAGAGTGTCTTGCACAATGCTTTAGTGTATAAACTTGCTGCTCAGTTGAGCCATAATCATTCTTGATATGGCAGATTACTTCATATCTGTTGTGTGTGTGCCAAAGCTTTGCAGCTGTGGTTGGCAGGATGATTAAAGCAGCACAATGGAGAATATCAAATCACAGCTGATGGAGACAGAAAAAAAGGAACTTGCGTTTGGTAATGCCTTTCACATCATTTATGATGTTCCAAACAGCTTTCAGCCTTTAATTTTCATTGTGGCCATGGCTACTTTGTAGTAAATGTTTAAAGCACTTTGCACAGAGGAAGTAGAGTAAGACAAAAGTCTCCAATAACAACAGAATAAATGGACAGAATCTTATTGATAATGTTGGTTGAAGCACAAATATTAGCTAGGACACTTTGAGAGTTGCTCTGTTCTTTTTATGTCCACATGAGAGGAAGAAAAATTGGTCACAGCGAGGGAGAAACAAATTCAGACAGAGACTGTATCGCATTAGAACAGCAACTCCTAAAGTGCTCAGAGATAGTAAGAACTACCGATGCTGGAGTCAGAGATAACACAGTGTGGAGCTGGAGGAGAACAGCGGGCCAGGCAGCATCAGAGGAGCAGGAAAATTGATGTTTCAGGTCGAGACCCTTCTTTAGAAAAATTCATAAAAAATTTCTGAAGAAGGGTCTGGACTGGAAATGTCAATTTTCCTGCTCCTCTGATGTTGCCTGGCCTGCTGTGCTCCTCCAGCTCCACACTGTGTTAACTCCTAAAGTGCAATTTTTTTTTCAAAAAAAGTTAGTTTAAAAGCCTTTAGCCTTTATTATGATTTTAGATTGGATGTTTTTGAAAGAAATTGGAAGCATGAGTCAGGAAATTTTCTGACTCGATAAACCAATCTTCTTTTGAGGAGAACTAAAACATTCACTTATGCCTTTATGTTTCTCGACCCCATTCGCCTGCCTTCCCCCGTAACCCTTGATCCCCTTACTAATCAAGAACCTATCTACCTCTTGTCTTAAAGACACTTAATGTCTTGGCCTCTAGAGCCTTCTGTGATAATGAGTTCCACAAATTTACCATGCTGTGGCTGAAGAAATTTCTTCCGGTCTCGGTTCTATAGGGTTGTCCATTCAGTCTGAGGCTGTGCTCTTGGGTCCTAATCTCTCTGACCGGTAGAAACATCCTCTCTACCTCCACTCTATCCAAGCCTCTCAGTATTCTGTAAGTTTCTGTGAGATTCTCCCCTCATCCTAAACTTCTTCGAGTGCAGTCCCAGAGTCCTCAACCGGTCCACGTATGACAAGCCCTTCATTCCCAGGATCATTCTTGTAAACATCCTGTGGACTCCCTCCAAGGCAACATATCTGTCCTTAGATATGAGGCCCCAAACTGTTCACTGTATTCAAAATGCAGACTAACCAGAACCAGAACCTCAGCACTATATGCCTGTGTTTGAATTCTAGCCCTCTTGAAATGAATGCTAACATTGCATTTGCTTTCCTAAATGCCAACTGAACTTGCTTGTTAGCCTTAAGAGAATCCTGAAGTGGGAATCCTAAGTCCCCACGTGCTTCAGATCTCCAAAGTCTTCCCCATTTAGAAAATAGTCTAGGGCTCTTCTTCCTATCAAAGTGCATAACCTCACGCTTCCCCACATTGTATTCCATCTACCACTTATTTCCTACTCTTTCTGCAGCCTCCCTGCTTCTTCAACACTACCTGCCCCTCCACCTGAATAACAATGTCCTCAGTTACATCATCCAGATCATTAATGTATAATGTGAAGAGCTGCGTTCACAATATTGACCCCTGTGGAATTCCACTTGTCACCAACTGCCATCTTGATAATCATCATAGAATCCCTACAGTGTAATAGCAGGTCATTCAGCCGATCAAGTCCATAGTGACCCCCCCCGAACAGATAACTCAGACCCAACCCTCTACCTTGTCCTTGTAACCCTGTACTTCCCATGTCTAATCCATCTAGGCTGCACATCCCTGGACACTATGGACAATTTCACATGGCCAGTCCACCTAACCTGCATATTTTTGGACTGTGGGACGAAACCCCACACAGACATGGGGAGAATGTGCAAACTCCCACCAACAGTCGCCTGAGGGTGGAATCGAACCCAGGTCCCTGGTGCTATGAGGCAGCAGTGCTAACTACTGAGCCACCGTGTCATCTGTGGAAACCCTAAAATAACCCTATCTCCTCATTCTGCCTTCTGCCAGCCAGCCAATCCCCTATCCATGCCAGTGTTGTGCCCCCTAACACCATGAGCTCTTATGTTACTTAGCAGCCCCCTGTGCAACACCTTGTCAAAGGCCTTCTGGAAATCCAAATAGATCACATTCACTGACTCTCCTTTATCTAACTTGCTCATTAACTCCTCAAAGAATTTAACAGGTTTGTCAGGCATGATCTCCTTTTCTCAAGCTGTTCTGATTCAGCCCTATTTCACCATGCACTTCCAAGTTACACTGCAGTCTCCTCCATAACAATTGTTGTGAAGTTGGGTATAATACTTGTGGATTGGAAGGAGATGTTAGAATTTGTTTGTAAAATGATAGGGGGAAGAGTGCGTAGCCCCTTTAAAAGTTACTTTTTTTAGTCTTGGCAATTTAAAAAAAGTCTGCAGTCAGTGGCAGATGCACAGAGAGTTGTTGAAATTGAAATATTGCTTCAAAAGGCTGTACTGTTAGCTGGCAAAGCAGCATTTTTACCAAGACAACAGGTTTTTGAATTTAGCCAATTAATTTAAACCAGGCCCTAGATACCAAAACCCAATTGCATTTAAATTTGATGTTTTTGACAACCTTGGACCAATCCTATTATAAGAAATTAATAGGTCATCAAGAGTATAAAAGAAGAGGGCTTTTGAAAATCGGTGTGAGAGCAAACTGCCAACTGTTAAAGGAACAACTTTCAACAGCTATCAGCTCGAAAGAAAGGGAAAATCACTGGCTCTCACAGAAAGCTCTGAGCTCTCATAGTTAGCACCATCTAAATAAAGGTACTATGGCACTCTTAGCTAATATTCCTTCAAAAGAATCTGATGGAGGAAGACATTCCTGACTGGAGGACAGCGGAGAAAGCAAAGAACATTCTGGAAGACTTATCTTGGCTGTAATTTTGAGAGACTAAGTTTTTTTAGTTTTTTTTGTCTTATTACTTTGGTTTATATAGTAGGAATTATATTTATTGGAACAGCATACCATTAGATTTTTGTTATTTTTGGGAATAGTTAGTAGTTAAGGGGGAATTGTTCAGTTTGTTAGTAGTTCTGTTAATTTGTTCACTGTTAGAGTTGGATAAATAAATTGTTATAAAGTTGCTTTTAAAGTGAGTATCAGGGAGTTCCTTTCATTTAACCACCCCCTTCATAACATAATGGACTCTAAAATCTTACCAATGAATATCGACAGGCTAACCGGCCTATAATTCCCCGACTTCTGTCTCTATCCCTTTTTAAACAGGGGTGTTACATTCACCATTTCCCAGTCCTCTGGATTACTCCTTGACTCCAGTGATTCCTGAAAGATCATCACCAATGGCTCCATAATCTTCTCAACTATACCCTGCAGAACCCTGGGAGGTAGTCCACCTGGTCTGGGTGATTTATCCACCTTCAGACCTTTGAATTTGTCAGTCTTTTAATTCCATTAATTTCTCCCACACCATTGCCCTACTAATACTGATTTCTTTAAATTGCTGTCTCTGTCTCACTGGACCCTGTGTTCAACAGCATTTTTGGGACATTATTTCTGTCCTGCTTTGTGAAGACAGGACCAAAATATGCATTTAATTGGGCTGCCATTGTCAAAGATAGAGTGACATAGTCGCTTCTGAGATTCCTGAACCTAAATAGAGGAGACTGTGAAGGTATGAGGCATGAGCTGACTGTAATAAATTGGGGAGCATTACTTAAAGGGATGGCAGTAGATTCGCAATGAAAATCATTTAAAGAGTGCATGAAGGAACTGCAAATATTGTTCATTCCTGTCAAGTGGTAATGTAAAACAGGAAAGATGGCCTGGCCAAAGCTAATAAGGGAAGTTAAGGATAGTATTAGATCTGAGGAAAAGGCATACAAATTGGTCAAAAAGAGCAGCCGATGTGAGGATTGGAAGCAGTTTAAATTTCTGAAAACGAGGACAAAAAGACTAAATAAGAGGGGAAAATAGATTAGGAGAATAAATTTAGAGGGAACATTACAAACTAATTGTAAAAGCTTCCATAGGTATGTGAAGAGGAAAAAAAAAAGTGAAAACAAATGAAGGTCCATAAGACCATAAGACATAGGAATGGAAGTAAGGCCATTTGGCCCATCGAATCCACTCCGCCATTTAATCATGGCTGATGGGCATTTCAACTCCACTTACCCGCACTCTCCCCGGAGCCCTTAATTCCTTGCGAGATCAAGAATTTATCAATCTCTGCCTTGAAGACATTTAACGTCCCGGCCTCCACTGCGCTCCGTGGCAATGAATTCCACAGCCCCACCACTCTCTGGCTGAAGAAATGTCTCCTCATTTCCATTCTAAATTGACCCCCTCTAATTCTAAGGCTGTGCCCACGGGTCCTAGTCTCCCCGCCTAATGGAAACAACTTCCCAGCGTCCACCCTTTCTAAGCCATGCATTATCTTGTAAGTTTCTATTAGATCTCCCCTCAACCTTCTAAACTCTAATGAATACAATCCCAGGATCCTCAGCCGTTCATCGTATGTTAGGCCTACCATTCCAGGGATCATCCGTGTGAATCTCCGCTGGACACGCTCCAGTGCCAGTATGTCCTTCCTGAGGTGTGGGACCCAAAATTGGACACAGTATTCTAAATGGGGCCTAACTAGAGCTTTATAAAGTCTCAGAAGCACATCGCTGCTTTTATATTCCAACCCTGTTGAGATAAATGACAACATTACATTCGCTTTCTTAATCATGGACTCAACCTGCAAGTTAACCTTTAGAGAATCCTGGACCAGCGCTCCCAGATCCCTTTGTACTTCGGCTTTATGAATTTTCTCACCATTCAGAAAATAGTCCATGCCTGTATTCTTTTTTCCAAAGTGCAAGACCTCGCATTTGCTCAGGTTGAATTTCATCAGCCATTTCCGGGACCACCCTCCTAAACTGTCTAAATCATTCTGCAGCCTCCCCACCTCCTCCGTACTACCTGCCTGTCCACCTAACTTCGTATCATCGACAAACTTCGCCAGAATGCCCCCAGTCCCTTCATCCAGATCATTAATATATAAAGTGAACAGCTGCGGCCCCAACACTGAACCCTGCGGGACACCACTTGTCACCGATTGCCATTCCGAAAAAGAGCCTTTTATCCCAACTCTCTGCCTTCTGTCAGGTCCTTTACAGTCAGCAACAGGGGAAGATATAATAGTGTACAAGAAGATGGCAGACAAATTAAATACATGTTTTGGTTCTGTCTTCATAAAGGAAGACACAAATAATGTCCCAAAACTGTCTAGTGAGAGGAAGGAACTGAAGGAAATCGGTACTGATAGGACAAAGGTGTTGGAGACATTGATGTGATTAAAAGGCTGTCAAATTCCCAGAGCCCAATTCATTTATATCCCAGAGTACTTAACAAGGTTCTGCTCGAAATGCTGGATACATTGCTGGTGATCTTTCAAGATTCTGTAGATTCTGGAATAGTTGCTGCAGATTGTAGAATAGCTGATGTAACACCATTATTTTAAAAAGGAGGTAAAGAGAAAATAGGGAATTATAGACTAATTAGCCTGACATCGGTAGTTGAGAAAATGCTAGAATCCATTATAAAAGAATTAAGAGTGAAGCACTTAGAAAACAGTAAGAGGATTGGACAAAGTTAGCACGGATTTATGAAAGAGAAATCATGCTTGACAAATCTATTGGAATTTTAATGGCTGTAACGAGTAGATGAGGGGCAGTGAATGGATGTGATTTACTTGGACTTTCAGAATCCATTGATCAGGTCCCATGTAGAGAATAGGATGTAAAATTAAAGCATGTGGCATTGTAGGTGGTGTACTGACATGGATAGATGACTGGTAGACAGGAAACTGAGTGCGAATGAACGGGTCACTTTGAGTGGCAGCCACTGATCTGTGGAGTCCCATAGGAATCAATGTTTGGATCCCAGCTATTTACAATATATGCTAATGATTTAGATGAGGGATTTAAATGTAATATCTTCAAGTTTGCAGTCAATACAGAGCTATTTGGGAGGGTGAACTATGAGGAGAATGCAGAGGATAGTGGAAACAGGAAGGTGTATTTTTATCTGAGAGCTGAGCTGATAGATTAGGAAGGAGGGATCTACAACAACAGCAAGGTACCCTTCAAACCATTTCTGAAGAAGGGTGTAGGCCCGAAACTTCAGCTTTCCTGCTCCTCTGATGCTGCTTGGCCTGCTGTGTTCATCCAGCTCTACACCTTGTTATCTCAGATTCTCCAGCATCTGCAGTTCCTATTATCTCTCACTCTTCAAACCAGTTGCTTGAAACAAGCATCAGGCAGTGAAGAAGGCAAATGGTATCTGGGCCTTCATAGTGCGAGGATTTAACTACAGGAGCAGAGATGTCTTGCTGTAATTACACTGTGCCATGATGAGTCCACAACTGGAGTATTGTGTGCAGTTTTGGCTTCCTCAGATAAGGAGACGTGTTTTGAATCTCGAGGGGATTCAAAGAGCGGTTACCAGACCGACAACTAAGATAGTAGGATTGGCGTATGAAGAAAGTGGGGCAGTAGCACTGAATAAATTGCTCCTAGAGATGTGGGGCTTAATGGTCTTCTATGTTGCAGTGATTCTGTACAATAAATCTCAACAATAAAAAGGCTATAAAGAAATTGCTCTGAAGAAACAAAAAAATCTTTGCAGTTTATATACCAATTTCTCTAGGAAACATGATATTTAATAGGGTTGATGGCTGTTGGTTTATACATTAAAATAAATGGATTTAAGCTAGATAGAACATCTGTTCATCATATTCATTCCAGATGATTTTAGATAGAGATGTTGATGTAATGTGTATTCTGTAATTCTTCTGAAATTGTCTCTTCATATGTTTTAATTTGAAAAGTTAGATGGAATGCTATAAAAAACAGAAGCATAAAAAGAATTAATTCGATCGTCCCTCAGCACTTAACTGTGGGTTACAGCAAAGCAAAACTGATGCTCAGTATCTGAGGTCTCTATTTAATGCATTCATGTTAGATACTCCCATGACATGGACACATTGCATTATTTATCTTCTCACCAGGGTAAACACTTTTATCTTTTAACTTTACTTTGAAACAGGAGCTCTGTCTGTGACTGAAATCATGGCAATGCTTTCATTTACCTGTCTGTTTTAACTGGTTCCCTTAACTTTCCATATTCAACTTGTAATCTTTCACTTTCTCGCGATGTCACTCACCGAGATTGTTAACTTTCTTTACTACAAAGTTGAGACTTTGACAGGAAATTTGCTGGAGTGGAAATTCCTTCTGGATTGTATACCTCAACCAGAAGCCTTGAGAGCAAACTGAAATGGGGGCTTTTGGGATATCATTAACGCTATTTGGGTAAGCAATTGGAGCCAGTTGCATTTACAAAGTCAGATCTCCCCCATTATTGAGATGAATGGCTGCTTGCCTTGTCAGCAGTGCATCTGCAAGGGGCCTAAAGCCTTTTTGTGCGGTCACGCTAGATGCTTGAGAAATGGCTTCTCAAATATTAGATCAAATGTCTTTCAAATGCCATTGGAATGAATGGCTGTAGTCTGTAAAATTAACCCTTGCTATTCTCATTTTACATAGATAAAAGTGACTCAAGTAGGTTCAATTTCTATACCAATATTGTTCTTTTTCAGAGTAAATAATACTTTAAAATTCTTGAATGGACGAGGTTACACAACAATGCACATTGTCACATTTATAATTAACAGCTTTATTTTTACTTGCAGAATTCATTGTATATGATATTATTCTTGTTCTGAATAATTCAAAAGCCTGCTACCTATTACTTATTATGAAATCACAGATCTCATATATGATCAGGTTCAGTGGACTTTTCCCTTTAAACCAGCCAGTGTTGAAGAGATTAAAGGAAAGTCGAAGATCTGAAAGATCAAGGAAATGCATGGCACTTCTGAGAGAAAATAATAAGCCAATGCTTTAGTAATAGGTCAATCCAGAAAAAAGATAACCAGTCATTCTCAAACAAGGAGACAGATGTCTATGGTCACTATTTTTTAGAAACATTGTACGTTTCTTGCAAGATTTCAGTGGTTCCAGAAGTTAGTTCTTTTGGAATGGTTGTAAAGTTTTTACAAAATATAGCAAACTTATCTGAAATCCAGTATCTACATATCGTTTCTTCCTCAGGAGTTGTAGCTCCAGCTGTGGCCACCATTCTCTTCTGGCACTTTTGTATCTATAGAACTGTCAGCCAATCAGATTGGGCAGAAGCTGTTAAGACCAAAGCATCTTGACTTTGAAGGGTAATAGACTCCCCCAGATTCATTTAAAAAACAGTCCCAATGTCTTAATATGGCCAGGGCAGCCAGATTTCACATTAGCATGTCACTGACTGACTTCTAGCTAGGGGATAATCCATTCTGCTCATAAAATCCATCCTTTTGCGTTTTACAGAATTAGCAATTCAGCATCATTTAGTATAAATTCTGTGGGGCGTTTGGTTTCAATCTCTAAAGGGATAATTGTCTCCATGCTATTTGTTTATCCAGTAGTTTGGGTTCTAATTTTTGAAACAATAGATTGTTTTCTAATTAATCTGTTTGGAGATTTTATTACATGCCTGTGGTGCAGATGAGACTCGAACCCAGGCCTCCTGGTCTCGAGGTAGGGACACTACCACTACACAACAAGAAGCCTCTTTTTGAGGCCATAGATATTTCTAATCAACCTTCTCAGACGTTATTACATACCATAGACTAGGTGAGACTTGAACCCAGGCCTTTTGCCTCAGAAGAAGGGGAACTACCAGTACACCACAAGAGCCCCTACCACCTCTTGGCTCAAGTTGCCCCTTTTCAGATTTGTTTCAGATGGTTTCTGCTTTTCTAAATGTCAGCTCAAGGGAAGAATCTCATCTCTTTCATATTAGATTCCATTTACATATTAAATGTATCACAATCAGGAATTTTATTTATCCTGTAAAAATGCTGTAGAAATGTCCAAATTGCGGGTCCAAATTGCCCCAAATCTATAATACAAGAACCTGCACTGAACTGGGCAGAAGAGTCATGCAACAATGTGGAATTCAGCTGTATTTTACGGCCCAACAGCACATTCAGAATTTTGGACCATTATATTCCATTCATGTGAACCATGGTGAAGGCTGCTTAAAATAGAGTAAATCAGCTGCTTCAAGATAATGGAATACAAAGAATGCGTACATATCATAGAATTGAATAAAGACACAGAAATTTGAGTTAACCAAACTGAGGAATTTATTTTTGTAAGGAAAGAAGTTACATAAGCAGCTATAATACAATTACGCTAAATTATTTATGACATTTAAGAAAATGCAGTTGAACAAATAAAAACTCATCATATTACTTAGAGGTGTCTTTGTGAATCATAATTGGCCTCCAATCACACATGAAAATAGTTTCTGGCTGCAATTAAAAAATAGGAGAAAAGGTTTTTGTCACCGCTAATGAAATGAGAAATAATTGTCCAAGAGTAAGGTTTTCAGAGTGCAGGTTGTCAGAATGCAGTATTGTCAGCTTGCAATGGACTAGTAGCACTGGTTCTTTAGCACTTTTGAGCAGCTAACCATAACTCACTCAAATTTCAATAATCTTGCTTTCAAGTTTTTGAGGCAGTACGTTCCAAATTTCCTCATGGCCCAGGAGGTCTGGATGGACAAATGTAGTTTTTGTGAGACGAAAGGAGGGTTGTGGTAATGTCACATCTCTGTTTCAAAAGGAAGGTTTTGTGAGCAGCGAGTAGATGGTGGTTGGTAAATTGCAGCCTAAAGGAACAAAAATGGTGGCTCTGACAGGATTGTGATATCTGCCAGGATTCCCACTGTTCCTCCTTCCTCTGTCTAATCTCCTGGCACTTAATAGAGATGAGTGACTAAGTGAAGCCATAGCCTGGAATGCTGAAGGACAAAAATGAAAGGAACTGAATTCATGAAGGGTCTAGGCCCGAAACGTCAAGTTTTCCTGCTCCTATGATGCTGCTTGACCTGCTGTGTTCATCCAGCCCCACGCTTGTTATCTCAGATTCTCCAGCATCTGCAGTACCTTTTATCTCTGAATTCAAATTTGTTCAGTTGTGAGCTACCAAGTTCATCTTCAAGTGGTTGGAAAATGTCTTGTTATGCTGACTTCCTTGAGCAGTTGATGGAAAATAGCTAGTGTCAAGCATAACGAATCACAGGGAAAGGAGGTTGAAGTAAGGTACTGAAATTCAAGATTTGATTATAACAATTGCATTAATCCAATGAGTTTATCCACATTTTATACATTGTTATGTCTACTTTTAACTACCACAGAAACCACTTGACCTGTCTGAAAGGGGACATGACCGCTCCCAGAGGGCACTTTACCTCACCTAAAACTGTCCTTGGACTTTTCCAAAGGGGAACACAACCTATCTCAAGAACTCCGGTGACTTTAGACCTTCTTCTGAAAGGTCTAAAGCCTATGAGTCATGTTTTGGACATTCAATTTACAAAAACTGTTTCTGTTTGAAGGCAGCTACTCCTACATTTGCAACTGTCTCTGTGCAAAGTACAACCTGTCCCCATTCTCTCACCTGGAATTCTGTAGTGCTTTCTGCAGATGGTATACACTGCAGCCATGATGCACTGGGGATGTAGAGAGGGAATTTATAAGGAGCTCAACACTAGAGAAAAGAAAAGCACTATGATAATCATATAATCAATTATTTGCATATGTTATGCTGTTGTCCATAAGTGCTTAAGAGTGTGTTTAGAAATATGCACTTTCATCAATTTGAATACTGTATTATGTTATTTCTTTATTTATTGATGGAACATGAATGCCTCTGGAAAAGCCAGCATTTATAGCCCACCCCTAAGTGCTAAGTGGTAATAGTGCTAAGCCACCTTCCTGAAGCACTGCACCAGATTTTGACCCACTGACGATGAACTAAAGACAATGTATTTCCAAGTTAATGTGCTTTTGTGACTTGGAGGGAAACCTAGTGGTGTACCTATGCACTTGTGGCCCTTGCCCATGGAGGTGATAGAGTTTCCAGATTTTGGGCTTTCCTAAGAAGCCTTGGTGAATACTGCAGCATATCTCATCGATAATGAATAATACAGCCATGGTGCACTGGTGGTCGGGGGATTGAATCTATAAGGAGGTTGAATGGACTGCTGATCATAGGTGCT
This sequence comes from Ginglymostoma cirratum, assembly GCA_024137785.1. Lineage (NCBI taxonomy): Eukaryota > Metazoa > Chordata > Chondrichthyes > Orectolobiformes > Ginglymostomatidae > Ginglymostoma > Ginglymostoma cirratum. The sequence continues at coordinate 54,668,898 of JAHRHZ010000012.1, forward strand.
ACTTTAATCCTGGATGGACAACTTCTTGAACATGGAAGTGCACTTACTTAAGTATATGGAGAGTATTCCACTACACTGTTGCTTTGCACCTTTGTGGAAAGGCTTTGGGTTGCTCACTGTATAATTCCAAACTTCTGACCTTGCAGCCCCAGTATTTATATAGCCAGTCCAGTTCATTTTACAGTCAGTGAGTGGCCCAGGATATTGATAGTGGGGTATTCAGTAATGATAATGCCATTAAAATCAAGGGGAGATTATTTGGATTCTTTCCTGTGGGTAAAAAAGATCATTGCCTGAGATTTATATGACATGACTGTTGGCACTTATCAGCTAAAGCCAGAATGTTGTTCAGGCCTTGCTGCATGTGAGTATGGACTTCTTTGTTGTTGGAAGAATCATCAATTATACTGAACACTGAGCAATCATCACTAAACGTACCTTTTCTGAGCTTATGATGGAAGGACAATCATTGATGGAACAGCTGAAGATGGTTGGGCCTAGGACACTCACCTGAGGAACTCGTGTTGCAATGTCTTCATGGTTAGGTTCAGTAATCACAACCATCTTTCTGTGTGCAAGGTATTACACCAATCTGCAGAGAGATAGTCTGACTTAAATTTACTGGGGCTATCTGATGCTGCTTTTGTGTCAAAAGTAGCTGTTCTCTCCTCATCTCTATAATTCACTTCCATGTTTCTGCTAAGGCTGTAATGAAATCTAAACCTGTCTGGTCGTGGCAGATCCCAAACTGAGTGTCGATGAGCTAGTTATTGGCTGGGTAAGTGCTGCATGATCACACTGTCAGTATAACCTTCCTTCAATTTGTTGTAGACTGTTGGATCTGACATTGGAAAAATCAGATCTTAGTGGATAACATATATCTGGACAATATAGATCATTTTCAGTGATGTAACTGTCTTGGAACAGCTTGATTCCAAGCAAACCTACTTCTGGAGCATAGTATTGCTGGGCCATTAGCTTTTGATGTATCCAGGGGCAAGCAGCCATTTCTTGATATCATGTGTTGGGAATGAAATTGGCTGAAGACTAACATCAAGAGGAGACTGAAATGAATCATCCACCAGACATTCCTGTCTGTAATCACAATGTACCATCTGTTCTCTTTGTAAAACTGGGAGGACCTAAGGACCACCAACCAAAACTAGAAAACTGAATACCCTTTTGACAACTACCATCATTTAAGCTGAAACAGAGTTCAATATAATGCAAGTGCTTCAGCAAAATTAAATGGCGATAATGAGAGTGTACACAGTGAGGCACCAAACGCTGATAAGAAGCACACAGTAGTTGCTGGGTGGAAGGCTGATATAGGGTGGAGGCTGAGAATGCTGAATTTCCTGACTAAGGTATATAGAGTTCTCTTTGAGGTTAATACAACATCAGAATCATATTGAAGAATGGTTCAACATCTTATGCACTGTAACGGAGTTGGTGCAGATAGGTGGAGGAATCCAACACCTGAAGACCTGTCATCAGCTCCCATATATTGATCATCATAGAATCATAGAATCCCTACAGTGTGAAAACAGGCCATTCGGCCCAACAAGTCCACAATGCCCCTCTGAAGAGCATCTCACCGAGACCCATTATCCTACCCCTGATTTCCCATGTCTAACACCCCCCAACCTAAACATCCCTGGGCACTATGGGCAAGTTAGCATTGCCAATCCACCTACCCTGCACATCTTTGGACTGTGGAGGAAACCCACGCAGACACGGGGAGAATGTGCAAACTCCACACAGACAGTCGCTTGAGGCTGGAATCAAACCAGGGTCCCTGGCGCTGTGAGGCAACAGTGCTAACCACTGAGGTCCTAGAGCACCTCTGCAATTATCTTGGTAAGCATTTGGAAATTATAATGACATCTGTAATGGGACTTCACTGGACAATGACAATTAAGTGAAGTCACTGTATTTTGAAACAATAATATTTGTAAACCTTGATGTGTGATATTAATCTAAGAATACTTCTTTGTGTACATTTTCTTCTTGTACTATTTAAAATGAATTAAACTAACTTTTCCATTATAATAGCACAGGATGTGTTTTCATCTAACCTGAAAAACTATGTGCTAATATCCCACTTTCAAAATTGTATGAATTGCTTAAGCGTTGAAACCCAAGTGATCTCAAGATGTTTATGGAGAGATCAGCAAACTGAATCTGTGCAAAAGCAATAAAAACATGAGAAGACTTCAGAAAATTTCCATCAGTGGAATTAAATGCATTCTAGCTTCTGATTCTGATCTCCCTCCGCTCTTCTGCTGAAATCCTCAAGTTTCATTACCTTTAGTATTGGAACAGTTCTGACCAAAATTCTTTTTCTCCACACAGATACTGCTTGACCTGCAGAGTATCTCCAACGTTTTCTTATTTCAGTATCTGCTGTATTTTGCTATTGTTGTTACCTCCAGTCTTTGCTACTCAAATGCACTCCAGACCAGCCTCCCGCGTTCTACCTTCTTTAACCTTGATGTCATTCAAAACTTGATGCAATTATGGACATGTGCAGCAGCATTCACTCATCACCTATTTGTACATTAACCTGTGTTTGCTCCAAGTTAGGCAACACTTTGATTTTAAATTTCTGAACCTTGTATATAAGTACTTTCCTGACCTCATCCCTCCCTCAACTTTCTAAAACATTGGTGGTCCTCCAATTCACTCCAGCATCCTAATTTTAATCACTCCATGAATGATGGCTGTGCCTTCAGCTGTCTGGGCTCAAAGATTTGACATTCTCTTCCTACCTGACTTTCCAATTTTAAGACACATTCTTTAAAAGCTTCTTCTTTCACCAAGATTTAACTTACCTATACTGATATCCCCTTATACAGCTTTGTGTCTGTTTTGTTTTATAATACTTCTGATAAATGCTTTGGATATTTTAATATGTTTATGGTGCCATACAGGTAGTTGCTGTTATAGTTCTTGACTAGACATGTGCTATCTAGTATTTGTATCCTATTTAGGTACAAAGCAAGACATGATAGCTGACAATATTGGGTGAATGCCTTATAGCATTTTCTGTTCACTAACTCAGTTGGAGGCAAAAGCATTAGAATAGCAGGCAAAGGAATGAACTACATGTTCATCCATTAAAGATGCCAGCAGTCATGCCTAGATAATATATTTCTGTGCTGATATAACTCTGTTGTGCAGCCTGTTTTTCAACTGGGTTTCATTTCTAAGATCTTACCTCAAATTACCTTGGAGTTTGGAAACTGATATTTCAAGATCATAAGCATTATCTTCCCCATTCTACTATGAAAAGGCCTGTCTTACAGTTTTCTACTTGTTCATTTTTTTTCCTTAAAATTAGCTCCAAATCATCAACTTATAAATTCAAATGAGCTTATTGTTCATATTCCATTCTGTGTGCTGTTCCCTAAGGCTGGTCCTCGGCTCATTGTTTGCTCTTAATACATGCTGATCCTCTGCAGTTTTTTTGTCAATGGTGGTTTCAAGTTGCCTTCCACTTCCAGGGGCGGGACAAGGAGGCAGACCCCCAAATCTTCCTCAACCAATATAGGAATCGGTCTGTGCTGCTGGCATTGTTCTGAGCTATCTGTTAGCCATTGAGTTAGTTGCACTACCTCACTCCCATGTCATTCAAATTAATTGCATTTAATTAAGGAAGTAGATATCAAATAAAGTTTTTAACATTTCTTCTCAACGCCAAAACACTTGATGACACAAAATACACATCCACAATGCCATAACAAAGTATTACTGAAACAGCTGGAAATAAAACATGTTTTGTTCTTTAATGTATGAAGGTTCTGTAAAACATCACTGGACTTCCAGATCCCTTCACCTGATACTATTATCAACATTCACATTTCTGCACTTTCAGCAAGATACAGCGACTGTTAATAAAGAATCGAAGTTCAGCACTAAGGCCTTCGGAGTGTTCTTCCCTTAGCACAATTGCAGATTGAACCTAGTTACCTTCTCCAGTGTAAGAGTATCTAGGGGTCAGTCTCCAATTCGAGCCCAGCAGGCAAATGGAGGTGGCCCCCAACATCAAGTTTGCGGGAGCATTCGGGTCTCCTAATAATCAGCCCAGCACAAATCCACTTTGATGAGAGAATCACAGCCACATGGTTATCCCTCATACTGGGGCCCTGGCCCTGATTGATTTGTAAATAAGTGGAATACTGTGAACAATATCTCCATTTGGGAACATTCTGTGCTCCCTTCCCTTCTTCTCTCTCTCAATGGGGCTGCCATTAACTCAGAGTCTCAGGCCCTTTGATTGTGCCACACCACCAGAGCCTCTCTCTGGTTATGTCCCATACCTCCAGAACCTGCCTGCTGTGGTAAATTGGTTGTAAAAGATGCTTTTTCACTGGTTGTTTACCAGAAGATTGTGATGCCATGTGGACAATCATTGGGGTTGGAATTTGCACTTGTTACAAACCATAAATGAAGTACATAAGAAATAGCAGCAGGAAAAGGCCATCTGACCTCTCAAGCCTGCTCCGCCATTCAATAATATCATGGCTGCTCTTTGTTGTGGACTCAGCTCCACTTACCCACCCACTCACCATAACCCTTTACTGTTCAAAAATCTATCTCCCTTTGCCTTAAAAACATCCAATGAGGTAGTGTCAACTGCTTCACTGGGCAGGGAATTCCACAGATTCACAATCTCTTGGAAGAAGAAATTTCTCCTCAACTCGGTCCTAAACCTGTTTCCCCCTTATTTTGAGGCTATGCCCTTTAGTTCTAGTTTCACCCACCAGGAAAATCTATTCCCTTCATACTTTTATATGTTTCTATAAGATTCCCCAATCATTCTTCTAAATTCCAATGAGTAAAGTCCCAGCCTACTCAATCTCTCCCCATAAGCCAACCCTCTCAATTACAGAATCAACCCAGTGAACCTCCTCTGCACCCTCTCCAATAGATCCTCCCTCTACTTCTAAAGAAGGATGAGGGGGGATCGATTTGAAACTTACAGAATACTGAATGGTCTGGACAGTGTGGATGTTGGGAAGATGCTTCCATTTGTAGGAGAGACTAGGACCCGAGGGCACAGCCTTAGAGTTAAGTGAAGACCTTTTAAAACGGAGATAAGGAGAAACTTCTTCAGCCAGAGAGTGGTAACTCTATAGAATACACTGCCACAGAAGGCTGTGGAGGCCAGGTCATTGAGTATATTTAAGACTGAGATAGATAGGTTCTTGATTATCAAGGGGATCAAGGGTTACGAGAAGAAAGCGGGAGAATGGGGTTGAGGAACTTAATCAGCCATGATTGAATGGTGGATCATACTCAAAGGGCCAAATGGCCTAACTTCTGCTCCTATGCCTTATGGTCTTACGGTACCAGTATATCCTTTCTCCAGTAAGGAGACCAAAAGTATACATGGTAATCAAGATGTGGCCTCACCAGTACCCTATACAGCTGCAGCATAACCTCCCTGTTTTTAAACTCAATCACTCTAGCAATGAAGGACAATATTCTATTTGCCTTCTTAATTACCTGCTGCACCTGAAAACCAATTTTTTTGTGATTCATGCACAAGGACATCCAGGTCACTCTGTACAACAGCATGCTGCAATTTTTCACTATTTAAATAATTCTTCACCATTTTGCTGTTGTTCCTACCAAAATCGATGACCTCACATTTACCAACATTGTACTCCATTTCCAGACCCTTGCCCTCTCACTTAACTTATCTATATCCTTCTGCAGACTTTCAGTGTCCTCTGCACACTTTGATCTATCCCTCATCTTAGTGTCATCTGTAAACTTTGACACACTACACTTGGTCCCCAATTCCAAATCATCAATGTAAACAGTTGTGGTCTCAATTGTTCCCTGAGGTACACCACTAGCCACTGATCCCCAACTAGAAAAACATCCATAACACCATGCACCTTTATCTTATGCAGCAACCTTTTGTGTGACATTGTTGAATGCTTTCTGGAAATCTAAATACACCACATCCATTGGTTCCCCATTGTCCACTGCACTTGTAATTTCCTCAAAGAGTTCCAATAAATTAGTTAAACATGACCTGCCTTTCACGAACTCATGCTGCGTCTACCTGATGGGACAAATTCTATTCAAATGTCTCATCATTTCTTCTTTGATTATAGATTCAAGCATTTTCCCTACTGCAGAAATTAAACTAACGGGCCTATAGTTACCCACCTTTTGTCCACCACCTTTTTAAACAGTGACATCACATTTGCTGTTTACTAATCTGCCAGAACTGCCCCGAATCCAGCAAACCTTGGTTAATTATCACTAGTACATTTGCTATTTCCCCTGCCATCTCTTTTAGTACCCTGGAATGCATTCCATCAGGGCCAGGAAACTTGTCTACCTATTGCCCCCATTAATTTTTATATCCTCACCTGCTACAGCCTCCTTGTCATCAATTATTGGCATGTTATTTGTGTCTTCCACTGTGAAAACCGAAGTAAAGTACCTGTTCAACACCTCAGCCATTTCCTCATTTTGCTTTATTAAATCCCACTCCTTTTCTTCCAAAAAACCAACGTTTACTTCAGTAACTCTTTTTCATTTGATATATTTGTAGAAACTTTTGCTATCTGTTTTCATATTCCCAGCTAGATTACTCTTGTATCATAGGTTTCTTTATAGCTTTTTTTCCTGGCTTTCGATTGAACTTTAAAGATTTCCCGATCCTCTGTTTCCCACTAATCTTTGTCACTTGGTATGCATTATCTTTCAATTTGACACCTTCTTTTATTTCCTTAGTTCCTTTTCACTGGTATATACTTTTGCTAAGCACTGTGAAAAGCCTCTTTGAAATCCTTACTGTCCCTCAGTGACCACTTCATTTAGTCTTTGCTCCTAATCTACCTTAGCCAACTCCTCCATCATCCCATTGTAGTCTCCTTTGTTTAAACACAAGACTCTGGTATTGTATTTTACCTTCTCACCCTCCACCTGCATTTTAAATTCAACCATACTGTGATTGCTCCTTCCGAGAGGATCCCTAACTATGAGATCATCAATTATTCCTATCTCATTACACAGGACCAGGTCTAGGATGGCTTGCTGTCTCGTGGGTTCCATTACATACTGTTTGAGGAAACTATCGCGGATACATTCTGTGAACTCCTCCTCAAGGCTGCCTTGACCAACTTGGTTTGATCTATCATCATTTAGATTAAAATCCCCCATGATAATGCTGCATTTTTATGTGCATCAGTTATTCTTTGTTTATTGTCCGCCCCACTGTGATGTTATTATTTGGGGACCTATAGACTACACCTATGCATGACATTTTCCCCCTTATTGTTTCTAATTTCCACCCCTATTGATTCAACCTTTTCCTCCATTGAACCTATATCATCTCTCATCTCTACCCTGATGCCATTCTTAAATATCAGAGCCATACTACCTCCCTTTCCTTCCTGTCTGTCCTTTTGAGTAGTCCAGATATTTTACTCCCAGTTGTGACCACCCTGCAACCATGTCTCTGTAATAGCCACGAAACCATATTCATTCGCGATGAATAGTGTTGCAAACTCATTTACCATGTTTAGAATGCTACGAACATTCAGGTAAAGTGCCCGTATGCTAGTTTTCATACCTTCTTTTTGAATCTTAAGACTTCCACGAGAAGAACCCTTGTCTTTAAACACTTTCTTTTTATGTCACTTCCCGGTTTCCACTCATCCTGGGGCTACACTGCTCAGCTGCTTCTTGCTTTTTATTTACTATCTTGATTCTCTTTTTTCCTTAAACTCTCACTCACTCTAGCTAACTCAGAGCCTCTCTTAGTCTCACATCCACCTGTCAAACTAGTTTAAAGTCACTGTTTGGTGCAGACCAAACAAATTCTTCGAAGATAGTAAGCTTCTGCCCCTTAATTGAAAGTAAACATATGCTAAAGAAGTGAGAAAGGTATTTGATGTCCAAAATGGTTCAGTATTATGACAAATTTGCATGATCTAGGCAAACAAATGCATGAATGGAGTGAAATACTGAAGGACTCCAGTTCTCATAGAATGACAGACCAGCATGAGTTTGTTTTGGAGTAAATAAGACCATCAGACATAGCAACAGAAAAGAGGCCATTCAGCCCATCGAGTCTGCTTCGCATTCAGTCATGACTGATAAGTTTCTCAACCCCAGAGGAACAGATTAAGGGGCAAGGAAGATATTGGATTTCTACACCATTATCACTTGTATTGTCATCAGAAGGAGTTGCTGTCACAGGCAACTGACACAGATGCATAGGCCATATGGCCTCATACTCTCTGAAGTCATTCCATGATTCTATGAAATATTAAAATTCAGCAATGCATAATTGATGACAGGATCTTGGAGAAAACTACTCTCAACATTGCATTTCATACGTTTTTGCAAAAAGCTGATCATCTTAATTGGAAAGTCAGTGCTTGTATAAAAATATATTAGTATGTTCAAAATCATCATTTTTACGGTTACTTTGGGTGCAAAGTTGGTGAGCATGCAGTATAGTACTGTTTTGAAGCACACCTTGCTGAATAATTACATATGTCAGCAGGGAACCTAAGTTTTTATGAATATTTAAAGCTTACCAACAATGTCTGAAACCAGTCTGCACCTTTCACAGTGGAAGTGCATTCTGGCTGCACCAGGTACCCAAGGTTACGTAGGAAGTGGCTGAACTCACAGCCTGAAAGGGTGGTTGACTTAGAAACATTCACTATTTTAAGCAGTATTTAGATATTCACTTAGATTATCAAAGCCTCCAGGGCTATGTGCCAAGAGCTGGAAAATAGGATTACTCAAGTCAGGACTTGACTGGCTTGGACACGATGGGCTGAATGGTCATCATTGCACTGTAAATGCCTATCAGCCTATGAGAACAAGCCTTTAATTGTATTCTGAACAAGGGCTTCGTGGGCCACATGGGATCCTTGGCAGGTCACACGTAGGAGCTGACTGTTGGACAAACTTGAGTGCAGAAAATTTACAACCTTTGAGATATTAAAAGGATTTGAAAATCTTTATTAGAATAAAATTGCTACTGCTACAGTAATTTAGTTCTAGAAATACAAGTGCTTTGAAAGAAAAATGGATTTTGAAGCAATAAATCACTACAGCAAAACAAGTGAATCTAGTTTAAGCTTTTACTAAAAGAATTTGATACAGAATTAAGTGGTAAATAAAGAAAAAGCTGGGGACACTTTCAAGCGCTTTAGTAATTTAAAATCAAAATATATTCCTGAAAACATGACATAAACTTATGAAGTATTAGTTTTAAAACAAAATTGAAACTATGCATGCTTAATATTCTTTCACAGTAATTGAAAAATGGAAAAAGATGTAATGCTTCCTTGAAGATTCAACGTCAGCAATGATAATAACAAGAAGCAACACTGGATTTTTATGGCGAAACTGTTCCTAAGTTTCAGAATTGCTTATAAACTGAAACCAAATCAGAATCAGAAGTTAATACACTACTATATCAGTAACGTCTCTAGCAGATAACGTTATAAAAGAAAATAAACGATATAGATAACACAGTGTGGAGCTGGAGGAACACAGCAGGCCAGGCAGCATCAGAGGAGCAGGAATGTTGACGTTTCGGGTCGGGACCCTTCTTCAGAAATGCATAGAAAGGCATTCCCAGGGCAAATAGGACATCACAACATTATCTCTGCTTTCTTATAACAGATGCTGCCAGACCTACTGAGTTCTGTCAGCAATTTCTGTTCTTGTTACCGGCACAATTCAGTGTTTGTTCATTTTTCCATAAGTAGTGAGATGACAACTCGTATTTTGTTTCTATCATTCAGTTTTTGATATCATTCTATGTACTTGTAATTTAACTTAGTATGGAAGATAACGTAATTGCTTTCTTCTGTGAGGAGTTAATACTGCAGAGATCTGCCGTGAGCACTTTGACAATAACTAGGAAAAAAAAGTAATCCATATATACATAAAAAGTGAGCTAAACCAGCAACCATTTAGTATAACAAATGTTTTCCGACTTAAAATATGCAATTGTGGGATAATCTTTCAACACTGCTACCATGTCTACAACAGCCTTCCAAAGCTAAGCACATTTTAAAACAAAATACAAGTTCAACCTTTAAATTGTTACAGCTGCACTGTTCAAGGCAGATTATAATACACTGTTTTCAAAGAGTTGGATCATGATTCTTTATATACATATTTTCAAGCAGTGAGGTTACCAGCTGGCTAAGGAATTACTGTTACTCTGTAAAAGTTCCACGCCCTTTGTGTGCAATCCAGTTACAATTTGAGTGCACTGGAAGAACTGCCTAATTACGCGTCACCTAATTATGTTACAATTTCGGTCATGTCAAGATATTGGGTAGAACCTTAATTCACCCTGAACGGGGTGCCTGTAAGAGGGAGGATGGCATTTCCTATACTGAACATTTTTATTTCCCAAGCAGCAGGATGTGCCAGTTTAAGTGGTGGATGTTGGAGGTTGCAGTCGGAAACACAGGCAGAATCCTTTTTAAAAAATCAGATGTTTAAAAAAAAATCATGAAATGACCCTTTTAATAGTAAGATAACACAGTGTGGAGCTGGACGAACACAGCAGGCCAGGCAGCATCAGAGGAGCAGGAAAGCTGACGTTTCGGGTCGGGACCCTTCTTCCGATTTTCTGAGGAAGGGAGTCAACCCAAAATATCAACTTTCTTGCTCCTCTGATGCTGCCTGGCCTGCTGTGTTCCTCCAGCTCCACATTGTGATATCTCTGACTCCAGCATCTGCAATTCTTGCTATCTTGGTTACTGGGGAAGGTGGACATCCCTACTGCTCCACATACCTCATTGTGAAGAATTTGCAAGCTTGCAGATCATAGACTAGTATGTATTAGCACTAGTACTGGTATACGCTCTCCATTATAAATTCCCTTCCTGTATCATGTAACTAGTTTCACCACTGTTCATTATTTCTAATTCAATTCACCGTGCCTCCTTCAATCATTTAAGACATCCAATTTTGGATTCTAATAATTTACCAGTGTATATTTATAATCTGTATGGTTTTCATTTTATATGCAGATGTTGTATTCTGATCTTAATTTGTTTCTGAACTGACAAAACTGTTGTCATCAATATTAACTGTTGTCGGATTTGGCATAATAGTGTTCAAAGACTACAAGAGAGATATAGAGATCATAGTGGATCAAAGCCAAAGAGAGTGATGAAACTGTGGAAAAATATATATAGTTTTAGGATACATTGTTTGAATGGTACGTATTAAACTGAAAGTACGGTGCTTAGGCATGTATCAATGCATTCAGAGCGTTCCTGTCAGTTCAGTTTCCACACTTTCAAGGAATTGTAAGTCCCTTGAGAAGCGAAAGAGGAGGGCAAATAAAATAATATTCAATCCCAAGACTTCTAACTGGGGAAAAAAAACAACTTTAGTATTTGCAGCTATTTTTCTAAGAACACCAAAAAGCTTTTGGAGGAATGTAACAAATTCAGGTTGGCTGTAAATATCTGTGGCTTCTGTGGCATCGGCTGCACTCACCTGATATTTTCATCTGAACATAATATTAGAGAGCAGCTCCTACATGGAGGCAAGGATATGGAACCAAGCCTGTTCCCTGCTGTCAGGTATTACTATCCCCAGTTATGTAAGACATGTTCAGAATGTAAATGGGTGTTGTGTCGGTAAGTGCAGTGTAATATGTTTGGGTGATGTAGCTCTGATAGTTGAATAGTTGGCAGTGTACACAAGCTGCGAGATGCAGGTGCATAGTTTGGAACAATGCCATTTGGGTGAGGATGAGTGAAACTATGAGCATTGGTATGAGGCATGATTCATAGAGGCAGCTGATGGATGAGTGAAGGAAAATGATGAACCATGACCACTTACTTGAAAAAATTACATTTCTTGGATAACTGCATCCTGGTCTTGAGGCTACCCTGCTGTCATTTACCTGGCCCATTGCCTTATCGGGATTTGTCTGGTTGGCCTCTTGTGGAAAGAAGTCATCTCTCCACTTCTCCAATTTTTGCATCAATGTCTATTAGTAAGGGTTCTTCCTGCTCAGACTTCTTCCCATTTCTCTTTGAACACCTGTTCTAGCCTCCATGTACTTCCACTTGAAGATGTTCAAGCTAAGCCTTCAGTTGTGCTAGCGTCATGGTTACTTGAGCCTCTGTTGAGGCATTAATCACTCAACGAAGTGCCTAGCAGTGGGATGTGGAAAGCACAAATGTGTTTACCATTCACATTGAAAGAAATTAGCATTGGTAAATTGTGTATTGCAATTTCTGCGTCTACTTTGGGATTTTGAATTTTACCCCATCTTTTTCAGATCAGGCCAAGCAACTCACTGATGAGGGGAGATATAACATGTTCTTTGATTGTCTTGTAAGTTCTTTTAATTGAACAAGTAAGTCCAATTATGATGGCCATTCTGTGCATTTCACTTACTGTGAAATAAAGCATGTTAGCAATCTATTCCAAGCTTCAGCCTATCAGTGTTTGCTTGATTTATCTCCATGGAGTTCGAAGCACGTTATATGTTGAAAACAAATATTGGAGTAGTTTGACTGGGGCTGTGACCAGTGGTGTGAGATGAAGTTATTAATGATGATGATATCGTCATGCTTATATCTCCTCACATCTCATTCCCCACCCCCTCACCTCACAATCTATTCTGATGTTCAAACTGCACTTGGTGTAAGCATGTAGCACTTACTTTTCTTGTTTCAGATACCCAGAACCTGCTATCTTACTAGGATCTGGTAGAAGAACAAGAGCTGAAAAAGCAGAAAGATAGCGATGAAGAAGAAAAACAATCACTCTTCCTAACACTCATAACTGCTACCTCAGATATTGACGCTGTATAATTTAAAGGGCAGCTTATACGTGATGAGTCATCACACAGAAGTGGGCTGCATCCAGGACAGTGGGCAAGAAAGCCAGCTTGATAGAGGGTGAGATAACAAAGTGTAGAGCTGGATGAACGCAGCAGGCTAGGCAGCATCAGAGGAGCAGGAAAGCTTACATTTCGTGTCTGGACCCTTCTTCAGAAAAGACCTGAAGAAAGGTCCAGACCCAAAACGTCAGCTTTCCTGCTGCTCTGATGCTGCCTGGCCTGCTGCGTTCATCCAGTTCCACACCTTGTTATCTCAGATTCTCCAGCATCGGCAATTCCTACAATCTCTCTTGATAGACGGTGAGCTCATATTACAGGTTCTGTTGCAGGGCACTCATGAGTTTGATGGGCAACCTACTGAAGAATCCTGATGGTACTGCACAATGAAGCATTAGCAAGCCTGTTGGAAAACTTGTGCATGATGTCAAAGAGCATGGAGGAGTTTATCATTAACTTTGCAGATTGGAACCCATTCTTTTCATGAGGTGACAAACTTCATGTGAATCTTTGTGTGCCAAACCAAGATACACTATCTGCTGGTTATTATCTCAGCTTCCCTTGCAGCACCAGCAGAGATGACCCAACATGTAGTGCTGCAGCAGAATCTCAGACTGAAGTTATGCGCTCTTGGCTGATTGGCATTTCCAGTTCAATCTACTGTGACAGTAGCTCAGCTTGCTGCTATGTGTACTGTGAAGGGTTGCTGTGTGATATTGAACTGATACAATCTGTATCATCCCAGGAAGTGGTACAGTGTCATATGACACGATACTGATCTTGCCTAGCAGTAAGTCAAAGTGCCAGTTAAATGTTGTTCCTAAATAGACGTTAATTTTTCTTAGCTCAGTAGACTCTATAGATTTTCTTTGGGTAGACAAGGAGGCCAAGAATTGTCTATGAATAGCAACAAATACTAATATTATAACTTGCAGGTTAAGCCTGTGACCATCATGACTGTAGATGCTAGTGTGTAAAGGGATTGGAGTGTCTCATAGCCATCCAACAAATCTGACCGCAAAACAATGCAGCGATTGCTAAGGTGCCTCACTGGGACATTGGCATCATGGAACATGAATCTGTCATCCTCTCTCAGGATATCAGCATTCATTGTCCTAGAAATACAACCTGGACAGTGCAGTTGTCGTTGCCTGTCAGCCATGCAAAGGCGATGCAGTCTAAAGCCAAATCTTCTATGGTCCAGAATGCTCAAGGTCGTCCTGAAATCTCATCTGTTTCACACACAACCCCCCACCTCCCAAAAAAAACAAATAAGCAGCCATCCGGCAGCCATGCAGCAGCTACTAGGGTAACACCAGGATAGGCATAGGTACCCAGAGGAATGGTATTAAGGAATAGCATAAAATACACAAGGCTGATTAGATTACTTTTTATGGAAAACTGATTTTGTTCAGAATTTCATTTAGAATATTTATTTTGGTTTTTATTCATTTACATATTATCTAGGTGTGTCATAATGGCCAGAAACAGTCAGAAAGTAAAGTGTGTGACTTCCAATAAATGAGGAATTGGGATTGTCATCACTGGTATTGCAGTCAGATGAGTTGATCAAATACAGCCCAATCAGAAATGTTACACTTCCTTTTCCTTTCCTTTCTTTGCTATTCACTATATACCACTCACTATATATGTAGTTGCAAAAGGTATGTCCTCACGAAGGCAAATCAATCACACTCGATGTGGTAGCATGGCCCTTGTTATATGCATGTTCATCCTGTGAGCATTAGTGACTCACCGCAGTCAGGAATCAGGTGGTGAACCGAGAGCAGTTGTTTTAAGTGTAGATGGCACAACAGACTGGCACAGAATGAAGACATGATGACTGCTGCCAGGCTAACAGGCATTGACCTACAAGATAGTTGTTCACAGCTCGTCATTGAAGAAGTGGGACTCTGTTGGGTATGGTATTCCACAGAATTGATGGCTCATTGTTGCAAAGATAGATATGTGCAGTCATTGCACAAAAGAGAAGCCTATACTCTGGGTAAAGTGCATGTTCATTCTGCCTCCTATTCCACAACGAAGACATATTCATTTCTCTTTGCATACAGAGATTCTGTGATCTTCCTCATTCAGTGGATGATAAACTATTGTAAAGTAGCCTGCTGCAGTCTCAAAAGAACCTGACATATAAAAAAGAATGGCCATGGTTGCCTTCACTGCTCCTGGCAGTGCCATTTTTTCATTGTTCTGAAGCTGCGATTTTGACTGCGACAAGCAGCAGCTTACACTAATATCCATTTTGTGAAGGGGCTTCCTCTAATGCATTGTTTCTCACTGAGGGCGTGGTAGCAGAATTGCTCCTTGAAGATCCTGGGCAAATATACCAACAGGTGAGACCCTATATCCTCCTCATTCTTCATTTTTTGAACATCCAAAGGTAATTTCATCAGCCTTTTCATCTTGAAAAGTCCGTCATAAGCACAGATTAGTATTTCTAGGTTCATGGGCAACTAGCATTGAAAAGGTGCTCAAGGTTACTGCGTGCACAAGGACAGGTACTCAGCTCTTGGATTAGACCAGACTGCATCTCAGAGTTGCTTGCTTTCTCTCTTGACGCTTGTTCACTTAATACCTACCAGCACATACACAGCATCCATGCCATACCATGCCTGATAGTGAGTTGAAGATGTAGCCACAGCCAAAGGCTATCAGTGCTGCTGTACTGATGGGCTGTTTCACATAGAGACATAGGCAGATTGCTAGTCAGTAGGTGTCTGTCTTGGGAGGGAGCTACATCCAGATGTATGGCACACCAAGACATCACAACTGAACTTTTATTCAACCAAATGGCCATGTGGGTACAGGGTAGTTCTCAGTCCGGTCATGGTGTCAGGTGGGGGGCACTGCCAGTCAGGGGGCCCTGGTACTATCAGCTATGGCCGCAATCTGCATACAATCTGGGGGCTTGGTCACGGTCAGTTGACAGCTTGGGACATTCCCCATGAGGAGATATGTCAGTCTTCAGTCTGGGGATTAGGCAATGGTCCATGCTGTGGAGCCAGCAGCAGCAGCCAGGAGAATCGTGTGTCATTAGTTGGGAAGCTGCAAAAGCAGTGGTCAGTGATCTGGTCAGTTATCATCACAGCCAGTCACATGTCTAATGTGAATACAGTCCTTGGGGCAGACTGTTGATCATTGAGGAAAATGCAAAAAAGGCTTGTAGGGGCAGTGGGGGCATTACTGACAAAAGGGTTAGGGGAGTTAAGGCTGTTGGGAAAGCAGAGCATTTGTGAAGCTGGGAGCAAGGATAGTAATGGGAGGAAGCTCAGGGTGTGTGGGGGTATGTGGAACACCATCCCAGTGTGAGATGGTGGTGTTATAGTCAGTGACCACCACCATAGCCCCCTCAGAGGGATTGTAGAAGACCAGGGTGGGCATCATTAAAGGTGTAATGTCGGGGAGCAGAGAAGACAGTGAGGGTAAGTTTTGATATGGTGGGTCTCCACATGGGGGTTGCTAGCCGCAAATGGGCTGTGTGAGTAGTACAAGTTAAAAGGCAACAAGTAGAGTCTGGGGGTACCTGGCAACCACGCGGAGCCCATATTGATGGTGTCTGTGTTCCCTGGCGGTGCTTGCCATTTGCTCGATATGAAATGGAAAATGGCTGAGACAATGCTAAGCAAAGTAAATGTCATTTTGTTGGGTAAAAGCAGGGGATCCATGTCTGTTGGACATTTGGTCATTGAAGGAGTAAATACATGGGCAGTGATTTGCAAACTTAAGCTACATTTCATTTCCAATCATTGCTTTGCACGTATGTAATACGTATTGAATGTGAACATGTTCGTGTGTCACATGTTGGTCTAAGGGGACTTCACTGTGCCTTTGGTGCTAAACTAACATTGTCATCTGAATGATGCAGAAGTTAGTGGCAATAACATAAAGGAAGAATCCCATCATTTGTGAGACAAATCCCTGTCACAAGAGTGCTATGGGATGAGGGGAACATTGCTGCATCATGAGTCTTATAAGGAAACTCTACTGAGTCCATTGGAAAGTGGAATTGTTGAGTTGGTCTTGGCATGAGAAGGACATTGAAGTGCAGGAGATACTCCTTTTGATGTATTATGTTGGTCACTCAGCCAGCACAGCACCTTCAACAAGCTGCTCCTCATGTTGCGAGTGGGCCACATTGGAGCAGATGATGCAGCTTCTGATGGTGCAGTTCTGCAGCTTAGAGAGGTCTAGCTCTCTGATATAGTCTGGACAGTGTGCCACATCGTCCTGGCATATTGTGTTCTTCACAATTGGAATTGAAGCAGGCAACCAAGTCATGTAATAGAGGCTGAGGAACTGGAGGAATGGGAGCTGTCATCCGAGGAGGAGAATGAGGACACTGAGCTGGAGAAGGCTCTCCTTTTTACATGACGGAGCTCAGCCGCGTCTGGTGATACAGGGCAGACACGACCTGATTGACACCCAGTTCCAATCGATTCGAGCTGGGTATGGAAGACCATCATGGACTGTCACAATCATGATGCTGACATTGATTCTTGTTGCAGGGGCAAACTGCTGCCTTCATTTGTTTCTTTTGTGTTCCCTTTTGGTGGCTGTCAATAAAGCTCATGTTCAGACCCGACTGAATGCTTCCCCTGCTGGACAATGACAAGACACGGGTGGCCAGTGAGCAATGGGAAAAGAACAGTGGTATTTCAAAGAGGCTCTTCAGACAGGATGGGTAAAGGATGGGTAAAGTTTATGGCCTTTGTGATTAGGCAGCAAGAGAATGGGGTGGCATGTTTGTTGGAGTGTTGACTATGCTGTGTTGTGGGTGGCATAGCTTTGTGGTTCCTGTAGCATTACATTGCGGATGTGGGGAGCAACATCAGATTGCCAACACTTGTCTGGATACTCAGCAGCCCCTGTGCAAAGGATACTGGTCTTTTACCAATTATTGAGTGAGTGGTGAGTTGTTCCAGGAGTGGCACATGGCAAGACGGGGCTAGAATTAGATGTGAGAGATACTATAGAAGCAGCGTAGGAATGTGATGCATTTTGTAAGATATAGTGAAAAATCTTGTTCAACCTCCATAAAAACTGACACACTTCACAATAGTAGTAAAAGTGGTAAATTTCAGCCCTAGGTTCCTGAAGTGCAAGATAGTCTTATTTTCTGAATTTATTTCTAATTATTTGGTTTACTCACTTCGAACAGCTAATTTCACTGATGTGAATTGATCATACTTTTCAGATTTCCCAAGAAAAGTAATCTAGTTTACGTTGGTAACTTATTTGAATGAATATAAATGAATTATAACTTTTAGAATGCAAGACAGTATTGCAACAAAATGAAATTACTTTCAATTCAATTCAACTTCAGCTTTAATCATAAATGGAAAATGTAATTTCAAAACAAAGCATTAGGCAATTCAAACAATTACTTACATTATCATTTATAGAGCTTTGCAAAATTGTTTGGATCATTACTTAAGACAGTACTTTATCAATAATTTCTAGGTATTGCTTTGAATTGTTAAACCTGTTTGGCAAATAAAGGGGGAATATAAATTTTATCCTTGACAAAGAAGTTAGACTATTCCTCCTCTATTTTGTTCATCCGAATTCAATGGGATCATATAATCCATGAAGAAAAGCTATCAAGTTTTTAAATTCTGAGCAACACTGCTGTGTAATGCAGTAGTCAACATTGGTGAAATATTCAACCTGGTCATTCAAAATAAATCATTTTAGTTATTCACCAAAGCATTTAGTGCAACACTAAAATTTCTGAAACAAGAACAGAAATTCCTGGACCAACTCAGCATGTCTAGCAGCGTATGTGGGGAGAAAACAGAGTTAATGTTTCAAATCTAGATTCCTTCTTCAGAAATTTCTGAGTTGGAGCATGGAGTGATTCTTAAATTGCTTGTGCCTTATGGAGTAGGAAACTTGACTCAGGTGTGATGTTTGCCATCGTTCTGCTTCAAGAGTGCGTACATTCCACTGATATTCATGATACAGTGAAGAGGCGTCACTCTTCCAGAGACAACTAAGCATGAACAACAGTAAGTATAGGATGACTGACACTTTCACATCTATCTTTGTGAATGTCTACATCAATATGAAAGGTGCAGCAATGCCAGGACCTGCTCGGCAAGGCAGAAGTTGTTGAATAAAGAGAAACCTGGGCAGTTGGCACCTCAAGGAATGGGAAGCCTGAATGACAGTGTGATATGTGATTACCAACTCTCTGCGACTTGTTGATTTATCTTTCATCATTTCTCCCTATTATACACGTACACATTAAAAGTGATAGTTAAAGATTTTGGAAACATCTACAATTGTAAAAATATAACACAATATCAACATGTCCCTTTCTGAATAAAGAAAACTAAATACGCTGTATAGAGTCATAGAGTAATACAGCATGGAAACGGGCCCTTCAGCCCAAACTGGTCCATGCTTTATTGAATGTAATATTTCTATACTTTAATTCCATCCTGGTGATGTAATTTTGCCTCCAGCAGAGGAGTTTTACCTGATGTAGCAAAGCTCATGTTATCTCCCGTATCTGGGCATGAACATTGAGGTATTGAAGAATTCAACAGATGTTTATACAGCTAAGAATTATGGAGGAGCATTATGTTCACAGGCCCACGTACATCTGAGCTAATATTAAGACTTCAGATTAATAGAGAGGAGTATGCTTTCTGTAGCATGTCTTACTTCAGGTGATACAGAGTATGATGCAGCATGAAATCTTTATGTCCTCAGGTGAAATGTAATGATGTAGTGATGATGTCGTGAACTTGTCAAACTGATGTGAAACATGAGCCAACAACTCCAATTTCCCAGATAAAAACTTCTCCCTATACGTGTTTACACACAGACATGTATTGTCAATTCAATAATTATGCAACAGGGTTAAATGGTGTTTTCAAGACTAACGTCTCAATCTTATGTGTAGTCCTTTGGTGGTAGAACAACTCATCCTGATGTTGTGACTGTATACCTGTTTGGAGATGTTTGCATTTTTGTCTGCTGCACTTGTTTGACAACTTGGTTGTTACTGTCACTCAACTTCACCACACAAATTTCATCATCGCCGTCTCCTTTGTGCAAGATTATTGTACCTGGTTTGAGCTAAGCTCAATTCCTTCACAGTGTAGTTCTGTGATCAGCAATGACTTATTATGATCTGGGCCGGTTGTCATATTCTAGAAGCCTTTGCTAATATCCAAGTTGTTACGTTCCTGACTCACATTTCCTGCCCATTGTGCAGTTTTAGTAATATTTTGCCGGCTTGCTTATTGTATATATCTTTCATTCTCCTCTGTCTCCTAATGTCCTGTGTGTCAGAATGTTGAGACAATTAGTTGTTGGGTGAAGTTAATTTCACTTGCCTTCCGAGTGCCAGTTATGCTGGGTATGGTAATCCCTTCTCCATTGCTGCTGCACAAAAATGTGATGACGCAATGCAAAAGATTTGCTTTGTTGGTTGATGCCTAATGCTATGGATTTACTTACATATATCATATGTTCTGCAGGACTGTTTTGTGCACTGATAATGGGTGACAATGTGATAGGAATCACTGTCCATTTGGAATGGTTTGCTGGTGAACTGTGGTCCAGAATCAGACACTAAATGGTCTGGAATACTGGATTAACCATTAATTGTTATCACTGTGTCAATGTTTGCACTCTTTGAGTTGCTGTTTGTTTCACCAAAGATCCTTAGACAGCACCTTCCAAACCCATGATTACTTCCAACTAGAAAGACAAGGACAGCAGATAGATGGGAGCACCACCACTGACAAATTCTCCTCCAAGCCACTCACCATCCTAACCTGGGAATATATTACTGTTCCTTTGCTGTTGCTGGAATTAAAATCCTGGAATTCATTCCTTAATGGCATTGTGCGTCTACCTATGGACTGCAACAGTTCAAGAAGGCAGCTCACCACCAACTTCTCAAGGGCAAGTGGGGACAGGAAATAAAATACTGGCCAGCCAGTGATATCCATGTCCCATGAGTGATTAAAGAAAAACAAATCAGTTGTTAAGTGATGGGAAATTTAGAGAAGCAATCCATCTCAAGGATGTGATCTTCCCAATGCACTGCAATTAGATCTGTTCTTAGTCTTGTCCAGGGAGTGGATAGAACATGACGTGGTTGTATAGGCTCCTTCTGCAGCTGGGGTTGATACTTTTAGCATATCTTACATGGGTTCATGTGTCATTGAATATCCTCATTCATCTCTGGCCACATGCTTTTGGAATTGGGACTTTGTTGCCCTTGAAATGACTGTTGTGACACGCCAAGTTGGCTTCTGTGTGTCCAAAATAATTGAACTTTCTTAAGTGATAATTTAATGGTATCAGGCCATCACTAGTTAATAGTCATTTGCGACTCTTGTTGTTGCTTTTTTCAGCAGTTGCTGATTACCCAGAGCCAGAGTGAACAGTCGCAAAATATAACATATCAATCTTGAGAGCATCTTCTACTTCATAGTTTAGACCATTGTCATAAAGATCAAGAGAAATCTCTCGATCTTTGTGTGGCTTGAGTAATCAGCTCAAATCTGTCAGATGGAATTATCTTGGTACCTCATTTATATCTCATTTCGAAGTTGTATCTTTACACATTGTCAAGTAGATGCAAGAAACATTTATTATGCTTATTGCATGAGTCCTTATTAGCAATCTGCTGCAAATCATTTTGAGTGTTTATACTGATTGTCCTGCCATAGCTAGACCATTAGTATCTATCAGGTTGAAGATTTTGGGAAGCCAGGATGAACTTGTGGATCAGCACTGGAGTGTCATTGTTTCAAAGGAGAATTTTTACCCAAACAGGAATGTTTGAAACTATAAGTTGCCAAATACCATAAGTAATGTCTGTCACACTGCATACTGGAATAGTTGGCTTGAGCAGATTACATGATTCATGAATGAAAAGCAATAGGTTCTTTTGGTCTTGCAAAAGATATACCTTGGCCTTTATTTGATGCATCCACTTCATGGATCATGTCTTTCTTGGGGTCATAGTATTGTGGTAAGCAAGATTTTATTGATAGAACCTCCTTTAGAGAATTTAAAATGTATTGGTGTTATTCTTGCGACAACTAAGGGACATCCTTATTGAGCACATCTCTTAGCGGAGATACAGTACAATGTCTGCAAAGTTGGGAATATATAGTGAAAGTTAAAAATCCCAGGCAACATGGCAGATCCTCTTCATCCTTTGGCATTAGCACTTGTTTAACATGCTTGATCAGGACTGACTATGTGGGTGGAGGAAATGGACCTATAGACATTTATTTGACTGATGTTGACTTGGCACTTTGTGTGATTAAATACCAATCCTGCCATCACAATGCAGTTATCAGTAAATGAAAGTTGTGGTCATGCTTAGTCTTGGTTTTACACATGACCATAATATCATCAGCAATGCAGATACAGCCAGATATGTGGTGAATTAAATCATCCTTTCTGTCTGCTGCTGGAATGTGTCTTGGCTAAATAAGAACCCACATGGTATCAGTCAGAACCTGCACAGCCCTGAATATTGTAAATTCTTGGGATTCTTCTGCTAAATAGACATACAGTATTTTTTTTGCACTTAGCTTGAAAAAGAATCTCGCTTCGTAAAATTTAGGAGTTAATATTTCCAATGCCAATATTTTGCGTGGATTTCTTTTAACTGAAAGGTTGACAAGCCTTAGACCTAGATGTACTCTTATGGTGCCATCATTCTTCAAAACCTATAATGGAGTTACATTGGTCCTGTGGTGGTCAACCTCCTGAATTATACTATTTTGCTCCATCTTGTTCGACTCCACTGTATGCTTCTCCTGAATCTTTCTACTGCACTTTCTTGGACGATCAATGAATCGTGTTTGATTTTCCTTAAAATGTGATACTGCATCACTCTTAAAAGTGCCAATTGCAATAAATTAACCTGGGTACAAATGTTTGAGATCGCTGACTGATTGGATTGCATTTATTTGCGCTGTCTGCCACAGTGGGTGAAGGCCTTGTGACTACACCAAGACCTGTTTATACTGATTGTCCTGCCATAGCTAGACCATTAGTATCTATCAGGTTGAAGATTTTGGGAAGTCACGATGAACTTGTGGATCAGCACTGGAGTGTCATTGTGTCAATGTACAGGGTTGGTGTTTCGTTGTATATCATGAGACTGTTGTAAGTGTAACATTGGAATGCTGCTTGCTGAAGTTCACATCTTTCAGGATGCATTGTGGTAATAACTTGCTCCCATATTGATTTTAGCTTTTAGTATATGTAGTCCTTCCTTTCCAGTACATGTAATATTAAAGGCTATAAAAACTTTTGATCACATCATACCATCAACATGGTATGTGAAGTTAACAGTATGGAAAGTTTGGCTGTCTTCTAAAATTTACTGTTCACTTCAAAACCCACAGATGTGATTGTGTTCGTGCACCTTCTTAGCATCTACCTTGGTGCCAGTATTATGATTTGCACAGACTTGTTGGTCACTTGTAGTGTGTTCTGGGGTCTGGAGTTTGGAACTGATTTGAGGTTGATCGTGAGCTTTTTTCCTATCCATAATCCTGATTTATAAAACTTATGTCAGTGTGAGTTAACAAAAAAAATGTCACTTGACTTTGTGTCAGTAAAATTAAGAGTGTTCCTTCCTCAAAAACCAAACTCTGGAGCTGTTGTGAGAGAATGTTACTTTTGGTATCATCTTTGAGGAACATCACGTCCTAGCTCTTCAGATTCTGTATTGCTCTGCTCTGGTGTTCTGTTGCAGCACAAAAGTGAACTGAAACCTTGGTAATTTTAGTTGAGGCAATCTTCAAAATCTACTTTAGCTTAAAATAACTTATGCATTAATCAAACATAAATTTGTCCTGCCTTCTTGTTGACCAATTCCCCATCTACAACTATGTATGCTGTCTGTAATCACCGAAACTGATTGTGCTTAGGAATTCTCTGTTGTCTAAAGCTGTCATCTAGTTGATCTTCAATTAGTTTTCCAAATTACTCCTACCCAGATGTTGAATTCTTTCACAGACAGCCATAGCTCTAACATGGTATGATTTTACATCCAAAAAGGTGCTCTTACCTGATGCAGCAAAGGTTCTTATTTCCCACAACATAAGAAACTGGACATGCAAATTGAGATATTGAAGAATCCAACAAATGTTCATTACATCTAACTCTTATAAAGATATATTATAGTCACAGATACTTAAATATCTGGGCTAACATTAAACACTTACCACAGAGTATCATGCTTCAGGTGTTCCAAGGTAAGATGAAGCATGAGATCTTTATGCACTCAAATCACATACAATGATGACGTCTTGAGCAAGTCTGTTACATACTGGCCATGAGACATGACACAAAACCTGGCATCATAATTATAGGCTCCATACAGGGTGAATCTATCATACTTTTGATTGGTAGGATCGTAAAGGTTAAAAAAAAACTGATCAGAGAGCTGGAAGTTAAATGTTAAGAGAATGAACTATTAAAATCTAAAAAATAAAACGTGAACATAGAAGACTACAGATTTAAGAGCGTCATATTCCTACCACACAGGATTAATCTACTGGAATTCTGAGAACTGTAAGCCTCACAGAATGTGGCAGACCTTGTTTATTAAGACTTAGTGAACCAAGAAATCCATTTTCCAAATCTTTGGAGATGGTGAAGAAAATGTTTTTGTCATGACAAGAAATATGAAATCAACGAATTCTCATTCGTCGTGTTGTAATATCCAAATACCCTGTTATTATGTGCTAACTGTTATGTTTGTGGCTTTCTCTGGGTAATTCAGGTGCATAAATGTTTACAGAGTCATTCTACTGTCTTGCTAAATTGATTATTTCATTACAGATTTGAAATTTACTTGCAGTAATCCACAGTTAACTGGAAATGAAAACTTATGATTCTATAAATCCTTCCTATGAAAACCTCTCGATTAATAACAGTGTATTATGTTGTTAATGTTTCCTGTATTTTCAATCAAATGAGCTAGTTTGCATTCAGATTTGGTACCTGTTATACCCACTGATCATAAATCCAAGTTTTGGTTTGTCTACGTTCACTTTATCATCAGTCAGAGAACAAGACTAGGGTTTAATGGGTCTGCAGGATGTCAGCAGGGAGGTGGGGTGGCATAAAAGCAGGTGAGATAATGCAGGGATGACATCCCAGTTATTTTCGTGCCACTGCTAGCATTTTACTAGCAGCAGAAAAAGTAGTGGATAGCTACCTCTCCTTAGGTGAATTGATGTCTTAATGCTGTGGCTGGTATTTTGTCAATGATAGGTGAACACATCGCCACATGTGGTGTCTACTAGGTATATCCTGGTGTCCTTCTTGTGGACTTGTGAGAGGGTACTTCTGATTAGACATGTTGTAGAACACAGAGGGCCCCAGGCAGTATGGAAACCCACCACCTAAAGAACCACACTGTCCTCATGGCTGAAATCACTCCCCCCTGCAACTCTCCCAACAAAGATCCCCTCCTTGTTGGGGTCTCCCTGACAAGTCAGGGTTTGTCAAGCTGCACAAAAACCCCTTTAATTCTAGAACCTTCTCCATGATCTAGGCCTGCTGCAGCCTTAGCCAGGGGCATTGCCTTTAACGTTACTGCTGGGACTGATGGTGGCTGTCAGCCCTCTGATCAACCAGAAGCTCATGACGATTGGACGTCATCCCCTGAAAAGGGTCAGAACCCTGACTGAAGACAATTAATTGACCGAGGGCTGTAAAATCCCAAAAGCTAAAACAGGGTTGTCCCTCACTTACAAATCAGCAGAAAGGACCCTCACTGTCCTAATGACAAATGGGTAGCATAACCAAAGTACAGTAGTGATCACTGATGTTCAAATATATTTTGATAAATATGTGGAGGAAGGAATTCTGAACTTTATAAACAATGGTTAAGATTCTATATAATAGTAATTTTTGTAACAATGCCCTGCAATGATATTCTAATTGATTTACAGATATCATGATAATCAAGATGTCACAAGCAATTTTCTTGGAGCAATGTGGCTTATTTCTATCACCTTTCTCTCTATTGGCTATGGTGACATGGTACCGAATACATATTGTGGGAAAGGAGTTTGTCTACTCACAGGGATTATGGTAAGTCATGTGTTTCAGTAGTTGGCAACAAAGTATGACACGTGCATTTATATAATGCCTTTCATAATCACTAGACAGTTGAAAGCATCTTCAAGCCAATAAAATCCTTTGAAGTGTAGCTTTGGTTGCAATGTAGGAAATAAATTGAACAATCTGCATACAGCAAGCTTCCACAAACAGCAATATGATAAATAATAATGTTTCAGAGATAGTAGGAACTGCAGATGCTGGACATTCTGAGATAACAAGGTGGAGAGCTGGATGAACACAGCAGGCCAAGCAGCATCAGAGGAGCAGGAAGGCTGACATTTCGGGCCTAGACCCTTCTTCAGAAATGGGGGAGGGGAAGGGGGTTCTGAAGTAAATAGGGAGAGAGGGGGAGGCGGATAGAAGATGGATAGAGGAGAAGATAGGTGGAGAGGAGACCGACAGGTCAAAGAGGCGGGGATGGAGCCAGTAAAGGTGAGTGTAGGTAGGGGGGTAGGGAGGAGATAGGTCAGTCCAGGGAGGACGGACGTGTCAAGGGGACGGGATGAGGTTAGTAGGTAGGAGATGGGGGTGGGGCTTGAGGTGGGAGGAGGGGATAGGTGGGAGGAAGGACAGGTTAGGGAGGCGGGGACTAGCTGGGCTGATTTTGGGATGCGGTAGGGGGAGGGGAGATTTTGAAGTTTGTGAAGTCCACATTGATACCATTGGGCTGCAGGGTTCCCAAGCGGAATATGAGTTGCTGTTCCTGCAACCTTTGGGTAGCATCGTTGTGGCACTGCAGGAGACCCAGGATGGACATGTCGTCTGAGGAATGGGAGGGGGAGTTGAAATGGTTCGCGACTGGGAGGTGCAGTTGCAATACGACTCCACCACCAAAGACATTTTTCCCTCCCCACCCTTGCCTGCTTTCAGGAGGGACCACTCTCTCCGTGACTCCCTTGTAGGCTCCACGCTCCCCTCCAGCCCCACCACACCCAGCACTTTACCCTGCAACCACAGGAAGTGCTACACCTTCCCCCATACCTCCTCCCTCACCCCCATCCCAGGCCCCAAGAAGACTTTCCACATCAAGCAGATGTTCACCTGCACATCTGCTAATGTGGTATACTGCATCCGTTGTTCCCATTGTGGCCTCCTCTACATCAGGGAAACCAAGCGGAGGCTTGGGGACCGCTTTGCAGAACACCTGCACTCAGTTTGCACTAAACAACTGCACCTCCCAGTCGCGAACCACTTCAACTCCCCCTCCCATTCCTCAGACGACATGTCCATCCTGGGCCTCCTGCAGTGCCACAACCGTGCTACCCAAAGGTTGCAGGAACAGCAACTCATATTCCGCTTTGGAACCCCACAGACCAATGGTATCAATGTGGACTTCACAAGCTTCAAAATCTCCCCTCCCCCTACCACATCCCAAAACCAGCCCAGCTCGTACCTGCCTCCCTAGCATGTCCTTCCTCCCACCTATCCCCTCCTCCCACCTAACACCTCCTCCCACCTCAAGCCCCACTCCCATCTCCTACCTACTAACCTCATCCCGCCCCCTTGACCTGTCGGTCCTCCCTGGACTGACCTATCTCCTCCCTATCTCCCCACCTACACTCACCTTTACTGGCTCCATCCCCACATCTTTAACCTGTCTGTCTCCTCTCCACCTATCTTCTCCTCTATCCACCTTCTATCCGCCTCCCCTTCTCTCCCTATTTATTTCAGAACCCCCTTCCCCTCCCCCATTTCCGAAGAAGGGTCTAAGCCCGAAACGTCAACCTTCCTGCTCTTCTGATACTGCTTGGCCTGCTGTGTTCATCCAGCTCTACACCTCGTTATCTGAGAAATAATAATGTTATTTTCTGTAATGTTGCATAAAGGATAAGTATTGGCCAATTCATTTTTTACATTCACCAGGTCTTCAAATTAACATTCCATACAAAAGGCAGCGTATTCTCGGTATTGCACTGTTAGGCTAGATGTTTATGCTTAAACTCAGGAACAGGACTTGGACTGATAATCATCTGACTCAGAGGGAATAGTACTATCAACTGATCCACAATAGATTCTGAATAACTGTTATCTAATATAACACTGTGTTCAATAAATTTTGTGTTAAGAACAGTTACGATCAAGAAAGGTATCCAGAGAGCCGATAAGCTTCAGGTGAACCCCATTTATAATGTGCAATTCAGGATTCTATGTTGTACATAGGAAGGTAGGAAAATGATTAGATTATTCAGGCTGATGAGCCTTTTCCGTTTTTCACAGAATCATAGAACGATTACAGCACAGAACATAAGAACAAGCAGCAGAAGTAGGCAATCAAGCCTGCTCAGCTATTTGATCGCATCTCGGCCTCAACTCCACTTTCCGGCCCACTCTCCATAACCCTTCAACTCATTACTAATGAAAAATCTTATCACTTCTTTAAATTTACTCAGTGTGCCAGGATCCATTGAATTCTGGGATTGTGAATTCTACAGATTTCTGACCATTTGAGAGAAATAATTTTTCTTCATTTCTGTTTCAAATCTGCTACCCTAAAACTGCGACCTCTCGTGATAGATTGGCCCACAGGAGAAAACATTCTTTCAACACCTACTTTGTCAAATCCCTTTAATTTCTTATAGATCTCAATGAGATTTCCTTTCATTCTTCTAAACTCCAGAGAGTTAGGCATAAACTGTGCAATCGCTCTTCATTAGACAAACCCCTCATTTCTGAAAATGTGAACCACCTCAGAACTGCGTCCAATACAATTACATCCCTTCTCAAGTAAGGGAAGCAAAATTCTACGTAATACTCCAGGTGTGATCTCAATGCTTTGTACAGTTGCAGCAACATTTCCCTACATTTATACTCTATTCCTTTAGCAATAAGTGTCAAAATTCCATTTGCCTTCCTTACTACCTGCAGACTAGCTTTTTGAAATCTGTGTATAAGGACACCCAGATCCTTCTGCACTGAAGCACTCTTAAGTTTCTTCCTGTTTAGAAAAGTTGCCTGTCTATTCTTCTAGTCAAAATGGATAATCTCACACTTATCCATGTTAAATTTTATCTGCCAAAGTTTGGCCCATTCACCTAAACTATCCATATCCATTTGCAAATTGGGTGATTCAATGCACTATATCTGCACCAGCTGTACAAATGGGCTTTTTGACCTAGTGTCATTCTCATTTTTTCTCATATAACCTTGCATATTCCCTTTTTGAATAATTATCCATTGTATATGGTAATGGTTCTGAACGGGTTAATGTTGGAGACTGCATTAAACTTCACTAAACCTGATTGGTGTGCAGTATTGGATTGGGATAAAGCACAACAGCTTAGGACCTATTTCCATTGGTCTTCCATAGTCTTAGTAACAATGGGGTTCACCTGAAGCTTATCGGCTCTCTGGATACCTTTCTTGACTAATGTAACTTCATAGAATCCCTACAGTGTGGAAACAGGCCGTTTGGCCCAACAAGTTCACACCGCCCATCCAAAGTGCATCCCACCTAGGTCCATTCCCCATATCTAACCCACCTAACCTAAACATCCCTGGACACTTTGGGCTATGTAACATGGAAATTCACTTAGCATGCACATCTTTGGACTGTGGGAGGATACTGGAGCACCCGGAGGAAACCCATGCAGACACGGAGAGAATGTGCAAACTCCACACAGACTGTCGCCCAAGGACAGAATCAAACCCAGGTCCCTGGCACTGTGAGGCAGTAGTGCTAACCACTGAGCCACTGTATGCAATTGTTAACATACAGCAAACTGTGTCTTGTTTAAGAAATCAGTGTCTTCTTGTTAAGAACCACTTGGTGACTGCAAACCACCCCAATCACAATCTGGTCACGGTTGCCATCCCACACATGGTGATGATTGCTGTAGGTTGGAATTCGATTCACCTGTACCATACAACAAGGTAATAATGGTGAGAATTCCAGTGGATCAAGATCCGAGAATTCCAATGAATCAAGAGCAGTACTAGATGTTTACAGCTTTAAAAACTTCACTGCTTTCAGAGCTATTCATAGGAAGCGAGGAAGCAAGGAGTCTTTGGAGCTCCATAAGTAAAGGCAAAGGTCCCTGTAGGATAAGAGGAAATCTTCAAATTAACAATTCAGAGCAGGCTGAGAAGTCTACGAGTTAAAAAGAAACACATAAAGCTCATAACAAGTATTCTCACAGTAGTAAGCAAACAGCATGAGGCATTGCTACAGTTCGCATATTGAAATCTATATAAGTAATTCAAACTTTGGTTGCAACATTGTTAACGTTACCAAAGATAAATGGCTGAACAAGCAATGTCTAGCAGGAAAAAATGGTAAAAAGACTATTGAAGCCTAATAACAGTGGGATATCCATAATTTAGATGATGATTTAGGCGGCAGTAGATTATTAAGAATGAAGGCTCTAAGCTTGATTTGAGAAAGTTGTGGGAAAGGATGGGGACTGTTTAGTCAGCCTTGAGAGGACATAAAACCATCCACTTTTTCATGATATGGTGGAAAACCACCATTTTGTTGACAGAGATAGGAACCCTCAATTTGGACCATAAAATTGCAGGCAAACCCAAAATAAGCAGTACTGAGACACTATATTGCTATATTACAAAATGTAAAGTTTTAAAAGAAGGACCAGCAAAGAGGTAATGCAATATGGATAGACTGCACTATTGAACGCCTTCAAAGAGAATAAAGTTACCTAAATAAATAATCACATTACGAAAGAAGGGCAGGAAAAATAACGCTAAAATTTTTGAGATGAACCAAATAGAACACAGTTGCATATCTTGGAGAAAACAATTCCAAAGGTACAGAATTGCTTCCAAGCTACACACTAAATCACAACTTAACAAGGTAATATATTATGATATTCAGCAGAACCTACAGCTTATAGTTCATCAAAACATAAAAGAAGATACAGATAACGTTGAAGTTCTAAAAGCTTTGGCCAATTTAATCTGAGAACAATTCAAATCCTTGAAAGAGACAAGATTTAACAGAAGAGTTCAGCAACCATGTATAATTCTAATGATCTCAACAGATTAGTGAAAACTGTGAAGATGGAATTTTGAAATCTGAATTCATTTGAGACAGTTTTTGTTGGATTTATTACAGTCCAAGAATGCCTTAGAGAAAGCTATTCCCTTTTGGTTCCTGTGTCAGCCCTATTCCTACTTTTATTACCCCTTTACTACTTACATATCTATATAAGATTTTGGAATTCCCTTTTGTGTTAGCTACCAGTCACTTTTCATGCTCCTTCTTTACTTCTCTTATTTGTTACCTCACGGCATTTCAAAAAAAATCTATTTTCCATCTGGTTCTCAAAGGTATTTTTTGCTTGACACCTGTCATAAGCACACATTTCCTTTTCTACCGTAACCTTTACTTGTTTTGTTATCCAGGGAGCTAAGGATTTGTGTGCCCTACTTTTCTGTTTTGATGGAATATATATTGACTGTGCCCAAAATAACTTTTCTTCAAACGTAACCCATTGTTTCACTACTGCAAACATTTAATAGATTGCAGGAAAAGCAAGGGTCCCACACAAACGTCTGGGGAATTCCAATACAAACCTTTCTCCAGCTTTAAAAATATCCATTGACCGTAACTCTTTGTTTCTTACCACTCAGCCAATTTTGTATTCACGTTGCTACTGACTCTTGTATTCCATGACCTGTAACATTTTTCACAAGTGTTGTGTGACACTGTCTCAAATGCCTTCTGGAAGTTCATGTACACCACATCAACAGTGTCATCCTCATCGAGCCTTTCTGTTACCTCCTCAAAAAATTTCAACAAGTTTGTCAAGCATGATTTCCATTTCATAAATCAATGCTAATTCTTTTGAATCACCCCCTTTGTTTTCATGTGACTCTCACTCAATTTTGAATAATTGTTTCTAGAAGCTTCCCCAGCACTATGTTAAACAGACTGCTCTGTAATTGCTGGGCTTATCCTTACAATCTTTTTTAAACAAGGCTGTAATGTTTGCAATTCTCCAGTCTTTTGGTACCTTCCCTGAGTCTAGAGAAAACTGAAAGTTAATGGCTAGTAGTGCGTCTGCAATTTCCACTCTCACTTCCTTCAATATTTTTGGTTGCATCTCATCTGGTCCTTGTGCTTTGTCAACTTTAAGTTCCAACTGCCTATCCAACATTTCTTCCTTAGCAATTTTGAACGCTTCTAGTGACAGTTTCCTCCTCTGTCACACTCTTACCCTATTAAAATTGATATCGCCACAATTAATTATTCTTCCTCTTGATTGGTCATTCTCCTTTTCTACAGTAATCCTAAACCTTACACTGCAATGATCGCTGTCGCTTGATCTACTTTGTCCACCCCATTTCCAAGAACCTAGTCTAGCAATACTTTCTTTCTCCTTGTACTGGAAACATACTGCTGTAGAAAGTTCTCCTGAACACATTGTAGGAACTCTTGCCTCTCTCTGCCCTTTGAACTACTACCAAAGTAGATATAGAACAATAAATAAAGAGGGAAAGAAAAATTTAGACACAGAGAGAGAGAAAGGCAAAGTGGAAAAATAACATTTAGTTTTGCTATTTTCAAATCTCCAAAATAATTAAGACTTGCCAAATGAGACTTCATACCTACAACAGTTAATTTTCCATGCCAAAGAGGTTAATTTTCAGTACTGAACACTTATCAGATCATGAAAATAATACTTCAACTGAAATAAGCAAGACTTGCCCTTTTGTGGCAAGTTTATTTTGTACTCGCCACCCAAATCTAACAGCTGCATGTCAGTCAGTCTGTATATTTCTATAATGAGCTAGACAGTGTGATACTGTTACTGTGAAGCTGACAGCAAAGCTGCTCATCCCCCACAGAAACTTTTATTTTAGTTGTGCATCTACCTTTATCTGAAGTTGTTTCACTTGAAAGTAAATGAAGTAAATGATGGTACGTGCCATTCACCTCACTGTTGTTTTGCCTGCAACTTATAAAACACTAGAAAGCACTTTTTTTTTGTCCAGCATAAATGCAACAAATAAGTTGTTATTCAATTTTTCACACTTTGATCTCCTGCTAGATTTCAAATCAACAATTGTTTGTAGATTGCAGCGATAGATAACTCTCCTTTCCCACTCATGCTGGTCTTTAAACATAATGCATTTGAAGACTTTTCTACGGTAATAACTACTTTTACGTGCTTTGAGTCATTCTGCATTGATGCACAGCAAAGAGCGTCAAGACTCTATGAGTGCTTCTGGGCTGCAGGCAAGCAATGTGAGAGCACTTTATCTTTATCGAAAACGTGAAGAGCCCCAGGTGTCTTTCTTATAATCATTTATTCTTTAATAAAAATGTGTTGTGCTAGAATTATTTTACGATATTTTTTCAATCAGTCCGACATCTAGATATTGCAGATAAGAGAGAATTCTGCTGCAGTCAATCCTTCCACCAGTGCTGACAGAAATACAGAGTTGGAGTTTTGTCTTTACCGTTTGGATGGTAGATACCAAATAGGTCAAGTGCAAAGTCTAAAATCAGGTGGACTCCACTGTGAATATGCAGTCCCTCAGTCTGCGACTGCTGAGAAATGCTGAATGACTAGAAGGTCTCTTTGAAATTTCACATCCATTTAGACTCAGTCTAACAAATTTGCCTTGCTGGACTTGGTGAGAACAAATGTTTCAAAACTTTTTCATCTTTTTCTGAACTGGAGCTGCCTTTCCCTTGTACTGTCTTCAGGCGACTAACGGCCAGGGGTTGAGATGAATTTGTATTTGTCGGTTCATATCATGTATAAATATGTAAACATTCTATCAAAATGTATTTTGATAGACCCTTTTTGTAATTATCAAGGGGAAAGCCATGGAAAGTAAAATATTTTCTATATCTTGTAACAAGCAATCTAAAGTCAGGTATATTGTGGTCTAAATGCTCTCTTTGCTCAGACTCATCAAACACCACTTTAGGAAATTTTTTTCCAATTTCCTGCATTCATTTCTATTTGATTTACTTGGGTGAGCTGAATAAGATTGTTATTGTTATGTCAATCATACTGAATTGTGGGTAGTTTTGTTCTGTGAGTTCAGAAGGTAGAATTTAATGCTGTTACTCCATGGCAAGTTTGGTGACTGGGTGCATTTAATCAGGCAGCTGGGTGGCAGTCAGCACCTTCCTACTTCCACCCTGAATGGGCACATGGATTGACCTTTTCACTCTACAGCCTACTGAGGCTCTCAAGTGGGCCTGAGGCCTCAGCCTACCACTGTTTACATTAACCCAGAGGCAGGCTGGGAGGCTCACTGAAGTAACTCCACAGATGCCAGTATCCTGTCACCAAGTCACATGGAAAATACTTAACACTGATCCAGCATCCTCAGAGCTAGCTCTCAGCATGAGCAGAACCTCTGACACTCCTGTTCTTAGTTGTCAACCAGAGATCCCTGATTCGATAATATTAACAGCCCTAGTCAGAGAACACATATTCTATGGGGTTCACCTGGCTGACGTTGTTACAATCACTACATCCCTCCCCCTCTGAGTCTGAAGATATAGACTGGTTCTTTTCTTTTCTTGTAGCTCCTCCTGGGGCATTTTGGCACCAGGTCAAGTGCCTCTCATTCTACCTGTGGTATGGGCAGTGAGTGACGTGCCTCTTACTTTCAAAACAAATCTCGAAAGAAATTCATTCTCTTCTTCAGGTGACAAAGATGTTGAGGCTGTGTCCATATTAAATTCCGAGGAATCTTCAACACTTGATGGAGAGGGAGAACCCATGGGTTCTGGAACAGCCAGAAAGGCGGTTGAGGAGCGCTGCCCGTATTGTTCCCGCACAGTTTGTGGGGTTGCGGCTTTCGTATGGTCCTCGTGTTTGTTCACAATTGTTACACTGAACTTTATACATCGCACAACCTGACCTTGCATTGACCATGCCTCTTACCTATGCAGGACCATTCCCATGGTACCTGCATCTAACTTCACCCCCTGAAGTAAACTGAGGAAGGGTCATTTGACCCGAAACATTAACTCGGATTTCTCTCCACAGATGCTGCCAGACCGCTGAGCTTTTCCAGCAATTTCTATTTTTGCCTCTGACCATTTAACCAGACATTTATTTTGATTGGTTCTGATTTGGATGTTTTTGGTTGATTTGGAGAAATATAACTGTTTCAAAGTGCATGTGGGTGGACTTTCCGGGGTGTGCACTCTTCTGGATACCGGCCGATGAGTTCTGTTACTCCATTAGGTCTAGTGGGACTCTTTTGCTATCTTGAGTTCATAAACCAGTAGTGACTAAAATTGGTTGCTGGCCTGCGTCCTGAAGAAAGTTTTAACCATTTGGCTAAGGCTGGGCTTTGTTTTGAGATTTTGCTGTGGGCTGATCTAAAATCCTTCTGTTCAGGATATGTCCTGAGTAAGGCTATGCACTGGCCTGCCCTCAAGTGGTGTTCCCCAAGCTCTGTTGGACTGGCGAGGGTATCCACTTCCAACGGAATATCCTAGAAGTCATATGCTCTGCTTGCTGCATTTTCCAATGATAAAGCCAGTTGTAGTGCCTGTTTGAAGTCCAGCTGGCCCTCAGCCAGCAGGAGCTTTTGCATGGTTACGTCATTAATCCCATAACCAACTGGTCTCTCAGCATCACATTAAAGGTTAAACCAAAGTCACATGCCTTTACCAGTCATCTTAACCTCATCAAAAATCCTGATACAGATTCTCCCGTTTCTTGAATTATGCTGTAAAATCGATAATGTGTTAGAATTAAACAAGGCTTGAGGTTGTAATATCCCTTAACTAAATCCATAAATTCTTGTAAGGCCTTAGTATTGATGGCTCAGGGAATGTTAAGCTCCTAATAATCAAAAAAGCTGTGGTCCATAACCTGTTAGGAGAATTGCTTGTTGCTTTTCGTCTGCCGCAATGTAATTTTCCTGGAAAAGAAATGCATTCTTTGCACCTACTGTGCCCAGTCGTCGATGGCAGAATTGAATGGGCCAAACTTCCCAAATAATGTCATGATGCCAGAAATGCTTACCCCGACTCAAAAATGCGAGCGGATTTCTTCAGGAGCATGCTTTTCTCTTGTCGCCATTGAAATAACTCCACAGAGACCGGTATCCCATCACCAAGCCTTTATTAACACATGGACAGTCCTTGAGACTGGTTCGGCTTCATCAGAGCCAGCTTTCAGAGTGTCAGAATGTCTGACACTCCTTATCTGTCAGCCAGCGCTCCCTGATTGGACCAGGCTAACAGCCCTGATCAGCGATCTTATATCCAAGAGGTCCACCTGGCTGACCTGGTTACAATCACTACACTCACCAGGCTGCCAGCACGGCCAGAAAATCCGTGTAGGGTTTCTTGCCAGTACTTTGTCATTCAAAGATCCTTAGTGCCTGATTGAGGGTCCCAGCATCGAGAAGTGGGAGCGTTAGCAAAGAGACACCTCCTTCCTCTCGCTGCCAACCCTACCCATCTCCCTGTGATTTTGCAAACACCAATGCCATAATTTCCCCAAGGCCTGATATCCAGCAATGGTACTAGGCTTGA
Organism: Ginglymostoma cirratum; assembly: GCA_024137785.1. Classification (NCBI taxonomy): domain Eukaryota; kingdom Metazoa; phylum Chordata; class Chondrichthyes; order Orectolobiformes; family Ginglymostomatidae; genus Ginglymostoma; species Ginglymostoma cirratum. The sequence continues at coordinate 54,705,395 of JAHRHZ010000012.1, forward strand.
CTGAGTGTCGTGCCGATAGCAGGCTCCAAATACGCAATGACACTAATTGGTTTGGTTGCCATTACCAGTGTAGCTGGAGGTCCAGAAGGAAAATCTATGTCTCCAAGCCTGGGATCTCTTCAGGATGGGATTGCCAAGTGGTGGGTAAGGGGGCGATGGCGTTTTACTTTGGATGAGGCAGAGGGTAGATGCAAGGAGGACCAACTGAGTTGGTGGGTGGGGGGAGGAATAGGTGGAAGGAGACACCCCATTTCACTGATCTGCAACTTCCAGGGTTACAACTACTGGGCTACACATAGTGCAGGCTTGTCCTGCCACATGTTAAAATCAAAGCAACGCCGGGATAAGGCCCTTCACTGGCCTTTAGTTAAGTGGCACATCCTGAACCTTCCCCACTGCCCATAAAATTGTGAGTGGTACGGGCCAGCCTGTTGCTGATGACACATGACTGTATTATGCGTGTAGCCACTCTTTTTTTCCCTCCTGCGATGAGCCTGTAAAATTCAGCCCATAGTTACTGGAGAAAAGGCCGAAAATCCCCATGTACCCTGTTTTCAACTGTCGAACAGAGAAGGTGCTTATCATCCCAACCAGGATTCAATCCCATCTATGAGAGAGCAAAGACACAAAGGAGGTCTTTTTCCTAGGGTAGTGGAGTTCAAAATTAGAGGGCATAGGTTTAAGGTGAGAGAGAAAAGATGTAAAAAAGGACCTCGGGTGGGGGGGGGTAACTTTTTCATGCAGAGGGTGGTGCGTGTCCGGAATGAGCTGCAAGAGGAGGTGGTGGAAGCAGGTACAATAACAACATTTAAAGGGCACCTGGATGGGTACTTGAATGGGAAAAGTTGAGATGGATATGGGCTAAATGCTGGCAAATGGGAGTAGATCAGATTGGGTGTCTGGTCAGCATGAGCGAGTTGGACCAAAGCGTCTGTTTCCATGCTGTGTGACTCTATGACTGCTACAACCTATCAAAACCAACCTAACCTGCAAATATTGAAGTTTTCAACTAACATAGTGTTACAAAATATTAATGTTTTTCCATTCTTTTCACACTCAGGGAGCTGGCTGCACTGCTTTAGTTGTGGCAGTAGTTGCTAGGAAGCTGGAACTTACCAAAGCAGAAAAACATGTTCATAATTTTATGATGGACACACAACTGTCTAAGCGAGTAAGTACATCTTTTTCAAATGAAAATAAAATTAGGACAGGGTTATGGTATTTTCTTTAATAGAATATTTCCTGGATATTCAAGACAGTATCCTTTTCTAAATGGGGAAAAAATCAATTTAGAAGTATCATTGTTTAGGCTTCAATTATGGTTTTATTTTGACAGTAACTGCATTAGAATTCCACTGATACATTGTGGAACCAATTTCTGCCATGCTTCAAGTCTTTGCTCAATTTAAATGGTGTACAGGTAGTCTGGCTGGCAAGGACAAATATTGTGGAAGATGATGATGTGCCAAGTATCAGAAAATTCTTTTCAGGAAATAAAAAATAGGTTTTAGTCCATTTGAAGCAAAGCTACATTTTACAGCATATACTACTTTATCTGTAGCTGAGGACTCCTTAAAATTCCAGTCAATAAATTTAAAACAGCAAGATTGCATATTTAGAATTCCAGTGTAAAATTCTGCCTCAAAAGTGCTGAAGAGAATATTATCTTGACGCTACACTGTGATAATTTTTGCCTTCCATATTTTGTTTTACTTGGTATTGCTCTGTACAATTGATTATTGTACTCACAACCCAAACAGCAGCTGCCCCAAACTGCCTCCACTGACCATCTCACCATCATTAGCCATATCCTCACCACCTCCCGACACCTAAATGATCCTCTCTAAGCCTTCAACTTACCTCACCAAGACTTTCAATCCCACACTTCCATCAAAGTTTCTGCCCATTTTCCCTCAACTTCCAGGCCTCAAATCTTCCCAAACCAGGGCCTTGTGTCCCACCAGTAACACCTCTGTCATGCCACTCCCATCCTAGAATCAGTACACTCCCAATCCACAACCGGTCCTGTGACCTCTTCTCAAGCACTGTATTGCTGACCAGAAGATAAGTCTGTCTGTCCTACGAGGGGAGTCATTGATATTACTCGTAGGCTGAGGAGTTAAACCATCAAATCATGAGGGAACCCAAGCTCTAGATTCCCCATGAGCTGCCAATGGATCAAACAGTTCCTACTCCCTGTTAATGTTGGATCTTGTTGTAAACCATTGATTTAGATGCTGTTTGAACTAAAGTAATGTTTGATTAAAGAATGATGTTTCATCAATTTGCTTTGGAGTCTTGTCTGTATTTTAAATTCATGTTGTGCCAAATTGCCTTGTAAATTGACTCTAAGCTGTTTGTGTACAGGTAAAAAATGCAGCTGCCAATGTTCTCAGGGAAACATGGTTAATATATAAAAACACAAAACTAGTTAAAAAGATAGACCACGCAAAAGTGAGGAAACATCAACGCAAATTCTTACAAGCCATCCATCAGTGAGTATGGCTCCTATTTTTGTTAAGCTTTTGGTTTCTCAAATAGCAGGATAAAATTCCTATTATAATTAACTTTAGTAACAATGAAGTAAGAGGATTAAATGGCCTTACATCACGGTATACTTATGTCAAGTGTTTGGAAATATTGGCAATTGTTAATGTCACCAATCCTTAGAGTGTGTCTGTTTTGTTTTTAAAGAAAAGTGGTGTTTGTCTTCAGATAATTGTTATGTCATGTTTGAATTCTAAAAATCCGATTTGTGTGTTAGGGCTGCCACCTGTATTTCTAGTTCTCGATATTTCTTATTATCTGGACTTTTGATAATTCAGAATTTAATCTCAGGAGTAATTCTCTGATTGTGCACTCCCAATGGGGAGCCATATCAATAGTGAACGCAAATCAGAATTGGCTATCATAACTTTGACTTCAGTTCTGTTTTTTCCCCACAACCCCAACAAGATGTACGCCTATGAATTTCGTAAACAAACATTTCAAAACCTTTCTACCCAGTCCCTTTTTGTGCAATTCAGTAGTAACTAATACTGTTCAATATTTCTGCTAATTTGTAAAAGAAATGATGCATCTGTTTCTCAGTTTATTGTGTTGTGTTGATTTATTTCAGTCTGCCTTTTTGACTCTTCGAATTATATGGTTACATTTTGACAGAATTTCTAAAGATAGTACAAAATTATAAGTTTTGGTATTTTTACTACCGAACCAATCTGAGTAAAATGTGTGTTAATTTTACTATTAGAATTGTGTTCCAAATTTAAAAATTTCTTTATTTCATCATATCACTTTGGAGGAATTGTGTGATCAAACACAATTCTTTCACTAAAACCTTTTTTTCGAAGGGTTAAATTAAATGAAAGGTGTTTGTTTGTACCCCAGTCAGTTCCAATATGAAACTACTGTATTAAATTGATATTATTTTATGCTTTGTTTTCATGTGTGCCTTATTTTATATTTACTTTCTTTTTGTTTGTCTTTTTTATTTCTACAAAATGAAACTAGAGCTCGAAAGTAAGTTGTATATGTTGTATTCCAAAGATTTTTCAAATATATATGCATGCAAGAAAGAGGTATTACCATTGTGAATCCAATAGTTTGACCACTCCCATGGAAACCTGATCAGAAATCATGATCTAATCTGTGATAAGTGAAATTCAGTTGGAGTGAAGATGCAGTAAAATGGCTGTATTAAAAAGCTAAAAGAGATACAGCTTTATGCTAATACTGTTGCTGTTTCATGTATTTTGCTCTTGTAGCTAAACCCGCCCATGAAAAATCTATTGCAAAAAATGAATAAATTTGCAAAAATATAAAATAATGTGTTAGCATTATTGCATAAATTACACTAACAGCTACAAAACAATGAATCATCATTCAATACTGTTAGTTAACATTACCTGATACAATTTGAATTATTGCACTCAAAAGGACCTGGAGTTCCCTGTAACACATCTAATTTAAAATTTTAAGAAGAAAAATTACAACAGTGTAAATGATATCAAGTTTAGAAAATGTGGGGAGCTTCAGAATGCAGAAAGAATAAACTAGATACCAAATACCCTATTGCAATAGGGACTTTACTGGATTTGTTCACAGTAGGTACATAATTCTATATCCAAGTATCAATTGTCCTAGGAACTAATGAATAGTTCCAATCATCTGACAGCACTTCTGTTCTACTTATTCCATTCAAAACTGAATATTTTAGAAAGGAATTCATTTGTCTGTTCTCTAATATTATTGCCTTCAGTCTTCAAAATGTGGTGGTATCAGAACTCTTGCATTGTCATGTCAAGTTAAAGAATAATCCAAAATTGAGTTTGAAGCAAAATTTAACAATTCTTGTCAAAAAGGCAAAAAATGCACTTTTTGGAGTCATGTGACTGTTCACTATTAAGGACAATTGCATTTTAATTGATTCAATGGTTAATATGTTGTGGTACAGTAATTTGATGCTTAAAAGGGCCAAATTTCCTCAGGTTTCTGTGTGGGCTATTATCTGAGCATAAAGAACTTGGGAAAATGTCTGGAGACCTACATGTTCATTTATACTTCCAGGGTTTGAACCTTGACAGTTATAGACTAGATAATAAGGCAAAACTGAAGTCTCTGTGCCCACCATCTTATCTTCCTAGCTCTTTACTCAACAGAAACCCAAACATGGTGGCATTTTCAAAGACTTGTGCTTTCAGAGCTGTGGTGACAATAAACATTTCTCACAAAACCTTCAATTGTCCTGTGGAGTCTTCCTGTGCTGGTGTGTTGTCAGGGCAATTAAGATAACCTGAATTTGCCAATCTGAGTGAGTTCATGTCCTGTGAAGTGGGGTACACTTTGTGTGCACGTGGCCTTTTTGCATTTGGCGAAGAGAACATTGGTCTAAGAGTCCTGAGCAGCAAGGCTATACTCATTATGAGATGGAGGCTGCTTCGAACATGCCTGTTGCAGAATTTATCACTTCGTTTGTGGGTTCCTGTTATCACTGATGTTTCTGAAACATGAGAGTGAGTCACCTGTTATGAAAAATGAAAGCATTTCTACAGGGTAAGAAGTTGTGTTGCTCTGGAAGAATGAATGGTGCTCCTACCATGGTGAACTGGCAAATTCCCTTACTGTATCTTACCAAAGTCACCTCTTACCTATGTACTCCAATGTTATCTCTCACATCCAATTTCCCCTCTATCTTACAACACACTATACCCAGACCAATTTGCCACTCTGTGGATGTCATTTGTTTCAAGACATTGTTGGCATATGCCTTAATTGGACAAACTCACCAAAAGGTCAGCAACTTGACTTTCATTCCTTTGGGTATATGAAAAGAAAGGCATGAAAATTACGTGAGGCTGCCTCCCTCATCCAGTCAATTGGGCAGCCTTGCACTGTACTCATTCACATCCATGTAAAACTATTCTGACGGAGGCAAAGTCCAAATTGAGCAGTAGAGTACCTGAGAAAAATTCTTAGGGGGGACCCTCATAGCAGTCTGAGTGATGTGGGCTGCAGCGAGATAAGTGGCAGAATTGACTGATAAACACTCTGAGGCTATTCTCAACACTGAGAGGAACTTGTGCCATATTTTATGCTTTCTACAAGTGTGGTGTGGCGAGATTCTCAGTTGGCACTGCTTAGGTGCCAATTGACAATCAGTATTGATTTTCAACGCTTTGTGAACAGCCTAACTCACCTCATTAATTCTCCCATTCTACCAAAGTCACTAAACAAGCTCAACCACCAGGAAAGCTCAACAACGAAACCACAGCCAGCATTTAGTGGCTTCAACTTGCAACATTGGAACCGGACACCAACATCTCAGGGCATTCTCCATGGGCACCAACCACATGCACTCTTCATCCACGGACAGGCATCTAACATATACCAACCTCTAACAGCCCTCGTGACACATCTGTATTCCATTTACAGGATACTTCGGCACCTCGATGCTACACCTGGGGCTGCGGCAAGGACACTGTGCACTCAGACACACAAAAGCCCAGCTTATGGACTGAACCAGGCTGCATATCTGGGCTCTTCGGACTCACTCACACTGAACCTAAACTGGATGCTCAGAGCATCCCTGCTTGCATTGCTGTGTCTTTTTGCACATTGTCCTGTCAACCAGGCTCATATTACTTCTGTCTTGCCTTCCCTTTAGTGCAAACACAAAGCTGGGAAGCTTGTTAGATTTGTCAGCAGGCCTCAGTCAAATTAAGGGAAATAACATTCGCTCAGGGGATCACAGCATACTGAGTGAAGGGCAGCGTCCATTCCTGTCCAGATGCTGCTCAGGGTAGTCAGGATCTTCTTCTCATAAGGAGTGAGAATCTGAACAAAGGGTACACACCATTGCCTGCCTTACTCTGAGCTGTTTTCCTCCTGGAAAGAGACAGGCAGGTATTAGGGCAGATAAAAGTAGGGGATACAACCACTATGTTTGGTACAGGTAGGGAGTTGTCCTGAGCAAGTGAGTAGGCAGCACAGACAGCATGCAAGTTGAGTGAGGTCGGGGATGGGGAATGTGAGAACAAGTGGGCAAAGTGTTAAGGCAGTAGTGAGAGAGGTAGAACATGGGCCTCAGTTGAAGGTGGATACCATAGCAGAAATTGAAAAAGTGTGAGGTATCAGAAAGAAGATTGTGGCACTTACCCTGGCAGAGTGGAGAATGCCATTGAAGTTCTTCCTACAGTGCTCAGCATTCCTGCGGATGGCTGAGACCAAGTGGTTGTGGTCTGGTGTCATGGCCTCCACTGCTGTTCCTGGGGAAAGAGGAAGTTCTTTCTCTTCACCGCTCCACCTAACTGGACTTCCAGGTCCGTGCCTGCAAAACAGGGCACCGATTTCTTTCTATCTGCCGTTTCTGGGACAAATGTCAGGACCCATGCAAGGCAATGATTGCCTGGGTTATAATGGTCTTTTAAAGATGGTGTGGTTGCCAGGGATGCTGGTGAATTCTGGGACATCCACTAAGTGATGAGTTGTTTCGGGAATAGTGTGTGGTAATGTGGGGTGGAAATCAAATGTTAGAGATAACATGCGGTAGGTAACTAAGAGGTGAGTTTGGTAACATACAGTGAGAAAATCTGTCAGACCTCATGGTAGTAAACCATCCAAAAAAACTGGATGCCACTCAGACTTAGGCAAATGAAGTAAGATTGAGCACAAATCATCCCATATTTTGGCTAAGACTCAGTTTCTCTCCAGGGGACCTAGTGAGTTTTCTTGCGCAGTTGTCCCACACCAGCTCTATCAAATACCTACCCGTATCCCTATGACGTCCATCTCAACTGATGTTAGCCCAATTCTCCAATTGGCCATAGTCAGAAGTACTCACCACAGTCATGATATCCTGGGACCCCTTGTGCTGACACCATTTTTAGAAAGCCATTGTGCACCCAGTTAAACATTGTCAGCCCAGAGTTATGATCATAGAATCATAGAATCCCTACAGTGTGGTTATAGGCCATTTGGCCCAACAAGTCCACACCGACACATCCCCCTATAACCCACCTAATCTACACATCCATGAACACTATGGGCAATTTAGCATGGCCAATCCACCTAGCCTGCGCATCTTTCAACTGTGGGAGGAAACCGGAGCACCCAGAGGAAACCCACGCAGACTCGGGGAGAATGTGCAAACTCCACACAGACAGTCACCCGAGGGTGGAATCAAACCCGGGTCCCTGGTGTTGTGAGGCAGCAGTGCTAACCACTGAGCTACCGTGCTGCCCTAATGGTTAAAGACCACAAGACCATTACCATAAAACAAAGGTGCAGAAGCAGGCCATTCAACTGGCTGAGTCTTCTGCACCATTCAATAAAATCATGGCTGATCTGATAATCTTCTTTCTGGCCTTTTCCCTAACACCCTGATTCCCTTACTGATTAAATATCTCTGTTGTCTCAGCCTTGAACATACTGAACAACCCAGCCTTTACACCTGTCTTTGGTAAAGAATCCCACAGATTCATTAACCTCTGGTCGAAGAACTTCCTCCTTATTTCTATCTTAAATGTGTGACTTCTTATTCTGAGATGATGCCCTCTGTCATAGAATCGCCCTCAGGAGGAATCAGCCTTTCTGCAGCTAGATTGTCAAGTCGCCAAAGAATCTTATGTGTTTCAATGGTGTCCTCACATTCTTCTAAATTCTACTGAATTACTTACTCAACTTCATATGATAGTTTGCCAATATCCAGGTAGCCTAGCGAACGTTCTCTAGATTGCCTCCAACACCAGTGAACCCTTCTTTAGATAACAGATCCAAAACTATTCACATTATTGCAGTTGTGATCTAACTAGTGGTTTGTATAGTTTTAGTGAAACCTTTCTACTTTTAGAATGCATTCCCTTTGAAATAAAGGCCAACGTTCCATTTGCCTTCCCTATTACCCATTGCACTTGGCTGCTAGCTCTTCGTGATTTGTGGATTAGGACTCCCAGATTCCTCTGTTCTTTAGCTTTCTGCACTCTTTCTCTATTTAAATATTATTCATCCACTCTGTTCATCTCCTGCCAAAATGTGTAACCTCATATTTTCCCATATTATATTCCATCTCCTAAGTCTTTGCTCACTTGTTTAACTTGTCTATATTCCTCTGCAGACTCTTTGTGTCATCTTCATCACCGATTTTGTATCATTCTCAAGCTTGGCTGGAGTACATTCACTTTCCTCATCCAAGTCATTTAATACACATGGTAAATAATGCTGGCCTGATCACTGGTTCCAGTGGCACTCCTCTAGTTACAGGTTGCCATTCTGAAAATGCCTCCCCTATCCCAAAGGATTCTGGGAGCCCTGTCAGGAGGTCCATTATGCAGGTTGGTAGGACCATTTGCTGCAGTGTTCGGTGCTGCCTGGAGACTAGCAGCAGGATCTAAGGTGGCTTCATGGAGGCACCTTCAGTAAAATGTCAATGGCTGCCATTATACCAAGAACTACATTTGAATTATGCAAAATGCTTGAAGTTGTTGCAGTGCCATCCTTCTGCTTGCAAAGACCTGATCCCTGCGATTTAAATAAAAACCAAAAGAATTGCGGATGCTGTAAATCAAGAACAAAAACAAAGTTGCTGGAAACGCTCAGCAGGTCTGGCAGCATCTGTGAAGGGGAAAACAGAGTTAACGTTTCGGGTCTGGTGACCCTTCCTCAGAACTGACAGTTGACAATGACAGTTCTGAGGAAGGGTCACCGGACCCAAAACGTTAACTCTGTTTTCTCCCTGAGATTTAATGCTGGCAACATAATAAAAGGCCTCACATGGTTCATAGCTCAGTCTTCACTCTGTAAACCACCTTCGCTCACATATTTAGGCTTCTGACATAAAAGTGAAGGTCCACGCACCTACGAGCATTGGTAACAAGTTGTTTACTGCCCTCGACCTTACTTTGACTTTGCTTTGTCTTGGGCGTATCTAGTGATTGGTGGTTAAGGATATGCCACCATAGAGTATAGGAAGCGTACTGTCCTTAGGTAACAAGTAGGTTTATTGAATGATGGCAATAAGTACAACTACAAATGGTCAAGCGTAATTCCTAGTACAGATATCTCTTCTTGTTGAAAGCTAAAATAGAACTCCATGTCTCCATCCATAGATTGTGGGATATCAGCAAAATAGATGAACATGAGCATCAACCCTATCAGAACCATTACCTTCTGTAATAGTACAAACAGAAAAATTGTGACTTCATTCCGTATGGACACCATTAAGTGATCTTAATGACTCCCCGCCACTGCTGAGCAGCTGCTGAAATGCCATTTCTGGGAAAAGGGCACAGTGGTGGGAACATATCACAAAACCAATGAGATGTGTGTTGACTGTACTTTTATCACGGTGGCTCAGTGGTTAGAACTGCTGCCTCACAGTGCCAGGGACCTGGGTTTGATTCCACCCTGGGGTGACTGTCTGTGTGGAGTTTGCACATTCTCCCTGTGTCTGCACGGGTGCTCCGGTTTCCTCCCACAGACCAAAGATGTGCAGGCTAGGTGCATTGGCCATGATAAATTGCCAGTAGTGTTCAGAGAGGTGTAGATTAGTGGGATCAGTCTGGGGGGATGCTCTGAGGGTCAGTGTGCACATGTTGGGCCAAAGGGCCTGCTCCCACACTGTAGGGATTCTATGAATTCTATGAATCATTCTTTCCCATCTAAACCTGCCTACTTGAGACTGGTCCTGTAGAGTCTGTTCAGTCCATGTGGTCTTGATGCACTGATGAAGTGTGTGAAGACTACATCAAATCAATGTAGAGGAATAGATATTTTGGTTCATTCTTTCCTTGGAATTCCAGTTTATCAATCATTTATTCATATCACCAATGCTCATATTCCAGCATTGTTGATATTTTTAATGTTGGGTCCTTACATTTGAAGCCTTTGCTGCTTTTGTAGTTGATAAATTTTATATCATGAAATATAGCAGTTTTTCAACAAAGGCTGTCAAGTTATTTCTGGGCATGACAAGAGTTGGTGTGTTATTCGAAAGATGCCTGTAACTTTCTTGGATGCTGTGACATCTAGTGAAATATAGAAATTGGTAAAGAGAGAGTATTTATCTGGTAAGGATTTTCTGTCAGGATCCGAGAAGCATTCAACTGATTTTAATTTGTTGGTTTCAGGGGACTCCCAAGAACATGTGTACTGCAGACTGAAACTTTTTACATAAACGATTAAATATTTCTTTATCCTGTGCAATTAGCATGTAGATTATTTGGGCTCCCACACAGCCAATACCTTAATTGAATCAATTGTTGCTAATTGCTGGGATGGAGTACTGATCTCTCACAATATTTCAATGAGGCTGAGTAGCCTTGAGCCTTTTTCTGCTGTTCCGTCGAGGAGTTTGTTTGCATCCCATGATCAATTAGATTGCCACCCTTTAATGAAGTAGGGCTGTCTGTTTTATTGTTTGCATTTCAACTCTGAAATATGAAATTACGGATCAGCTTTTGTCCTGTATGCCCAGTGAGGAAATTTTGGGTTGAGGTTCAGTTTTGCATTCGGGAACCTACTCTCCAATTTCAAGGATGTTTATGGTGGATTTTATTGGCATCTCTTGGGCTTTGAGAAAAGCACCTTCCCCAGCAAAGCAGAGCCTAAGGGACCAAGTCATAGTCTGATGGTTTTATTTGGACATGCATAGAATTTTACCGGTGAGCTAAGAAAGCCTCACATTCACAAACATTGTGACCTGAAGATGAAATCAAGTGTCTTTATCATCAAAGAGGAGCGAGAGCACTGTCCCTGGTGCAACAAAGATATCTAGAACTCTTCTCTTTTCCTATTGATCCTGGTTGTTATTGCTCTCCCACCCTTCCTATCTTACAATCCTGAAGACTGTTTCCCTGGGTCTTTTTTTGTAGTCTGCCATTGGTGATTGATTACACCAACTATTCCTGTTAACCTGGGTAGGAGATGCAAATGTGGTAGCTGAAACAGAACGTAAACTTGAGAATTTGTTGAATAAGAGAGAGTGAACCTTAAGGGTTAATCTGTTATATAAAATCTACTGTTGCTTTCTTCCTGGCATGACAAGGTTCAAACAAACTTACTGTTGGGAGTTCCACGATTTTAACCAAGCAACACCGAAGCAGTGGTGATATGTTTCCAAGGTAGGATAATGAGTGGCTTAGAGAGGTACATGTAAGTGGTAGTGTTCCCGTGTGTATGCTACCTTTGTTCTTCTAGAGTTTGTAAGTTTAAAAGGTGCTAGTGAGCCTTGGTCAATTTCTGCAATGCAGAAATGATAGGATGTGACTCGTAATATCCTGAAAGAATTTGTGTTGGGTATCAATCATTCGTTGTATTCATGAACAACTTAGTTGATAGGATGGAATATCGTGCATCTAAATTCACGAGTTTCACAAACGTAGGTCATATTGCAAACTGCATAGATGGAATCATACAATTAGAAAGAAATATTGGTAGATGAAATGAATGGTAAAAATTTTTGCAAATAGTTTTCAGAATTGGTGAATGTGAGGTTATTCACTTTAGTCCTAAAAAGTTTAGAACAGTGTGCTTTTCAACTAGTGAAAACCTAGAAATGGTTTGGTTACAAATAGACTTTGGATCCAAGTGCAGCTGTAGAAAATAATCAAAAAGCCTATTGGAATTGATTTTTATTCACTCAGGTGTGTGAGCATCACTCACTGGGCCAACATTATTGCTTTTCCAGAGTTGACCTTGCAAAGGTGGAAGTAAGTTGCCTTTTTGAACAGCTACGATCTATTTGGTATAGGTAGCCTACAATGTCATGAGGAAGGGATTTCCAGGACTTTGACACAGCAAAGGAACAACAATATATTTCCAAGTTATGTTGGTGAGTGGCTTGGAGGGGAACTTGGTCCTTATAGCTAGAGATGTTGAATACAAAGGAGTAGAAGTTGTGCTTTTTCTATATGAGTCTCTCGTAAAGTCACAACTAAAGTTGTGTGAGTGTGGAGTAAAGGATTAATAGCATGAGTCTAAAAAATGATGATGCAATGATGATGTAAGATCACATGACTAGAACAGAATCATGGAAGAGACGTTTTGAGCTTATGTCAATTAATGACTGTGTAAATAGATAGTCTGTAAATGAAAAGTTCGTGTTAAAATGTGGATAGACCACTATAGAATTATTTGAGATGTGAAACACCCAACCTGAAGAGAGAACAGGTGTAACACTGAAAACTAAGGTTAGTGAAGAAGAAGCCAGAAGCAGCAAGTACTGAAGGAAACATTCGAAAAGTGGAGATCAACAGAAATGCTTCAATAGTAGATCAAAAGGAAAAAAAATTCAACTCACCAGAAAGTAATCATGCAACCCGGGGAGCAGGATCAGAGTTCAAAACAGCAGCAGTGCTGGGGAGGTGATAGAATCAGTAGGCTATCTCTGGTACTCAGAGACCTAGGTTTGGACCCACCATGGCAGATGAGGGACTTGAAATTCAATAAAAACAAAATCCGAAATTAAATACTCTAATGATGTCTATAAAGACAGTGTTGATTGTTGGGAAAGCCAATCTGGTTCACCAACGTCTTTTAGGAAAGGAAGCTGCGATCCCTACCTGGTCTGGCCTACATATGTCTCCACACCCACGGCAATGTTTTTTACTCTTAACTACACACTGAGCAATAAATGCTCATCTAGCCAGTAACGCCCACATCCAATGAAAGATTTTTTTTTAAATTCAGGGGTCCATGGAACCATGGAATTATTATTATCACTTCAGAGCTGTTCCTGAATGCCAGTGGTCAACTACAAGCCCAGACAGAGATGTTTGCCCAGGTATCAACCAGTCTCAGGGTTGAACGAAAAAATTAGCACAGTCAGCTCACACTCTGCTCTATGTAATCAGGACTAGCACTGATGATGTATTGACCAGACAAGGAGTAGACCACAACATGTAGGAGCAGAAGCAGGCTATTCAACCCATTGTGTCTGCTCCACTGTGCAATGAGATCATGGCTGATCTGATAATCTTTAACTCCACTTTCCTGTCTCTTCCTCATAACCCTTGATTCCTTTACTGCTTAAAATCTCTGTTTATCTCAGCCTTGAATATATTTAATGATCCAACTTCTACAACCGTCTCTGGTAATGAATTCCACAAATTCACTACCATCTGAGAGAAAAGAATCCTTTTAGTTTCTGATTCAAAGGGGTGACCCCTTATTTTGAGATTATGCCGTCTGGTCCTAGACTCTCCTAGAAAGGGTGAACAACCTCACAATGTCCACTCTGTGAAGTCCCCTAAGAATCTTAAATTTTTCCATAAGAACGCCTCGAATTATTCTAGACTTCAATGAGTATAGGCCCAACTTACTCAACCTTTCCACATAAGAAAATCCATCCAAACCTGAAATCAATCTAGTGATCCTTCTCTAGACTGCCTCCCAAAGCCAGTGTATCTTTCTTTAGATAAGGGAACCAGAACTGTTCACAGTATACAAGTGTGGTCTGACAAGTGCCTCATATGGTTTAGCACAATATCCCTATTATTAGACTTCATGTCCTTTAAGTAAAGGCCAACAGTCAAGTTGCCTTCCTACTGTCTGCTGAACTTGGTGCTAATTTTTATAATTCATGCATGAGGACACCAAATACGTCTGTGCTACAGCTTTCTGCTGTCTTCTTCCACTTAAATATTGAGCTCTTCTGTACTTCCTGCCAAAGTGCATAACCTCACATTTTTCTCAACATTATAGCCCATCTGCCAAGTTTTTGCTCACTTGCTTAACCTGTCTCTGTCCCTATTTTTGTCACTACATGCCTTCCAACCTATTTTTGTGTGATCTGTAAACTTATCTGTAGTACGTTCACATTCCTCATCCAACTCATTAATATATATTGTAAATAAGTAACTGCTAACTGGCATCTGATCCCTATGGCACTCCACTAGTCACAGATTCCCATCCTGAAAATGCCCCCTTATTCAAACATTTATTGTCTATTAGTTAACCATCTCTCTAGTTATGTTGATATACCACCCTCAAAATCTTCTTCATGTGACGAATCTCCGAAAGCCTTCAATATATATTTTAGTGACCAAAATAACCAGATTATTGAACAGGTTAAATTTAACAAATGGAGGCAGAGTCAAAGGGGAAGCTATCAATTCCTTTATCAACGACCTTTATAGATTAGCTGTAAATTGTATGTGTGGATGCCTAAAAGATAAACTAACATAGGACTGCATTGTTGTCATGGCGACAGATGTAGAATTGCTTGATATTTTGCAATAACTGGATTTAATGCTTGCAAAAGCATTATAGTTTGCAAGACAATCAAGGTCCAAAAGAATAATTGGGAAACAATTCATGGAGAGTCCAGTGCTCTGTGGAAGCAGCCAGGTGTGTTTGTGTAATTTGTAGGCCTGTAAGCAGAAAATGTGCTGAATCAAAAGCTCAACAAAAAGTGTAGAAGTGAATCAATCACCATTTGAAATGCTTTAGGTGCAATGGAAACATGACACATAAGCACAATGACTGCCCAGTGGGGAGTTGAATGCCATAATTGCAGTAAGCTTGATCATTTTAAAAATTCTACTCCAATTCTAAAACTGAAAGTGTGAAGAATCACACTGACAGCCAATTTAGGATTCTTAGCTAAGGGTTTACAGTATGGGGCAATCTGTATGCTGGAAGCTACATCTATTAATATATAATACCCTGTTCTTTGTAGACAAGAACATGAACATGCACAGTTCCTGTTTAACTGCAACAAATAGGTGACGGTAATTTGCCAGTACATTTTGCTGGGCAATGCTTTGACGAATTGGAGTTAACCTGCCTGGTTTAAAATTTAGACAATGCCTGGCTGCAAACTGTCAATCAATATTAATGGTAATGCCTCTACCAAACGGAGTCTACTCACCAAGCAATCAATACTCTCCTCTCATGCAGTATGAATGTTGGTTTTCACCTTGAATTTGTATTCTTGCAAAATGTCATGATGAGTACAAAATGAAAAAGTTCAACAAAATGTGATTTTTTTTGCTATAAACAAATTCTGAGATCATATAGTGCAAATCACAGGAATAAAGGTTGATTCATAGAAAATGAAGGTGATCAGAGTAATTCCACCATGAAAGAACATAGTGGAACATCAATGATTTCTAGGACTGGTTAACCAAGTAAAGAATTTCATATCACTTCTTAATACAAAGGAAATTGCAAAGATGATATCTTGCATTCAATGCTCTAGACTGTGTCTTTAATGAGATATGACTCAGTCATGGAGTGTGTACAAGGAAATATCAAACAATGGCAGATACCTTATCCAGAATACTGTCTGATGAGGTTCAGAAACAGGATCTTGGAGTGTAATCATCATCAGTGACAGAACATTTACCAGCATCAGAGAAAAAAGGGAAGAGAAATGAGAACTCAAAGCAGAGATGAAGAATGTCTCCAATTTAGAAAGTATTGTCAGGATGGATGGACAAAACATTTCCCCAACAATTCTATATGGAGATAATATTTGAGTAATGAAAACATCTCACAGTTATGGATGTTTATTTAGTCTTTAACAAAAAGGATGGATAATGCATAAAACAATCTGTGTTGATATTCTCCAAAGACTACATTAAGGTAATCTCAGAATAATTAAATGTCATGCAAGTGCCAAACAGTGAGTTTGGGGTCTAGGGATTACTTGTTTGATTGAGGAAATGATATTCAACTGTCAAATCTACACTGCCCATGAACTTCTACTACTGTCATCATTACTATTGAGGCCTTGGAAAAGGTTAGGAATGAACATGTTTGAATTTAAAGGGAACATTTTCATCCTTATTATCAACTCACACAGGGTGGATTTAGCTTAGTCATCTTCATAGCTTCATGGTGGACGCGGTGATAGAAACATTAAAATGAAATTATTTAACTCTACCTAACATAGTTGTATTTGATAATAGACCACAGTTTGCAAATGAACAATTTATATAATTTGTGAAGGAATATGTGTTCACTGATGCAACAAGGTAACCTCGATACTCACTAGCAAACAATGAAGCAGAAAATGGAGTCAGAACTATAAAAAACTTTCTGAAGAAAAATAAATCTTTCACTTAGTTTTATGGAATTATAGATCATCACCATTTCATAATGGATGATTTCCCGTAGAATTATTAATGAGAGGGAGACCGAAATTGAGGCTTCCATCATTGTCTGGTGATGTGGAGTAATGGTTTCATGGCCTGGGTCTAGGAGAAGCTAGTCTAATTACTATGAGCCCAATGCCCAACCATTTTCAGCAGCTTCATCAATGACCAGCCCTCTATCACAAAGTCAGAAGAGGGATGCACACCAATGATTACACAATGTTCAGCAACATGCATGACTCCTCAAATATTGAAGCAGTCCATGTCCAAATACAACAAGACGCAGAAAATACCCAGATTTGGGCTGGCAAGTGGCAAGCAACATTTGTGCCTAACAGGTATGCCAAGTGATGATCATCTTCAACAACAGAGAATCTGACTATTGCTGTTTGACCATTCAATGGCATCATCACCACTGAATCTCCACTATCAACATCCTAACGGTTATCACTGACCAGAAACTGAACTGGATTTGCCATATAAATGCAGTGGCTACAACAGCACGTCAGAGGCTAGGAATCAATGGTGAGTAACTTACCACCATCTCCCCAAAGCCTGTCCACCATCTACAGCACGGAAGTCAGGAGTGAGATGGAATACTGCGCACTTGCCTGGGTGTGTACAGCTCCAACAACACTCAAGAAGCTTGACACCATCCAGGATAAAGCAACCCGCTTGATTAGCTCCATATTCACTCCTACCACCACTGATGCTCAATAGCAGCAATGTATTACCACTTACAAGGTGCACCACAGAAATATGCTAAAGCACTTTACGCAGCACCTACTAACTTGCAATTCCCAAAACTGCTTGCTGTTTTGTCCTCTATTTAGGTGGTAGGGTTGGATTGCCTCACAAGTCTCCCTCTACAGCAATCTGTGCACATTTCAACAACAATCTTTGATGTATCGACTATTTACACAGTAATAGATCTACACAAACTGAGAGTGTCTCCTCTATGATCCTCTTTCCAAACTCTCATCTGCTCATGCTTTTCTTTTCAGTCATGGGATGTGGTCATCACTGGGACAACCTTTATTGCCCATCTCTAGTTGCCCTTGAAAACTGGTAAATTGTCTTCTTAAAGAGTAGCATTTTGTATAGGCGCACTTGTAATGCTATTAGGGTGTGAGTTCTAGGATTTTGACCCAGCCACAGTGAAGGAAAAGCAATATATGTACTATGAAGACAGATTAAGAAGACCAAGGTTGTATCCCCTGAAATGAGATGATTGAGGTGATTTGATCAAAAGGTTTCAAGAGAATAAAGCAAATTAATAGGGTCGATTGGGAGGAATAATTTCTATTAGTTGAAGAGTCCAAGACCTAGGGAGCATTTTACTTACCTTTTAGGTGTATCTAGTAGAGGTGTGAATGGTAAGATAGTCACAATGCAATGAAAGGGAATTAAGAAAGAAACATGAGAAAATAAAATAGAGGTAGAGGTTATGATCTAAAATTGATTAATCCAGTGTTGAACCCAGAAGGTTGCAAAATAACCAGTCAAAAGGTAAGCTGTTGTTACCTAAAGCTGCATTGAACTTTACTGAAACACTGCAAGAAGTCAAGAACTAAGAGGATGGTGTGTTGGGGGTAAGGTGGAGAATCAGAATGGCAGTCAACTGTAAGGTTGATGAAGGATTCATGGATGGAATGTAAGTGTTCCAATAATAGGTTACCTATTCTGCATTTGGTGTTCCAACTGGAGAAGAGGTAAGGTTGTGTGGACAGGGGCTGATATGGGAGAGGACCAGTGTACTTTTTTTTATTTATCATTTATATAATAGAATCTAAATAAAGTTGGTATTGCAGGTAATGTTCACTGAGAGTGATAATGTGGCTGTTTTTGAGTTACTGGTAGCTCAGCTCACTTGTGTCAGTTTATTGTTGACATGTATGAGCTACTCAGCTGTTGGTGCTGACACATCATACCTATCCAATTACTGCATTCCTGCAGTCAGCACATCTTCTTGTGAAACTGCTTTACCAGGTATTTTGAGAACAAATGAATGTGCTGTCAAAACAAACTAGTAATTTTTTTTTAGAATTTAGTGTCACATTTAACTACATTTCTTTTCGTCCTGTAAGTACATATTAAGCTATAATAACAACATTTGCCCAGCAATGTAGAAATTTGTCTCACCATGTCTTGTTACCAAAAACCAGAACAAATCTATTTCAGACAATAAACATACACGTTTTCAATCATCAGCAAAGTGATGGAAAGCATCATCAATAGTGCTATCAAGTAGCATTTAGACACGGGTGACTTTCTCAATGATGTTCAGTTGGGTTCTACCAGGACTATCTATAGGCCAGGGCCCCCTAATTGGACCAGGTCAACAGCCCCAGTCAGGGAACTCATAATCTATGAGGTCCACCTGGCTGACCTTGTTACAATCACCGGGTGAGAGGAGAAAGGTTTAAAAAGGACATGTGGAGCAATTTTTTTTACATAGAGAGTGGTTCATGTATGGAATGAACTGTCAGATGATGTGGCAGATGCAGGTACAGTTACAACGTTTAAAAGACATTTGGATAAGTACATGAACAGGAAAGGTTTAGAGGGACATGGGCCAAATACAGACAAGTGGGACGAGTTTGCTTTGGAAACATGGTCAGCTTGGACTGGTTGGATTGAAGGGTCTGTTTCCACGGTCTATGACTGAATGACTACTTGGTTCCAGACACCTTAACAGCCTTGAGCCAAACATAGAAAAAACAGCTGAATTCCAGGCGTAATGTGAATGTCACTGTCCACAATGTCAAGGCATCATTTGAGTGAGTGTGGCATCTAGGAACCTAGAAAAACTGAAGTCAATGGGAATCAGGGGAAATTCTCCATTGATTGAACTTATACCAAGCACAAAAGAAAATGGTTCTGATTTTTGAAAGTTAATTGTAGAAGTCCTCGGACATCACTGCATGAATTTCTAAGTATAGTGTCCTACACCCAAGCAAATTTGAAAGTTTTGTCAATGACCTCGCTTCCAATGAAGGGTCAGACTTGGAGATGTTCACTGATGATTGAACAGTGTTGAGTAACATTCATAACTCTTCGGATACTGAAATAGCATGCAGAAGGACATTGACAGGCCTGGCTTGTTAACTGGCAAACAATATTAGCACTGCAGAAGTGCCAACCAGTGACCACTCCCAGCAAAAGAATTTCTACCTATCACCCCTTCACATTCATCAACATTATCGTTGCTGAATACCTCACCAATAACATCAAATGCTGTACATTTTTATTTAACCAGAAACTTAAGTGGATCAGCCACATAAATATTGAGTGTGATGAAATCATCACCATCAACTATCCCTCACATGAAGAATGACAGCTGCTCAGGGTCACAATTATATATCTTCATGTTACCAAACAAACTAAGTTTCAACCTGCGGACCTTTGAAAACATGGAACCCATCTTGCCTGGATGCATGCAGCTTAACAACACTCAGGAGCTTCTACACTCTCCAGGACTGAGCGTCCACTTGATCATCACCTCATCGATCACCCTAAATATACACTATCTCCACTACCAGGGCACAATAACAGCAGTGTTCACCATCTACGAAATGCACTGTAGCAACTCTGCAAAGCTCGTTTGACACATTTTTGAAGCCTGTGATCTCTACCACTTAGATCTCTTTTTTTCCAGGGTAGAAATGTCAATTACTAGGCAACAATGTGTAAGGTAAAAGGGAGAAAATTAAAGGAGACGTTAGAGGCAATTTTTTTTACTCAGAGAGTGGTAAATGCCTGGTATGCACTGCTGGAGAAGGTGGTGGAGGCAGGTACAGTAGCAACAGTTAAGAGGCATCTTGTCAGATACATGAGTAGGCATTGAATATAGGGATACAGACCATATAGAGGCAAAAGGCTTTTATCTTAGAAAGGCATCATATGTCAGCACAGGCTTGGTGGGCTGAAGAATCTGTTCCTGTGCTGTACTGTTCTTTGTAGAAGGACAAGGGCAGTAGATGGTGAGTATCAGTATCTGCAAATTCCTCTCAAAGTTACATATTGACCTGACAGATAATGCTAACTATTCTTCGTTACTGGGCCAAAGTCCAGAGTGTACCTGTGCTATGAGTACTTCAGCAATTCAGTAATGTATCTCAAGAACATCTTCTCTATCTTTCATGTCCAGAAGTCCTCTGACACACAACTGAGTAACTTTTTCTTCACCAAATCATCTGTTTTTTTTTCATCTATTAACCAGTAAATCACTCATTTGTGCAAAACCCAGTAAGGGCAAAGCAAAGCATCGAAGTTGAGGGACAGGTAGGGAAAGGGGGTGTGAGGCTAAATCAAGATGGAGTTGGAAGGGGAGATAAAGCACTGTACCCCCTGCACTGTGGTGCTGACCTCTCTCTAAAGGCATTGAACGTTTTGATGGATACCGTGTGCTTCCTCTTCAAGGACACCTGGGCATGAACGGAGCGTGGGAGAGGGGTAGACATTGCCATAAGTGCACCTCCTCAGCCCAATGTCTGGATCTGTTTATAGCCAGTCTGGCCAGGCCCAAGAGCAAGACCCTCCAGGAGCTCCTCCAATTTGCCCACACCCCTCCACAATAATTGGAAATCTCAATTACTGTGATTCCAATTATTTGAAAGTTTGTTAATCTGAAAAGAAAATGGATGCAAAGCAAAAGGTGTGACATTTTAATCTTAATTTGAAGAATGAATGAGTTTTGAGGAGATACTTATGGCAACAGTTTACCAATGGGCTTCTGAAAACAACCATCAGGATGAAGTCTGGAAGCTAATAAGAAAAAGAAATCTTGAAAATGCAGGCACCCCCTCTCCAACGTTTTCTTTAAAATAACAACATAACTTTTGCATCATGATCATGATTGAGATTGGGATGGAGTAAACGCGAGTGAGGGAGCCCATCTATATGACAACCTAAAGCACTCAGACAGGCAGGGACAGGCCCTTGGCTCCCACCTGTGGGGACCAGGAGGCCAACTGGAAAATCCTATTTGCTCCGTTTAATTGGCCCTAAGCAACTCTTAACAACTTCAATTATCTACCTTAGAAGTACAGAAAAGTAGCTATGCAACACCCTCATTCCTGCCTCATCACCAATGATTTAGGAATGGGATGGAACCAGGGAACAAGCACACTGGCCAACAGCACTATTGTTATCTCCCATTCAGCTATGATCCCGGTGCCGTCAAAGCCTAAATACCAAACCCCTAATTCTTCAGGGTAAAGGGCTTATGACTTGATTGATTCTTGCCTCTAAGATGAATTAAATTTCTTGTCAGAAGTGTGGTATGACACTCAAAAACATATAAGAAAATATAACTTTGCAAACAATTATCAGAGCCCATTGATTGAAATAATTATAAAACTTCAGATATGAGTTTATAACTTATTTCCAAGCTAAAATAATTTACTATAATCTAATTTCCCGCAATTACTGACTCTTAACACTAAAATAAGTGTTAAAAATGGTTCAACACCTTGCGTCCCAAAACAATACAATACTTAGTAAGCACTGTTTGAAAATATAGATATGAAGAAATGTGTTCAGCAATTTCCTGCATTGGCAAATCTAATATTATAAATTGTATTGGATCACATTAATCCTTTCATAAATGTTTAGAAGCAGACTGGTGTGTGTGTTGCACATAATTAATTTAAGATGTTGCTGTTCTGAATCATTATTGAGGGCCTTTGTGGCACAATGAAGGTGTCAATAAGACTGCTCTCATGGTCTGGGTCAAAGTCCCACCTACCCAGAGATTTATCATAACATGTTTGAACAGGTTGATGAAAAATAATTTCGAAAAGTTATGTCTCTCTTTAGCTGCAAGATGTTTAAAATATTTCCTTTTTAATAGGAATTTCACTTATCACTGAGTAACATTGGATACAAGTTTCCCTTAATCAAATCCATTTCAGACTTTTACAGGACTAGTATCAGGCCACACAGACATAGGAATATTTCATATGCCCATGTCAAGGGGTCCTCAAAGAGAAGAATTAGAAATATTTAAAACCATTACTGGGTCTGGATTCAATTTGACCAACAGCTGAATTAAGTCACTGTGTTCTGAGGAAAAATTTAACTCAATAAACTTGTATTAAGAATTCAGACAACTAATGGAAGTAAAATTATTGATTTAAAGGATTTTCAATCAGGGCGATGCAATTTTAAAAATTTTACATGTATTTGTTCTATTCCCTGATTTCCATTGGTAATGTCAAACATTAAGCCTCATATTCAACCTAGTCATTTAGTGACACCATTTAAATGGAAGGAAGCAACAAAACTTTGGCATAGAATTTCAAGGTGTAGATTCCTGATTTTGAGGCAGTGAATTTAATCATGAATTTAATCATCAAAATTTAAGGTGGTAAGGGAAACGTTAGCCTTGGGAACATACTTTAATTTAATTGACTATTAAATACAAGCAATTGTTAGGACTCCTAACTGAAGTGAGTCTGGGTATTGCCAACCCAGTTTTCAAAGTTCAGATTGACAACTCATTTCCAGTATCTAGAGGGAAAATCTGGTAATGTAACTAATTGTGTTAGAATTTCATAACAGGCATCATCTGAATCTGAGTTAAGTACACTTAGTGAAGTAGTTGTTCGTGTGTCAATAGGCTGAGTTCAGAATGCATGGTTTAAAGTGGGAAACCTTTTCCTTTCTTTGTACAGCAGTTCTTCAGCTTTTTAAGTACATTGCAAAAGTATTATTAATCCAAACTTATACTATGTGTACATACATCCTCCAAAGAATATTCTATGGTATAACAAACAATGGTTTGGATATCCCTGTGATTACAGTTAAATTTCGGTAAAAAATGCTGTCTCAAGAAATGGGGACTGGGCTCTGATGGGAAACCTACAGAGGTTTGGGGATAGTCTGAGATCGATCTTCCATCCTATGTCTTTTGGTCATGATACTTAGGCTTTTAACAAATGCCTAAGCTTTGGTATAACATTTGTAAAGTTGTTTTTATTGTTGTTTTATTTCATCTTTGACTGTAGCTAATATAATATAAAATGCATACATTTTTCTCTGCTGCCAATGTTTTTTTTCCATGTTGAGGAAGCATGCTTCTCATTTAGCAGACAGATGAGTGGTTTTGACCTGTTAAAAGTAAGAAAATCATTTTTCATGAAGGTTGTTTGCTCTGGTGAATTTTACTGCATGTTCTTTTTTGAAGATAACATTGAAAGATGAAATGAAACTGACCAACTAAACTGAATGTTGCACCCAGGTTACGAAGTGTAAAAATGGAACAAAGAAAATTAAATGATCAGGCAAATACTTTGGTGGACCTTGCTAAGGTTAGTAGGATCCAATGTGAATTTACTAAAGTTGCTTAAATTGTTGCACTTTTGAAATTCTTTTAAAATTGTTCGACTACCATGCTGATAGTTAAATTACAATAACATCCCCAACCATCTCAAAGAGTTATCTCTATAATTCTAACACTTTGATTATTTATTTTACACAGGTATCACAAAATACATTCTTTATTTCAGATAAACAAGGTGATCTAGTCGGGTAAAATTTGGAGTAATTTGTATTTTGCTATGATTTATCCCCTTGCCTCATACTTCACTATTTCATTCATATTGCTCGTTCTTTTTTCCCCAATTGTGGGACCCAAATTCATTCACAAATAGGGATATTGGTATAAAGTTACTTTTTTAGGCTTTGCTTGATTAGGCCAAACTAATTAACATGATCTAGGGATTAGGGAACTGTACAAGAGCTTTATCATTAATAATGGTTCACTCCTGAAAATATACACTCTATATCTTAAAAGAGAATTCAAATTGGTTTGTGCTTAAAACCATTTAGGCAATACATTAAGGTGCTAGCTAGAAGTCCATTGATCTAAAGATGCATGTTTTACATCTTAGTCAGAGGCCAAAGAGAAACCAACAAGAACTAGTCTTGGGTGTTGGACACATTACAAACAAACTCCGTAAGTCCATAACCCAGTTACATGCAAATATTTGTGAAGAAATAACACCCCATTCATGACTGAAGGGATTATATATTTACTTTCTTTTAAATAATAGTTTTGTGGACATATGCTACCAGAATGAATGCATAAATATTCCCCAGTAGTCTCCATTTTCTAATATCTGGGCTTGTGGTAAACATGAAAATCCACACTGTGAGACATCATCGCTTAAACCCTCACCTGCAGCTCAGCTAAGGTAGCAAGAGACTATTTCAACACAAACTTTCGGGGTGAAATGGTAGAGTGAGTAATTTGACAAGTAAAAAGCAGTAGTAATCACAAATAAGATGATTCTAATTGTTGTGGAAAGTACGAGGTCGTATATTGTAGAATTTGCCTGAAATGGGAATGCATATCAGGCAGGAATTTGAATTTGGATTTCTGAGAAGTCCAAATTTGTAAAATTTATGGGTTCAAATCTCACAGTGGCACTTTGAATTCAATGAAAATCTGGAATTAAAAATCTTGTTTAATTGTGACCACTTAACCATGTGGATTCAACTCAATAAAACTGAGTAAACCTGAGCTTGCGGCAAGTGTTGACACTAAGTAGAAAGTTTGAGGAATGTCTCATTTTGAGATCAATTTGCTTACAGTCATTTAGTTTTATCCTTTCTGAATAGGGTGAAGAATTGAAAAGTAAACAAGAAAACCAGTACTGAACTATGAGTCTTGTCAAGTGATCCAGAATATCCTTAATAGAACAGAGTTGACAGGTTATTAAGAAGCCAAACTAAAATCTGATGAAATTTTACAGGTAATTTTGCAATCCCAAGGCAGAAAGCCTTGAAGTGGTAGTTAAAAAAAATTAGAATGTTCTAGCTTTAAGCCGGGTTCACATTCCCTCTATAAAATGGTCTTCAGTGGAGATATGGGATTATGGAAGGGAGGAGTGAGTGTACAGGGAGTATAACAATTAATGTAAAACAAAGCAGCAGGTTAGCTTCAACTCCATTGAAAATTAGGAGAAAAGTTAAAGGGAAGGAAAACTCAAGAGCTGTTAGTAATGGAGGTGATAGAACCCAAAAAGAAGGTGCAAAAACTGGCATAAGGGCACTTTATCTGAATGCTCGGAGCATTCAAAACAAGGTGGATGAGTTGACGGCGCAAATCATGGCAAATGGGTATGATTTAGTGGCCATTACAGAGACATGGTTGCAGGATGGTCATGACTGAGAGTTAAGTATCCAGGGGTATCAAACTGTTCAGAAGGACAGACCGGAAGGTAATGGAGGTGGTGTCGCTCTGATTTTTAAGGATGATATCAGGGCAGTAGTGAGAGATGATATAGGTTCTACCGAACAAAAGGTTGAATCCATTTGGGTGGAAATTAGGAATAGCGGGGAGAAGAAGTCACTGATAGGTGTGGTCTCTAGGCCACCAAAAAATGACATCATGGTGGGGCGGGCAATAAACATAGAAATAGCTAATGCATGTAAAAATGATACAGCAATTATCATGGGGGATTTTAATCTACATATTGATTAGTCAAACCAGGTCAGACATGGCAGCCTTGAGGAGGGGTTCATAGAATGCATCCGCGATAGTTTCCTTGAACAATATGTAATGGAACCTACAAGGGAGAAAGCTATCCTAGATCTAGTCCTATGTAATGAGACAGGAATAATTAATGAGCTCACAGTTAGGGATCCTCTCGGAAGGAGCAATCACAGTATGGTCAAATTTAAAATACAGATGGAGTGTGAGAAGGTTAAATCCAGTACCGATGTCCTGTGCTTAAACAAAAGAGACTACGATGGGATGAGGGAGGAGTTAGGTAAAGTAAAATGGGAACAAAACTTTATGGTAGGTCAATTGAGGAATGGTGGAGGATTTTCAAAACAATTTTTCACAGTGCTTATCAGAAGTATATTCCAGTGATAAGGAAGAACTGTAGGAAAAGAAATAGTCAGCCATGGATGTCTAAGGAAATAAAGGAAAGTATCAGATTAAAAAAAAATACAACAAAGCAAAGATTAGTGGGAAACTGGTAGACTGGGAAATCTTTAAAGGCCAACAGAAAGCCACAAAAAAAGTTATTAAAAAAAAGTAACTAGTTCAAAATATAAAAACAGGCAGCAAAAGTTTCTATAAATATGTAAATCGTAAAAGTGTGGCGAAGGTAAACATTGGTCCTCTAGAGAATGAGAAGGCCAATTTAATAACTGGGAATGAGGAAATAGCCGAGGCATTAAACAGTTATTTTGTGTCGGTCTTCACAGTGGAAGACACAAATAACATGCTGAAAACTGATGGCAAGAAGGTTATAGCAGGTGAGGACCTAGAAACTATCATTATCACTAAGGAGGCAGTGCTGGGCAAGCTAATGGGGCTAAAGGTAGACAGGTTTCCTGGCCCTGATGAAATGCATCCCAGGGTACTAAAAGAGGTGATGGACAAAATAGCAAATGCACTAGTAATTACGTACTAAAATTCACTGGACTCTGGGGTGGTTCCCACAGATTGGAAAACAGCCAATGTGACGCCACCGTTTAAAAAAGGAAGTAGACAAAAAGCAGGTAACTATAGGCCAGTTAGCTTAACTTCGGTAGTGGGGAAAATGCTTGAATCTATCATTAAGGAAGAAATAGCCAGACATCTGGATATAAATTCTCCCATTGGGAACACCCAGCATGGGTTCATGAAGGGTAGGTCATGTTTAACTAATTTGGTGGAATTCTTTAAGGACATTACTTGCACGGTAGACAATAGGGAACCTGTGGATGTAGTATATCTGGATTTCCAGAAGGCATTTGACAAAGTGCCGCACCAAAGGCTGCTACATAAGATAAAGTTGCACGGTATTACAGGTAATGTATTGACATGGACAGAGGATTGACTGACTAGTAGAAAGCAAAGAATAGGGGTAAATGGGTGTTTTTCTGGTTGGCGGTCAGTGGTTAGTGGTGTGCCTCAGGGATCAGTGTTGGGACCGCAATTGTTTACAATTTACATAGATGATTTGGAGTTGGGGGCTAAGTGTGTTATGTCAAAATTTTCAGATGACACTAAGGTGAGTGGTAGAGCAAAGTGTGCAGAAAACACTGAAAGCCTGCAGAGGGATATAGATAGTCTAAGTGAGTGGGCAAAAGTCTGGCAGATGGAGTAAAATGTTGATAAGTGTGAGGTCATCCATTTTGGTAGGAATAACGGCAAAATGGACTATGTTTTAAATGGTAAAAAACTTCAGCATGCTGCTGTGCAGAGGGACTTGGGTGTCCTTGTGCATGAATCGCTAAAAGTAGGATTGCAGGTGCAGCAGGTAATTAAAAAGGCAAATGGAATTTTGTCTGCCATTGCTCGAGGGATGGAGTTTAAAAGCAGGGAGGCTGCAGCTGTATAGGGTCCTGGTGAGGCCACACCTGGAGTACTGTGTGCAGTTTTGGTCTCCTTACTTGAGAAAGGATATACTAGCACTGGAGGGGGTACAGAGGAGATTCACTGGGTTGATTCCAGAGTTGAGAGGGTTGGATTATGAGGAGAGACTGAGTAGGCTGGCATTATACTCATTGGAATTCAGAAGAATGAGGGGAGATCTTATAGAAACATATAAGATTATGAAGGGATTGATAAGGTGGAGGCAGGGAGGTTGTTTCCGCTAGCAGGTGAAACTAGGACTCGGAGGCATAGCCTCAAAATAAAGGGAAGCAGATGTAGGACTGACGTCAGGAGGAACTTCACCCAAAGGGTTGTGAACCTTTGGAATTCCCTGCCCAGTGAAGCGGTTGAAGCTAGCTCGCTGAATGTTTTTAAGACAAGGCTAGATAAATTTTTGAACAGTAAAGGAATTAAGGGTTATGGTGTGCGGGGGGATAAGTGGAGCTGAGTCTCAAAAAGATCAGCCATGATCTTGTTAAATGGGGGGCAGGCTCATGGGGCCAGGTGGCCTAATCCTGCTCCTCGTTCTTATGTTCTTATGGAAATTTGTACATTCCTTTATCAGCCAAGGCATCAGATATAAGTGCACGATGTAATGCTGGAACTGTATGAAACACTAGAAAGCTTAGGAGATGGTGGAGATCTGAGATTAAAACAGCAAGTGTTGGAGAAACTCAGCAGGTTTGGCGGCATCTGTTGAGACAGAAACAGAATTGATGATTCAAGTCCAATATGACTCTTTACTGTTTCTCCAGCACTTTCTGTGCTTATACCAAAGTACTGAGCATAATTTTTCTTCACATATAACAGGATGAATGTAGTTACACTAACAAGAGAAGACTTACGATGATGCTGCTAGCTATGGAGGATTTTAGTTATGAAGAAAGATTAGATTGACTTGGCATATTTACTTTGGAACAGAGGAGGTCGAGAAATATTTCATTGAGGTGCGTAAAATCAAGATGAGTCTATTGAGAGTGAATATTAAGAACATATTTCCTTAGCGGAAAGGTGAGCAAAGACAGATTTAAAATAATTGGTGTAAAGCTTGGAGGGTAGTTGAGACATCACCCAGTGAGTGATGATGGTCTGAAACTCAGTGCCTGAAAGGGTAGAGTGGCAGTCACATAGAAGAAAAACATGTGGATATGCATTTGAAGTATAATGGCATAGACCAAAATTAGGATTAGGCTAGATTGCTTTTTCACTTCCAGCAAAGATACAGTAAAGGCTGTTAAAACTTATCAAAATGTTAAGCACAAATGTATGAGTTTGTTTTAAATAACGCTTACTTATGACCAAATGACCAGAGTTTAACAGTCCCCTGTTAACAGGTGAATCTGAAACTAGGAGTCACTGTAGAAAAATCACTCAGGGATTGCCCTTTTCAGACAAAATGAGGCAAAACTTTTTTTCCCTCAGAGTGTCGTGAGGTGCTGAAACTCTCCTCCTGAGAAGGTAGTGAAAGCAGAATCCTTGAATATTTTTAAGGTGGAGGTGGAGAGATTCTTGTCACGCGGAAGGGTGAAAAGTTACCAGGGATATGCAAAAATATAGATTTGAGGTTATAATCAGTTCAGCCATTATGCTATTGAATGGCAGAGCAGCCTTGAGGCGCTGAATACTCTCCTCCTGCTCCTAATTACTATGCCTGTATGTGCTGAGTAGTGGATTGGTAGATGGGATATTGGTAAAATCAGCAGGGATGGCATGGGCACTGTTCCTAATATGTACACGTTTTACCAGTGGTGGGGGAGGTGCTGGCAAGCCCATCCCCACCTTGGGTCAATTGAGGCCCGAAGTCACTAATTAATAGCAATTTAATAGTCACTCCCCCCCCATTGCTCGCACTTTACCAGTAGTGGGGGACTGGCCACACCTTGTGGCAAGTTTGTCAGGAATACATTGGAGGCCAGGCTCTCAGGTCAATAGGGGAGAGGGTTCCTTTCTGCATGAGCACCTTGTGCCCATGTTTTTTTCTTTCATAATATGTTAATATACATACATAGTCACTAAAACAGTTAGGTTCTGTACAGTAGCATATGAAGAAACGAACAAACATTGGAGTTTGACTGTATCCAACAAACAAACCAAAGGCATTTCTTATTTGTACATGACTATATTTACCCATATTTGAGGCATTGGTGGATCCAATAACTGAAGGGATCTCCTTTGAACTTTGGCAGAAAGCCATTAGAAGGTGGTCTTTTCCCCACAGCACCTTAAAAGCGGCTGCCCTAAGCTTTCGCGCACCCCTCAGCACATTGTCCTGGACCTTGGAACATGCATGGCTGCAGCTCCTTGCTCTGGAATACCAACAAGTTTCAGGCAGACCAAAGATCGTCTTTCACCAAGTCGATCATCCTCCAGGCACAGCGATGTTTGTCTCGGTGTAAGCCCCAGGAAACAGACTGTAGAGCACATGGTTCTGTGTCACGGAGCTGCTCAGGGTGAACCTTGACAAAAAACACTGCATCTTTCTCCAGACTTTCTTTGCATAGGCACATTCCAGCAGGAGATGTGTGACAGCCTCAACCCGCCTGCAGCTGCTTCAAAAACAGCATGCTGTGGTGTAGAGAGTCCAAATGTATGTGAAGGATTTCACAGACAGTGCACTTCTCACCAACAGCCAAGCGATGTCTTGGTGCTTGTTGGTGATGAGGCATTCTGCCAACGACTTTGACAGTCTGCTCAGGGAACAACCCAACAGGATCCACCCTCTGTTTTTCCTGAAGGGTCTGGAGGACGTCACATGCTGACCACTGCCTGATGGATTTGTGGTCAAAGGTATTTTTCTTTGCAAATTTCTCCACGAACAACAGGTGATATGGAAGAGCCCAACTACTTGGAGCATTTTGTGGCAACAAAGCTAATCCCATCCTTCCCAACACCAGGGACAGGTAGAACCTCTGTATGTAGTGACATATAGTGTTTGCATACCAAGGGTGTACATATAGCTTGATGCAGCCATACACAAAAGTGGCCATCAGAATGAGGGTGGCATTGGGCACGTTCTTCCCCCCTTTATCCACAGCTTTGTATATGGTGTCCCTGTGGACACAGTCCATCTTAGACCTCCAGATGAAGTGGAAGAAGCCTTGTGTGACTGCAGCGGCGCAAGTTCTAGGAATGGGCAGACCTGTGCCCCCCCGTACAACAACAGACAGCGTGCATCACATCTGATGACCAGGTTTGTACCCACAATGGAGAGGGAGTGGTGCCCCAGAAGCCCAGTTCCTGCCTCACCTTGGCGATATGCTCCTCCCAAGTTGTTGCATACACCCCAGCCACTCCGAACCATATTCCCAGCACCTTCAGGTAACCTGTCCTGATGGTGAAGGGGATAAAGGATTAGTCAGCCCAGTTCCCAAAGAACATGACCTCACTCTTGCTTCAATTTACCTTGGCTGCTGAAGCCAGCTCAAATTGGTCCCAGATGCTCACGAGCCTGCGCACTGATAGCAGATCTGAGCAGAAAACAGGGATGTCATCCATGTGCAGGGAGGCTTTGACCTGCAGGCCTCTGCTACCTGGAATAGCCACCCCTTTCAGGCTTGCATCCTTCCTGATGGACTTGGCAAAAGGCTCAATACAACACACAAACAAGGCAGGTCCCAAAGAGACCTTCCCATCCTTACCACCCAAACAGCAGCCTGCCAATCACTGCCCCCTCTCTCTTTGCTGAGTCCTCCCTGTTCTGTTCCTTGTGAGAGTTCCTACTTCACTGGATTTAATTTCCACTTCTAATTGCGGCTTTTGTATTCACAGCAGTGGATACCTTTCTGATATCTTCATATCATGCATATCATTTTCTTCAAATATGCATTATCTTCAAATGTTTATTTTTGCATAATATACACAACATTTGTCTGATTTGCAAGCTCTTTTGATTATCCTGTGTTTGATCATCTTAAATGGATTGTACAGCCCAGGACACAGAATGGATGTGGTCATGTTCTCTGTTAGCGACAGAGGTGGAGAATGCTGAATTAAACCCACTGATCCAACATTTAGCAAAGCTTATGCATTCCTTTGCGACACAAAAACCCAGCAAGGGAAGGGGCTAACAGCATAGGAAATAAGAGTAAACTAGGAAGAAACACAAAAGATCAGCAAATTCAATGTTAGTCCATTACAGCAGTCAGGAAAAAATTAATACTGACCGATAAGGGAATTGCAGAGACACTAAACAAGCACTTAGTGTCTGTCCTCATGAAGGAAAATGCTAGGTATCTCCCAGAAATAATGGTAATTCTAGGGACTAATTTAAATGAGGAACAGCAAGATATTAACAATAGGTTTAAAAAGGGCTGGAGTAATTAACAGGACTCAATGTAAATAAATCCCCTGGACCTGATGATCTACATTCCAGACTTTTGAAAGAGATGGTTGTAGTCATAGTAGATACATTGGAGGTCATCATTCAAAATTCTACAAACTCTGGAATGGTCTTTGAGTGTTGGAAGATGGCAAATGTAACCCCACGATTTAAGAAAGATGAGAGAAAAGAAACTACAGACCTGTTAGCCTGATATTAGTAACTGGGAAGGTGTTAGAATTTATAATAAAGCATGCAATAACAGAACACTTAGAAAATAATGGTAGGGTTGGGCAGAGTCAGCATGGATTTATGAAAGGGGCAGCATGTTTGACAATCCTGTTGGATTCTTTTAAAAGATTTAACCATCAGAATTAATCAGGATTATTATAAAGTATAATAGATGGATGTGGTCTTTTTAAATTTTCAGAAAGCTTTTGAAAGGATCCCACACATGAAGAACAAAACTAAATTACTTGGGATTAGGGGATATGTTAGCATGGATTGAGAATTCATTAATGGACAGAAAAAAGGGAGAAAGAACAGATGGGACATTTCAGGTTGGCAGGCTGCAACTGGAAGGGTATCATAAGGAGCACCAGTTATTTACAATCTATAAGAATCATTTGAATGTGCGGTTAAATGTAATATTTCCAAGTTTACAGATGAACAAACTAGATGGGAGTGTGAATTATAAGGAAGGTGCACAGTTGCTTCAAAGCGATTTGTAGAGGATAATTAAGTGGACAGAAAGGTGGAAGCTAGAACATAATATGGAGGAATATCCATTTTGATTGGAAATACACGAATACAGAGTATTTCTTAAATGGTGAAAGGCTGGGTAATGTTGAAGTTTTGAGTATCCTTATTCATGGGATAACATGCAGCTATCGCAAGGAGATTAAGAAGTCAAATAGTACGCTAGCATTTAAGGGTTTGATTAGGCACGATCATAGTAAATAGCAGAGCAGGCTTTACAGGTTGATGGTGTGCTCCTGATCCTATCTTTATTCCTGTACTGAGATTACATTGTGTATTGTGTGCTATTTTGGTCTCCTTACCTAAGAAAAGGAACACTTGCCATAAAAATCATGCAACAAATTCCTGGGTTGGAGGCATTGTCATTTGAGGAAAGATTAAATAGATTGGACTGATAGTCTCTGGAGTTCAGAAGAATTAGAAGTGATCTCATTCAAACATACCCATTCTTACACGGGTTGACGAGGCAGGTTAGGAAGGATTTTTTGTTCCCCCAGAAGAGGATTCTAGATCTAGAAGACACCATCTTAGATTGAATGACAGGTCATCAGAAATTTCCTCCTCAGAGGATGGTGGGATTCTTTACACCAGGGGCCTGCAAAGGCTCAGTCATTGAGCTTGAAGATTCCTACATATTAAAAACATCAAAGGAGGTAAGGATAGTGCAGTTGAAATTGAGATCAGCCTTTAACTCAATGAAAATTGGAGCAAGCACAAATGGTTGAATATCCCACTACTGCTCTTTTTTCTCATATTTTTATGACTTCCACAACTACTTGACTATATTTGGTTCATACCTGTCCTATAAGAACTCCATTCC
Organism: Ginglymostoma cirratum; assembly: GCA_024137785.1. Classification (NCBI taxonomy): domain Eukaryota; kingdom Metazoa; phylum Chordata; class Chondrichthyes; order Orectolobiformes; family Ginglymostomatidae; genus Ginglymostoma; species Ginglymostoma cirratum. The sequence goes on from JAHRHZ010000012.1 coordinate 54,739,264, forward strand.
ATTCTCCGAGATCTTCCATTGTATCTACTTTGATAATGCCACTTCCTTATTCCCCAACTGAGGATCCTCACCCTGATCTACGTCACTCAAATATTCAATAAGTGAATGCTCAGAAAATACAACAGCTGCCTTTTTATAACCTTCTTACCCGCAGTCCAAAGCACTAAATCCCGCTTCCAGATCTGTGATTTACTTATGCTTCTTTCGGCTGAGTATAAGTATATATGCTGCTCATGATGCAGGCTTCCCCACATTGTGGAGACAGAATGCAGATTTTGTGACATTCATTCAATTCACAATGTGACCCCAGAGCTTCCATTTCCCCAGAACCTGTCATTTCAATTCCCAATCCCACTCCCACTCTGACCTCTCCACCCTCTGCCTCCTACGCTGTTGCAGTGAATTTTAGTGTAAGCATTTTTTTTTAAAATTTGCGAGTTTATAACCTTCTGAACTCAACATTTAAGTTCAACAATCTCAAATCATAAACTTTCCTTCACTTTATGGACGACTGTTGTTCCTGGTGATTCTGTTATTCCTGCTTTAGACTTCTATATTTATTGATCAATATTTTGTTCTCTTTCCCGTTCCATTGCCATCTCCTTTTGCCTTGTAACATCATCCCTTTTGCCACTTAATATCTTCTACATTACCTTTTGTTCTTTTTCCCCCTCTAACTTATCCCTGCTGGTACTTGCTTAAGATTTGTATCATCTCTAATGTTTTCAAGTTCTGTTACAAGGCAATTGACCTGAAATGTTAATTCTATTTCTCTCTTCACAGATACTGCCTGACTTGCTGAGTATTTTCAACATTTTCTGATTTTGTTTCCGATTTCCAGTTTCCTTTTGAATGCGCTTTTATTTATTTGGCCCCTAGTAGCCAAATTGAAAAGTGATATTTGTACCATGAGGTAATTTTGTGAGGAATGGCAGCAGGTAACGGGTAACCAGAAGCCTTACATTACAGCTACAACCTGATATTGCAGTGCTGATCTCCCACCCTGCCTAAGAAGCTGTGAGCATCATATTTACAACAGGACCACATGAAGAAGGCCAGAAGTTAAAATAATCTGGACATTAAATTTAGTCCAATAATTACTCAAGGCAAGACCAAAGCATTCATAACCATCCTCAATTAGAAGTGTTTGCTTGATAATCTACCTTGGCCTCGTCCTGAGGTGTCCACCATCAAAGCTGTCCCTCTTCGGCTGATTTAATTCACTGGGAGTAACTGAGTACACCAATACCTAAAGCCTGCAGGACGTGCCAACATCCCAGCTGTCATGGTGAAGATGGCTCCAGAACTAGCCACACTGTCCAGAACCAAGCTGTTCCCAGTATAGCTGCAGCACTGACATCTACCTGACAATGTGAAATACTGATTACTTATGTCCTGGCCGTGAAATGCAGGATGAATCCAATTCAGTTAAATATCACCCTATCAGTTAGCTCTCAATCAGGAGTAAAGTGATGGAAAGTGTAATGCTATCAGTTGGAATTTACTCAGCAATCACCTACTAACTGATGCTTAGTTTGCATTCTGTCAAATCATCTGATCTCTCGTGTCCAGATGGCATTATCACCTTGGTTCTGGCATGTTATAAAATAGCTGAATTCCACTTTGGAAGTGAGAGTCACCCATCTTAGCAACGAAGGCCATACTCGACCAGGGTGTGCCATCAAGGAACCCTAACCAAACTGAAGTCGACGGGAATCCAGGGAAATCACTTCATTGGCTAAAATATTACCAAGCATAAAAGATATTCATGACTTCTGGAAGTTAATCTCTGTTGTAGCTCATTGTTACAACAATTCCTGAGGGCAGTGTTCTGGATCCATCCATCTTCAGCTGCTTCATTAATTTTATCAGTATTCTTCCCTTAATCATAAGGTCCCTTCCAAACTATGCACCATCCTAACTTGGCTGCTCCTTTACTGGGTCACAATTCTCGAATTGCCTTCCAATGCCAGAGCACCATTACTACAAAGACCACAGTTGTTCAAGTAAGAGGCTCACCATCACATTCTCAACAGTATAAGAGGTGCAATATATCCAGGATTGACTGTGAATGAAGAAAGTATTTTTAAAAGGGCATTTTAGTTACATGAAACTGCATTAGAATTAGAATTGGTTCTAATGAGCTACGTTTAAAAGTTCCCACATCACCAATTTGCATTTCTATGAAGTCTGGTTGCATTGATGTTGTTGGCAAGGATTTTTTGCATAGCTGCACCATGTATTCAGTACCAATTTCAATGGATTGTCGAGAGTCCACTAATTTGAACGGTGGTGGACAGGGTGCAAGGAGGAGTTCAGCTTCGGTTCAGACAATTTTTATTTATTCCGGGATGACAAAAGAGTAACTTGGGAGAGAATAGGGCCCCTTAAAGATCAGCAAGGCCACCTATGTGTGGAACTGCAGGAGATGAGGGAGATACTAAGCAAGTATTTTACACATAGAGAAGGATATGAAAAATATAGAATGCGGAGAAATATATAGCGATGTCTTGAAAAGTGTCCATATTACAGAGGAGGTGGTGCTGGATGTCTTAAGACGCACAAAGGTGGATACATCTCCAGGACCTGATCAGGTGTACATTAGAACTCTGTGGAAAGCTAGGAAAGTGATTGCTAGGCCCCTTGCTGAGGTATTTGTATCATCGATAGCCACAGATAAGGTGCTGGAAGACTGGAGGTTGAGTAACGTGGTGCAACTATTTAAGAAAGGTGGTTAGGAAAAGCCAGGGAACTGCAGACTGGTGAGCCTAACATTAGTGGTGGCAAGTTGTTGGAGGGAATCCTGAGGGACAGGATTTATATATATTTGGAAAGACAAGGACTGATTAAGAATAGTCAACATGGCTTTGTGTGTGTGAAATCATGTCTCACCAACTTGACTAAGTTTTTTGAAGAAGTAACAAAATGGATTGATGAGGGCAGCATGGTGGATATGATCTATATGGACTTCAGTAAGGGATTCAACGAGGTTCCTCATGGTCGTCCGGTTAGCAGGGTTAGATCACTTGGAGTAGAGGGAGAACTGGCCATTTGGATACAGAGTTGGGGGCTCAAAGCTAGAAAATAGAGGGTGGTGGTGGAGGGTTGTTTTTCAGACGGGAGGCCTGTCTTTTACCCGGGGTGGAGAAGTCCAAAGCTAGAGGGTATAGGTTTAAGGTGAGAGGGAAAAGATTTAAAAGGGACCTAAGGGGCAACTTGTTCATGCAGAGAATGGTGTGTGCACGGAATGAGCTGCCAGAGGAAGTGGTAGAGGCGGATACAATTACAACATTTAAAAGGCATCTGGATGGTATATAAATTGGAAGGGTTTAGAGTGGTATGGGCCAAATCCTTGCAAATGGGACAAGATACATTTAGGATATCTGGTCAGCACGGACGAGTTGGACCCAAGTGTTTGTTTCCGTGCTATACAGCTCTGTGACTCTACATGACCAATGTTTATTGCCCATCCTTAATTGCCCTTGAGAATGAAGTGGTGGACCACCTCCTTCAACTACTGCAGTCTATTTGGTATAGGTATACTTCAGCGATGTTAGAGAGGGAGGTCCAGGATTTTGACCCAACAGTGGTGAAGGAACACTGATACATTTCCAAATCAAGATGGTGAGTAGCTTGGAGAGGAAGTTGCAGTGGTGGTATTCTTGTCTATCTGCTGGCCTTGTTCTTCTAGATGGTAGGGTTGTGGGTTTGGAAGGTACAGTCTAAAGAGCCTTGGTGAATTTGTGTAGTGCAACTTGTAGATGGTACACAGTGCTGCTACTGTGCATCAGTGATGAGGAGAGTGAATTTTTGTAGCTGTGGTGCTAATCAAGGATGCTGCTTTGTCCTGCATCATGCTTCTTGAATGTTGTTGGAGCTGCAATCATCCAGGCAAGTGGGTGATATTCCAGCACATTCATGACTTGTGCCTTGTAAATGGTGAACAGGCTTAGAGAAGACGGCGTGGTGAGTTCCTCAGTGCAGGATTTCAAATCTCTCACCTGCTCTTGTGGCCACTATATTTATATTACTCCAGCTCAGTTTCTAGTCAGTGGAAACACCCAGGATGTTTGCGGTGGGGGATTTAGCAACAGTAATTCAAGTGACAGTGGTTAGCTTCTCTCTTTTTGGAGATGATCATTGTCTGGCACTTGTGGGCCATGAATATCAGAGGCCAATTGTCAGCTTGAGTCTGGATATTGTCCACGTCTTGTTGCATTTGACAATGAACTGCTTCAGTGTCTGAGGAGTTGCGAATGGTGCTGAACATTGTCCAGTCTGCAGTGAATATCTATTTATGGTGGAGGGAAGGTCATTGATGAAGCAGCTGAAGATGGTTGGGCCGATGAAAGCACCCTGAATAACTCCTGCAGAAATGTCCCGGAGCTGAGATGACTGACCTCCAACAACCACAACCATCTTTCTATGTGCCAGGTATGACTCCAACCAGGGTTAAGTTTGCCCACGGATTGACTGTTATTTTTGGGCTTCTTTGATACCCCACTCTGTTAAATACAGCCTTGATGTCAAGGCAGTCAGTCCTATTTGAATGAGATGGGGAGATTGAAAAGCAAAATGTGCTACAGAAAATAATGTGCTGCAACTTAAAGTGAAGGGCAACAGTTGGAAGTCAGCAGTAGCAAGAAAATTTGTGCAGTCAAAAGCAAATTCCATTTTGTGGTGTCATGTATCCATTTTGTCACATCAGAATGCTATAGATTTTCCCCCAGAAGTTCTAAGGCAATGGGGGGAAATAGCCAAATTAGTGGAGCAATATAGATAGCTTGGGCAGTAAATGCTGCCTTCATTAACAGCAGAGCAGCTTCTCAGTGCCACAAGATATTTGGTGCAAGATAAAATCATCCACAGCTTCAAACAGTGCACTGTACTGACACGTGTGAGCTTGTCGTGGGTGAATCACCACAAGTTACCTTTAATTCAGCTACTTATTAAGAAATACAATGCACAGTCAAGTACTGAAACAATAATTTAAACTTTTTTGCAGGAAGCAACCAAAAGAAGACCCCTTTAAGTAAGCAAGTTAAGCCTCAAAATCAAACCTGGCTATAACCCAATTAATGGTGTAATCTGGCCAGGATTTCACCTAGTGTCTGTCTGTGGAAGTATCCAGGATTCGATCTTTGAGCAGTGTTGTTCTTCAAATCTCTCCTATTTGTTCTGGTGTTGGATTCTTATACAATTTTCTCTCTTTCAAAATTGTGGTGTGACACTATTGATGATTCAAAAGATTTTTTCATCCTCAACGGTGATTACTTTCCTGGAGACCTCAAATCTGTAGCTTGCCTTCTTATTAAAAGGAGCTCCCCTGTTCCTTGTTACTTTGGAGTTAGTTATTTGTTTAAAACACAGCTTTTCCTGCATTTAACTCCTTCAGTTCTTCTGCAGTGCAGCCCTTGTCCTTCATGGCAATAAAGCATCCAGTTTATCAAGCAGGTGTCAAAGCAATTGTCATCTCCTCTCTCCCAGGAAGCAAATTGTTTATAGAGATAACAAGCATGGGGCTGGATGAACACAGCAGGTCAAGCAGCATCATAGGAGCAGGAAAACTTGACGTTTCGGGCCTAAACCCTTCATCAGAAAAAATCAAATTGTTAATGTTGCTTCAACTCCTTACCAGGGATGGCTAATTTGCACGTTGCCTTCAACTCCTTTACAACAGTGTCTCCTTTTCTCTTTCATCTCAAGAAATAATAAATTCCAGAAAGAGTTATTGCAGATTCTTTCAATCCATGAAATTACTAAAGTTGTGAAGTTTACATTCTCACAAGCTGTTCACAACTTTCTCTCACTTTGTTTAAGGTCTTACTTTAGCACAATTTTATGGTGTGGCCATGTTTAAAGCCAAACTTTACACATCTGAAAATAAACTTTTCTGCACAATTGTCCGATAATGCTCCATCTTAATAGCTTTTCTCAGGATGTCAATTTACTTTGAGTATCTGTCATAATCCTTTAAAGAGCTGCCTGTTAGCATCTGGATCCACTGCACGTCCTGCTGATCAAATGCACTGCTTGCTGTCTGCTTTCTGTTTAAAGGGGAACTTGTACCCATAAGGAACTAATAAGCTAATCTCATGCTGCTGGTGGCCCTATATGAAGGAAGCTCTCCGAATCCTGGGGAAGTCCATTGTAGAGGATAGAAGGAAGTAAGAAGGCAAGTGCCAGCTGTATTCCTCCTTGCAAAGCCAGCTATTCCATATAATGCTGTAGAGAAATACTTACCCTTTATGGAAGAAAACTTGCAGTCTTCCTTTTGTTTTGAAAGTAACAAAAGACTTTTGTATCTTTACTATCCAGATTAAACCCCCTTTGCTCCTTGACATGAAGCATAACATGTAAAAGACAAGGAAGAAAAAAGATATCTGTTCCTCTGCTTCATTCTTTCTTAGCACAATCACACTACCCACCAAGTAACACAACAGGGGCGATAAAGTAAAAATGAGAAGAATATACAGGGTATTGCAAAGAAGATAGGCAAGGAGGAATATTCAGGGATTGAGGATAAGGATTTTGCAAAATTGTGCAGCTCTTAACAAGGTGATTGGAAGGGTTTGCAGTCAGGAATTGCCACAGCTTTAGGAAGGACTTGTAGCCCCTGAAGACAAAGTTGAGCATGTAACAATTCCAAGAAGAACAGTAGGAGACACCCTCAATCACAAAAACCAAAAGCTCTGGCCAAGTACCCTCCCTGACTGCTCAGGTCGCTGCTATACATTTCTCTCAAGTTTCTTCACCCATATTTCCACCCGTGTTTTTCCCTAGTTTGTCTTCTATATTCTGTCATGAAACGTCTGAATTTATCTTGTCCAAGATACTTACCTTTGACCCAACTTACATTAAACTGCTGCCCACCGTATTCCTTTCCTGGCAGGTGCCAATACTTTCTTCTTCAGCAAAATAACTGCTGACCTTTTTGTCTTGTAAACTGCTGCTCTGTTTCCAATCTCCCTTTTCTCTCTAAAGTCCTAGATTTGTTTCCCAAATTTGTGCACAACTTCCTTGTGCTCCATGTTGAATCTCACCAATCTGTCTCTCGCACAGCACCTGTGTCCTACAGAAACATAGAAACTAGGAGCAGGAGTAGGCCATGTGGCCTTTTAAATCATTAAGTATGATCATGGCTGATTCTTTGTTTAAATGTCATATTCCCATTTTCTCACCATTCCCCTTGATACATTTAATGTTTAAAAAGTAATCAGTCTCTTTCCTCAAAGTATTCACTGACTTCGCCTGCACACCTTCTGTGGTAGAGAAATACATAGATTCACTACGCTTTGAGTGAAGAAATATTACCTCATGTCAGTCCTGAATGGCCCCATTTCCTGAAGCTTGGACCCTGGTTCTAGACTCCCCAACCAGGGAAAACATGCTCCAGGCATCTACCCTGTCAAACCCTTTGTGAATTTAATATGTTTCAACAAAACCCCTCTCATTCTTGGATGCTCTTGTGAATACAGGCTCAGTTGAACCAATCTCTGCTCATAGGACAGTCCTGCCATCCTCAGTTTATGCCTAGAGAACCTCTACCGCACTCCTGCTATGGCAAGGTAATTAGGTAGGGAGACCAAAACTGCATGAAATATTCCAGATGCGGTTTCACCAAAACCGTGTATAACTGCAGTAAGACATCCTTACTTCTGAACTCCAATCATCTTGCAATGAAGGCCAACATAACATTTGCCTTTCTAATTGCTTGTTGCACCTGCTGGTCAACTTTCATTGGCTGATGTATGGGGTCACCCAGATCCCTCTGTACATCCATAAACACTGAGAAGAATAATTCATTAAAGATCTCCCCCATCTCCTGTGGATCCACAGATAAATGGCCACGCTGATCATTAAGGGGACTTATTGTCTCAGTGGCCACCCTCTTACTGTGAACATAGCTATAGAACCTCTTGGGATTTTTCTTTAACCTTATCTGCCAGAACCATCTCATACCCTCTTTTTGCTCTTCTGATTTCCCTACTAAGTGTGCCCATGGGTACCCGCATGGGCCCAAGCTATGCCTGCCTCTTTGTAGGTTATGTGGAACAATCCCTCTTCCGTACCTACACTGGCCCTAAACCCCACCTCTTCCTCCGTTACATTGATGACTGCATCGGCGCCGCCTCGTGCTCCCATGAGGAGCTCGAACAGTTCATCCAATTCACCAAGACCTTCCACCCCAACCTGAAGTTCACCTGGACCATCTCCAACACTTCTCTCTCCTTCCTGGACCTCTCTGTCGTCATCTCGGGCAACCACCTCGAGACAGATGTCCATTTCAAGCCCACTGACTCCCACGGCTACCTGGAATACACCTCCTCCCACCCACCCTCCTGCAAAAATGCCATCCCCTATTCCCAATTCCTTCGCCTCCGCCGCATCTGCTCCCAGGATGAGACATTCCAATCCCGCACATCTCAGATGTCCTCATTCTTCAAGGACCACAACTTCCCCCCCC
>JAHRHZ010000012.1:54748130-54767987 GCA_024137785.1 Ginglymostoma cirratum
CCCCCATTTCTGATGAAGGGTTTAGGCCCGAAACGTCAAGTTTTCCTGCTCCTATGATGCTGCTTGACCTGCTGTGTTCATCCAGCCCCATGCTTGTTATCGCCGATTACTATGTAATTGTTTTTTTGAAACACAGCTTATTGTGCATCTGTACCTTACGATAACAGGTCAATTATAAGCTCCAGATAGTCCTTTGGACATCAATATATGCGATGGAAAGGCAGCAAAGGCAAATGTACAGACTTCAGTGGACTTACAGTAGAACTTCAGCCTGTGTTAGATCCATCTGAGAACTTTAGTACAAGAAACCAAAGGATACAATAGTCCCTAAAGTTTTATATCAGAATTAGAGGTTAAAAATTTCATATGTACCTGAACTTTAGGTAGAGCTAGAGAAAGCACCAGAATATGCGTAAAATCTGCAGGAACAAAGCTGGGTAAATGGAGTTGAGATGCAAGTTAGCTCTGAACTAATTGAATGGCCGAATAGGCTCAAAGGATTGAATGACCTCTCTCGCCAAAGAGAATCATGATGGTGACAATCTGCAAGTGGTTTCCAATTATAGTGTAGCTTTGGTGAAGTTTACATGGTTAATGTTTTTGTTACAGTTTGCACAAATGCAGCATGAAACAAAGTGAATGCATATTTTGCTTGAACTATCAATTTTTTGGCAATGGGCAAGGGGATATTGTTGAACGAGTGTTCATAGTTTGATGTCGTTCCTAAAAGATGCCATCTCAAATCATTAGTCTGAATGTTTTACCACTGGCTTTTCTTGGTTTCCTCTTCCTGCCTTCAGCTTCAAGTGTTTTGGCACCTTCCTTCTATTTTTATTTGTAGAATTCCTACAGTGTGGAGCAGACCATTCAACTCATCATGTCCACACCAACCCCTCCAAAGATCATCCTATCCATACCACAAACCTGACCCCAACCTCTGTAACCCTGCATTTCCCATGGCCAATCCACCTAACCTACACATCTTTGGACTGTGGGAGGAAACCAAGCACCATGTAGAAGCCCATGCAGACATGGGGAAAACATGAAAACTGCACACAAACAGTCACCCAAGGCTGGGATTGAACTGAAGTCCCTGCTGCTATGAGGCAGCAGTGCTAACCACTGAGCCACTCTGCCACCACCAACAGCTCTCTGGCTTCCACAAAGAGACCTATTTGAACTATGGTTGGACAGAGGCACACCATCAATGATGTTGAGACACAAGGCAAACTATTTTGTAGCGCTATTCCAAAACAATCTAGATATTTGTTTTAAACAGGATTTCAACATTTTATAACACTGATGCCAGTTTGATGAGAACTGCTGTTCTGTTTCTGGGAGGCACAGAGGAGTTGTCAGCCAAGGCACAGGATGCAGCCAACCTTTTTGCTTGACACCATAAATTGCCTTAAGTTAAATGTACTGTAGCAGCCATCAGGAAAACAAGTGCTGATATATACACTGCTGTATTGGTAATTGTAGCTCAGTTGAACATTGCAGGAACTTTTTTCTGCTCACCTAAGGAACAAAAGAAAGTCCTATTAAAATTACACGTTCATTTCGGCAACGGCAAAGCTGATGTATAACTTGCTCAGTCGAAAGATTATCAGTGGTTTGCCAAATGCATATATACTTTAATTGGAGAACCACTGGTAATATCCCCAGAACTACGGGTGGAACAAAATGTCAGTACATTTCTCATAGTTGTCAAAATTTGACATCTTATTTTGATTGGTCAAAGAAGTAACACAGAGGGGACAACGCAGTGTGAAGCTGGAGGAACACAGCAGGCCAGGTAGCATCAGAGGAGCAGAAAAGTTGACGTTTTGGGTCGGGAAGAAAGGCCCAGACCCGAAACATCAGTTTTCCTGCTCCACTGATGCTGCCTGGCCTGCTGTGTTTCTCCAGCTTCACACTGTATTACCTTTGACTCCAGCATCGGCAGTTCTTACTATCTCTCACACTGAGGGGAATTGTGATTTAAGTTTTGGAAGCATATTGACATTATTATTTCATTTTGTTTAAATGTTGCTGATGAGATGAGTTATCCATTCATAGTTCTTCCTCAGTTGTGCCCAATCAATAAAATCTGTTAATTCATTTTATTATATTCTTCATTCCTTTAGTTCATTGTATGGGATAAGTAATAATTATGACTCATTTGAAGTTGGAGCTGAAGTTTTCCAAACGTTTTGTTAAGTATTCCTTGAAGATCTATCAAATCATTATACTTACATATTTCCTTCAAAACTGCGATATTGCCTTTAAGAAAAAGACTATATCAGTGGTTGTAATTAATATGTGAAAGGTCAATGCCAAGAATTGCACTTAGAACTTGTGAGAATTTTCATAGTGCTGGATCTACAATATGGATATCTGACTTTAAATGTTGATAGGTGAAAGAACCTTTGAACAGTTTTTTTTTTCAGTGTGATCACTTATTAATTACATTGTGACTAATTCTGTTGACCTTCTCAAAAGTAATTTGCCCTATGATTTAGTATTAAATTGATATTGTATATTTGTAATACATCATCCACTGCATTTGTGAATTAGCAGATCATTTAGAGTAGAGCTGACTTAATGATGCCTGTTAATTTGGACAAAAAAAGTTGTCTTGAGAAAACACAAAACAGATGGTAAAGCTTCTAACTTTGTTCTTTCCCCTCATTTTAGACGCAAAACATTATGTACGACATGATCTCAGACCTAAACGAAAGGAGCGAAGACCTTGAGAAAAGGATTGTAACGTTGGAAAATAAGTTAGAGACATTAATAGGGAGTATCCAAACTCTGCCTGGACTGATTAGCCAGTCAATCAGCCAACAGCAGAGGGAATTCTTTGAAACTCAGATGCAACAGTATGTCAAACAAACTGCCTGCAGTGCTGAGCGGTCACGCTCATCAACCAGAAGGAGAAGGTCTTCATCGACAGCCCCGCCAACTTCATCGGAAAGTAGCTAGAAGTGAACATTTAACCACAAGAACAAACTTTTTTTTTGCCATCATATGGTTGATATTTTAGCTTTTATTGTAAAGCCCTAACAATACTAAACAGTGTCATCCGGGTTCTGATATCAGAATCCAGGGAACCTGACAAAAATATTTTAGGCCAAAAGGAGTGAATTCTCTCCTTCAGTTGCACGGTGAATGCACCGATCCTGCTATCTAGATTGTTTCTTCTGTACAATTTACTTGACTTTTTACTCACGCACTTCAATTGACTTTACTAATATATAATACAATAAAAAGAACTTTCTGGATATTTCTGGTCAGTCAGTTTAAGCCCTTCACTTCATGGGCACAGCTGTAACAGAACTCAGGTGCTCAACCATATGAACAAGGAAATGTGCTTTGTTCCAAATACGAATATTACGTAAGTAATGCTTTTTAAACTGCAAATAAGAAACACCATTTATTAAATTGTTAAACATAAGTAATGTTCACTTTTTCCCAGAATTTAAAAGAAATGAAACTTTTTATACATATTTATTGAGAAGACTGTTAAGAGCAGACTGTTACAGTGGAGTTTACTAGTTATCACGTACACTTTATCTGCTAGCTTGTGATTTATCTTAAATCCATAAATAAAGAATAGAAGTAAGAAAAATTCAAGAGGGGAGTGATCAAAGAAAGCAGGGAGATCTACATAGTAATGCTTTAACAATACAATGTTTATCACAGCCATGTTATGCTCCAGAGATACATTCAATAACCATCAGCATCACTGTGTACTCAGGATAAGTACTTTCAAATTAGAGAGCTTTTTGCCGGAATTAATATCCGAGGGCCGAACTGACTATCTGTAGAGTTGTAACAGCACAAATATTGCCCTATCTGAGGACTGGAAAATTGAGGATAAGAACCAGAGCAAGAAAAGGAAAACAGAAAAGGTTAATGAGAGAGAATTCATAATGGTAGCGGGAAAAAGTCTCACTCATGTTCTACCTTGTATCTTGCATCAGTTTTTATTATTCCAAGATGAAGACGTTCTAGCATCTGTTACTGAACAACACATGTAACTCAATAATCGATAACAAAACATACATTTAATTTGATTAACCAGTAAAGAAAACTATTATATTTTATTTTATGGTCAATTTAGGAAGTGTTATAAATTATTTATGTTGGTAATGCAGTATAGATCATAATATTTCACTGAAATTTAACAGTATTAGTACTGCCCATGGTAATCAAGTTGTAAACCTGAGGAGAAAGATGTCATCTAAAATGTCCATTATGCTCCTCAATGCTAAGATAACAGGTTACAAGTTAGGTTGCACTGGAATTCTTAATTTTAAATAATATTTGTGTTGAATGTAATTGGATGCAAACAAAGATCTTAAATTTAATCAAAGGATGCTATGAAAATATGAGGGGCACGTTGGCTACAGTGGATTGAGAAACATGTTAATACGTTATGACAGGAGACATACTTAATATGGTTTACACCAAACCTATATTCCGTTAAATCACAAAAAAGGCAACTTTTTGGGGTCAAGCATGATTAACAAAGGAAAGCGAAGATTGCATTAAATCAAAGGAGAAAGCTAATAAGGGTGTCAAGAGTAAGCCTGAGTATTAGGAACATTTTAGGCCTCAACATAGAAGGACTAAGAAACTGATAAAGAAAGGACAAATAAAATATGAATGTAAACTAGCAAAAACTATAAAAACAGACCTCAAATACTTCTATTGGTATGTAAAAAGGAAAAGATTAGCAAAGACCAATGTGATTTGTTACAGGCAGAGACAGGAGAATTTATAATGGTAAATAAGGAAATGGCAAAGGGGTTAAACAATTATGTTGTTTCTGTCTTCACAGAGGAAGGTAGGAGAAATCCCTTCGAAAGATAAAAGATCTGTGGAACTAGTAAGAATGAGAAATAGAATAAATTGTCTTAATAAAGAGGGATATTGGAGAAATTCATAGAAAGTTGACAAATCCCCAGGATTTAATGATCAACATTCCAGAGTTGAAGGAGGTAGTTGTATTGAAGTTGGCTGCATGTGTGGTCATCTTTCAAACTGCTGTAGATTCTGGAATAGAGCTTGCTGATTGGCTGGTTGTAAATATAGCCACAATAGTTAAGAAAGGAGGGAGGGAAACAAACAGGGAACTACAGACCTGTTAGCCTGTTGTAGTAGGGAAAGTTCTAGTATCTATTATAAAGGAAGCGATAACTGGACACTTGGGAAGTAATAATCTGATTAAGTGGAATCAACATGGATATATCAAAGGCAAATCATGTTTGACAAGCCTGTTAAGAGTTTAATGAGGATGTAACTAGAAATAGACATAGAAATAGACATAAGAGATAGTAAGAACTGCCGATGCTGGAGTCAGAGATAACACAGTGTGGAGCTGGAGGAGCATAGCAGGTCAGGCAGCATCAGAGGAGCAGGAAAGTTGATGTTTCAGGTCAGGACCCTTCTTCAGAAATGGGAGAGGGGGAAGGGAGCTCTGAAATAAATCGAGACAGGAGCGGTGGGGCTGGGGAAGGAAGGTGTGATGGTGATAGGTGAATGCAGGTAGGCTGTGGCGGGGATTGGTCAGTGAGGTGGAAGGAGCGGATAGGTGGGAAAGAAGACAGACAGGTTGTGTCAGGCCAAGGAGGTGGGATGAGAGGGAGGGTTGGTCATGGGATGAGAGCAGGGATGGGAAGATTTTGAAACTGGTAAAGTCCACTTGAGACCTTTGGGTTGTAGGCTCCCAAGGCGGAATATGAGGTGCTGCTCTTCCCGTTTCCGGGTGGCATCATTGTGACACTAGAGGAGACCCAGGATGGACATGTCACCCAGGGAATGGGAGGGGGAGTTGCAATGGTTCGCGACTGGAAAATATTGTTGTTTGTCGCAAACAGAGCACAGGTGCTCTACAAAGTGCTCTCCAACCCTCCGCTTGATCTCACCGATGTAGAGGAGGCCACATCGGGAGCAGCGGATGCAATAGACCACATTAATGGATGTGCAGGTGAACCTCTGTCTGGTGTGGAAGGTTTTTTTAGTTCCTTGGATGGAGGTGAGGGGGGAGGTGTAGGGGCAGGTGTAGCACTTCCTGTGGTTGCAAGGAAAAGTGCTGGGGGTGGGGGAGCTAGTGGGGAGTGTGAAGTGGACGAAGGAGTTGTGGAGAGAGTGATCCCTACGGAAGGCAGATAGGGGTGGGGACGGAAATATATCCTTGGTTGTGGGCTCGGATTGTAGGTGGCAGAAGTGGCAGAGAATGGTACGTTGAATAGGAGGTTGGTGGGATGATACGGGAGAAAGGGGGAATTCTGTCTTTGTTTTTGTTACGAGGAGGGGATGTGAGGGCAGAGATGTGAGAAACAAAAGAGATGTGGTCAAAAGCGTTTTCAACCACTGAAGGGGAGAAGTTGCGGCCCTTGAAATAAGAGGGCATCTGGGATGTTCGGGAGTGAAATGCCCCAACTTGGGAGCAGACACAGTGGAGGCAGAGGAATTGGGAGTAGGGGATCGCATTCTTGCAGGAAGGTGAGTGAGAGAAGGTGTAGTCTAGGTAGCTGTGGGAGTCGGTGGGCTTGAAATAGATACCGGTTTTGAGGCAGTCACCAGAGATGGAGCCAGAGAGGTCCAGGAAGGAGAGAGAGGTATTAGAGATCATCATAGAATCCCTACAGTGTGGAAACAGGCCCATTAGCCCAAGAAGCCCACACCAACCGTCAAAGCATCCCACCCAGACCCATCCCCCTGTAACCCATCTAATCTACACATCCTTGAAAACTACAGGAAATTTAGCATGGCCAATCCACTTAGCCCATATCTTTGGACTGTGAGAGGAAACCGGAGCACCCGGAGGAAATCCACACAGACATGGGGAGAATATGCAAACTCCACACAGACAGTTGCCTGAGGGTGGAATCAAACCCGGGTCCCTGGTGCTGTGAGGCAGCAGTACTAACCACTGAGCCACCATGCCGCACCTACATGGTCCAGGTGAACTTGAGGTTGGGTTGAAAGAAATAGACACAACTTCCAGGTGAAGCACTGATTTACGTGCACTTCACTCAGTCTGGTCTAATCTATTTGCTGCTCACAATGTGGTCTCCTCTACACTGGGGAGATGAACTGTAGACTGGGTGATTGCTTTGCAGAACACCAATGTTCTATTCATAAAAATGACCCTGAGCTTCCAGTTGCCTGCAATTTCAACACACCACCATGTTCCCATTGTCAATATCTCTGTCTCAAGCTTGCTGCAGTGTTCTAGCAAGCCTCAGCACAAACTCAAAGAACAGTATCTAATTTTCCGCTTGGGGACCTTGCAGCCTGTGGGATTAAAGATTGAGTTCACTAACTTCATAGTTTGATTCCATCCTTCCATTTTTTTTACACGTGGTCCTGTTATGATATGGGTTACCTTTAGCACAACCATCCAGTCCTATGTACTCTTAGGCTTATTATCACATTATGTGAGTTGTATTCAGCACAGCTAACCCATTTTCTCACTCATAGCTATTATTATCTCTAATTATGTTTTTTTTTCTGTCTTGACCTGCTATCCATAATCTCTTTGTCTAGCTAGCCGTTTCATATCTCTCTCTCTCTCTCTCTCTGGGCTCCATCTACATCTATCCATTCATCTCCTCTTTGAGAAACAACCCAATTCAGCTTCAGCATAAATACCAGATTGTTCTTGCCGCTAACAATTTTGATGATATGTCACTGGACCCGAAACATTAATTGTGTTTTGTTCCCACAGATACTACCAGATATACCGAGTTTCGTTAGCAATTTCTGTTTTTGATTAAAGGAAAGATGTTTTCCCAGCTGGGAGGCAGGGTTCCAGAACCAGTGGCCACAGTCTTAGGATGAGGGGCAAACCAATTATTTCTGAGATGAAGTAGAAGTCCTTCAGTCAGAGGGGAGTGAATCTTTGGAATTCTCAGAGGGCGGTCGAACTTAAGTCATTAAGGAGTTTCAATACAGTGACTGACAGATTTGTAGATGATAATGACATCAGGTAAAGGGATAGTGTGAGTAAATGTCTTTGAGGGAGATGATCAATGATAATCTGGAATGGCAGAACAGGCTCAAGGGGCTGAGTGACCTACTTCTAATCCAGTGTCCTTACGTTCACTCTTTCCGATCACACTTAGTATCTCAAAGAAAGGGGAAGGCTCTCAGTTTCCTCCTCCTTTGCATCGCTGCATAATTCCCATTAAGTATTGCTTGCATGCATCTCAGTGATTGATACTGCTCCAGCTTTCCATTTGAACAACATCCCTTCTTTTCACAGTCATTAAAGTTATGACTTCAGGGAAATTAAGGTAGCTATAGGACACAGACGTTACTGAAATATAACTGCCAGGTTTAAAATGATGCCCATCATTTTGAAAAGAAAATGTAGGACATTGGATGCAGTGCCTCACGGGGACAGAGAGCATTTGCCATTAGTACACCTTCATTAGTTGATCACAGAGGAGTGCTGGTCAGAGGCAAGTCTGCCTTTTCCCTCTCTCTGAAGAATGCTTTTTGAAAGATGTAGATTAGTATGAAAACTGACAATAAAATTATAGTAAAGGCATGAACCATCGACACAGTTTTCAAATTCCGAAAAAAAATTGGTTTCTTCATTTATCCTGCATCTCTAGTCCCAGTGGAATATTTCACTGAAGCTGCTCTGGGCTGCATCTTAGTCATGCTTCTTGCATTATCTGTTCAGTCAGTGAAATGCTACAACATAAAGAGCGAATAACATATTTTGGGCAACAGCATTTGAGGAATATCAATGCAGCATAGTTAGAATGACCATGTTACCCATGTGTGAAATCCCTGTTCTCTGTCGACCTAATATCCTTCTAAGTTCTTGCCAATTGCCACAATTAATCTGCCTTCCAGATCTGAGCTGAAGTTCCCCTACTGACCATCTGTTATGATGTCTTAAAATAATACATTGCAGACTAACACTTGTTCTCAAGAAGCAAGTGAGAGCACTCGTTTTAACAACTGGACCTATCAATCTTTCTTATGCCGTGAATCTAATCTATTGTCTACAATAGTAACAGAACCATTTTATGGTGTAAGCTACCCTAAGATAGTTTGGCAGTTTATTAGAGCATCTTGAATCGTTGCTTTATTAAAGCAGACAGGAATAGTGTGTATTGAAGCAGACTAATCAGAAGGCAGAAGATCTGGCCAAAGGAGATTCAGGATTAGGCTGTGAGGGCATTGGAAGCATAAAAAACATTAGAATCAAAACTATTCATTATGAGGGGCATCAGAACTTTTATAAGAGGGCAGGTACTGAAGGATATATGGGACAGGTCAGAGCCAGAAGAACACAGAATGAATCAGATTTCTGGAGAATCAAAGAAGCAGGATAACAATCCAAATTTGTTAAACTTCACAATTTAAATGTTGCTTGTAGGAATGTGCCATATGGTAGTACCACAGTGTACAATAAGGGACATATTCTCCACAAATTATTGAATTTCATCGCACTTACACCCCAAAAAAGGAAGCATGAAAGGCATCAGAGGAATAAGAAGGTGTGGCAATTGCATGTTTTAAGGTTTGATGAAAATATGCATGTGAAATATTGGTGTAACCCATACTTTATAAATGGGCTGTACCCAGAACTTTGATTTCCTAATACATTTTGCAAGAGTATTTTGCAAACTAGACCAGTAGCCAAGATTTCAGCTCTGCATATTTGTTTGTTTATTTAAACTGCATTGAAGATTATGCCACTCGGGTTAACAATTCATGGGCCTTACAGCTCATTCTTGCAGAAGTATATTAGGCTCCACCCATTTTGCATTCTGAACACGGGGGTTGGGGGTGCGGGTGTACCTTGATCACATGGGAGATTCACAGGTTGTTTATCTCTGGCCTGAAGGGATATCAGCAGGCCCATGCACCAAGTGTAAGCATCTCAAAGCCACAGAGACACAGAGCTATCCCCTCACTCTGCCCACAGCATAGGAATCCAAATCCAATTCTTTCAGTCACTTAATGTATGGACACCCGCCTAAATACTGTTAGTGAGGTAAATACCGATGAAGCCCTCTCCAACTGTGTCAGGGTCAGTGCCAGATGCCAATGTGGAAATGGGATTTGGGGCAACATTACCTCTATAACAAGATGGAAGGCATGTAGGTTTGCAGCTCCTAATCAATGATATGAGCTAAGTTACATATTTCCCAATAACCAAGTGTTCTAGCTTTAATGGATGTATTTTAAAATTGCGTACTGTTACATTTTATGGTGCACGTGAATAGATGGTTCAACAGCTTCGCAGAGTACATACTAAAGAGGAAAAGACTGGTGTTAATATTCATTAACACAAGGACTCATTTCTTTTTCTTTTGCTGAAGTGAAACTCTGCTTGGACTTTAAAAAAAATCTTCTCTACCCTATTGGACCTTGGATAAAATATACCATCGTTAATGTATCCAAAATAAAAAAAAAAGCATTGTTGTATATTGCTGGACTATGAGCTTGATTCAGAGGCATGTGCTGAAAGCTAACATGAAGCAGATTAAATTCTTCCCCTCCTCAGGTTCTAGGGTAGATTTTCTAGCATCTAAACTAACAGTTGACAAAAATAAAGTTTGAATGAAAACCATTTTTTCAAGTCCACGTAAAAATACTTTTAAAGCAGAGAAAGAAGTAGCATTCTTTGGATTATTTAGCAAATACTATCCACTCTGCCTACGGTACAAATTCCTAATGTGATATGTGAATTTCAGTGCCAATGTGATGTCAGCTATCTGTCCCAAAGACTGGTGAATTATATCAACAGCATATCCCTTCAGCAGTTCACTACAGGCAAAGTACTGACCGTGTCCAACCAGTTCATGCGTGCAAAACTCCACCACCATGTCCAACATTTGAATGTGATTCTGTAATTGGATTATTTGCTAAATAATCCTGAGTGTGGTAACAGTTACACTGAGACAATTTAGATTATCAGCCCAGCTCACAGTATTGTGAACCTGTGCATAATGGAAGCTACATATATCATAAGACCATAAGACATAGGAGTGGAAGTAAGGCCATTCGGCCCATCAAGTCCACTCCGCCATTTAATCATGGCTGATGGGCATTTCAACTCCACTTACCCGCACTCTCCCCGTAGCCCTTGATTCCTTGCGAGATCAAGAATTTATCAATCTCTGCCTTGAAGACATTCAACGTCCCGGCCTCCACTGCGCTCCGTGGCAATGAATTCCACAGGCCCACCACTCTCTGGCTGAAGAAATGTCTCCTCATTTCTGTTCTAAGTTGACCCCCTCTAATTCTAAGGCTGAGCCCACGGGTCCTAATATCCCCACCTAACGGAAACAACTTCCCAGCGTCCACCCTTTCTAAGCCATGCATTATTTTGTAAGTTTCTATTAGATTTCCCCTCAACCTTCTAAACTGTAATGAATACAATCCCAGGATCCTCAGCCATTCATCGTATGTTAGGCCTACCATTCCAGGGATCATCCGTGTGAATCTCCGCTGGACACGCTCCAGTGCCAGTATGTCCTTCCTGAGGTGTGGGGCCCAAAGTTGGACACAGTATTCTAAATGGGGCCTAACTAGAGCTGTATAAAGTCTCAGAAGTACATCGCTGCTTTTATATTCCAACCCTCTTGAGATAAATGACAACATTCCATTCGCTTTCTTAATCACGGACTCAACCTGCAAGTTAACCTTTAGAGAATCCTGTACTAGCACTCCCAGATCCCTTTGTGCTTCGGCTTTATGAATTTTCTCACCGTTCAGAAAATAGTCCATGGCTGTATTCTTTTTTCCAAGGTGCAAGACCTCGTATTTGCTCACGTTGAATTTCATCAGCCATTTCCGGGACCACCCTCCTAAACTGTCTAAATCATTCTGCAGCCTCCCCACCTCCTCCGTACTACCTGCTTGTCCACCTGTCCACATATCAATGTATAGTGTTTAGAACCAGTTGGATTTAATGGACCATGAGATCCTTGATTGGGGTTGTTAACCTGGGCCAATCAGGAAGCCCTGGCTGACGAATATAAATAGGGGATTCAGAATCTCCTCAGTTTGGGGACTGACACCGAACTGACTGGCCACAGCCAGTATACTTTGCACATGTGTATAAAGGGTGACTTGGTGACAAGATAGCAGCCTCTGTGCTATTTCACAATGCACTGAGCGCTGTTCTTTGCAGTCAGAAGGAACATATACACACACAGTGCCTTTTCAACTAAACAAAATGGCTGGCTACTATTGTCTGGTTAATTCCTCAGATCAATGCCTTGATCAATCAGAGTTAACCTGCTTGGATAAAATTTGAACTAAATTTGGAAATTGACT
Organism: Ginglymostoma cirratum; assembly: GCA_024137785.1. Classification (NCBI taxonomy): domain Eukaryota; kingdom Metazoa; phylum Chordata; class Chondrichthyes; order Orectolobiformes; family Ginglymostomatidae; genus Ginglymostoma; species Ginglymostoma cirratum. The sequence continues at coordinate 54,760,431 of JAHRHZ010000012.1, forward strand.
ATCAGTCATCATCTCACTGGTGCATTTTCTGTGGCAATGCAAGCGCCAGTCAGAATCCACATGCCAACAAATTGGCATGCTGTGCTCATACAATATAAAAAATCAATCTCCTTTACATTGGCATTCTTACAAATTGTCCTGATGAGAGCAAGTTTAAAAGCTTCAAAACTTGATTTTATTAACAATATTCAAATTCTGTGCTATCAAACAATTATTGATATTGCGTTCAGTTCTCACATGGCATTTTTAAGTATACTTCAAAGTAGTTTTTGTAATTAGATTACACTTGCATTATGTAAGCAAACTGACTAGTTTACATATTAAAGTAGAAAATTCGTGCCAACTTAAAGTGTCATCCTGCAGTCAAGTATTGCCATATTTTCACTATTTTTGTCACATGATTACATTGTTAGAATGTAAGGTTGACAAAGGTATCCGATAAAATTGTATTCTAAGATATTTCTTACCAAGCTTATTTGCTGTAGACAGTTGATGCAACTGAAAGAAGAACAAAGAAATACAAATTAAACCTGAGCATTAATACCCAAAGAAATACAAAAAGATTGCAGTTAATTATATTTTTCTCGAGATTATAATACTTACTATTCAAACAATTTTCACTTCTAACAGGACGGAAGAAACTTAATTTTGCTGTAATGTTATACAATTTTTTAATGTTTGGTACTGGCAACCTACCAAGTTCGAGACATGTTTAAAATATTCTTTGGGTGTTACAGAACTGTTTTTGCTTCCAATTTTTGTTTTAAATATAAAGGTAATCTTGCAGTCATTGTGGTAGATCCTTTGCCAATCTTGTTAAACTTCATTTGGCCTTCTGTGCAGACCAGAAAAGAATGAGGGATGGATTTTTTAATTTTGAGAGTGTATTTACTTGCAATTTTGATGAGTTGTATTAAATTATACCATGCTAATATTTGATAACCTGATCTCTTGGAAAATAGTTACAGATATGAAAGTATCTTTACCGTAATAGACGAATATTTCTATTCGTCATGAGCAGGATAACTGATATTTAATAACTGAATTTGTCAAATTCCAATTTTTATTATAGATATTTTTAATCACTCTCAGAAGATGTACTTATGAGACACCTCTGGGTGGAAATTAAACTCAGTCCACCTGGGTCCTCCAATCTCTATGCCACAAGAGTTATATCCCCATTTTACAAATATACAAACAAAGAACAAGACTAGGCCTCTAATCCCTTTGAGCCTGCTCCGCCATTCAATAAGATTACGGCTGATCCTTTTTTAATCTTAACTCTACTTCTGTGATAATTTTCCATCCCCTTGGTAATCAAGAATCTATCTACTTCTGCCTTTTAAATATTTAAAGATTCTGCATCCACAGTGTTTTGAGGGAAGAAATTCCAAAAACTCACAACCATTTGAGAAATAAAAAAAATTCCTCGTCTCTGTCTTAAATGGGTGATCCCTTATTTTTAAACTATGACCCCGAGTTCTAGTTTCTCCCTCAAGATTATTATTTTGATACCCAACCAAATAAGTCCCCTTAGGATTTTAGGGTCTTGTTTTATATATTAGCCAATCTTCCATGGTACTGCATACATTGTGTCTTCAGCTGAAATGGGTTAGCACGGTGATGATTCATTGATCAACGTAAGAGATGAAGATGCAGTTCAGATTTTCATTAAGTCCGGTGTTTTCATGTAATGCTGTGCAAAGTAATACATCACAGTATGACCACTGACAAAAGAATGTAGACAGTTTACATAAGGAGTTTCATTATAAAAGTCGACATGGAATTCTTCTTGCAACCTTCTCCATCTAAGAAAGTAAACCCCATTTCTTAGATCTATACACATTGTGGAAGTTCTTAATGCCTGGGACCATTTTCTCAAATCTTTTTTACAGTCTTTCAAAGGCCTTTCAAGACTTTTTCTTTACCTGTTATGTTCCCCAGAGTTGGACAGTATTTTATAAAGGTTCATCATAACTCCCTTGCTTTTGTGTGCTCTGTCTCAATTTTCAAAGCTATGGATTCTGTCTTGATGGTGTAGTTATAATCCAGTAATTTTTACTTAAGAAGCACTATTAGGCTACTGCTTTTTAAAAGGGCTAATTTGATTGTAACCGGGCAAGAAGATAAAAGTATTGTTGCTATCAGTCAACTGAAAATGTCGCTCCCAGTTCTGCATGGATTAGAAGAAACATACCCAAACACATAAAAATCGTATTTTTCTACAACTTAACAAAGTGCCTTGATGATTTGTTGTGAGAATGTAAATTGGACATTGACCAGAACAAAAGCTAATAATGACAGAAATGAGATGTCCCTGCAATGTCAATGTCCTCCATTAAACATTATTTGATTGATGGTGTTTTTGTAGAGATCACCCAGTAAACATGGCCATCTTAGGTTGTAAGCTTTCAGTGATTCAAAAGGCAAACTACTTAGACAAGGAGATGTTCCATCTTGAACCATCCAGAAAGAAATACCTAATGAATGAAAGGCAGAGAGAAAAAAAGAAAGATGTTATGAAACAGACCATGATCTGGTGTAAAGTACCTAGCTGCTAAAAGTGCAATGCTTGCAGAACTGCAAGTCAGAAATCTCTCTCTCCCAAAATCTGCTGTCTTGTTGGTCTAACTTTACAAGAAAAGACTCAACTCGAGTGAAGGATAGCCATTCAACACTACTCTGTTTCCAGTTACCCAGTTACCCTCCGGTCTACGCTACCATTGTACCTCTTATACAATGGCCTTTATCTTTGCTGGTGAGATATTGTGTGGTGCTTTACCAATCATGTTTCATAGTCCACATCAAACACATTACTTTCCTTAATCTGCTTTGTTAGCTCATCACACACTTAATCACATTTGTTAAATATGATTTACTTTTAAACAATCTGTGTTAGCTTCCCCTGATGAATCCACACCTGTCCAAGCAACTGCTGATTATTGTTTCTGAATGCTTTCTCACCAGCAAGGGTGAAATAACAGGCGTCTACTTGCTGGATTAATACTCCTTTTTGAACAAGGGCAGGATACTCCAGCATCACTCTAGAAGGATTGGGAGATAAATCTGTACCTCCACAATTTCCACCTCTGACTTCCCTGAGCATATTTGAATGCAAATCTTTTGATCTCAGTGGCGTATCAACTTTAAGTATAGCCAGCCTTTCTAATGCCTGCTCATGAAAGAGCAACCTATACTACTTGTAAAGCCACTGCTACAGCCACGTAACCTTCCTCAGCTCCTATCTGCGCAACCATCTCATTCCTCAGGGCCTACAGGTACATTTTAAACCCTCAAAATTTGGACTCTTCTTCGATGCTCCTTACTCACAACAACTTCAATGCCTCCAGAAAAAAATTCTGTCTCCTGATTCTCTGCTCAACCCTCTCCGCAATGTGCCGGCACCTCCCCTCCCTCTCCTCATCACTCCCCCAGCTCAAGCTCCCTTTCCCAGATTTGCAGAGGACCTCTATTCTTCTACACGCGATACAGAATGCAAATGTTCGACAAACTGCTCTGCTGCTTCATACCAGACATTAAAAACCTTAAGTTCGCTAGACTCTCGTCTACTGACCTCCAGTCAGAGGACCCACTCACCACTCAAAATCCACGCCCTGTTCCTAGCCACCTCCAGGCCCCCCATGCTGCCGCTGCCATTATGCACCTACAGACCTCATCCAGCATTGGGCCTCTCCCGTCTGACGCCACCTCTGGCTCTGGTCTGGCACTTGAGCCTCCACAACCATTGACCGGGACCCACAGGAACTCACCTTCAACCACCTTCTCTGCCCCGGATTCTGCCAACAAAAGGACTGGGACCTGCCTCAACTTCCCTGCAACTTCCACCTCCTCTCTGGATTCCACCCACTCGCCAGTCAACACACAGACTCCCATCCCCAGGGTCGCTCCTGTGTCCTACTACCCACCTGCAGCTAGCCAGCACACCTCTCCCTCCTCATCTGTCCACACCCACAATACACCTACCCCTTCAACTCTCCTCTCTCCTCTCTACTTCATCTCTCCCACACCCCCCTTTCAATCCTCCATCCCACTCACCAGCCCGCTCCCCTGCCCCACTCCCACAACTACAACCCTTACCACACCATGTCCAACCCTCAATCATCACATGCTATCGCCCTTGCCCCCTTCCCTTCCTCAGCCTCCTCGAGAACACCCCACCCCCCAAAACTACCCTAGAACCTTGCCGCATATTAACCATCCCCACTGACCTCAAACTCTCTGATGCTGAACGGTCTGTCCTCAGTAAAAGATTCACGTTCATGCCCCTCCACCCCAACCTCAATGAGTTCCGTGCCCACCATGATATGCAGCTCTTCTTCCATCGCCTCCACCTCCATGCCTTCTTCTTCAATAACGACTCCCAACCACCCTCCCGGGACCCCTTTACCCACCTCCAGCCTTCCTCCCCCTCTTGAACTCATGGCGTGTTACGCACCCGGGACTTCTTTATTGCTAACTGCCAACATGACATCAACCACCTCAATTTCTCTGCCCTCCCACCCCACCCCCACCTACTCAAACCTCACTTCCTCCAAACATGCGATGCTCCACTTTCTCCGCACCAATCCCTGTTTTGCTATGAAACCTGCTGACAAAGGTGGGGCGGTGGTAGTCTGGAGAACAGACCTCTATATCACAGAGGCCGAGTGCCAACTCTCTGACACCACGTCCTACCTCCCCCTTGACCACGACCCCACCATGCCCAATGAAGCCACCATCTCCCACACCATCCATGACCTCATTGTCTCTGGTGACCTCCCCTCCACAACCTCCAGCCTTATAGTCCCCCAACCCTGCACTGTCCAGTTCTACCTGCTCCCCAAGATCCACAAGCCCAACTACCCTGGCTGACCCATCCTCTCTGCATGCTCCTGCCCACTGAACTCATCTCTTCCTACCTCGACTCCATTCTCTGCTCCTTGGGCCAGGCACTCCCCAACTACATCCAGGACACAAAACCACGCCGTCTATCTCTTTAGTAACTTCCAGTTCCCTGGTCCCCAGCACTTCATCTTTACCATGGACGTGCAATCCCTATAGACATCCATACCCCACAAGGACACCCTACAGGCCCTCAGTTTTTTGGTCTTCAACAGATCCATCCAGTCCACCACCCCGTCCCCACCAATACCTTCCTCCACCTTGCCGAATTAGTCCTCACCTTCAATAACTTTTCCTTCAAGTCTTCCACTTTCTCCAAATCCAATGCATGGCCATGGGTACTCACATGGGCCCCAGCTACGCCTGCCTGTTTTTGTAGATTATGTCAAACAATCCCTCTTCAGTAGGTACACCAGTAATGTTCCCCAACTCTTTCGCCGTTACATCGATGACTGCATTGGTGCTACATCCTGCACCCAGGCTGAACTGGAGCAGTTCATCAACTTCGCTAACAACTTCCTCAAATTCACTTCATCAATCTCAGACATCTCCCTCCCCTTTCCTGACCTGTCCATTTCCATTTCTGGCAACAGCTTACGGACTAACATTTACTACAAACCCATAGACTTCCATATCTACCTAGACTACACCTCCTACCACCCTATATCCTGCATAAACACTATCCCATTTTCCCAATTCCTCCATCTCTGTCACATCTGCACTGACAAAGATATGTTCCACTCCAAAATGTTCTGGATGTCCTCCTATTTCAAACAATGTTCTTTTCCCTTCTCTGTCATCCAGACAGCCCTCCATTGCATCTTCTCCATCCCCCACTCCTCAGCTCTAAAGTTCCCCCAAACATAATAAAGATAGGGTCCCCCTTGTTCCCACTTTCCACCCTACTAGCCTCTGCATTCATCCTCAAACACTTCCGCCAACTCCAATTAGATCCCACCACTGAGAATATCTTCCACTCCCCACCCGTCTTTGCCTTCTGCAAGGGCCATTCCCTTCGTTACTCCTTAACTCGCACTACACCCCCAACCAACCACTCCAAAGCCCCTTCCTCCCTCTCTCTTTCCGGTACCTTCCCTCGTAACCATAAAAGATGCAACATCTGCCGGCCTGCACACCACCTCCCTCACCTCCATTCAGGGCCCTGAACAGTTCTTCCAGATGAGACAGAGCTTCACCTGTACCTCCTCCAACCTAGTCTACTACATCCAGTGCTCCTGATGTGGTTTTCTCTACATCGGTGAGATCAACCGTAGACTAAGTTGAGCATCTTCGCCTGGCCCAAAACGGCCAGCCTAGTCTTCCAGTCACCGCCCATTTCAACTCCACCCAACCCCGCAACAGTCTCCTTCTGACATGCCAATCCTCAGCCTCCTCCAGTGTTGCTGTGAATCAGAACGCAAATCTGAGGAACAACACCTTATCTTCTGCCAAGGCACCCTACAGCCCAAAGGACTTAACATTGAATTCTATAATTTCAAATAACCTTCCCACCCATTCCTTGGCTCCCTTTCCAGCCCTGCTTCCTCCCTCCCATTCCAGCTACCAACTGGATTCAACCCTCCTATCAACTAACCAGGTCATACCTACTAGCGGTGTTCACGTATCAGCACCATTCTGCTATCCTCCCCCTTCCCTTTGTCTGCAGATCCCTTCCCCTCATATCCAGTCCTGAAGAAGGGTAATACCCAAAATGTTGACTTTTCCTCCTCCAGATGCTGCCCGGCTTGCTATGTTTTCCAGCCTCCTGTTTATCTACTTATATAATTACCTCCTCTTTGATTATGATGTTGACAACATCTTCTTCCTTGGTGAAGACACAGAAATTTATCAAGAAAAGTTGACACAGTAGTGCACGTATGTTATTCTATTAGTAGGCATGGAGTACATGGAGTGTTGGCAGTGATTTGAGGATCACGTTCTGCAAAACAAAAAGTTGTAAACATGTTTACCTGTTTGCTAGAATTCTCAAATATTAGCAGCTTCTTAAGCAAACTAGAATACTGTGATGAACTCTGGATTCTATCAGAGAAAAGACAAAGTAATATTTCGGGTCGGATCCTGCAGATCTGATTCAGTTACTTTCTTTTCTTCTTCCTTCCTTCTTCATCAGCCCAACACAAAAAAAAATTAGCTTCAATTTCAACCCTTCTGAATTTCTTGACGATGATGGAGGTTGATTAAAAATCTAATGTCTGTCCTTGAGTAAAGTAAAACCATGCATTTACACCTTGCTTTGTCATACAATGTGGACAATATCAATCTGAGCAAATACGATGTATTTAAGTTAGTCGAGTTTTATTACATTTCATTTCATTCTGTTGCTTTCTGGTGGGAAGAATCATTTGTGAAAAGGATTTATGAGTTGAGATCTATTGTACAACAAATGCTTCAAGTGTTTCACTGCTTCACAACAATTGCCCCAATTTAAAGTAGGAACAGTTTGAAAACACAATTAACTGTTTTATTAAAAATACTGAGTTGCAATCATTAAAGAGAAAATTGCATTCTTGTTAACAAGCATGGGGCTGGATGAACACAGCAGGTCAAGCAGCATCATAGGAGCAGGAAAACTTGACGTTTCGGGCCGAAACCCTTCATCAGAAATGGGGGAGGGGAAGAGGGTTCTGAAATAAA
>JAHRHZ010000012.1:54772987-54800788 GCA_024137785.1 Ginglymostoma cirratum
CCTGCTCCTCTGATGCTGCTTGGCCTGCTGTGTTCATCCAGCTCTACGCCTTGTTATCTCAGATTCTCTAGCATCTGTTCCTACTATCTCTGAGAAATAACATCTTTTGTTTTTGATTCACAGCTTTGCAGTTCTTTCAGTTTTTATTGAGAAATAATATCTTCTGACAATATACTTCCATGCGTCTAAATAACTTGTGGTTCACTACACCATGCATTATCATTGAAAATTGACTTCACTGCCTTTGTGCATACACTAAAGTTCATAATAATTCTCTACAGCACCAACATACTCCCATTTTCCATTGACCTCATGGTATCATGTTTGCATGATCCCTCCTTTGTAGGGGCTGTTAAACCTCAATGTGTTTCAACTTGTGTTGAACATTTTATTCATGTTTAAAATGTATCAGCTTTAGAATTATCAGTACAAAACACACAAGTATAACATTCGTTTGGTTTATTCTGTTGTTTACTGTCATTATTAAAGTAGTTTGGATATAAGCCATGCAAAATGTAAACTAAAACAAGCCTTTGTTACAACAGAATTCCTGATTTATAGGGAGCAAGTTATTTTGTGTTTCTCAATTTAATAGTTTGAGTAAAATGAAGCAAATTCTGCATTCATTCTCTGACATTATTAACCTTACTGTTTGAGATTGGGTTTCATAATTTTATTAATACTAACAAATCCTAAAAATGAATTATACAAATGAATTTGGTGAACACAAAGCTATCCTGACTGAGATTGGACCTCAGAAGTTTGGAACCCTGTGAGATTTTCCCACTTGAATTCAAAGCAGGATGATCACCCATAGTGGGAGGCACTGAATGGAGTGGACACATGCATAATTGTACTCCACTGGTGATATTACAGTGTGCAAGGACTTTTCCACCCTGAACCATTTTGTTTGAGGCCAGTTTTGGGATCAATGGCTAACCAACCACAAGGAATGGTTAGTTTATTAAGATAGTTGAAAGTCCAATTAAAGTCAATTATAAAAGACCGAGTAGAATTTTCCTGTCAGGGCTCCTCTTGTGGCATAGTCACTGGCATAACTTGAGAGACACAGCAGAAACTCAGCCAAAGTAACAGAAATATACTAAAGGGAGGATGAGACAGCAATTGCTAGCAAGGGGAGTCAGGAATAGTGTAAAAGCAAAAGAGAAAGCATACCGTGTCATGAAAATTATTGGGAACCCAGAGGATTGGGAAACCTTTAATAACCAGCATAGGATAACTTTAAAAAAGGAAAAAAAAAATGAAAAATTGAAATAGGAGAGTAAGCTAGCTAGTAACTTAAAAGAAGATTGCAAGAGGTTTTGTTTTAGTTATCCAAAATGAAGCGAGGGCCTTAAGTGGACCACGAGAAAATGAGGCTGGAGATGTAGTAATGGGGAATAATGAAATGGTGAAGGAACTGAATACGTACTTTGTATATGTTTTCACAGTGGAAGGCATCAGCAGCATACCAGAACATTAAAAAACTCAGGGGAAAAGATTAGTGTAGTGGCCATCACTAAGGACAAGATGGTAGGGGAACCGAAAAGTCTGAAGGTGGATAAATCATGTGCATCAGTTGGACTACACCTTACAGCTCTGAAGGAGATAGCTGAAGAGATTATAAAGGCATTCGTGGTGGTCTTTCAGGAATCACTGGAGTTAGAGAGGGTGCCAGAGGGCGGGAAAATGACAACTGTAACACCCCTATTTAAAAAGGGAGGAGGGAGAGAAGACAGGATGCTACATGTGGTTAGTCTGACCTCAGTCTTTGGTCAGTCTCCATTATGAAGGATGAGATTCCAGAATACTTGGAAGTGCATAGTAAAATAGGGCTGAGTCAGCATGGCTTCATTAAGGGGAGGTCATACCTGACACACCTGTTAGAACTTTTTGATGGGGTAACGAGAATGTTAGACAAAGGAGAGCCAGTGGACATGATCTATTTAGATTTCTAGAAGGTCTTTGACAAGGTACTGCACAAGAGGCTGCTAAATGAGATAAGAGCCCATGGTATTAGGGGCAAGGTTCTGGCATGGGTAAAGGATTAACTGACTGTTAGAAGGCAGAGAGTGGGGATAAAGGGGTCCTTTTTAGGATGGCAGCCAGTGACTAGTGGAGTTCCGAAGAAATCAGTGTTGGGAACACAACTATTCACATTACACATTCATGATCTGGATGTAGGAACTGAGGGCGTTGTTGCAATGTGGCCTCAGGGAAGCTGACAGGGGAGCTGGTGACTGTGGGCAGTATGGGTGGAGGGTTGGTGTGGGGAAGGGTGGGGTGCATTGACAGACATTGAGGCACCTTTTCATTTCAAACTCATAATAACTTCCTGAAAGGATGCTGAAGGTGGAGGGGCTCTTGTGTTAGAAAATATTTTACCAGCCTTCCATTTTTGAGATGCTGGTCTCCTTATTTGAACTGCTAATATTCCCACTTCTATTCATTAGCTAATCAAGGTCACTGTTGAGAGATTGCCCCTGATACAGTGTAGAGCCAGGACTTGCATTTGACCCTGACACAAAAACCAAATCCTACTACAATAAGTTATTGTGGGAATCGAGCGTGGTAAGACTGGACAGGAATTGGATGTGAGGGACCACATAGGGTTGGGGTGGGTTGTTAATAAGGTTAGTTTGGTATCATAACAGCAAGATATCTTGCTGGGCCCTGTGATAGAAATCCCTTCAAAACATCTCATTGCAACTTGAGCTTAGCCAAAAATACATCAGATTCAACCCTAAGAGACTTCTGGCGAGTTAATGTATTTGCAAAAAGAGGCAATCTATTGAAAGTAAAAAAATGCTGGAAATCAGAGCAGGTCAGGCAGCATCAATGGAGAGAGAGACCAAGCTAACGTTTTGAGTCTCGGTGACACTTCATTGAAACTGAAGTGAAGCGTGGAGGGGGCAGCATTTATACAATAGTGGGGCTGGGGTGGTGGGGTGGGTGCAGGGTTGGAGTGCTAGGGTAAAAAGGATGTTGATAGTTCAGATTAAGTGATAGGAATGTGCGAATGGTAGAATTTGTCTAACTGCCAGACTGTAATGTTAGAACCTTCTGGGCTCAATATTGACTTCAACATCTTCAAATTGTGAACTCATTCCTTCCCTTTCTTTTCGCTTGCTTGTTACATTCTCTGTCACCCTCTCTCTCTCTCTTCCGACCCCAGTGGGACTGTTTGTTTTTTCCAGTCTGGCAGATAAACACATCATTGTCCTGCCATTCTCACATTCTAATCACTTAATCTGAACTATCAACATCCTTTCTCCCCAGCACTTTAAACCCCTATCCCCACTCTTGCATAAATGCTGCCCCCTCCCAACTTCACTTCTGTTCTGATGAAGAGTCATCTAAGCTTGAGACGTTAGCTTGTTCTCTCTCCATGGATACTGCCTGACCTGTTGTGATTTGCAGCATTTTTTGTTCTCAGAACATATCCCAGCATCTGCAGTAATTTGCTCCTACAATCTTTTATATTTTTCTGCAGGAGGAATTTCAGACTTCTTTCTTCTGTTATCAAGTTTTAATGTATTTGCAATATCTGTAAAATATAGTTAATATGCAATTTTTTTAAACTATTAAATATTAGAGCTGTGTTTTCAACTTGCATGGTGCTTGAAAACTTTGAGACGTGTAGTTTAATGAAGACACTGACTTTATCCAGGTGTTTTAATGCCAAGGAAGTACAGTCACATTCATTGTTTCGTTGTAATCACAGTTAACTGCCCAGAATTTGCTAGGTCTTTAATGAAGAGTTGTTGATGTTTTCAGGAATTTCCCCTTTTTAATCTGACCTCAACTTTTTAAGTTAGTGCGAGCTACATGTCAAAGTAGCTCTGGGATCTGTCATTCATCATTTTACCACAGGCTGAGCTACAGAATTGACCTCCACCCCACCACACCCCAACAGACCTATACACGCATGCACCCTGCCACCCCAAAGAGTTACTGTAGTGCTCCTGTGGCTTAATAAAGGCAAACATTTGTCATAATAAGATAACTGCACATGAACCACCCTGAGGCGTGTTCTCCTCGAAATAGTGAAGCTAAGGGTCACGCGACCTGAAAAAATACAGTTGATTTCTCTTCACAGATGCTGCTAGACCTACTGACCTGTACATAAATGTACAAGATTAGCTGATAATTTCATGCTAATGGATGCAAATAGGGTCCTTACCATTTACTAGCAAGAATGTTACCTAACTGTTGAAAGGTTCAGGAAAAATCAAACTCTTTTTCTCAACATCAAGAATCTCATCTTTTCGTTCTTTTCACACTCTCCTAAGTTTCTCACTATTGCCAAGTTGTTCAAGTGCTGGGAAAATCCCACCATGTGAAATAATTTGATGACACTACAACATACAACTGTTATATATGCTGCTTTGAAAGGTTTCTCTCAGGTTAGTGACAAGTTGGTAGGTTTGCAACTGTTTTGCTGCCTCATGAAAATCCAATTCATGTACCTGGTCTCAAACTGAGAAACAGCCGAATCTACAGTGTGCCCACTACTTGTATTTCATTCATAATATGATATACACCATTATCTGTGTTCCATGTTTTCTTTTCCCAATCCCAACAGCCTGGATAGTTCAGTGGACAAAGGTGTGACATGATAGATCTTATAGGCTAGGAAAATTTCAAGTTTCAAATTTCAATTCGTTGTGAATTCCTTGATTGTAATGAACAAAGGGACAGATATTGAATTATCGATTAAAGCTAATGAGGTAAAGGGTTAGCTTGAGTTCCCTGGAAAGTCAGTGAATATGCATATTAAATGAGAACAGTGATTCGGTTTAGTTTGCTATGATCAGATGGCCTGCCAACTAAAACTGCCATTTGACAGCTTTTATATTGTGCAAGCTTTTATATTGTCCGGAATAAGGTAGGTGAGCTTGCAGCATGGATAGGTACCTGGGACTTCGATGTAGTGGCCATTTCGGAGACGTGGATAGAGCAGGGTCAGGAATGGATGTTGCAGGTTCCAGGGTTTAGACCTTTCATAAAGATCAGGGAAGGTGGTAAAAGAGGGGGAGGTGTGGCTTTGTTAGTCAAGGACAGTATAACGGTGGCTGAAAGAACTTTTGACGAGGACTCGTCTACTGAGGTGGTATGGGCTGAGGTCAGAAACAGGAGAGGAGAGGTCACACTGCTGGGAGTTTTTTATAGGCCTCCGCAAAGTTCCAGGGATATGGAGGAGAGGATCGGCAAAACGATTCTGGGCAGGAGTGAAAGGAACAAGGTGGTCATTATGGGAGACTTTAACTTCCCCAACATTGACTGGAAATGCTATAACTCTAGTACGTCGGATGGATCGGTTTTTGTCCAATGTGTGCAGGAGGGTTTCCTGACACAGTATGTCGAAGGGCTGACAAGAGGGGAGGCCACACTGGATCTGGTACTTGGTAATGAACCAGGCCAGGTGTTTGATTTAGTGGTAGGTGAGCACTTTGGAGAGAGTGACCATAATTCGGTTACGTTTAGTTTAGCGATGGAAAGGGATCGGAACATGCCACTGGGCAAGAGTTATAGATGGGGGAAGGGCAATTATAATGCGATTAGGCAAGACTTAGGAGGGATAGAATGAGGTAGCAAAATGCAGGGGATGGGGACAATCGAAATGTGGAGCTGGTTTAAGGAACAGATATTGTGTGTCCTTGATAGGTATGTCCCTGTCAGGCAGGGAGGAAGTGATAAGGTAAGGGAACGTTGGTTTACAAAAGAAATTGTGTCTCTTGTTAAGCGGAAGAGGGAGACTTATGTGACATTGAGACGAGATGGTTCAGGTGAGGCGATGGAGAGTTACAGATTAGCTAGGATGGATTTAAAGAGAAAGTTAAGAAGAGCAAAGAGGGGACATGAGCAGTCATTAGCAGGTAGAATTAAGGAGAACCCTAAAGCTTTCTATAGGTATGTGGGGAATAAAAGGATGACTAGGGTAAGAATAGGGCCAGTCAAAGACAGTAGTGGGAACTTGTGTGTGGACCCTGTGGAGATCGGAGAGGGGCTAAACAAATATTTCTCATCTGTTTTCACTCAGGAAAAGGAGAATATTGTAGAGGAGAAGACTGAGATATGGGCTATTAGACTTGAAAGGATTGAGGTTAGTAAGGAGGAGGTGTTATCAATCCTAGAAGATGTGAAGGTAGATAAATCCCCTGGGCCGGATGGGATTTTTCCGCGGATTCTCTGGGAAGATCGGGAGGAGATGGCGGAGCCCTTGGCCTTGATCTTTGAGTTGTCATTGGCTACAGGTTTAGTACCAGAGGACTGGAGGATTGCAAATGTTGTGCCCTTGTTCAAGAAGGGCAGTAGAGATGACCCAGGTAATTATAGACCAGTGAGCCTTACATCTGTTGTAGGAAAATTGTTGGAAAGAATTATAAGAGATAGGATTTATAATCATCTAGCAAGCAACAATTTGATTGGAGATAGTCAACATGGATTCGTCAAGGGCAGGTCGTGTCTCACAAACCTCATTGACTTTTTTGAGAAGGTGACCAAGCACTTGGATGAGGGTAGAGCAGTTGACGTGGTGTACATGGACTTCAGTAAAGCCTTTGGTAAGGTTCCACATGGTAGGCTATTGGAGAAAATGCGGAGGCATGGGATTGAGGGAGATTTAGCAGTTTGGATTAGAAACTGGCTTTCCGAAAGAAGGCAAGAAGTGGTGGTTGATGGAAAATATTCAGCCTGAAGTCCGGTTACTAGTGGTGTGCCACAAGGATCTGTTTTGGGACCGCTGCTGTTTGTCATTTTTATAAATGACTTGGACACAGACATAGGTGGATGGGTTAGTAAGTTTGCAGATGACACTAAAGTCGGTGGAGTGGTGGACAGTGTGGAAGAATGTTGCAGGTTGCAGGGAGACTTGGATAAACTGCAGAATTGGGCTGAAAGGTGGCAAATGGAGTTCAATGCAGATAAATGTGAGGTGATGCACTTTGGGAAGAATAATAGGAAGGCAGAATACTGGGTCAATGGAAAGATTCTTGGTAGTGTAGATGTGCAGAGGGATCTTGGTGTCCAGGTACATAGATCCCTGAAAGTTGCCACCCAGGTTGATAGTGCTGTTAAGAAGGCATACGGTGTGTTAGGTTTCATTGGTAGAGGGATTGAGTTCCAGAGCCGTGATGTCATGCTGCAACTGTACAAAACGCTAGTGCGGCCTCACTTGGAATATTGCATACAGTTCTGGTTGCCCCATTACAGGAAGGATGTGGAAGCATTGGAAAAGGTGCAGAGGAGATTTACCAGGATGTTGCCTGGTCTGGAGCGAAGGTCTTATGAGGAAAGGCTGAGGGACTTGGGTCTGTTCTCATTGGAGAGAAAAAGGCTAAGAGGAGATTTAATAGAGACATACAAAATGATCAGAGGATTAGATAGGGTGGACAGTGAGAGTCTTTTTCCAAGGATGATGATGTCAGCTAGTACGAGGGGGCATAGCTGCAAATTGAGGGGTGATAGATTTAAGACAGATGTCAGAGGCAGGTTCTTTACTCAGAGAGTGGTAAGGGCGTGGAATGCCCTGCCTGCCAATGTAGTTAACTCAGCCACATTAGGGGCATTTAAACAGTCCTTGGATAAACATATGGATGATGATGGGATAGTGTAGGGGGATGGGCTTAGATTAGTTCACAGGTCGGCGCAACATCGAGGGCCGAAGGGCCTGTTCTGCGCTGTATTGTTCTATGTTCTATGTTCTAAACTGAATGGCATCACGGTCGGCACAGTTGTTATGCGCCGAAGGGCCCACTCCGGTGCGGCGCTGTTTTATCTTCTGAAATCGCTTGCTCATGGACTGGCTGCCAAACTTTAGGCTACCTGCAGTGAGTATCAACCCCAAAACTACAGGCTGCAGCTACTGCTGCCAGGATTACTCTGCTCATTATAGAACCAGAATTCCACTTGTACTGTTGAGAATAACCACTTGGATGAGTTAGCAGAGGCCTGTCACTATTTACGCATTCGTCTGCTGGCATAAATCAGTATTTGCAGAACTTGGACCAGAGTTGGAGGTAGGGCAGAAAATTTTAAAAAATGAACCCTTCCCAAAATCAGATGGAGAGATAATTTTTTTTTAGATTAAAATCAAATTTAACACTTATAATCTCTGCAGTATATAAAGTGTCAAGTGACGACAGTGAGGATAATTTGTGTTGTGACTTTATAAATAAATATGAGTCTCTGACTGAGAAAAGGTCATGGTTGCAATTGCACATGCTGAAGCAAAGGCTCAATATGTCATGCCTAATTGAATGTGTTTTAATACTTCATCATGATTGCTTGATAGTAAGTCTTAAGAAAGTTTAGTGTATGCCTAATAAGGAATGTCAGCCCCCTTTTGACAGCCAGAAACCTTTAATAAACAAGTCATACTTATCAGCAGATCTATGTAATTTAACCACACTGAGTTAGTTATATACCTTTCCACTGTAATAGCAATACAAGTGGCCGTAACTCCAAAGGAAATAGAGCCTTTCAAAAGACGAACCATAGACAATGAGAGGAAAACAAATGTGAATTTGGAGTCAATTCAGCAAAAAAATACAAAGTTTTTAATGAATTAAAGTGCATCATTAGTTTCCAACTAGCATGTGCAAGGTTCACTTATTTAGATTGTTACTGACTTAAAGTTGGGCAGGCTATTCAGCTGAAGTATAAATAAAAACAGTAAATTTAGTCACTTTTTACAATTGTAGGTAATTTTAACATTGCAATGCACCATAATTGGATGGGTTGGTAGCTTGCCCAGAATATAGGGTTTCAATCAAAGGATAATGAAGAACTTAATCTCACAACAGCACATGATATAACTAATGTTGCAGCTTCTTGATAATTGCATTGAGATTCAGGCTGTATGGCATCTCATAAAATATGTATTATTCACTCAGAATGAGAAAACATTAAATTGTTAACTCTTAATAGCAAGGTATTTGTGATTTAAGTGAGTTCTATTAGTTACCATGAGGGAATAAATGTGCTATTCCTCTTTTACTTTCCCGAAACAGTTAATCAATGGCTGTTGCATAATCAGTTGAAAGATGCTTGTGCTGGACTTCACATATCTAACATTTTTCTAAAGCATGGTTCAAAGCTGTAGTTATATCACAGAACTACTTGAGCCCCTTGCTGTTGACTCTGCCCCGTTTGTATTGCAAAGCACACTTGACAACTTGGAACAGTATATTAATGTCATAAGATCATTGATGGAACAAATGAACGAATGAAAAAATACAGCTCAGGAACAGACCCTTCTGCCCTCCAAGCCTGTGCGTCATGCCCTAATTAATCTAAAAACAAACCTGCATTTTTTGATCCGTATCCCTCTATTCCCTCCCTATTCATGTACCCGTCTAGGTACCTGTAAAATGTCTTCATTGTGCCCACTTCCCTCACCTCTTCTGGTAGCGCATTCCAGGCTGCTACCACTCTCTCTTCCCTCGCACATCCCCCTTAAACTTTCCCCCTCTGACCTCGAACCTGTGCCCCCTTGTAATTGAAACTTCAACCCTGGGAAAAGTCTTTGACTATCCACCCTACCTATGCCTCATAATTTTGTAGATCTCTATCAGGTCTCCTTTCAGCAAAGCTTCCACACTCGTCTGGTAGTGTGGTAGCCAACACTGCATGCAATACTCCAAATATGGCCTAACCAGGGTTATATATAGCTGCAACATGTTTTACCAACTGTTATACTTCACACCTCAGGCAATGAAGGCAAGCATGCCATATGCCTTCTTAATCACCTTGGCTCCCTGTGTTGCCGCTTTCAGGAAACTATGGACCTGCACACCCAGATCCATCTGAACGTTAGTGTTCCTAAGGGTTCTGCCATTTACAATATAATTCACACCTAAATTTGACCCTTCAAAATGCATCACCTCGCATTTGTCTGGATTAAACTCTATCTGCCACTTCTGTGCCCAAGTCGCCAATCTATTTTTACTTGTTGTATACTTTCACAATCGTTGGCACTATCAGCAACTCCACCAATCTTCATGTCATCAGCAAATCTGCTCATCAGACCACCCACATTCTCCTCCAGATCATTTATATATACTACAAAAAAACAAAGTCCCTAAGACTGACCCCTATGAAACACCACTAGTTACCGGTCTCCATTCTGAAAAAAAATCCTTCCAGCACTACCCTCTGCCTTCTATAACCAAGCCAGTTTTCTATCCATCTAACCAGGTCACCCCGAATCCCTTGTGATTTTAGTTTTTGTACCAAGCTGTCATGTGGGACTTTATCAAATGCCTTACTAAAGTCCATATAAATTACACCCACAGCCCTTCCGTCATCAATTCTCCTCACTACCTCTTCAAAAAATTCAACCAGGTTGGTGAGACATGACCTTCCCTGGACAAAACCATGCTGCCTGTCATTAACTAGTCCATTTTCCTCCAAATGCGCATATCTCTTGTCCCTCAGTATCTTCCCCAAGAGCTTCCCGCCACAGATATTAAGCTCACCGGCCTATAGTTTCCTGGATTATCCCTGCATCCTTTCTTAAACAAGGGAACAACATTCGCTAATCTACAGTGCTCTGGAACTTCACCTATGGTCAATAACGATGTGAAGATATCTGCCAATGCCCCAACTATTTCCTCCCTTGCCTCTCTGAGTAACTTGGGATAGATCCTTTCTGGTCCTGGGGACTTGTCTATCTTAATGTAATTTAGGATTCCCAAAACTTCCTCTTTCAATATGTTGACATTCTCTAGAGTATTCACATACCCATCCCTGACCTCAACATTAGGTATGTCCTTCTCCCTGGTGGAAACCGATACAAAGTACTCATTCAGGATCTCCCCTACTTCCTATGGCTGTACATATAACTTCTCTCCTTCGTCCTTGAGTGGGTCTGCTCTTTCCCTTGTTACCCTCTTTCTCCTAACATGTACATAAAAAGCCTTGGGATTCATCTTGACCCTGTTTGATAAAGACATTTCACGGGTCCTTTTTTTGCCTTCCTAATTGCGCATTTAAGTTCCTTCCTAATTTGTCTGTAATCCTCCAGAGCTTCGTTAGGTTGTAGCTGCCCAGACTTGTTGTATGCTTCCCTTTTTCTTTTGACTAACCTTTCAATTTCCCTTGCCATCCATGGGTCCTGAATCCTGCCATTCCAAATCTTTATAGAGATAACAAGGTGTAGAGCTGGATGAACACAGCAGGTCAAGCAGCATCATAGGAGCAGGAAAGCCTGACGTTTTGGGCCTAGACCCTTCATCAGAAATGGGGGAGGGGAAGGGGGTTCTGAAATAAATAGGGAGAGAGGGGGAGGCGGATAGAGGAGAGGATAGGTGGAGAGGAGACAGACAAGTCAAAGAGGCGGGGATGGACCCAGTAAAGGTGAGTGTAGGTGGGGAGGTAAGGAGGAGATAGGTCAGTCTAGGGAGGACGGGCAGGTCAAGGGGGCGGGATGAGGTTAGTAGGTAGGAAATGAGGGTGCGGCTTGAGGTGGGAGGAGGGGATAGGTGAGAGTAAGAACAGGTTAGGGAGGCGGGGACGAGCTGGGCTGGTTTTGGGATGCTGTAGGGGGAGGGGAGATTTTGAAGTTTGTGAAGTCCACATTGATACCATTGGGCTGCAGGGTTCCGAAGCTGAATATGAGTTGCTGTTCCTGCAGCCTTCGGATGGCATTGTTGTGGCACTGCAGGAGACCCAGGATGGACATGTCGTCTGAGGAATGGGAGGGGGAGTTGAAATGGTTCACGACTGGGAGGTGCAGTTGTTTATTGCGAACTGAGCGCAGGTGTTCTGCAAAGCGGTCCCCAAGCCACCGCTTGGTTTCCCTGATGTAGAGGAGGCCACAACAGGTACAGCGGATGCAGTACACCACATTAGCAGATGTGCAGGTGAACATCTGCTTGATGTGGAAAGTCTTCTTGGGGCCTGGGATGGGGGTGAGGGAGGAGGTATGGGGGCAGGTGTAGCACTTCCTGTGGTTGCAGGGAAAAGTGCCGGGTGTGGTGGGGCTGGTGGGGGGTGTGGAGCTGACAAGGGAGTCACGGAGAGAGTGGTCCCTCCGGAAAACAGGCAAGGGTGGGGAGGGAAAAATGTCTTTGGTGCTGGGGTCGGATTGCAGATGGTGGAAGTGTCAGAGGATGATGCGTTGGATCCGGAGGTTGGTGAGGTGATATGTGAGGATGAGGGGGAGTCTTTTTTCGTTGTTATTGCGGGGACGGGGTGTGAGGGATGAGTTGCGGGAAATGCGGGAGACATGGTCGAGGGCGTTCTTGACCACTGCAGGGGTGGAGGGTGGAGGTTGCGGTCCTTGAAGAATGAGGACATCTGAGATGTACAGCAGTAGAATGCCTCATCCTGGGAGCAGATGCGGCTGAGGCGAAGGAATTGGGAATAGGGGATGGCACCTATCTTCTCCTCTATCCATCTTCTATCCGCCTCCCCGTCTGTCCCTATTTATTTCAGAACCCCCTTCCGCTCCCCCATTTCTGATGAAAGGTCGAGGCCCGAAGTGTCAAGCTTTCCTGCTCCTCTGATGCTGCTTGGCCTGCTGTGTTCATCCAGCTCTACACCTTGTTATCTCGGATTCTCCATCATCTGCAGTTCCTATTATCTCTGATATTCCAATTCTTTAGTTTTGCAGGGACATGCTTTTCCTGCAATTTAGCCAATTGGTCTCTAAAAGCCTCCCACATGACAGAGGTAGATTTGCCCTCAAATAACTGCTTCCACCCACATTCCCCAGTTTCTGTCTAATTTGGGTGTAATTGGCTCTTGTCTAATTAAATACCCTCACCCGAGGGCCACTTGTGTCCTTTTCCATGACTACTCGAAATCTTATGGAGTTATGGTCAATAAGCCTGAAGTTCTCTCCTACTGAAATATCAATCACCTGTCCTGGCTCATTCCCTCGGACCAAGTCTAATATGGTCTCCTCTCTGGTTAGATTGTTAACATTCTGCCTCAAAAAGCCCCCCTGGACACAACTAACAAATTGTTCTCCGTCTGAGCCCTTCGCTCTAAGGGAGTCCCAGTCAATACGAGGAAAGTTGAGGTCACCCACGACAACTACCCTGCTCTTTTCACACTTTTCCAGTATCTGACTACTTATAAGCTCCTCTGTCTCCCATGGGCTGATGGGAGGTCTATAGAAAACGCACAACATTGTGATTTCACCCTTCCTATTCCTGAGGTCCACCCATAATGCCTCACTGCAAGATCCCTCCGATGTGTCCTCCCTCAATACAGCTGTGATGTGATCTATAATCAGCAATGCAACTCCCCCATCCCCTTTGTTTCCCTTTCTGTCCTATCTAGAACAGTGATATCCAGGAATGTTAAGCTGCCAGCCCCTCCTTTAACTATGTCTCTGTAATGGCAATAACATCATAATTCCATGTAGTAATCCATGCTCTTAGCACATCTGACTTACCTGTTATACTTCTTGCATTGAAGTAAATGCATTCCAGTCCGCCAGTCTCTCTGAGCCCCACAGCTTCTCTGTGCCTGCTTTACTCTGTGCTAAGCATATCTCTGTCACACTTTTTTCCCCAGTCCCTGTACTTACTGGCCTAATATTCCGGTTCCCACTGTCCTGGCACAATAGTTTAAACCCTCCCGAAGAGATCTAGCAAACGTCCCGCCCAGGATATTGGTGGCCCTCCAGTTCAGGTGTAACCCATCCTTCCTGTACAGGTTCCACCTTCCCCAGAAGACATCCCAATGATCCATATATCTGAAGCCCTCCCTCCTACACCAGCTCTGTAGTTATGTGTTCAACTGGTCTCTCTCTCTTTTCCTAGACTCACTAGCCCATGGCACAGGTAGTAATCCTGGATAGACAGGACATCTCTAGAACCTTGTGCATCCACAGGTACCAATTCCAAGTGATTTAATGTCATTATGACATAGTTCCTTATGCACACATTCCGTAACTACTATTACAATAAAGGTGTAGAAAACCTTTTACTCTACATATTTCCCCAAGTTCACTCTTGCCACAAACTGTTAGCTTCATAAACTATTTACGATTTCAACCCAGCTCCTGCATCTCTCCCCACACTACCCTACTTCCTGCCCCCATCTCTTTTATCTGAAGCAGAAACCTCCACAAGTGTTCTTAGCTCTCTAAGAGGATTTATAGGATGTACGTGCTCCCTTGGAATTTCCTTGCAAGATTTCTTGCATTGGTAAAGTGGAATGACAGCTTCTCATGGAAGCTGCTTCCTGGGACGACCTAAGTGTAAAAGCAATGTGGACCAATACAGGAAAATAAAGGATTCAAGAACCAGGAATTGAACTATCGCAATCCTTTGCAAAGGAGACAAATGAACTGAAATTTGTATACT
Organism: Ginglymostoma cirratum; assembly: GCA_024137785.1. Taxonomy (NCBI): domain Eukaryota; kingdom Metazoa; phylum Chordata; class Chondrichthyes; order Orectolobiformes; family Ginglymostomatidae; genus Ginglymostoma; species Ginglymostoma cirratum. Next base: position 54,787,312 of record JAHRHZ010000012.1, read on the forward strand.
TATCATCTGAATCGTACGCTGATCCAGGGCTGAATCTGGTAGATAAAAAGAAGAACAGAGAGCATTCTGACAATGCAGAAATGAAGACTTCCACCTACTCAGAGTGAGGGAATATTTCTTTCTATATGCAGTGCTATTACCTCCACACCTGCCTCAGCTTGAAGTTGTTTCTCTGCAGACAATATCATCTCAGGAACTCAATCAGAAAATAACGTTATAGCATAATCAACAATGGAATAAATTTCTGGATCAGGGTCTATGGGGGTTCTTGTGTAGTACCCTGACCGCAAATATGCTTGAAGTTCAAAATAAGCATCATGCACTTTCTCAAGCGGAGCCTCATTGAGAAGGGAAAGAGTAGTCAGTGCTGGTATTTATTTAGATAGATGCTGCACAACCAGCCTTTCCAGCTGATGCTCTTGCATTCTGTGCAAATACGGTGCAGCATTTTTATACTCCAATAGTGCAATATTTTCGGTTGCTTTTGTTGTCCCATTTATAATGTGTGGATCTTTCTCTGCAGCTTGATTCACTGCATAACTTGCAGTCAGTCGTGACTTTAAGGTAGTTAGATTTCTTCAAGTCTTGCTTAATTTTCATGAATTCAAGCTTCATTTGATGCCTAATTTTAATATTTTTTATGGTTCTTCTCTGTTGCAATAGCTTTTTAGTCCGTGCCTCTGCTTCTTTACTGAAAGAAACTTGAGTAATTCCATGGCTTACTGATAGGATTCAATTGCAGACTTCAGCTGATACTTATGCAAAAGAACAATAATTTCAGAACATTCAATGTTAGTCTAATCCAATTTGGAGTTAAGTGTTTGATTCCCTGGATTTTTGCTTTCAGTTGCCATTGCATGCCAGCAGTGAGCTCGCCAGAAGAAATAGAAAAATCCATATCATTGTTATAATTTCCAACACAAGGATGGTTCTCTTTAAAAAAAAGGACAAAGACCTCACAATCATTGACAGTGAAGGTAGAGAGTGTAGCAAAATCCAAGACCTCTTCTTCCAAGAGATTTTCTGACTCCCCAGTTGCTTGATTCTCTTGCAAGCCATGTTTCACCTGATGAAGGGGCAACACTCCGAAAGCTTGTGATCTCACGTAAACATAATTACTATAACCTGATGTCATATGACTTCTGACTCTTGCAAACTGAAAGAGCAAGTTGAGGTCTAAAATGTAACCTTGCGGTTGGTCACCGCCATTCATGGTGCATCCTGAAGCTGCTTCTTCTAGTCTTTCCTTAACGAGAAATAAAAGTTTTGCCATGTTGTGCTGTGGTCCGAGTGATGGAGTTTCTATACTGGAGACTGATTCATGGTGTCAGCTTCAGTTTCTGCTGCAGCTGGTGAATAAAGAAGATGAAAAACAATGCTGATGAGAAATGTCATGCAAACTATAAATGACTTCTTTCCCTTGTAGCTAATATCACAAAGATAGGGAGTAAAATAAGTCTGGAGAGGCAATACGTAGGCTAAAAATAGATACAGAAATGTTGAGAGTGTGCAAAGATTTGGCAAATGGAATGTAATGTGAGAAAACATGAAGTTGTTTTGGATAAAAAGAAATGTATTGTCTCAATGGGGAGAGATTGTAGAGCTCTGAGATGCAGATGGACCTGAATTTGCATAAATTACAAAAGACTAGAATCATCTCATTTATTGCTAAAGGAATTGAGTACAGAAGTAGGGAGGTTATGATTTTCTTGTACAGAGCATTTGTGAAGCTGCATCTGGAGTACTTGTACAGTATTGGTCTCCTTATTAAGGAAGGGTATTAATGTAAAAATCAAAATAATTGAAGATGCTGGAATTTATAAACAAAATTGCCAGAAAATCTCTGCAGGTCTGGCAGCATCTGTGAAGAGAAACCAGAATTAACATTTCGCATCCAGTGAATTCTGAACAAGGGCCATGGACCCAAACTCTGAATTCTGTCTACAGATGCTGCCAGAACTGCTGAGCTTTTCCAAGGATATTAATGTGGTGGAAACTAATACTTGAAATGGGCAGTTGTTTCATGACAAAATGTTGGAAAGTTTAGGCTTGCATCTACTGGAGTTTAGAAGAATATGAAGCCAAATGACTTAATATTTAAATATAAAAGATCTTGAGGGGTATCGACAAGGTGGCTGTGGAAAGAATGTTTCCACTTGGCAAAGAATCTGGAACTAAAAGTCACAGTTTCAAAATAAGGTGTTAACCATTTAAGACAGAGATAGGGAGATTTTCTTTTCCCACAGAGAGTCATGACTCTTTGAAATGTTTTTCCTCTAAAGTCAGTGGAAACACAGTCCTTGAATATGTTTAAGACAGAACTAGGTAGGTCCTTGATAAGCAAGAAGTTGAAGTGTTATTGAGGGTAGGTTTGACAATGGAGTAATCAGAACAGGCATTATCATATTGATTGGCAGAACAGGCTTGAGTAACTGAGTGGCCTATTTCTATTTGTAATTTGTATGTTAATATGATAGCCTGCACTTGCCCACACACTCTTACCGAGATATTCCTGAACCTTGAATTATCATAGAAAACAATTGAAGAAATTGAGCTATAACCACTGTGTTGAATCTGAAAAAATGGATACAAATACACCTGTATATGATTTAAGTTGATTTTTCTTGTCAGTAACCACAATATCTACATACTATTAACCATCTCATGGGTCCCCAAGAAGAATGTACCTTGATCCTCAGTAACATTTGGTCGGACAGCTGTTGATTAGTGTGGAAACATCTGCAAGCATCTGTGGGGAGGAAACAAAGTTTATGTGTCATGTCCAATACAATCCAATATAACTCTTCAGAACCAAAGAAAAGTCATGTTGAACTTGAAACATTAACTATGTTTTTGGCACCACAGATATTGCCATACCTGCTGAGTTTCTCTAGCACTTTCTGTTTCTATTTTGGTTTTTCCATCATCTACAGTAATTCTCTGTTATACATTTTTGAGTGGTCTGTTCTTAAACTATTGTGCTGCAGATAGAAATCTCCCATTGCTGCTTTGGCAAACCACTTTAAAACCTCTCTATGGCATGTTTGGCACTCAGTGCTGCTGAGATTAGTACTAATGTGAAGCTTTCCTGTCATAACATAGACCAGAAGCAATGATGGGACCTGTGCCCTTTTCTCTTTGAATCTGTTGTCCAATTGGCTCATTAGTCACCCTCTGATTAATGAAGTAGACCATGTTAGAGTCAGTGCTCTGAACCCAGAACTTCCCCAGTCCCCGCAGATAAGAAGCCCATTTTACATGTAAAGTTCAGACTGTCTGGCAAACTGTACAGCCTTTGCTTACGTCAGGTCATCTTTAGTCTGTAAAAATTCTGATAGACTTCCATCCGGCAACCCTCTAATATGTGACCATTTATGGACTCATCTCCCATGGTTCTGTATTGGCAATTACCTGAGAGATGGTACAGGACAGTTATAAGAGTATCATCAGTCACCTTTAGCTGTTGATTGTGCCAATCTAACTTTACCCAATCTATGATAGAGTTGTGCCTAATCCAAGGTAAGAGTCAAAACTTTGTTGCCTTATTTGGCGGTTTCCGTTTCAATGCTCTGTTCAATGAAAATTGCGTCTATGCCACTTCTGATCTTATGCAGCAGTGCACTAACTGGGTCCTCATCTTTGTGATTCTTGATCGAGGTCAGAGACAAACTGGAACTTACTAATATGTCGACAATAGTTGTTCCAATACACAGTCTGATCAGAACCCTCAGAGTGGTTTTTGAAGAAGCTGTGGGTTTTAGCATCGTTGTGCATTTTTGATACTTTAATTATGACCGTCAAAGACACTTACTTATGTCAGCATTCAGTGAAATATGAAATGGAGTACAAGAATAAGGAGATTGCATTGATTGCAGGGTTGGAAGGTGATGTCGAAGGAATCTTGCTGAGATGTTGCAGATCATGTTGTAGATGGAACATACAGCTGCTACTCTGTGTCAGTGTGGAATGGAGTGATGCATGGAATGGCAATAAAGTGGGCTGCTTTGTCTTGGATGGTGCTGAGTGTTGTTGGAGCTATGACCATCCAGGAAAATGGAGAGTATTCCATCATACGCCTGACTTGTGTGTTGTAGATACTGTACAGTCTTTGATGATTCAGAAGGTGTTACTCAGCCAGAATTCCCAGCCTCTGCCCTAATCTTGTAACTACAACATTTACATGGCTGATTCAGTTCAGTTTCTGGTCATTTGCCAAGTTCTACAGCATAGATAGTGGGAATTCAATGATGATAATACCATTGAATGTCAAAGAACAATTCTTGGATTTTCTCTTGTTGCAGTTGGTCAATGCCTGGCAACTGTGAGGCACAAATGTGACTTGCCAAGTCTAGATGTTTGCCCTGATTTTGCTGCATATCTGAGGATTCGTATATGGTATTGAAGAACCATACAACTGTCAGTGAGCATTGCCATTCTGACCTTACAATGGAGAATCATTAATGCAACAGCTAAAACTGGCTGGACCTAGTTCCTGAGGAACTCCTACAGTAAGGTCCCTGCACTGAGATACTTGACATCCAACAACCACATAAAATCTCTTTTGTGCTAGATGTGATGCCAACTAGTGAGAGTTTGTCCCTGATTCTCATTCACTCCGGTTTTGCTAGGTTCCTTGATGCCACTCTTGGTCAAAGGCTGAGTTAATATTAGGGGAAGTCACTCACACCTGATTTCTGGTCTTTAGCCCTTTGTCAACATTTATACCAAAGTGTAATGAAATCAGGAGTTGAATGGGCCTGGCAGAACCCAAACCTATTGTTAATGAGTAGGCGGAGCAAATGCTACTTGATAGAATAGTCAATGACACCTTCCAGCCCTTTACTGTTTGAGAATAGACTGATGAGATGATAATTGTCCAGGTTGGATTTGTCCTGCTTTTTCTGTGCAGCACGTACCTGAGCAATATTCTACATTGCTGGAACTAATAGGCTTGTAACTGGATTGGAACAGCTTGTCGAGGGGTATGGCTAGATCTGGATAACAAGTTTCCCAGGCTATTGCCATAATCAATAGCAAATAAGATTCTTGGATAAAGTTAGCACATAAGAACACTTCTGATTACATTCAGACTTCCTTCTGGTACTTTATTTGAATCCTTCAATTGGTAGAATAAAAACATTCAAAAACAGAAATTGCTGGAGAAACTCAGCAGGCCTGACAGCATCTGTGGAGAGAAAGCAGAGTTAATGTTTTGAATCCGGTGACCCTTCATCAGTATTTTTAAGTTCTGTGGGGCAGGAACAGGCAGAAACATTGGGTCTGCCCAGGCAGCCCTGTGTGGATTTTGGAAAGAAGATAGAAACTGTATGGGGTTGTGGGACAAAGATCTAGGAGGTTTTTAAGGGGAGATCCCCAAACAAGATGAGATAGGTAACAGCCATGGACATGATAGCCTGATTCTTGATGCCCTGGTCCACGGGAAGATAGGGCAAGGTATCTGAGACCTGGAGCTTAGCCTCTGCAATGTAGAGGTCCATCTGCCAGACAGCAACAGCACAAACCTTGTCAGCAGGCTTAATTAACAAGTCAGGGTTGGATCTGTAAGCACAAAGTGCTCTCAGTTCAGTGGGCGATGAGGCGACCAATGTCAAGTCGACAGTTCTCACTGAACAGGTCGAGTGCCGTTGAAAGGCCAGAAGTAGGGTCCAAGTGGAGGGAAAGTGTTGGAGGTGGGTGAAGGGGTCTGTGGGACAGGGAGAGGTCTCTTGTCCAAAGAATAGGACACTGAGGAAGAGTTCAACATCGTGTTGTACCCAAACTTCATTGAGATGGGGCACAGAGGGACAAAGCTAAGTCCTTTGCTGAGTACAGAATAATCAACATCATAGAGCAAAGGGTCAGGTAGCTGGACAGCTGGTTTACAACATCAGAGGGACAGGAACAATGTGGGCTCATTTTCTATTCTGGCTGACGTCACTATAAAGGCCCTGCCTTCTCAACCTCACCTGAGGAGTGGCAACCCTCAAGTGAAACTCACCACTAGTGGTCTCCCTCCAATGAGAGAGTAGCCTAAGAACAATATCGACTTTCACATAAGCTTCATATTAGCAAATGCAAGGGCCAGTGGCTGCTAATGATGCCTGAATACCTAGTTTAATTTCTAATGTTAAACATAATTAATAGTACAGCTGTATAAATGGAAATTCAATTGTTTTATTAACAATAAAGGATTGTCTACTGAAGTAATACTTAGGAATCTTTACTGTATTTGGTATACAGATGTCACTTCATTCCTCAAAAAACTGAAATATAATTTTCTGGGATTTTTCTATGAAAGGTTTCTTTGTTGCATCTTTGATCATTTATTGTGTCCATGGCAACAAATTAAACATCAACTAGCTAGTGAGAGTACCTTTAACATGTAGAGGAAGTTTCCTAATTTATATTAAGTGGATTTTTGACCTCCTGGTGTGTTCACCAGCTATAAATATTTAATATTTTCTGTGCTAGCTATCAATTTAATCCTGATATTAATGAGCTAAGAGTGCAACAGAACTTGTATTTGTATTTTGAATGTCACTGAGTAGGCTAAGCTGGCTATATAAAGCAGCCACTCATGTTTTGTATGCACACTTCATTAGTTAAAAGCAATTAAGTGTAATTAGTGCCTGAAGCAGGTCCCCATATTTTGCCAGAATTTAAAAGGAAGACTACATTTTGAGAAATGTAACAATTCCCCTCGCTTTAGCTACTTATCCCAAATTATGTTCCAAGTATTTTGAGTTGAAATCATTGATCATCAAATGCACCGACAATGAGCAGTTAGTTTCTGATCTGACTAAAACCTTACATCACCAGCCCAGATATTTTAACATGTTTCTTTTTTAAACTATATTCTCCTTTCTCTTAAGTGTTGCACTGTAATTTCAAAGGCGTTGGCAGCTTTCCAGCAACTCATAAAATAACTCTCTAAACTTAGAACCAGGATGGTAAACTTGACTACTCAATTGTGAATGACATCAGAGACACATCAGATTTCCCCAACATCCCTACTCAACTCAGAGGCCACAAGGCAGCAATCAAAAGCAGCTACCAATGACCGATCATCTGTGATCTTGCAACCCTTCCTTAACATAAGGACAATTATATCAACAGCTTTAAACTATTTGGGTTTGTGAGACGTATTCATTTTGAATCCTCAATTAGTCCTGCTTTCTGTTCTACTGGAAGGAGGCTGTGATGGAACGGCAACGCCACTGGATTAGTAAAACACAATCTCCAACTCATTTGCTGAATATGGTTTTAATTCCTATCATAGTAGGTGGGGTAATTTTGAATTCAATAATACCTGGAATTAGAAGCGAATGTAATGGTAATCATTGTTAATTGTCATAAATATCCACCTCTTTACTAATGTCTTTAGGGAAGGAAACTTACCATCCTTACCTGTCTGGGCTCCAAGTCACTTCAGACCCACAGAAATGTGGCTGATTCATAACGACTCTTTGGACTATTAGGGATGGATAATAAATGCCCGTCTGTTCAGTGATGCCATGAGATAGCTCCAGGGACATGATCTTCACTGACCTTTCATTCAAGTAAACCACCATCAGCAAGCCACCAGCCTCTCCATCATCAGGCCTGTCTCAGCCCAACTCACACACCATTCGACTCATCAGCACTTTACTATGGAGCTTTGGAACATCAGGGACTTAAGAGCTTCAGAGGAGTTGTTTCTTTGCACAGGGACACACATTCATCTCAAGCATCTTATGGCTCGATCACTTGCTTTTTTGACGCGTGCTCACTTTCTGCTTATTTGGAAGCTGTTAGCCTCGGGTTTACTTCACATTGATTTCTTAGCATACGTATACACTGGTTTCAGCACAGACAGAGCTGCCTTCCTCTATGTGGCTCACATTGCTTTCTCAGAGGATCAGTGGCGCTCAGCTCTAGGCTGTCAGCCTCTGTGGAGGTCAGAGTCAATAGATGTGAAGCTGGAAAAGCACAGCAGGTCACACAGCATCCGAGGAGCAGGAAAATCAACGTTTTGGGCTGAAACCCTTCATCAGGACTTGGGAGGGAGACAGGAGCCCAGAAGTAAATAGAGACAGTGGAATGGGCTGGGGGAAGGGTAGGTGGCGGATGGTGATAGGTGAATGCAGGTAGCTGGTTATTGTGATTGGTCAGTGGGAAGGGTAGACCGTATAGGTGAGTAGGAAGATGGATGGGTTAGGTCAAGTTAGGGAGGCTAGAGAGAGGAGGGATTAAAATGGATGACAACCGGAAGGTTGGATTGGTTGGTGCGTGCAAAGCGCAGATTCTGTGTTTGATCTCCCCGTTCTAAAGGAGTCCATATCAGGAGCAACAGATACAATAGATCAGTTTAGATGAAGTAGAAGTGAAGCTCTGCCAGATCTGGAAGGATTGTTTGGGGCTGTGGACGGAGGTGTGAGGCGAGGTCTAGGGGCAAGTGTTGCACCTCTTGAGGATGCAGGGAAAGGTACTGGGTATGATGGAGAAGTTGGTGTGGAGTATAGAGCTGACGGGGAGTCACGGAATGAATGATCCCTGTGGAAAGCGCACAGGGTGGGGAGGGAAATATCTTTTTGGTGGTGGGGTCTGATTGTAGGTGGAGGAAATGTTAAAGGATGATGCATTGGATTCAGAAGTTGTTGGGGTAGTATGTGATGACTAAGGGGCCTCTATCTCTGTTGTTGTTGGCGGGAGGGGGTTTGAAGGCAGAAGTACGGGAAGGGGAGGCGATGCGATTGAGGGCAACGTTAATAACAGAGGAGCAGAAACAACAGTTCCTAAAGTAGGAGGATATCTGGGAAGACCTGGAGTAGAACACCTAATCCTGGGAACAGATGCAGCGGAAGAATTGGGAGTGTGGGATAGAATTTTTACAGGAGATTGGATGAGAGGAGGTGTAGTCAAGGTATTGTGGGAGTCAGTGGGTTTGAAATAGATGTCATTGGTTAGTTGGTTTCCAGAGATAGTGACGGAGAGGGAAGTGTCAGAAATGATCCAGATGAATTTGATGGCAGGGTGGAAGGTGGCAGCAAAATTGATGAACTGTTTGATCTCCTCACAAGATCATGAGTCAGCACCAATGCAGTCATCAACATAACAGGGAAAGAAGTGAGGGATGGGCCAGTATAATTGTGGAAGAGGCACTGTTCCACGAATCCTACAAAAAGGCAGGCATAGCTCGAGCCCATTGCCACCTCTTTGGCTTTTAGGGAGTGGAAGGAATCAAAGGAAAAATTGTTGAGGATGAGGATCAGTTCTGCCAAGCTCACATTGCTTTTTAATGCACAAGGTCTTCATTGCTCAGTTACATGCTATCAATGTGGTTTGCATTGTCTTTTAGCACAGAGGAAGAAGCAGGCAGCTTGTCATGCTGGGGAGTAATGAAGAGGCAAGGGGATGATCTTGGCCCTGTGCAGTTCTGTGCTGAATCAGCATCCCATCTGCAGCCTGTGCCAGCAACTTCAGTGGCAAACACACTGCATATGCTTCAAGAAGATGGCAATGTCTGAAAGTCACAACAGTTCTTAGTGGGATGAAGGGTTTTGACTATCAGTCAGAAAAACACTGCACTGAGTCAAGGGCATCATCCCATTACAGTCTGGGGGTTGGCCATAGTCAGTCAAATATTTGTTCTAACTGGATTCCAGGGATCCACATCATTTCAGTACTGAGCTTGGGCTCCGGTCAGTGTGCATGTGACTGGCAACCTGTCCAGGATTAGAGGTAGACCAGTCAGGAAGCTGTGAAGTTATCAGTCTTCAGGCTGGGATATGGCCAATCAGATCTGTCCTGTCAACTCTGTCTGAGAGGTGAGCCACGGTCAGCCTGGAAGGGGGTGGGGTGGTTTGCTCAATATAACCGGAAATAATGGGAGGTTGAAAGCTCATAAGAGCCACAGGACTGCAACACCATAGAGACTGTGAAGTAAACGGGAACTTATTGCATCACAGCACTCAGAATGGAATGAAATTAGAGCCATAACATATTGGAACAAAACCCCATTGCACAATAACTGTACAAAATGGCTGACACCACTTGAGAAGTGGGCAGAGTATGCTACTATGGTTTTCCTCAGGGGTCGAGTAAAACCTTTGGAATTGGAATTGGAATTTTAATAATCATGCCTCTGTCCATTCAGTCATGCCACCCATTTGGCTTCTATTTGTATTTCATTGTCAGATGACTCATCACCCAAGACTACACATTAAAAATATTCGCCTCAAACAGTTATGATCATTACATAGTTTGCTGCATAATCCTGAGTGTGTGAAGAATTAAACTGATAATCAGTTTAGCATTGGGCTGAAAATATGAAACACTTGCATGTAATGGAAGCTGCTTATGTTAATACATAACATCCTGTTCTTTACTGACTGAAAGAATATGTTTCGCTGTACCAATATAGGTGGCAGCTATTCTCTGTTGCATTTCTCAGGGCAATGCCTCAACCAGGGTCAACCTGTCTTGATTCAACATCAAACCAAACAAGACAGTTAACTGTCAGTCATCACTGACTGGTGCATTCTGCACTGCAATGCACTTACCAAACAAAGTTTGCTTGGGAACCAATCAGCATTCTTCTTTTCTGTGGCATAAATTGTGTTTCCTTTTAATTTAACACTTTGCAAATTGACCTCTATGCAAGATAAGAGATTCATCACAATGTGTCCTTTCCTACAGCAACATGGAGAACAGGGAATTATTTCACTAAGAATACAAGTTGAACTGATTAAGAATGGAAGAGCACTTGTGGGCATGGAGGCTGGTGGCACATTACAGCACAATGAAGCCTATTAGAGTGATCAACTAATGAGGTCTCCCTTCGCAATATGAGCAGTTGTTCCCATCTCGAGATTAAGTCAAGGATCTTCTCCTTGGACGAATGCTTGTCATCTTGCCAATCCCATTCTCATTACCCTCACACTTGAACTCCATGGGCAATGTATATCTTGGTCTGGTTACAGCCTAGTTTTTTGTCTGTAATGCAACAGGAGAGATTAAATATAATGGAAGTGGGCGTGTTGTTAGTAATCCATTACAAGTTATCTTTAATTTATCTATTTATTAAGGAATCTTACAGACAATCACATGCTGAAACAATGATTTAAGCATCACTGCATATAGCAACCAAAATATAATCCCTCAAGTAGGCAAGTTAAGCCTCACAATACAATTTCACTATTACCCGATGAATGATGGAATTTAGCACGGATTCCACCAACAGTGTCTGTCTCTGGAAGTGTTCAGGGTTTGATCGTTGTGCAGCATTGTTCCTTGAATTTCGGCTAAAGGGAGAGTTCTACTGTTGGATTCTTATCCTTCTTGTCCTTCAGGATCACGATGTGATATCATTGATGAGTCTTTAGATTCTTTTAGTAAAATATGGCAAGTCTGCAGCTTGCCTTCTTATCAGAGGTAACTTCTATGTTCTTTGTTACGGTTGGTAATGACAGTCTGTTTGAAAACACAGCTTTCTTGCAGTTAACTCCTCAAATACTTCTGCAGGGCAATCAGTTATACTTGTGGCATAAAGCTTCCAGTTATCAAACTGATGTCAAAACAGTTTTGTTCATGTAGCTTCAACTCCCTTTTCCCAGGCATGGCTAATTGCTTTCAATTCCTAGAAGTTTGTTCTTGTCGTTTAATAATTTATTCCAGACAGAGTTATTACTGCTTCTTTCCATTTTGTTGTCTTTGTTGATCCATTGAATCCGTGAACAGTTATTAAAGTTCTGAAATTTACACTATCACAGATGGAAGAATAGTTTGAGTTGATGTAAGAACAGCAGAGATGGTGAGGAGTTTCCATTATGTTCATAGGAAGCACAGAAGGCAGGATGGGTTAGTAGTTTGAGAAGATGAGATGGGCGAGAGCCATTGAGTGGACATGATGCATGCAACCAGGAGAATTATAGTCCACAAGCCTTGGTCAGAGGCCTTTGCAATGACAAAGTTGAACTGAATGGTGACTATGTGTGTGTGTGAGTTACAGAGAGAAGATGGTGCTACGGTTACAGAGAGAACCAGGATGTTACCTAGATTGGAATAATTTATGAAAAGAGGCTGCGTAGGTTCAAGGAGGCCAGGCAGCATCAGAGGAGCAGGAAACCTGACTTTTCGGGTTGGGACCCTTCTTCCCCTCCCCCATTTCTGAAGAAGGGTCCTGACCTGAAATGTCAGCTTTCCTGCTCCTCTGATGTGCCTGGCCTGCTGTGTTCCTCCAGCTCCACACTGTGTCATCTCTCACTCCAGCATCCCTAGTTCTTACTATCTCTTTTTAGGTTCAAGTTGTTTTCTGTTGAATTATCAAATCATTTGGTTATTTTTGGTTCCACATAAGCATATCCCAAATGGAGGCAAGGATGGCTTCTTGAAATGAAAGAAAATAACAAATAACTAAAACGCCTCTGAATCATTTTGAATGGTTTATCAGCTGTGGATTTTCATTAAAGCCTATTTCAGATGGATGCAGTCCTGGCTTAAAGAAATGGAAAGTTGTGCCAGGTTCCCTTCACAAAATTTAAATAGTTAATTTTTGGTGGGATTGCTTTAGTCTTGTTTAAAAGTCTGAAATCTAATATGGTTTCACAAGAGTAATTGTAATGGCACACAATAAGGCTGAGATTTAATTCTCCAATGCCTCAGTGTGTGGAGCAATTGTGTTCAGTGGTGTCTGAACTCTCTGTCCCCACCAATGAGAAAGCTCCAATCAGCTTGTTAAGATCTGACCAGCAAGCTTCACAGTGAATCATAGGCCTCGATGATGATGTTCTACCTCACTGGAAGCTGCTGGCTAATCGGTTGGAGGCCTAGTCTTCAACTGCAAGAAGGCATGTGCTTTTCTATCAGATCTAGTGGGAGAAGGAGTCAGAGGTAAGGCCAAGGGAGTGACTTTCAGACATTATCCATTTAGAACAGTACAGAGCAGGAACAGGCCCTTCGTCCCATGATACCATTCTAAACTAATTCCATCTACCTGTACATGGTCCATATCCCTCTATTCCCTGCTTGTTCACGTGTCTGTCTAAATGCCTCTCAAACATTGCTATCGTATCTGCTTTTACTAACTCCACTGGCAGCATTTTTTAGGCACTTACCACCCTTTGTGTAAAAAAAACTTGCCTTGCACATCTCCTTGAAGCTTTCTCTTCTCTCACCTTCAACTTATGCCGTCTAGTATTTGACTTTTCTACTCTGGGAAAAAAAGATTCTGACTATCTACCCTATCCATGCCTCTCATAACGTTATATACTTCTATCAGGGTGCCCCTCAGCCTCTGATACTCACCAATCCAGTCCAAGTTTGTCCAATCTCTCCTTGCAGCTAATATACTCCAATCCAGGTAAGATCCTGGTAAACCTCCTTTGCACCCTCTCCAAAGCCTTCACATACTTCCTACAGAGATAACAAGGTGTAGAGCTGGATGAACACAGCAGGCCAAGCAGCATCATAGGAGCAGGAAAGCTTGACGTTTCGGGCC
>JAHRHZ010000012.1:54810473-54933185 GCA_024137785.1 Ginglymostoma cirratum
TGAGGGAGTGGCAGTGAGACCAGGGCAGTGAGACAGCAGCAGTGAGACCGGGCTGGTGAGGCAGCCTAGAGTGGGATGCTGGCAGACACATGGCGAGGGCTGGAAAGCCTGTAGCGGGACTGCAACAGTGAAAGAAAAGTTGGACTCTCTTAGGTTATCTTTTTTTCTTATCTTATTCTGAGTTAATGTGAATGGCACCATGTATGTACAGAGAAGGTATACACTTTTCATTGTATTTTCACATTGAATACATATAACAATAAATGATTCAATTCAGTTCAATTCAATGTCATGTTTATTAAAATCCGTGATAAGTTATATGGCTGGAGTTTGGATGGTCTCCGCATAATTGGTTTCTGAGAACAACTCAATGTAGCTCTAATAATGAGATTTATTCATTAAAATGGAGCAGGATGCTCCCAGCAGCACCTTGAGGACAGGACTCTCTGTTTGTTAGACAACACCCAGGAGTTAATTAGCTGGTTTTTGTTGATTGGTTATTGCTTTTGTTAATTTCATTTTTATTCATTTGTTTGTTCAGCACTTTTTGCGCATCCATAATTACTCTCGAGAAGATGATGATGGGCTAGCTTTCTGAACCTTTATTGATTGTTGATCATTGTTGATTGGAGTAAATACCCGCCATGTTTACCAATACCCTTTAGGGAAGGAAACTTGTGGCACTTACATAGTCCGTTATCTCAGCCTAGAGTGCCTCAAGCCAGTGGCTAGTGACTTTATCGGTCGTACAACTTTGGATACAACATTGCCCCCTGCTTCACCAACCCATCCACCAGTACATCCAGATCCCTGCTTGTGAACCAAAGAGCATGGCTGTTGGGCCATTTCCTTGGGGATTATGTTGGAACAGCACTATGTGAAAGACTGTTCCTGGCTTCCAGCATGATAACTTGTGTGTAGCTATGGTTTAAGTATAGCACAGTGACGTGAATGTCACTAAGTCCCAATAGTAGTGAGACTTCTCCCTGTCCGACCTCCTCATTCCATGCGATAGGCACCACTGAGGCTGCTGGCATAATTAATGAGTTAAAGATTGGATGATAATGTGAAAAAAAACTCCCCATGGACCATGGCAGACTGGACATTGTGAATTTCTCTCCTAAAAACACTTAGCTTAAAATGGGAAATACCAGCTCAGAATCCATGTATTCAGGGCTTAAATCACCATGACATTATGCTGTAATGCTAACCTCAAAACCCTGATCCCATTCATGTGGTTACTGGACCATAACTTGAGACTGACAACGCTTCCAAAGTACATTGAAAAGAATCAGTATGGGGTGGTGATGGCCTAGTGGTATTACCAATGGACTGTTAGCCCAGAGACCCCGGTAATTTTCTGGGGACCCAGATTTGAATCCCACTATGGCATTTGGTGGAATTTGAATTCAATAAAAATCTGGAATTAAGAGTCTAATGATGAACATGAATCCATTGTCAATTGTTGGAAAACCCATCTGGTTCACTAATGTCCTTTAGGGAGGGAAACTACCATCCTTACCTGGCCTGGCCTACATACCACCCCAGACCCACAGCTATAAGCTTGACACTTACCCTCTGGGTAATTAGGGATAGGCAATAAATGTTGGCCTAGCCAGTGATGCCCAATGTTGTGAACGAATAAATAAAATAAAAGTATTACTGAAGAGGAACTTGCACATTGAAATGAACTTTTGTACGCCTGTTTAAGTTGTTTGTGAAGATTGCTGAAATACTTTTCGAAAATTACACTCTGACATCAAGTATTCAAATAAATTATACAGAAAAAAGTCTCAGTTCCACATATTTAGGTTCCTGAAAACTGCACAGTTTTTAATATGAATGTGTCAATTTTGTGGAGTACTCAAATCTCTTGATTTGGAATATTCCTCCAGTAATGCATTTTGCAAGAAAAATTCAATTTTCAACATATAATGGCACATGTGGCTTCCCAGTGGATCAAAATAGTGAGCAGCTGAGTCATGCAGATCAAAAGGTTCCTGATTTGGTTCCTGACCTGAACTAAGTCTACTGATCTCAACAAGCATTTTATAGTGTTTCTACAATTGGCTGTAACACCCCCTGAGTTAGGGAAAATTCTAATGTCAGTGTGAGCATGTTGCTGTGTTTAGTATCTTATTTACATTCACAGCCTGGAGTTGCACAAGATTATTGGCCACATGTCCAGGCCTTGAAGGGTTGACCAGTACCCCAACAAGGAGTCACCACCATCAATAGAGTGAGGAAACCAGGAATAAAAGCATTGGATATGCCTGGCTCAGTGAAGATGGACTTTAACAGTACAGCCACAGTTATGGCACCCACATTGCCTGTGTAATTTAGCAATTGGGTTGGATCAGAGAATTGACACATTGACATTTCATGACATCCACACATTCAATCACCATACAGCACAGAAACTGATGTACCATTTCTGTAAATTAATAGAGCACGGATTTTAACTTGTAAATATAGATCCAATCTGTGGTTTTATTTTAAGAGTTTGCAAATAATCATTTTCAAATTTAATGCAGAAAATACTTGATAAAATGTTTTAAAAGCAGCTTCCAACAATAAAATATCCACTCTGCACCTAAGCAAAAAATTGTCAGCTTCAAAACAACTGAATTAAGTGAATAGGTTCTTTTCAATAATACTTTTGCACTCTCTGTATATCAGTGTACCAATCAGTTTAGCATCTGCTTTGGGCATGATGCACTTTGAACATACAATTGCCTATGTAATAACCAGAAAAATACAGCAGTCCATGATGTACGTCAAACAAAATAAAGAGATTAAAAAAACACAAACTAAGCACTAGAACCACATTCGAATGTCTGTTTAGAAAACCAGTGCAACTTTGTATTCAAGGTCAGTTTTACTACCTCCTATCATCACCTACTAATTGAAACCAGAACGACAAACTGCGTAACTTAACAGTTACATAAGAGGCAAGAACAAGTTGGACAGAATTGGGAGGGAAGCAATCATCTCTTAATAGCTGTGCGAATGTGAAAAGTAGGAAGGTCCTTATGGAAAATCAAACTTTCAGTGTTGTGCTCCTGAGAAGGCGAAGAGTACAATGGAATGTGGTGTCTCTTGCAGAGGTATTGTTAATGCTATATATAAATATACTTAGTAACATCCTCAAATGAACCAAGTGAATATATATTGTTTAATTTTGCAGTCAGCCTCTTACATACAGGATCTAGTTTTTAATTTCCCCTGCTTGCCTAAGTGATATATAATGTGCAAAGTGTAACTTTGAAATGGTGTATGCCAGAATTAAAAGCAAAGACATGGCATTGTGCGAGGAAGAGTTAGAAACATTGGCCTTTATATTAATAAGAAGGTAGCTTCCGGCTAAGGAGTGGGTGTAAAATGGGGTGAGTCCAGAAGCCACCTGAGTGGATCAAATTCCATAATTCTAACTTAATTGCATCAGTTAATTTTGACTTCCATACTTTGTACTTTCAGGCTGTGTGGTATGCACCCACATGATACCATCATAGTTGTGTTTAAAAGGTCAATGTCCAAAAGGGAAATGGAAGTGTTCAATTGGACAAAATAGAGCAAGTGAAGCCCCCAGACTTCATGACAATTTGCTGGAATGACAGCTGGGTGCAGTGTGAAGCCAGAGAGATGTACTTTTTCCCAGCAATGGGAGAAAGAAACCTGTGACCCTCACCGAGACGGTGGTGATAAGCAATAGAAGTGTTGTGCCAGTCGGATATGGTGTAGGAAGTGCATTAAAGATCTGAGCAGGTCACGAAAACTGCAGAAGATTCCTTAATGCAAAGGTGGGATGGTCCTGGCTGTGTGAAGCCACAAGACCATAAAATGTGGGATCACAAAAGGCCAAACTGCATTTTGGTCTGCTCTGCAATTCAGAGAGATCACGACTGATCTGATAAGCCTCATCACCACTTTTCTGCCTTTCTCCATAACTAGTACTTACCTAATTGATTAAAACTCTGTCTATCAGATCCTTTAATATATTTATTGACCCAGCCTCGACAGCCGTCCGCAGGAAAGAATCCTACAGATTGACTGCCTTTTAAGGGAAACCATCCTCATCATCTCTGTTTACAGGGCCCACCCATTACTCTGAGATTACACTCCCTGCTTCTAGACTCTCCCATAAAGGGAAACAACCTCCTGTATCTACCCTGTCAAACGCTCTTAAAAATATCACATTTCAGTAAAGTTTCTTCACATTCTTCCAAACTCTAATGAGTGTACAAGCTCGATCAACTCAACCTCTCCTCAAAAGAAAATGCCTCCAGGCCCAGAACGTGGTGAACATTCTCTGGACTGCCTGAGTAGACTGATGAATTTCATTTTTTATGTCATACACAAAATGTACTTTGCAATATCAAGGTACCAAGGTCAATGCTTGGGCTGATGAAGGATGCTCCAGCTTTATGCTCTTCCTTTGCCAGGAACCTCTCCTCTGTGTTCACTTGATCTGCAAATGATTGATGAGCCCTTTGTGGCTATCCACCTGACATCCACTCTGCTGTGCCATGATGTGCAGGATCATTAATCAATCTGGATACCGCCGCTGGAGATACTAAGGGACACCTTCAGAACTATCTAGGATCTGAGTCAAGTTTAAAATGGGAGTCCCTCATCTCCCCTGAATCAGCCTTAAACAGCTTGCTCGAAGATTAGGCATGTTGGACTGTCTCAGTATGAAGCCATCAGGCCAGCTGATTAGAAATCTTCATGAACCTCTCCTTGTGGTTGCTCATCAGCTATACATTCATAAACCAAAATCTTCTGCAGGTAATGGTACTGTGCTCCTTCATTTTCACTGATAATCCATATCCCTCAAGTTCAGCAGAGAATGGATTTCCTCTATCACCTCCCTCACCTGAAGACTTCAACCTGCAATGGCTCGGCTTCTGAGAGAGACCAAACTTAGAATCTGTCTGTAAGCCCCGTGACAAAGTTAGTATCTCCTCCACCCTAAGTGTTTTCCTGCATATCACTGCCTGCACATGTCTGTCCTGTGCACCTCTGTTCTGAGTATCTAGCTACACTGCAAATGCTGATTCCATCAAGGAGTAATGTTATGGTGTATGTTGTGTGTGCTGCCATCTGTGTATCTTAAGTGTAAGAGTTCATTAGAGATTTAAATGGTATAGTGTGTGCAAGGGTGGCCACTTTTGGTTGAATGAAAAGAGTCTTGCTGAGTAAACAAGATATAGTTTAGTCCTTTTCTGCAACTATTTACAGATCATAAAACCAGATACCACATTACAGTTCAGTTTGTCTCCCACAGGATTCTACATCACTCTCCCGCCAAGGCCTCATGACATTGTCAATCAAGTACTAATCCTTTCAGACTAATCTATGACGTTTTCTCCAAAGTTTTTGTTTGATATCTATTATTGTTACACATTTGTTCATATAATTATATTTATGCACCTTAAGGACCTCAGATCTCCTCTCCCATTGATGACTTTCTAAGTTCAGAATGCCTGGAGGTTTAATTTTTCCTCCAGAATGGACTTGGAAGAATAATAATTTTTTGAGTCGATTATGGTTTTCTTGGACAGTCTTCCTGATGATCTGAGGCATGAAATTCTCCTCCGCTGTGAGGTTCAGCAACCAATTCAGCTGAGTCAGGAATCTGAGGGTGGCTCAATGAGATGCCATTAACATAAATAATACCTTGTCAAAATGTTTGGTCTTAGTCACTGAATCCCTCTGGAAATCTTTGGGTTTGTCTTCTACCAGTTCTTCCTCATTTACCTCTTTGAGTGGATTTATATTTGTTCTTTTGCTTTTATCTGTGGCTGTGTACAGCTTTGGAACAGTTTCTGCTTTATGATAAATACTTGTGCAAGATGGCGGCAGAGTAGAACACTCTCATCGGAGCTCCTCTGCTCGGCTTGTTCTTTTTCCTTTCTTTCCTTTTTTTTTCCCCTCCTCTCTCCTCAGTATCGGAGCCGGCAGCAAGTCCCGTGCAGCAAGCCCTTGTGCCCCAGAACACCATGAGCAGCGAGCCCTGCAGCAGCAAGTGGGCTGTGAGCCCCAGAGCAGTGCAGGGAAGAGCCCCACAGCAGAACATGGGGAAGCAGCCCCTGGAGCATCGCGTAGGCAGTGAGGGGCGGCACAAGTGGGAGCAGGAGGGAGCAGGCAGCCCGAGGCAGCTGACAGGGAGTGTGGGAGTAGGCAGCCCGAGGTGGCAACAGAGGGGCCGAGTCCCCAGAATGACAGAGAGGGCTGCGTTCCCGGACCGCAGTATGGCCATGACCTAGAGTCATGGAGGGGTCGAGGTATGAGTCCCTGTACAGTGTGACCTACCTGGTTGTTGCTGAGTGCCAGTGAGGAGCAGACTGGAGGCTGGAGCAATGCAGGACAATTGCTGGACTTGGGCCTTGTGCCGCATGCTGAGCTGCTGTTACCGGGTTGTAATTTAAAATCTATTTACTTTGTTGTACCTACCTCTGTAATTAATACTTATACGTTCCTTTAATCCTCTTTGTGTAGGACCTTTTTTTTCACTCTGTAAGATTTGTACCTAGGGGCTTGTACCTGTGATGGCGCCAATAAAAGGCAGCCATTGTAAAAACTTTTCACTGTACTCCTAAATTTCTGTATTGTGGTACAAGTGACAATAAAGGATATTCTATTCGACTTTTGTTTTCGAGACCTGGACACTTTTCATATCTGTGAGGTTTCTTTGCCCTGTTGATAAGGTATTTCAGTGTCTGGTCTCTGCACTACACCTAGCAATGGCATATATTGTGTGTCTTTTGTGGTTCAGAACCTTCAAAATTGAATGGATTTCAAAGAACTTCAGTGTCAATTTTAATATACTCCCCTAAGACTTGTGTCACAGCCAGACCTCTGGTTCCCGAATTATATGAACAACTTTCTCTAGACTTTCTTTGGCACATTGATAAATCTAACATAAGTCGTCGGCAATATCTACAACAATTTGGTCTCTTATGAATTCTGATTTTAAGTCACATCATCAAATTTCTCCACTAATTTTTACAGGATATTGATGAAATCATCTATGGATTCTCCCGGATACTGTATTCTTCTGTTAAGTTTTGTTCTTTCAGGGAGTTAATTAGGTCTGAGGTTGAAATAATTGTGAAAGGATTTCAGTACCTCTCAGAACTTGCTTGTCCTACCTATTGGGAAGCAATAATATCATCTGCTGCACTCTTACTTTTGTGTGTAGTATGACTGTTCTCTGTAGCTTTGCTGCTGTTCTGGAGGATTTCCCCATCTTAAGGCTCTACTAGAGGGTTCCTGTGCTTTTGCAGCTAATAGATATTTTCCAACTTTTTCCATAGAATCCCTGCGTGTGAAAGCAGGCCATTCAACCCATCGAGTCTACAGCACCCTCCAAAAAGCATCACAACCTGATCCACCCCTCTACTCTATCCCTGTAATCGTGCACGTCCCATGGCTAATCCACCAAGCCTGCCCATCCCTGGATACTATGGGCAACTTTAGCACGGCATTCCACCTAACCTACACATCTTTGGGCTGTGGGCGGAAACCGCTGCACCTAGAGGAAACCCATGCTTATATGGCTGTATTGAAGGCTCCCAAAGAAATTTGCATGTTGTTCCAGAATCATTAATTTCTTTAAATTGTTAACTCTTACATAATTTAAATGACTGCCCTTGCAATTCCCCTGGCTGTTTTGCACCCAGATCATGCAAGTTTCTTTCTTGGCCCTGTTGGTTTCATTTTATTTCTACCTGCGCCACAGATGTCTGGATGCTATGGTGATGACTCATGATTTGAGCTGAATTCTTTTTAAAGTCTCAGGCCTTTAGTTTGAAAAACTGTGCCATTTACTGTTTCTCCTTTGTACCAAGAATTTTTAGTTTTGAATCACACTATCTCCGATATCTGTTCAGACACTGACTGCATTCAGACTAGGGGCTGACCCTCCAAACCACCAACCTGTGATGCAGCCTGTACTTCTGCCTTGAAACTGCAGATTTTCTCTGCCCTATTATGACTTTTATTAGATCTGAAATGCTTTCTGTGTCAGTATTCTTCGATACCAAGTTTTAACGCAAGGTTTTATTTCGTGATTTTTCTGTCTGTAGCAAACAGAAGTCTTCTGGTTAACCAGCATGTTTGCTCATTGAAGTGGTGTTGCTAGATTAAATCCTCAGATGCCATGCTGATCACCATGTTGTGCACACTTCCATCCATATCTTCTAAGTGTGTGGGTTCTTTATGAGCTTGTGTGGTCTAATATGCGCAAAAGGTTTATTCTTTTTTATTTCATAGGATTTGGGCACTTCCAGCAAGGCTAGCATACGTTACGCATTCCTAATTTCCCTTAAACATCTGGGGCAAATTCAAAGGTAAGTCGCAATGCCATCATTAACTTCTTTGGGACATTTACTGTGCCAACAATGGACCTGTCTGCTAGCAATGATTAAATCTCAATGCTGGTGTGTAGGATTCTTGCCGGTATCAAAACCTCCATTAAAATTAGAACAGATCCTGTTGGAGCAGAATTGTGCACCAGATTGAAAAATCAAAAAATGTTAACACCCTCTCACCTTCTCCCCGACCCACTACCAATCCACTACCAGTCTACCTCCATTATTCTTTTAGTATGCATGAACCAAGCTGCATTAGCTGACAGTGTTGGAACGATTAATTAATCTTGTTAGTATTAACATCACTAATCATAATTCTTAGAGGAATTGGTGTCACTTCAATCTTGTATTTAAATTCAGTTCCCATGCAACAACAAAAACAGGTCTTTTGTCTGATGGTGTTAGGCTGAATTTCACTATCATCATCCTGCATTAAAACATATGAGATGGCAGTGAAACACAGGTGGACACTGAAGGTCAATGTTTCACTACAATCTCACTCATCTTAAATTTCTACTCCCTGGCTTGGCTGGGAAGGTGGGGCCTGATATGGCTCAATGAACAGCTAAAGAAGGATAGTGGTTGTTCTCAAATTAATGCTGGCAGCTGCCTAAGTCACTTGTAGGAGAATAGGCGAGCAGTTGTCTCTCTCTCCCCTTATTGTCCCTGAATGTGACCCGCTGTATGTCTCAGTCACATTCCATCAGCATCTGAAAGGGAAAAAAGACGTGTTAATCTTTTCGATACAGATGCTTCACCAGATGGTAAAGCAGCTTCTAGCAGAAATGCAAATTCATCTATTCAGTTTTTGCTGAAATTTGTAGCTTGCTGATTCTCTGCTTTTATTTTTAATTTCTCAGTCTTCTGTATCAATTTAGATGATTTCCTATGTTCCTTCAGCAAAGCTAATATGACTCCACCATCACAGTATGAACAGAAATATATCTATGACCACGGGTGGGCCGGCTGAGAGCTTACACAATCACATCTAACAATATGCAGTAAGATCTGGTTTGCTTTTTTATCACATTTATACTGACAGTTTTAATAAACAATCCAGGAGTACAACCACATCTCAATTTGGAATCCTCTCTTTCCTACAGCTTTGCCTCCTATTCTCATGAGTCAAATTTCTGTCATATCTTGCTGAAAATTAAATGTGTGTCTCTATCACTAGCTCTAACATTATTTTATTTCATTCTTTAATGGGATATGATCGTCAATGGCAAGATCAATATTTACTGCCCATCCTCAAAAGTTGCGTTGTTGAGCCACTGTAGTCGTTATGGCACAGGTATATTTACAGTGCTGTTAGCTTGTCAGCTCCAGTAGTTTGATCCATTGATAGTAAAGGAACAGCAATGTGTTCCCAGGTTAAGGTGATGTATAGCTGGGAGTGGATGTGATGGTGTGGTAGCAAATCTTGCAGGTAGTGCTGTTTTCATGTGCTTTTTTCTCGATTGTAGAAGTCATGGGTTTGGAATGGGACAATGAGGGTGCTTGATGAGCAGCTCAGCATATCTTATAGATACTTTCTAATCAAGCAGTTCAGAGATATTATCACACATTTTGGGAGCAGGTGGGGCTCGAACCTAGGCAGCCTAGCTAAGTCGGTAAGGGCACTACCAATGTCCTACAAGAGCCTTTCCAATGCAACCTATATATCATATACGCCACTGCACTCTACCTATGGCGGAGAGATTGAATTGCTCAATTTGGGGAATTATTTTTAACTCTTTGATGGCATAAGCACATTGTTGACAAGGGCGGCATTTATCCTCCATCCATAGTTGCCCTAAAGAAAGTGGTGATGAACCTATGGAGTGTAGGTAGGCCCAAAGTATTAAATAGGTTTCGTTGGCATGTCTGTGAACAAACAAAATATGGTGAATCATGCTGAATCAAACACTGAATCATGGTGAAGCATAAATATTGATGATATTTGGCACTCATGAAAAATGGGAAACTAGGTCAAGATGGAGGGGTAACACTGTTAATCAAGGAAAGTTGATAATGGGCCTTTCTGCCAAGAACTTAATTCTGGTGGAGGTGGGAAGCGATGGATTTGGATATGCCTCCAACCTGCCTAATAAAGTACCTTGCTCTCTTTCTCTAAGATCATCCTTGCTCTCTTTCTCTAAGATCATCACTGCCAGGAGCAAAAGATTTCGACTAGACCTTCTATATAGATTGACAGAGTTAAGTCTAACATTCCCTTAACTTCCATAGGATTTGAACTCTTGTTCAGTGTGTTAGTTTTGACCCATATATTATGAGTCTTGTAACATAGCCACTAGTCTAGTAACATGGCAAAAGCTGAATATATTTGTCAGACATTACCTGCCACCAATAAAGCCAAGCTACTTTTTCTTTTTGCTAATAATTCATTGGATGTAGGTATTGCTGGCTAAGTTAGAATTTATTGCTGATTCCTCATCTCCCAGTTAAGAATCAAATGCATTGCTATGGGTATGGAGTCAGTTGTTGGTCAAACTCAGTAAGGATAGAAGATTTCCTTCTCTAAGAGTCATTACTAAACCAGATAGATTTTTATGACAATTGACAATGGTTTTGTGGTCACCATCAGGTTGTTTATGTTACAGATTTTTAGTGAATTCAAATTTCACCATCTTTCATGGTAGAATTTGAACTCCATGACTCTAGAATATTCGTGTGGGATCTGGATTACTAATACAATTACATTATTACTAAGCTGCCACCTTACTACATTCTTTCCTATAAGGTCATATTTCTGCACATAGTGACATACGGACTGCTAGCACATGTAGGCCATTAAGACGCCTGGTTCACTAATGTCCTTTAGTGAGTGCAATCTGCCATCCTTACCTGGTCTGGCTGACATGTGACTTGAAACGTGGTAACTGCCTCCTTGCAGATGAGGGATTGGCAATAAGTGCTACCCTTGCCAGTGATACCCAGATCCCATAACAATTTTTCTAAAAATTCAGCTCCTTGAATCCAATCACCTATTTGATAATATTATGCATGATTTCTTTGCAGCTTCTCTTTCATGTTCCTGTCTTCTGCTGATGTATCCTTTGACTCTGTTATTAGTCAAGAATCTGAACATTTTTAAGGCAACAAGTAAATAGATTCTTGGAGTCTGAGATCTGCCTCTAACGTTCTGGAGAAGACAGTTCCACAAACTCATGACATTCAGGAAGAAAATAATTCTGTACATCTCTCTCTTAAATGGAAGCCCTCTTTTTTTGAAACTGTGTCCCCTACTTCTACATTTTCCTCAAGGGAGAGGCATCCTTTCAGCATCCACCTTGTCAAGGAACTGTAGGATTTTACATGTTTCAGTATTTCACTTTTATTCTTCTAAACTTCAATAGACAGGCCCAACCTATCCACCCTTTTCTCCTAAGATAGACCCCACACCCGCACCCCATCCCAGGAATTTTCCACTGAACTTCTCCAAAATGTTTCTAATGCAGTTATGTCCTTTCTTAAATAAAGAATGCAAAACTGTGCAGATAATTCTAGATGTGGTCTCACCAATGTCCTGCAGAACTGTATTAAAACATCCTTACTTTTCCATTTCATTCCCTTTGCAATAGACAGCAATGTTACATTTGACTTATCACTTGCTTTATCTACTATGAAAGCACTAACTTTTTATGATTTATATACCATAACACCCAGATTCGTCAGTACCCCAGATTTGTCCAATCTCTCACCATGTAAAATTATGCTGCTTTTCTATTCTACCTGCCAAAGTGCATAAGTTCATATTTTTCAACACTATACTCCATTTGCAACTTCTTGACCACCTACTAAATTTACCTGCTGACTTCCTATGTTCTCTTTACAACTTAGTTTCTTACCTATTTCTGTGTCATCAGCCATTTTAGCAACTGTACGTTCAGTCCCTTCATCCAACCTAATATAGATTGTAAATAGTTGAGGCATCAGCTTGTAGCATTCCACTTGTTACATCTTGACAACCCGAGTATATCTGCTGTCTGTTTTCTGTTAGCTACCCAATCCTCTATCCATGCTGATATCTTAGCCGCTATACCATGGGTTCTAATTTTGTGTAGGAGCTTTTGATGTGCCATCCTCTCATGATGTATAAATCCTACATTTTTTTTACAGCTCCTTTTGAATATTAAAATACATCCACTTTAGATACCGTGGCTAATACTTCTCAGAGTTAGGCTTTGCTCCATTTTCTAAACCAATATTATATATGTTCACCTCAACGCTATCCCCAAAGTTACCACAAAAATGTTTATCAGAATGTGACCAATTTTGTTGTCCACTTGCCTAAATATTCTTCAGTTTAGTCCATCAATGCCTGAGATTGGAGGAAATAGGTCTCTAAATCAAAAGCAATAGGACCAGGAGTAGGCCATTTGGCCTACTCCACCATTCAGTAAATTCGTGGCTGGTCTGATTGTGCTCATAACTCCAGTTTGTGGCCAGGACTCATAACCATTGACTTCTTCTTAGACTGACAAACACTGTCAAATTCAGCTTTGAATGTAATTAACAACCCAGCCTCCACCAGTAACTAGGTATAATTTATGAAACGTCCAAAATAGAAAGACAAATAGGGAGCAATCGTGCCATCTAATGATAGGATAAAAACTCATCTCCCAAGAACAGCGAGCAGAATTTTGGGATAGTTACAATGTTATATATATATAATAACTAATATAATTTGAGAGAAAAACATTTCACAGGCTCAAAATCAATATTAGTTTTCTTTGTTAAAGGAATTCAAACCACTTATTCTTGATTGCGTTATCATGCCCACTTCTTGATGCTGATTCAGTTTTTATTTTCCATCCTTACAATAAAGCAAGTCTCAAAGGGAGTGTTTTCTGCTTAACATGTTAATGAACCATTAACTGCTTTGGGCAGCTTAGTGTAGGTGATAAGGTGAAGCTGGTTGATTTGATTACTGAATGCAAAACATATTGAATTAATTGTACAGACAGTGAAACAAATCAATGCACATACTGTATCAAAGTTCTGGAGAATACTCAGTGTTCATAGAGGCTGTTCTGCAACAGTTGTCATCCTGATTTCATTGTACAGTTATCTTGTGATTCACTGTAGATATAATTAGCTGAGTTCCTCAATAGCACTGACAGGTTTTTGGTAAGTTCTGAGGAAGGGTCTCCGGACCCAAGACATTAACTCTGATTTTTTTCTTTGCAGATGCTGCCAGACCTACTGAGCTTTTCCAGCAACTTGTGTGTGTGTGTGTGTGTGTGTGTGTGTGTGTGTGTGTGTGTGTGTAAGGTATTTTATCACGTTTGTGTCAACTACATTGTTATCTCTGCACCGTTCAGATACTAAGTAGCTGCATAAAATTTTATCCTACATCAATGAACAGAAGATCTAACAGAATATATTCAGCACCCTGAATGTGAAATCACACTCTGAAGCAGCAACATAAATTTGAAGCTTTGTCCACAGCTCGTGCTTTGTTCAGTGCAGCTCCCTGTTGTGTGTATTGAATTTATTTTAAATTTACACGGCACACACTAAAAATGAAGATGTCCTTCAGGTAAGGAAATCTGCCATCCTCACCTGGACTGGCCTCCATATGACTGCAGACCCATAGCATTGTGGTCGACTGTCAACTGTCCTCGGAAATGGCCTAGCAAGCCACTTAGTGCTGGCAATTGCTATGAAGTCTCAAAAAAGGAATGAACCCAAATAGACAGCACATGGACTACAGCTGTTCTAGAAGGCAGCTCACTACCACCTCCCAAGGGGCAACTAGGGATGGGCAATAAATGCTGGCCCAGCCAGTGACACCCATGTCTTGCGAATGAATAAAAAAACCTTTCTGGTGCAGCATGATATCAGGGAAAATTCTAAATAAACATTGGGAATTAAGTTCTATTTTTCCCTGCTTCACTAAATTCAGCAGGGATGTAAAGTTACCGGTGCACTCAGTTACACAGCCTGTTTGATTTTCCTTCCTACTGACTTCAATCAAACAAAATATAATGTGTGGAAGCAAATCCACCCGCACCCATTTTGTGCGCTTGTCTGAGTTGAATGGAATTAGCTACAACCTTGTCTTGAATGAGGATCTTTCTGGTCTGAATGGCTCAATTCCAGACAGTATAGTGCTGCATGCTTTTGAAAAGGAGCACCAATGTACTATCGAAGGAATAAGAACATTCAAATGTTATAGCCTCTTTTTAATCAGATCATTGCTTAGTAAATTTCAAAATATATTAATTAATTTACTTACATTGTAGTTTGAAATATTCGGAAATTACTTTTAAAACTAATGTTTATCATTTCATTCTGTAAACAGTAAAAACAGGAGAAACCACATGCCTTCTACATTTAATTGCTATTAAGTAAGGAGTGCTGGCTGATGGATCAATCCATATTCAAAGCAGATATCAAGCAGGAAAGCCATCTGCCTGGTGCCAGAGAAACTATTCAACAGATGGCATCTATGAATTATTCTGACTGTGGTCCTTTTGAAAACTGATAGTCTGCTGCATGCAGTCCAGTGTTAACATAGGAACATTGTAGGAATATTCTTAATTACTTAAATATTTTGGCAAGAATAGAAAGACCTTTCCAGTGTTGATTTTATTTATGTAGAAATATTTTAATTAACTCATTTAGAAGAGTTTAAAACATGCAGATATACAACTTTATGTTTGGAATGTCATGGAAAATATAATAACAGCAACTCAGTCATCCTTTATACCCTGGAGATCTGTATTGCCCTCCTGAAGTAGTGAGCATTTTAATGGAATAGTTTAATTTGTTCATTGTCTGCTTACATGGAATTATGTGGAGTAAAGTTTTATGATATAGAACTTACTGAATAAAAATGAGCTATTTCGGATTTACTTTTCTGGATTCACTTTAATCAGTGTAATACAAACGTAACCCTCTGTAGCTAAATAGATGAGGCAACTCTATATCCACAGCTACTGTCTTCTACGTCTTTTGGTTACGGATCAATAATACTGAACAATTTAGTGAAATATACACAATTGTAAGGAAATGACTACATCAATGTATCTATCTGAAGTGTGATCATGTAATGAGACAGGAATAGGAGGCAATGAGTCATCTGTAACCACATGGAACCATTAAAGGTTATAAAGTTAAGTATAGAATTAGCTGATCAAATACACCAGGGAATACTATGGTTCCAGACTTCCTGGGATCATGAAAATGTCAATCATTGAATGCTCATTGTAAGCAGATTGTAATGTTATCCTGGGTTTTATTGAATACCTTCGGTGAGGGAGATCAAACATTAAGCAAAGTTACGCAGTTAATGGCAGGATCCTGAACAGCATTGATGTACAGAGGGATCTTGGGGCTCAAGTCCATAGCTCCACATAAATATCATTCTTGCAAACCCACATTGTACCCTCCCAAAGGCTAATATATCCTTCCTGAAGTGTGGTTCCCTGATCTGCTCACAGTTGCAGTAGGTCACTCAGGAACTGCTCACAGATCAGTCAGGGGTCTGGCCATGCTTCAGTCAGAACTTCCAGCCCAAGTCAGTTAGGGGCTTGGGCCCCATGCAATCTGGTGAGGTCTACTCATTGAAATTCAACAGGGTTTTTGCCCAACACTATTATAGAGAACTTGAAGGAGTCCAGTTGTGAGGATTGGAGGCAGTATACTCAGCTGCAGAGGGGACAATAATTGTGTGGGGGTAACTCAGTAGATGAGGATGGGTGACAATAGTGCATTGCAGAACATGGGTCAATGCAGGACAGGGGACCATCAGTGGTCACAACCACCCTGCCTTCAATGTGTAGGACATATGGTTGACTTGGGGCTCATGGGGTAATTTTGGGAGATGAATATTTAAGTTATGATGAGCCATTATACAAATTACACATGTTTTCGGTAGAATTTAGAAAGTGATTTGATAGAAGTCATAGAGATATGGCCAGGAAAAGACAGGGTAGCTGCAGATAAACTATTTCCACTGGTTGGGGATTGTAGAACCAGGACATAGTCTAAAAATTAGGACCAGACTGTTCAGGAGTGATGTTAGGATGCACTTCTACACACAAAGGGTGGTAAGGGTTTGGAACTTTTCTCCACAAATGGCAGTGATTGTTGGATGAGTCGCTAGTTTAGGTCCTTTCCACTGAGACGCCTGGGCCCTGACAATGGTGGATGTTGTCATTGTGGCTGCCTATGCAAAAAGTTTATTGCTCAGAATCACGGCTGGCAGAAAGCCCAGGAGCAGCATCAAGGCCCTATGTATAGTGAGGATCACCCAGCTCAGGGAGAAGTCACAGCTCCAGGGCCTCCCATTGGGTCTGCATGAGGACCAGCACTTTTCATCCACAAAGCCATTTCCTGGGCATGAGTGCATCACAGTGTTGACATCCTGGTTCATACATCCATATGTCCTGGTCCTTTGTTATGAACCTGTGCCAAAAAGTGGGTCAGGACCTGAGAGCTGCATGAATGGGAGGCCAGCCTCTCCTGGCGGCTATGGAGGTCACTGCTCTACCGAATGCTACTTGCTCCAGAGACCTGTGTGGGATCTCTCAGTCATGAACCCACAAATACCTCAGGATAGTAATTGTGTGAGGTTGTAACAGCTCATTCCATTTCTCCAAGACAAGGTCAGTGCTGCAGCCTAGTAGGATTCAGAAACATAGCTGGGCACCCCCAGGAGCAGGGTGTAAAGACATGGCACAGAAAGGGTTGTTTCACAACATTGTGGAATTCATCAACAAGGAAGGATTTCCATTCTGTTAATGTGCAAATGATCTTTGATCAGCGTTACCACTTTCTGAAGATGTTTGCCCACTACCCTGGTGGTTGCCATGGCTCCTACATCCTGGAGTACTCTCTTCTATGTATGCAGAGTACAGAGTCCAAAGCTGGTTACTGGGACATGGACTACCCACTGCGACCAAGACACCATTGAGCAACCTCCTGACTGACATCGAGCCCAGATTTAGGACCAACCATGTCTCAACCAGGGCTGTGGTGGAGTTGAGTGTAGGACTGCTGTAGATGTGGTTCTTTGCTTCGACTGGTCAGGGGTAGTGGGGGATGGTTCCCAGGATACTCCAGAGAGAGTGGACCACATTATCCTGGCACGCTGGAGAAGTGGGGAGCAGGTTTCTGAGGAGGACGGTCAGGAATTTAGGAGAAGGAAGCTCTTGTCCAGTCCAAAACCCAGGTGCATTGAGCACTGCAGGTCAGGCTGGACCTCATTGACACCCATTTCCAACAGGAAGAGCTCTCCACTAAGGTAGACCATCATGGACTATAAAATATTCATTGTCATGTTATTGGAATCTCGTTTCACTGCTGGGACAAATTTCAGCCTTTATTGATTTTGTCTGTGCTCACTGTTGCTTTCTGTAAATAGACTCTCACATTGTATTTGTCTGATTGCTTAGCTTTATGTGATGTTCCTCTACTGGACAATGGGTCTACAGTGGGCACTGGGGACAGGGTCATGCTGACTTCTCGGCTGTTCAGACAGAATGTAGCTATGTATAGCTAATGTGTGTGGCTTTTTCTTTCCTTCACATGTGGGAGCCACTGGAAGCTAACTCGCAACATTTATTACCCATCCCTAGTTACCTTTGAGAAATTGATGGCTCCCAACTTGAACCTCTGCAGCTCATATGCTTTAGACTCACCATACTGCTAGGGAGACAGTTCCAGGATTTTGACCCAGTGACCCTGAAGGAACAGCGATATATTTCCAAGTCAGAATGGTGAGTGGTTTGAAGGGGAACTTACAGGTGGTGGTGGTCCTATGTATCCGCTATCCTTGTCCTTTTCGATATCACTTGTTGTGGGTTTGGAAGGTGGTCTCTAAGAAGCCTTGGTGGATTTCTTGGTGAATCTTGTAAGATGGTACACAGTGTTTCTACTGAGTATTGGAGGTGGAGGGAGCGGATATTTGTGGATGTGGTGCCAAACATGTGGGCTGCTTGCTCCTGAATGATACCAAGCTTTTTGAGTGTTTATCAAGTTTCACTCATCCAGGCAAATGGGGAGTATTCCATCACACTCCTGCCTTGTACCCTGTAGAGTGTGACAAACTTTGGGGAGTCAGGAGGTGAGTTACTCCTTCAAGATTCCTAGTCTCTGGCCTAACCTCTGGCACTTCACCTGATGAAGGAGTGGTGCTCTGAAAGCTTGTGATTTCAACTAGACCTTTGGACTATAATCTGGTGTTATGTGACTTCTGACCTTGTCCACCCCAGTCCAACACTGGCACCTCCACATCGTGTTCTTATAGCCACAGTACTTCTATGACTCGTCCAGTTCAGTTTCTTATCAATGTTAACTTCAGGATATTGAAAATTGGGATTCAGTGACGGTGATGCCATTAAATGTCAAGGGCAATGGTAAGATTGTCCCTTGTTGGAGATGTTACCTACATCTAGTCAGCCCAAGCCTGAATATTGTCTTGGTCTTGCTGCAATTCAAAGTGTACTGCTTTGGTATCTGAGGAGTTGCGAATGGTACTAAACAGTGTGCTGAACATCAATTCACATGCCACCTCTTGACCTAATGATGGAAAGGAGGTCATTGATGAAACAGATAAATGTGGTTGGCTTAGGACACGACCCTGAGGAACTGTTGCAGAGATGTCCTGGAGCTGAGATGACTGACCTCTAACCAATACAATCATTTTGCTATATGCCCGGTATGACTCCAACCAGCAGAGAGCTCCCGACCTCCCCAATTCCTATGACTCAGATGGGAGAATGAGACTGTTTGTGTGAGGGAGTGTCAGCCATGTGTGGTGGGCAGCATTGTTTTGTGGCTGATGTTCCATGATGTCATTGCTGAGAAATAAGGTCTAGGACACAGTGACCTTTTATAGAAGGTACGGATGTAAGGGATGGTGGTCTTTTGGCGGATGTCGCTGAACATTAATTTGGTACATCAGGAAATGGCACATGGTAAAATGGGTGGAAATGAGATGTAAAGGACTCCATAGAGGTAGATTGGACAGTTAATATAGCACATATGGTAAGATACAGCAAGAGAGCTCACTAGACCTCATGTTGAAAAACACTCCAAAAATCTTGACACATCTTAGGCTTTTACAAAAAAATGTACAATTTAGCTCTATACAGTCATTCCTCCATATGTGCAATGGTTCCGTTTCCGAGAACTCCCGTGAATGATAAAATTTGTGAGTATGGAGACCATTAAAAATACAGGTTAAAAATAGCATGAACATTGTGGATAGTGAGTTTGCCTGCAGATGTCAAATTTTGTTGCTACTTACTTTTTGGTGCGGATAGGCAAATTCGCTAGTCATGATCTTTTGGATACAGAAGATTTACTGTTTATTATTCCAAATTTTGCTTTCTCCTAATTTAATCCCACTTTCTCTCTTTTTATTTTGCTTCCTGTGCCTAATTTGACTCTAATGTACCTTTATTCTATGTCAATCATTACTTCCTTTTTAAAAGAAATCTTTAAATCTTATTTGTTCAGGATTTGCACAGTTAATTTCTCCATCC
This sequence comes from Ginglymostoma cirratum, assembly GCA_024137785.1. Taxonomy (NCBI): domain Eukaryota; kingdom Metazoa; phylum Chordata; class Chondrichthyes; order Orectolobiformes; family Ginglymostomatidae; genus Ginglymostoma; species Ginglymostoma cirratum. Next base: position 54,830,350 of record JAHRHZ010000012.1, read on the forward strand.
ACCAAGATTCAATACTCCACTGCCCCTTAACAGCCTGGGTCAGTTTACACTTTCTAAGAAGTTACAAAATTGCCCTGCAAAGAATTTGAAGTTTACTAGTTCAGAGAACAGTCTAATTTATGGATATGTAGTAAGATACTCTGCTCCAACAAGATCTCGCCATTTGGCCTTTAAATAGGTATCATATTACGTAAGTGGGAAATATATAAAATTAGTCATTTCAGCGCGACTGCAATTTCCCTGGTACTGATTACAGTTTAAGGGATCACTGTGTCATGGAGGATCCAAAATAATGCAAATACAAAGTGTGTATTAATGGAGGATCTTTGATGAGGGTATATTTTTGTTCCAAGTTTCTTTTGTTTATATTTTTTGAATATGGACCAACAGAAATGAATTTTAGAAAATTACTCTTGATATTATAGTCAGACATGAAATGATGGCACAGGCATTGCTGCTAGAGAAATTGCAAATATAATGTACACACTGTCATCTAGGCACAAATAGTTTCAGACATCTCTTTTAAGGAAGTGAGAATTGTGAATTAGGATAGATTTCTGTCTATATGTCAACAATACAAGAACAAAGTTGCTGGAAAAGGCAGCATCTGTGAAGGGAAAAACAGAGTTAACGTTTCGGGTCCAGTGACCCCTCCTCAGAACGCACCGGACCCCAAACGCGAACTCTTGTTTTTTCCTTCACAAATGCTGCCAGACCTGCTGAGCTTTTCCAGCAACTTTGTTTTTGTTCCTGATTTATAGCATCCACAGTTTTTTCGGTTTTTGTACATTAATGATGTTATGATCGTGGTAAGTATGGACTATCGAATTGTATCGTCTGTCATTTGATTGTTGTACTTGAGAACTTTTATGGCCTACTTCGTTTTTTTTAGACAAAGAAAGAAACAGCAATCTAATTTATATGTTAGAAGATTAAAGACTTGCCTGCCAGTTGTGCAGCTTTGAAAGGCAATGAAACCAGGTTTAGGAGTACATGACAAACTATGTTTCAAAAGCTGCTTTTCAGCAGCAGAGCAATGAAAAGGTAGTTGTAAGCAGGTATTGGTAAAGTTTCTCTATCCCTGCCTGTTTCTCTCATCATCTCAGAATACAATTGCTGGTGACACAACAAATTGGAAAAAAAAAGTCACCCAGAATCCAATTATGTTTACAGATTTCACCATTGGTTAGGATACAAGTCAACAGTTAAATAACTGTGAGCTCAGGTTAAAAAAAGTCACTTCCTCAAGGACTCTTAAGTACTTTTAAAATGCATAACCTTCAATTTCTTTTTTGTGCCATATTGTCTTTCTTCACACTTATTATGTGCTTATATGTGTTTTGATGTCTCATTTCTAGTACTTTTCCTCAATGTTAAAAGGCAATAAGATTCTTATTTCTTTCGCTAAAGCCAGTATTGTAAGTTGCTCCTTCATTTTGATGTGGTTAATTACATCTTCAATTGCCATGTGATAAAACTGCATATTAAAAAGAACTTTTCAAATATCTCTGTTTTGCGCAACTGAGAGGTTATTTTTAAAAAGTTGAGCTGAATCAGTCATCCTCGCTGGTTTGTAATCATGACAATTCATCAATTTCAACTCTCTACCTAAAGGCAAGCTTGGCTGACTGCATCACAATCTCCATGACAATTTCTACCACAAGAAGGTGGGTCTTTAATCTACTGTGTGTGTTGTTGTCACCAGTCTGATCCGCACTGGCTATTCCGACATTTTAGCCAGACAGCTCCCTGCTGCATGAAGTACAAGTTGTTGTGGTGACATACTCTTTCCTACGTATGTAGTAAAGTGGAACTATGGACAGAGATGGTAATGGTCCAATGTCTTTCCATCACATGGCTCCCCGACTCTTACTGCCTGCTATTCATGTCTGTTGAAAGCATCTAAGTTAATATACAACCTGTTTGGCAATTTGGAATGCATTTGTTTGGCCATCAGGTCGTCGGCTGGAACTTGAACCTGACCTTCCGACTCAGAAGCAGAAACATTACCATTGCTCCACAAAACCTCTTTCTCGATGACCAATTGAGGGGAGGCAATGGCTTAATGGTTATCACGAGACTATTAATCGAGAGCCCCAGGTAATGGTCTGGGGACCAGGGTTCGAATCCCACTATGGCAAATAGTGAAATTTGAATTCAATAATTTTTAAAAAATGGAATTAAACATTAAATGATGAGCATGAATCCAATGTCAAGAAAAAAGTAAACATCTGGTTTGTTAATGTCCTTTACGGAAGGAAACTGCTATCCCTACCCGGTCTGGCCTACAGGGGACCCCAGATCCAGAGCAATTAGGGATGGACAATAAATACTGGTCTAGCCAGCAATGCCCTAATCCCATGAATTAAAAAAAATCCTAAAGTGACCCTCTTTATCTTCTTTCAAAACAAAACAAATTGCTTTGTATTTCAGATACACCATAATGACTGTAAATAGGTATGAACAATGGCAAGGTGAAGCTTCTCTTAGACATCCTAAATGAAAATTCCTGTCACAATTGACAGCTGCATATTAACCATAATGGAATACATCCTGTGATTGCAATGTTGAACACCTTATGTATATAATAACTGCTAACTATCATAATAAAAAATAATGATTCAGGATTATTCCATCTGACTTTATAAACTGAAAGAGTAACTGTACTTCCATTGATAAAAAATTTGAAACAAAGTAAAACATTTTTACTAGTGTACTGGATTCAACTTTGGTTGCATGAATTAATTAATTTTGTTCAATGATTTAATGGGATTGTGTCAACAAGTATAGCTGTGACCAAGATTCTAGGCTTACCATAGCCTAGCAGCGTCCAGCCTGTCACCACAGCAATTTCCCAGCGTTCAGATAAAGAAAGAATCTAGTGCTGTCTCTATGGAAATGATTTCATCCAGTGTAGTGGGTCTAATAAAAAAAACCTTAACAAAATAGATTTTGAAAGTAGCTTTTCCACTACAGTTGAATACATTTAGTTTTCTCTATTTTTTAAATGTGTTTTCCATCATGAACTAAACTAAAAGGTAATATTACAGCACACATTAAGTCAGGAAGTTTTGATATTCGCATACAAATAACTCAGTTCAAAAGACCGTCCTTCTTTATTATTTTGATATAAGCATAAAGCCACTTTTTTTGAAAAAAGACAGTGGAATGTAACTGCCTTAACAATTTATTCATTATCATTGCCAGTTGTGATCTCCAGCCTTTAATAACTTAACATTGATTACCTGGATTAGTAATTCAATTGTATGCTATAAATTTAGTAGGAGTTTAAAGAATGGCTGAAACATCGAGACAGCTGTTGTTTGTGTCAGCATCAATTTTTAGGATTACACGCTAGAAGCCTGTGATATAATTATCCCTTTAATGTGAAAACAGCAACACTGAAAGCTTTGTAAACATGTCTAAGAGTATGACATCATAATATGATTGAATCATATAATAAGAATGTGATTAGAGGCACTGGAGAGAATACAGAAACAATTCATAATGTTGATCATGAAACTGTAAGGTCATCTTAATTGGAAAAAGGATGAATAAGTTATATCCCTTTTCTCATTTTGTTTTATTTTCAAATGGTAAGGTTTATAATAATATGTTGAGTGGTGATGGGGAGTAACATTAATTTTAAAAAAATGTCATGAAGGAAGTAATTAGCAGTAAATAATTAAGTGAGAGTGGCGCAAAGGAGCAGGACTGAACTGGGCAGACAAAATGGAATATGGTCCTACTAAGGTTAGAAGACTTCAGGTAGTGAGGAAATGGGTAACTGCCAGACAGATCTAGGAGCATCAAACAAGTACCAGGAGGGTTTCAGCTAGCTCAATAAGGGAATGGGAACCTGAGAGATGCAGATTGTAAAGTGACAAAGCTGGTAATGACAGCAAGAAAAGTAGTAAGCAAAATTTAAAGGCAGCAGAAATAAAATCAGTGGAACTGTAAACTGTTAAAAAGGCAAAATTAAAGGCACTCTATCCTAATATGTGTAACATTCACAAAGAGGTAAATGAATTCATGCACAAATGGAAGAAAATGGGTATGATGTAATTTCCATTGAGGACATTTGGTTGCCTGGTGACCAAAGCTGGTAACTGAATATTCAAGTATATTCAATGCTTGGGAAGGATAGGCAAAAAGGGGAAGGAGGTGAACAGGACTATTATCCGAGGAAACCATCTGTACGTTTGTAAAAGAAAACCTTGGAAGAGAAATTTAAGACATGGAAGCAGTTTGGGTTGAGCCTAGGAACAACATGAGACAGAAAATATTAGTAGGATTTCTTTCGAGGCTACTAAAAAGTGGTGATAATTTACAACATGGTATAAATGAAGAAATTAGAGGTGCATGTAACAAGTTTAGTAAAATAATCATAAGGACTTTTATCTATATATCAATCTATTAGCCTAATGCATTTGAGGATGAATTCCTGGATTGTATAAAGATGATTTTCTAGAACAGTGTGCTAAGGAAGCAACTAGTAAAAATATTAGAGATAGTAGGTACTGCAGATGCTGGAGAATCCGAGATAACAAGGTGTGGAGCTGGATGAACACAGCAGGCCAAGGATGCTGCTTGGCCTGCTGTGTTCATCCAGCCCCACACCTTGTTATCTAGTAAAAATATTATCTCAGATCGAGTATTGTGCAATGAGAAAGGACAAATTAACTATCATTGCAAGGCAACCTTTTGGGAGAAGTGACTGATATGATGGAATTTTACATTAAGTTTGAAAATAATGTAGATTATTAAATCTATATGAAGGAAACTACTAAGGTGTGAAGGGCAAGACAGCAGTGCTAGACTGGGAAATTACAATATAGGGTATTGTGATAGCCAGGAAATGGCCAGCATTTCCAACAATATGCATTCATTCAAGCATGAAATCTCATCAGGAAAGCTTTTCAACCTGTCTAAAAAGAGCAGTAATAAGTTGCATAATCTAAAAGAAAGAAGCTTATACCATTGACAAAAATCTATTAAACCTGAAGATCGTGAACATTTTAGTCTTCAGCAAAGGGGGACAGAAAAACCAACAAAGGGAAAATAGCATATGAAAGTAAACTAACAAGAAACATAAAACAGGCTGTAAAAACGTCTATATATGTGTAAAAAGAAAAAGACTAGCAAAACAAGTGTGGCTATGTTACAGGTAGAGACATGAGAATTTATAATGGGAATAAAGAAACGGCAGAGAAGCTAAACAAGTAACTTATAATGTTTAAAAATGTGAATTTATTCACTTTGGTGGGATAAACTGAAATTCAGGTCAAAATCTTACCTTTATTGCATAAGTGCAAACCACATTGGGTTTGGTGGAGTGATTCTCGTGGCAAGGCCAGACACGCTTTCTCATCGTATTTGACCAAATTCATCACTTTAACTCCTGTTTGAGGCCTCACAACGAGAATCACACCTTTTCTTTGACCCATTTTACCAAGAACTGTTCATGGATGAACTCACAGGTGTCCCCTTGAGGCTGCACCATCTTTCAAAGCGGTTCTTACCTGGTTCGGCCTACATTTGATTCCAGACCCATAACAATATGGTTGACTCTCGACTAGGCAATTCTGATTGGGCAATAAATACTGGCTTGGCCAGCAATGTCTACACCCCATGAATGAATTTAAAAATCCACTCCCTCCACCACTGCACTCAGTAGCAGCAGTGTTTAATATTTACAAGATGGACTGAAGAAATTCACTAAAAATACTTAGATAGCACCTTCCAGACCCACGACAACATTCATGCAGAAGGACAAAGGCAGCAGATACATGAGAACCTGCAAGTTGCCCTCCAATTTAATCATGATCCTGATTTGGAAATCTATCACTATTCCTTCACAACCACTGAATCAAAGCTCTGGAATTCCCTCCCTAATGGCATTGTGGGTCGACCTACAGCTAATGGGCTGCAGCAGTTCAAGAAGGCAGCTCACCATCACCTTCTTAAGGGAAACTAACAATAAATGCTGGCCAGCCAGTGATGCCCATCTCCCACAAGAGAATAGACAGAATAAACCAGACAGCCTGGAGATCGCTACCATGATCAGTGTCTTCACCAGGGGTAGGGAACTGGGCAGCGGTACTGAAAGAAGTCAGTAATCTTCTCCATACTGCCAGGGTAAGTTGCAATATTCTGCTCTCATGAGATGGGGGGGTTGCGGTTGGTGCACAAAATAAGGAGGTTGCAGTAAGATAATCTTGATGTCAAAATGAACATGTCAAATGTTGATATGCTTTTCAGAGCCTGGTAAGATTTTGCTCGCAAGGTATTTTTCAAATGATGAGAGAGTGATAAATGTTGATTTCCCCAAGTGTCCGGAATGTACTTGGCATTGAGTCATTGAAATATTTCATCTGCAGTAGCCAATTAGGAAGCCAAATGGTTTGATGACCATAGTTCTAAGACGAATTGAGTTGCAGGATAAAACTGTATTGCTGGAAATAGGATGTTAGATTGGTTGTACTTTTACAGCATTGTGTGTAGTGGTGGCCTCCTAAACTGTGGAAGGATATGTTTGCCATTGAGGAATTGCAGCTAATGTTACTCACATTAGTTGCAAGATGGCGAAATGTGTGAATGTAATCCCTGGAGCTGATAGAAATAGGAGCTTACGTCAGTTGATCATACAAAACTAAAACCATGAAAAAAACTCTATGGGACCCAATAGACTGGACAGAAAAGGATGCTTAACTGGCTGGTTTTGAGGGTGGAGGGGGTTGGGGTGGGGTAAACCTTGGACAAGTTTCAGAATAAGAAGTAGTCAAGTAGATTTAAGATGATGGTCAATATATTTATTGGATATGTGATGAATCATTAGAAATCTCCAACCCAAAGGACTATGGGGGACTCAGTGATTGAATATAATCAAGACAGAGTTGGATAGATGTCAGCATTTTGAAGACATCAAGGGATATGAGGATAGTGTGGGAAAACGTTACTAAGATAATAGGATCCGTCATGATCCAGTTGAATGGTGGACCAGGCTCCAGGAGCTGAAAGGTCTAATCTTGTTGATATTTCAATGGTCCTTTTTTAAAAGATTAATGTGTGATGGAATTCATTGCAAGGCATTTTCATTGATGAAAGATGTCAGGCAGACATAAGTACATCTATGATATTCTTAGACTGCATCTGACTTTCAGTATAGCATGCATGTGTGACAGCTTCAGCCAAAGACGCGTCATTTATCCATCCAAATACTCAAGGTCATGGAGAACGCAGCAATAGCTAGTATGGTAACTCTGCAGCTAGCTCTGAGGAGGCAATGCTGTATGACCATTGTATTCTATGCAAGCTGATTGCATTTCATCAGAAATTGACAGAAGCAAAGGATAACAATACTCACAGATTTAATGTAAAATAACAATTTTAAATGTGGTCGACAGAAAATTATGGAAACAAAAAAAGAATAAATTCCTGAAATGCCCAGCTCCTAGCCTTCACTCATTACACTCTTCATGAGGTCTAAGGTAATGGTCTTTCACTGCAGTCATCTCTGCTTCATGTCTATCATCAGGTGGTTGTCATGTGCTTATGGCACCATCAGTGAGATTGTCCCCTGTGTTTAGGAACCGACGCCGTACCTAACAGTGAAATGGGGTCAAGGGCCATCTGCCTCATTGTACTATTGCACCGACTTCTTTCTCTTCTTCCACAACACTCAGGCCTTCATCAGTATCATCCTGGTTTTCCTATTCTTCCTTTCATGAGGATACATTTGATTCCTCCATCTCTCTCTTTCTGCAAACACATCTTTCCTTCATAAACAAGGTGCAGCAGAACCCAGTGATCCTGGGCACTCTTTGAGCTGAAAACTGAAGTGCTCAACCAGAACAGCCCAAGTATTGGAAGCCTCATTTTCAGCAGGCATATCGTCTGCTCCATTCTTGCCCTTGTTGTGACAATGCTGCATTATACCCCTCCTCTGTGACATTTTGCCAGTTCCTAACAGGAGTATCCCCTGTCTCTCATGAGCAAACCTCCATTTATCAAAATGTCTCAAACATAGATCATTCATCATAGAATCCCTACAGTGTGGAAACAGGCCCTTCGGCCCAACAAGTCCACACCAAACCTCGGAGATGTGCGTGAAAAATCCCCGGGTAGGGATCAGAAATCTGATATTAGACCATAAGATTTAGAAGCAGAATTAGGCCATTCGGCCCATCAGTTCTGGTCTGCCATTCGATCATGACTGATATGTTTCTCAACCTCATTCTCCAGACTTCTCCCTGTAACATTTGATCTCCTTACTAAACACGAACCTATCTGCCTATCTTAAATACACTCAATGACTTGGCCTCCACAGCTTTCTACAGCAACGAGTTCCACAGATTCACCACCCTCTGGCTGAAGAAATTACTCCTCACCTGCTTGCTTTGGTCACACACCAGCTGCACATTTGCAGAATGGAAACCTTTCCAGCCAATGACTGCAGCTTACTGTTGCCAATTTGCTCTAAGGATGACATATGTGCAGTCAATGCCCCATCCACAAATAGGAATCCTGTGATTTCAACAAAATTCAATATTTTGGCTGCCTGACTGTTGGGATTCACGTGGAAACTCACAAAATTAGCTTATCTTCTGAAGAGAGCATCTGTCGCATTTTGGATATACTTGTGGGTAGCCTACTGGGAGGGTTCATACAGATACCCAGTCGAACCCTGGAAGGAGCTATTGGCAAAGAGGTTTGGAGCACTGTTACCTTTAATGCCACCTATATGGGATTGCCTCCTAATCTTTGTGAATGTAGGTCTTAAGTGCTACCAATGGTGTGTCTGGCATTCCCTCTCAACTGCTCCAGCTGTACAGCCACAGAGTCATAGAATCCTACAGCACAGAAACAGGACCTTTGGCCCAAACTGGTCCATGCTGATCAAAATACCATTCCACGTTAACCCCATTTCCCTGCATTTGGCCCATATCCTTCTAAACCTTTCCTATCCATGTATTCATACAAATGCCTTTTAAATGTTGTTAAAGTACCTGCCTCAACCATTTCTGCTGACAACTTATTCCATATGCGTACCACCATCTGTGTAAAAAAGTTGCCCCTCAGGTCCCCATTTATTCTTTACCCTCTTACCTTGAACTGATGTCCTCGGGTCCTTGATTCCACAACCATGGGAAAAAGACTGAATGCATTCACCCTATTCATGCCTCTTATGATCTTAAAAAATGCTATAAGATCCCCCTTCAGTCTCATACGTGCCAAAGAAAAAAAGTCCTAGTTTGTCCAACCTCTCCCTATAATTCAGTCTCTTGAGTCCTGTCAACATCCTTGTAAATTTCTTCTGCACTCTTTCTAGCTTAATAACATCTTTCCTATAGCAAGGCGACCAAAAGTGAACATAATACTCCAAGTGCGGCCTCACCAATGTCCTGTATAACTGCAACATAACTTCTCAACTTCTGTGCTCAATGTCCTGACTGAAGGCCAGTGTGCCAAATGCCTCCTTCACTGCCCTGCGTACCTGTGACTACACTTTCAGACAACCGTGCACCTGAACTCTTAAGGTTCCTCTGTTCCATTACATTCCTTAAGGCCCTACCATTCACCATGAAATTCATACCTTGATTTGACTTTCCAAAATACAACACCTCAGTCTTATCTACATTAAACTCCATTTGCCATTTCTCGGCCCACTTCCCAATCTGATCAAGATCCTGCTGTAATTTCTGATAAACTTCCTCACTGTCCACGATACCACCTATTTTGGTGTCAACTGCAAGCTTACTAATCACACCTTGGAAATTGTCATCCACTTCATTGATATAGATAGCAAACAGTAATGGGCCCAGCACCGACCACTGAGGCACACCACTAGTCACAGGCTTCCAGCCCAACAAGCATCCTTCCACTGTTACCTTCTGCTTCCTACCATCAAGCCAATTGTGCATCCAGTTTGCCAGCTCTGCCTGGATGCCATGCGATCTAACCTTCCAGAGTAGCCTACCATGTGGAACCTTATCGAAGGCCTTACTGAAAGCCATACAGACAACGTCTACACCCTGCCGTCATCAACCTTCCAGGTCATTTCATCAAATAACTCTAATAAATTTGTGAAGCATGATCTCCCATGCACAAAGCCATGCTGACTACTCCTAATCAAATCCTGTCTTTCCAAACGTACATATATCTTATCCCTCAGAATCTTCTCAAGTAACTTACCTACCACAGATGTTCGGCTTATTCGTCTATAGTTCCCAGGTTTTTCTTTGCAGCCCTTCTTGAATAAGGGCGCAACACTTGCAATCCTCCAGTCTTCCCAGACCTCACCTTAGCTAATAATGAAGCAAATAGATCAGCCAGGGCCCCCGCAATTTCTTCTGTAGCTTCTTGCAGGGTTCTTGGATATATCTGGTCAGGACCAGGAGATTTATCCACCTTCATACATTCTAATACGTCCAACACCTCTACCGTCATATGAACTAGCCCTAAGATATCGCCACTAACTTCCCAAGTCTTCATGTCTTTCTTTATGGTAAACACAGAGGAGAAATAGTCATCAAGGACCCCACCCATCTCTTGCAGTTCCACACATACATGTCCACTTTGGTCTTTGAGGGGTCCTATTCTGTCTGTAGTTATTCTTTTTCTTTTAATATACTTTATCATAATTTGCCCAAATCTTCTCAGCCATAGCTATTTCGTTCTCCCTTTTCGCCCTCCTGATTTCCTTCTTCAGTAAACTCCTGCGTCCCTCCACGGATTCCCTTGATCCCAGCTAACTGTACCTGAGACATGCCTCCTTTTTTCTGGTCAATGCCTCAATATCTCTTGTCATCCAGGGTTCCCTACTCTTGCCAACCTTGCCCTTCACCCTCACCAGAACATACAGACCTTGAATTCTAGCTATCACACTTTTAAAGGCCTGCCACTCGCTAGAGGTCCCTTTGTCTGCAAACAAATTATTCCAATCAACCTCTGCAAGCTCCTGTCTAATTCCATCAGAATTTGCCCTGCCCAATTTAGAATTTGAACCTGTGGACCAGTTTTGTCCCTGTCCATAACTATTTTAAAATTAATAGAACTATGGCCACTGGTCCCAAAGTGCTCCCTCATTGTCACCTTAGTCACTCTTGTCCTATTTCCCAAGAGTAGGTTGAGTTTTGCCCCTTCTCAAGTAGGACCCTCTATAAACTGCTCGAGGAAATTTTCCTGGACACTTTCAACACTGAACAAATTCCAGCCTATCTAAGCCCTTAACATTATGGCAGTCCCAGGTTATGTTAGGAAAATTATAGTCCCTTACTATGACAACGCTATTTCTCCTGCAAGTCTCCACAATCTCCTTCCATAACGGTTCCTCTAATTCTCAATGACTATTTGGGGGCCTATAGTATAACCCCAATAACATCACCATCCCCTTCTTATTTCTTTCCTCCACCCACAAAGCCTCACTGGATGACCCCTCAGTTATTTCATCTCTGACTACTGCTGCGATACTCACCTTAATCAAAAATACAACTCACCCTCCCCTCTTTCCTCCACCTCTGTCCCACCTGTACCCTGGCACATTAAGATGCCATTCCTTTCCCTCCCTTAGCCATGTTTCTGTAATGGCTTATAATATCCCAGCACCACGTACCTATCCATACCCCGAGTTCATTGGCCTTACCTGTCAGCCCTCTTGCATTGAAATAGTTGCAATTTAATCCAGCAGGCTTTCCTAGCTCCCTGTCCTGTTCCAGCCTGACCTGACTCTTCATCTTGCTATTTCTGATTACTGTATCTCCATCCAGCCTCGAACTTCCCTCCTGCTGTTGCAGATCCCACACCCCTGCCAATCTAATTTACACCCTCCTTTGTAGCACTGGCAAATCTGACCGCCAGGGTTTTGGTCCCCCAGTTCAGGTGCAACACAATTCTCTTAGGCCCGAAACGTCAAGTTTTCCTGCTCCTATGATGCTGCTTGACCTGCTGTGTTCATCCAGCCCCGTGCTTGTTATCTCTTGAACAGGTCACAGCTGCTCCAGAAAAGATCTCAATGAACCAGGAATCGGAATCCCTGCCCCCTGCACCAAATATTTAGCCACACATTCATCTGCCATGTCCTCCTGTTCTTACCCTTACTAGCACATGGCACTGAAAGAAATCCTGACCTTTGAGGTCCTGATTTTTAACCTTTTGACTGCTCAGCCTCCCCGCTGAGAACATTCTGCAGCAGTTCCAAGACACCCTGGATCCTGGCATCTGGGGGAAGAAACACACCATCCTGGATTCCCATTTGTGGCCACAGAATTTCCTGTCTTTTCCCCTAACTATTGAGTCTCCTGTCACTAAGGTCTTGTTTACCTTTACCCTTTCCCACTGTGCCCCAGAGCCAGTCATAGTGCCATTGGGTTGGCTACTGCTGCTTTCCCATGAAGTCATTATAAGTCATCGCCCCAATAGTATACTTGTTTTCGCGGGGAATGGCCGCAGGGAAATTCCTGCACTCTCTGCCAATTCCCTTTGCCTTTCCTGGTTGCCACAGAGCTACTCTCTGACTGCACATTAGGTATGACCACCTCACTAAAACTCTTATCTATGATATGCTCAGCATCACGGATGATCCTGAGTGCACCCAGCTCCAGTTCCCTAACACAGTCTCCCAAGAGCTGCAGCTGGGTGCTCTTTTCAAAGGTGCAATCATCAGGAATGATGGAAGTCTCCCTGGGTTCCCGCTTCCTGCAGGAGGAGCATGCCACTGGTCAAATTGCCATCTCAACTGCTCTAAGACTAAAGAGGAAAGTTAAAAGGACTTTCCCTGAGTTTACCTTTTTGCTGAGCCACTGCTCACCGAAGCCTCTTGAGTCAAAGCCTTACTTCTCACTCTGCTACCAACAAATTTTCAATAGCACATCCCTCTCTTGCTTTTTTTTTTGGTTAGAGGAGGAAGGAGGGAAGGAGACACTATAGTGATGTGTAATATTTGTGATATTTCCAATTTCATGCCAAAGTGTGTCGTTGCACTGGCTCCTGACATCCTGCACTCCTGGCGTCTCTGCATCAACAGGGAGATGGAGAGCTATCTCAGGTTAATGTAGCCATTACTGCTCCTGTCCAGGACTCTTCTGTACCAGTTCCTCCCCATCTGGACCATGACCAGTTGAAGGGCGAGGTTGTTTGTGCCATCATCATACAGGGTTGAGGAGGTGTGCTAACAAAATACAATGATCCTTCTGATCAGCTTATTCTTTGAAGTTTTGCCTCTATCTGTAATTCTCTAAGTCCATGCTAAGCCCTAGCATTAGACTTCCTCTGACCTTACCCCAACCAACCATGGTGAAGGTTAACCTGGAGGTCTACAGATCTGTGAGGTGATGAAAGCAATGTCCTCAGGCACTACTGATCTTCTCTCTGTCACCCTCAAAACAGAGTTGAAAGAGTCTTGGCTTTTTGACATCGACGTACCATCAACTCCCTTGTTAGCCATGAGAATCTACCTGGGAAACTGGAGTTTCTGAGTCTGACAAAGTTGCTACCTCCACACATGTCCATTGGAGATACCAGCTCCTTCCCTTTATCCCTGCCAAAGACAAAACAGGATGCCTGTCAGCACTCAATGTACTGAAGCTCTGGGCCTAGATGGGATCTTGTTGGAATGTGACCTCTGAGTCATGGGGTAATGTTGGTTTGTTGGGCATCAGACATCGAGAGGAGAACTAATTGGATCTTGCTTCTCCATCCTGTTGACTCATGATTTATACAGCATCCCTTTATTTGGACCAAATGGGAAACATTACCTCCTTTGCACCACTTTGACTGCTGGCTAGATTCAATGAACCACGCAACAAGTTTCCAAGATTAGAAATGGTGTGTGAAATTTTTATTGAAACCTGAAGCACTTTTTGCACTCTCATTGTTACCCACAAATGACTTCCATCATCCTTCACTCATCCCAAGTTATATTCCTCTACTTCTATAATTCTGCAATTGGACACTAACTAGAAATTAATGGAATGGTAGGTTTTCCCATTCATGAAAATTACTGGCCGGTATTATGCTGCAGGGTAGACAACTTGTGCACAGTCAATCTAGCTGTGAAGCGGAAAATAATCACTGCTGAAAGCCTTTGAGTGCTCTTCAGTTAACTGTTGTGGTCAGTGGAGTAGGTGACATATTGCTCAGTCATAATGAACAGAGAGATGATGGGCATCTTAATGTAACTGCATACTGCAGACTGCGAAATACAGCAGTTGTTCACCGTTGTAGACTGATAAGTGGCAGTGCCAATAACACCAAGGGGCAGATGGTGGCATATTGATAACGTTACAGAACTAATAGTGGAGAGCTATTGATCAAAGTCAGTGAATTCCCACCATGACAACTGGTGGAATTTTAACTTCAATTAAAAACGATCAGGCATAAAAAAAACAATTCTCAATAATAGTGACTCTGAAACTAATTGTTGTAAAAACCTGTGTGGTTCACTGATGTTCTTTGGAGAAACAAATCCTTCATCTTTACCTTGTTTGACCTACATGTGACTCCAGGTCCACTGAATTGTGATTGTGTCTTAATTGCCTTCTGAAATGGTTTAGCAAGCCTGTCAGCTCAAGGGTAATTAGGGATGGGCAACTAACGTTGGCCTTGCCACCTACACCCATAAGCCATGAAAGAATACAGAAAGGGGGGTTTGGTGACTTTGGCAGCCCTTAGTATGCATGCCGTTGGAGCAGTGGACAGTCAATTTAGTTGCAGGAGTTTGCAGAGCTTTTAAAGAGCTCAGGTGATGAAGTGCACTCTCCTAATGCAATGGTCTTTGACAATTCCATGAAAGTGACTGTGCACTTGATTTGGTTGGCCTGGCCTCTGATGAACAGACCCCATGCATCTTCTGTCTTTTAATTAGGCAAGCTGCTGTTTTTGTTGGTTTATAAGGCAACTGCCATTATTTGTCATCCTCCAGTTGCTCCTGTATCCAAATGAAACTGATATGACACATTACAAGCAATAAAGTTTATTATATAAAGTAAGGTAAAACAAGAACTCATCCAGTAACCTTCGGGTGAGTGTGCCTTTAAATACTGCTTCAGTGAATCACAGAAATCAATTCTACCAGGAATATTAGGTGCATTGGGTACTTGTAGAACTTTATTGATTTGTAGTTCAAG
Source organism: Ginglymostoma cirratum (assembly GCA_024137785.1). NCBI lineage: Eukaryota > Metazoa > Chordata > Chondrichthyes > Orectolobiformes > Ginglymostomatidae > Ginglymostoma > Ginglymostoma cirratum. Next base: position 54,845,475 of record JAHRHZ010000012.1, read on the forward strand.
AGACAGCACAGTTTAATTGGGCCAGAGTGCACCACAGTCAGCATCACAGTGAAGCTGACTAGTTCTGGAGGAGGTAGGTCCAGTCCAAACTGTACAGTTTGCATCTGGACAGGACTGGAGCTGAAATCGTTGGAGGTGTATTTGCTCGTGTGTTTGGTGAGGGTTTAAACTAAAGTGGCAGGGGATTGAGAACCTATACAGGGATACAGAAGATAGCGAAACAAGGGCAAAAACAAAGGACAACATGGAAAACAGAACATGTGACAGGCAAAGAATTCAAAGGCAAGAATCAAACAGGTCCACGTTGCAAAATAATGAGAACAAGACTAAGAATGTTAAAAGCCTTAAAAAGTGTGTCTTAATGCTCAGAGCATTCACAATAAAATGGATGAATTAGTCATGCAAGCAGACATCTTAATGATCACAAAACAAATGCTGTTAAAATGGTCATCACTAGGTGGTGTTCAAAAATAGTGGCTCTATTTTAACTATTCAGCCACCACTTTTGTCTGGGGTGTGTAAGATTAACTGAAGCCTTGAAGCTAACACTTAGCATCAAACATTTCAGAATTGTCCAAATCTCTGTTCAGTTTTTTTTTGTTTTCTGATTGCAGTGTCATGGTTAAACTCTCCAAGATTAGGAATATAAATCTGTAATCAGCCTTCTGCGCAGTTGGCCCAAATGAAGCAGGCCATTCACCTCTTTATGTCCTTCTTTAATGTGAATCATTCACACCCCATAAGCCATTAACAAGGCAAAGCCTTTCAGAATTAAACGAAGAGCAAAGAATTTGCATGCATACACATATTTTGATGGATGCATTAGTACAATGACTAATCTCATTGGTGTTTTTAATCAGAATAAACTTCTTTCTTGCTTTGTGAGCTGTGGATTTACCATCAAATGATTTCAGTAGCTTTTTCTTGCACAGCAGTTTGGGTTTACCAGAGATCAGCTTCCTAGTTTTTAAGAGGATGGACCAAGGAGACTTTGAGTCACCTTCCTCTCCACTTCTCTCACACTTGCTGACTGGTGATAACGTGGAATTGATTGTTAGATAGTCAGAGAAAATGTAATAGCAAACTTCAAAAATATATGCAGCTGATTAATATTACTGGCTATTTTCAAGGTGATATATGAGCTGAGAATGTATAGTCGGGACAGACTGAAAGACTGGGCACAGTTCTCTAGAGCAGGCTAAAGAGTGACCAAGTAAAAGTCTTAAAAATAATGAGGAAATTGATGGTGAGTACAAAGAGAGTATACTTCCACTTGTGAAGGTACACAAATCTATGGTCAATAGTTATAAACCAATCATTAATGAATCCAATAACGAGCTCAAGATTATCTTCTTTACCCAGAGATTGGTATGGAGGGGGATAACAAGCTGTGGGGCTGGATGAACACAGCAGGCCAAGCAGCATCATAGGAGCAGGAAAGCTTGACGTTTCGGGCCTAGACCCTTCATCAGATGGAGGGATTATTTTATGGCATAGGTTAAACAGGTTGGGAGTCTACTCAGTAGAATTTAGAAGAATGAGAAGTAGTCTCTCTGAAATATATTGGATTCTTAAAGGGATGGACAGGGTAAACGTTGAGATGTTTCCCCTCATGGGAAAGTCTGGGACCAGAGTGCTAGTCACAGAATAAAGGGTTGCCAAATTAAGACTGAGATGAGAAGGAAGTTCTGCTCTCATAGGGTTGTGAGTCTTTAGAACTCCTTCCCACAGAGAGTGTGAGGGCAGAGTTCTTCTGTATATTTAAGGCTGAGATTGATACATTCTCGATCAGGAGGGGAATCAAGGGTTACAGGTAAAAGGCAGGAAAGTGGATGTAAGGAATGTCAGATCTGCCATGATCTTATTGAATGATGGAGCAAGTTTGAAGGGCCGAATGGCTATTCCTGTTCCTATTTCTTATGGTCTTTACCTCCGACATCAGTCCTGGGACTTAGAAACAGTCCATTAGCCAGTTGGGACAGTCAGAATCAGAATGGACCCTGCATTAGGGGTGAGAATATTAAGTAACATACTACCCTTCATGAGTCTTTGTGCCTTTTTATATGTTGCTTTCATCCTAGAATGAGAGGGACAGGTATTTAGGGAGATAAATGTGGGTGGTACAGCTATAACATTTTGTGCAGGTTAGTGTTTGGGCCATCTACAAGTGATTAGGCAGTGCAGAGGGCATTCAGTGTGAGAGGTGTGGGGGTTTGGGTAGTTACAATGAGTGAGGGAAGATGTCATGAACATTAGTGAAAGTGGTAGAGGATGAGTCTTGGTAGTAGGTGGGTACAGTAGTAGTGTGGATGTGAGGTATTGGTAAGGAGAAGGTACCACTTCAGCTGGTGGATTTTAGAATGTCATTGATCTTCTTTCTGAACAATTGGGCATTCTGCATTTCTCCAGATGGCTGAGACTGCTCTGAACCAGATGGCAATCTTAGGCATAGTCTGGTGTCATTGCCTCCATGGCCTTCATCTGGGGAACAGTAAGTCCTATCTGGGTGCCACCCTGCCCAGCAGGACTTCCAGGCCCCTGCCTGCACAATGTGGGCACTGATTTCCCCTGTCTGCTGTGTCTGGCAAATATCAGGAATCATGCAGGGCCGACCTGGGTACGCACTTCTAAAGATGGTGTAGGCACAAGGGGTGCTGGTAAATGGAGTATGGTAAGAAGAGGTACTGAATGTGAGAGACACCATATGGGCAGTGCAAGTAAGAAATTCCGTTGGTTTGGTAAATTAAGGCAAAAAAAAACCTTCAAAAAGCTTGATGAACTCAGACTTAGGTAAAAGGAGTATAAGATTCAGCCCATAATCTGGATTCTGCGATATTACTGTACATTATACACACTATAATCATCCCTAGGAAAAGGAAGCATGGTACAGGGAGGATGAGGCAACAATGGCTGACTAAGGAAGTCAGGGATAGCATAAAAGCAAAAGAGAAATCATATAATGTGGTGAAGGGCAGTGGGAAACCAGAGGACTGGGAAGCTTACAAAGACCAACAGAGGGCAACAAAAAAAGAAATAAGGAGGGAGAAGATTAAATATGAGCGTAAGCTCTCCAGTAATATAAATGAAGACTATAAGAGTTTCTTTAGATGCATAAAGGGCAAAAGAGGGGCAAAAGTGGACATTGGCCACTGGAAAATGACACTGGAGAGATAGTAGTGGGGAACAAGGAAATGGCTGAGGAACTGAATAATTACTTTGCATCAGTCTTCACGGTGGAAGACATGAGTAATCTCCCAAAAATTCAAGAGAGTCAGGGGGCAGAGCAGTGTATGGTGGCCATCACTAAGGAAATGGTGCTAGTAAAACTGATTGGTCTGAAGGTGGATAAGTCACCTGGATCAGATGGACTACACCCCAGAGTTGTAAAGGAGATAGCTGACGTGATAGTGGAAACGTTAGTGGTGATCTTTCAGGAATTGCTAGAGTCAGTGAGGGTCCCAGAGGACTGGAAAATGGCTAAAGTGACACCCCTGTTTAAAAAGGGAGTAAGGCAAAGGGCGGAAAATTACAGGCCGATTAGCTTAACCTCGGTCGTGGGTAAGATTTTGGAGTCCATTGTAAAGGATGAGATTTCTGAATATTTGGGAGTGTATGGGAAAATAGGGCAAAGTCAGCATGGTTTGATCAAAAGGAGGTCATGCCTGACAGATCTGCTAGAATTATTTGAAGAATTAACGAGCAGGGTAGACCAAGGAGAGCCAATGGATGTTATCTACCTGGACTTCAAGAAGGCCTTTGACAAGGTGCCGCAGAGGAGGCTGCTGAGTAAGATAAGGGCCCATGGTGTTAAAGGCTATGTGCTAGCATGGATAGAAGATTGGCTGTCTGGCAGAAGACAGAGAGTGGGGATAAAGGGGTCTTTCTCAGGATGGCAGCCAGTGACAAGTGGTGTTCCACAAGGGTCAGTGTTGGGACCACAGCTTTTCACTTTATACATTAATGATCTAGATGAAGGAACTGTGGACATTCTGGCTAAGTTTGCAGATTCACAAAGATAGGTAGAGGGACAGGTAGTATTGAGGAGGTGGGGAGGCTGCAGAAGGATTTGGACAGGTTAGGAGAATGGGCAAAGAAGTGGCAGATGAAGTACAACGTGGGAAAGTGTGAGGTCATGCACTTTGGTAAGAAGAATAAAAGCATGGACTATTTTCTAAATGGGGAGAAAATTCAGAAGTCTGAAGTGCAAAGAGACTTGGGAGTTCTAGTCCAGGATTCTCTCAAGGTAAACTTGCAGGTTGAGCCAGTAGTCAGGAAGGCAAATGCAAAATTGGCATTTAGTTTGAGAGGCCTTGAATATAAAAGCAGGGATGTACTACTGAGGCTTTATAAGTCTCTGATCAGGCCACATTCCGAGTATTGTGTGCAGTTTTGGGCCCCATATCTCAGGAGGGATGTACTGGCCCTGGAGCGGGTTCAGAGGACGTTCACAAGAATGGTCCCAAAAATGGAAAGCTTAACATATGAGGAACGTTTGAGGACCCTGGGACTATACTCATTGGAGTTTAGAAGGGGGAAGAAGGATCTAATTGAAACTTACAGAATACTGAATGGTCTGGACAGAGTGGATGTTGGGAAGATGTTTCCATTGGTATGAGAGACTAGGACCCGAGGGCACAGCCTTAGAGTAAAGGGAAGACCTTTTAGAACAGAGATAAGGAGAAACTTCTTCAGCCAGAGAATGGTGAATCTATGGAATTCACTGCCACTGAAGGCTGTGGAGGCCAGGTCATTGAGTACATTTAAGTCTGAGACAGATAGGTTCTTGATTATCAAGGGGATCAAGAGTTATGGGGAGAAAGCGGGAGAATGGCGTTGAGGATCTTATCAGCCATGATTGAATGGCAGAGCAGACTCAATGGGCCGAATGGCCTAATTTCTGCTCCCATGTCTTATGGTCATTTGGCCTTACAATGAACTGACTGAACACACAACACCAGCTCCATTACACAGAGAGTGGCTGGTGATGAGGCAGGTACATTTATTATGGAATGAAGCACACCACAATATCATACAACTATCTTAAAGGTGCAGACCTATCTGGTCCGAAATCTGTACCTTATTACAGCTGAAATATCATCAGCTTTAACACACGTAGAAGAAATTGATGGATTTGTGGTCTGGCTTATGTCTATTAATGTATTATGATGCTTTAGAAATAGTCTCACAAAATTGAATTCAATAAAAATCAATCTGTGGTCCTGTTTGCAACTAGAATGAGGCCATGTAATAATACATTCAAAAATGAGAGGGCATGGATTTAAAATGATACGCAAATGAAGTAAGGGTGATCCAAAAAAACAGTTCTCTCACAGCGAGTTGTTAGGGCTTGTAATGCACTGTCCGGAAATGTAGTGGAGGCATGTTCAATTGAGGCATTCAATACAGCATTGGATGGTCTTTTGGATAATAATGGTGTGCACGGACATAGGAAAGAGCAGGATATTGGCACTAGATAAAAGAGCCAAACTAGATAATAGAGCCAGTGTGGGCAAAATAGGTTAAATGACTTCCTTCTGCATTGTAACAATTCTGCAATTCATCAACCATAAATGATTGACATTTGATAGAATAGACCCCATCTCCACAAACACTGAAATGCTGTGTTATATACAATCTACACGACGACCTAAGGCTGACAATTAATAGAATAGTTGCAAATTACATGCTGGAATTTACATCAAAAATCCAGAAAGTGTCAATTTCCTCAAAGCTTGTTTAGACTCAAACATCTCAACTCTCTGAGATTTTTCTCTTTATCAACTCAGGTGCACTTAAACATGGGGTTACAAAAGGAACATAAAATATTAGTTTCTCCTGTCTGCTTGGAATTGTTTTTACAACTGATTGAATTTTCTGTGGGAGTTAAATCTTGTTTGAAATAGACCAGATCCTCTTGACTAGGTAAGGTCAAGTGACACCAAGGCTGTTTTCTGATGGATTGTCCCAATTAGTACAGCGCTGACTGTTGAAGTTGCTGTTTCAAGTCAATACAGCTTCACAGTGACTTCTTTGCCTTGATCATCTTCCAGTCTGCCTCCAGGGACGTCAGTAACCTCAGTCTGTCAACAGTAGATTCTTTGTGCTAAACAGTTAACTAATGCCTTATCAGTTACAACAAACAAACCATAATTTTCTTTATAAACACCCAGAAGCAACAATATAGAAACAATAGGATGTGCTCAAACCAAGGGGTGGACCAAATAGGAGGTTGCACTGACTACTTTCCAGTGGATTTAGTCATAGAGTCATAGAGTTGAACAGCACGGAAATAGACCCTTCAGTCTAATTCATCCATGCTGACCAGATATCCTAAATTATTCTAGTTCCATTTGCCAGCATTTGGCCCATTTCCCTAAAACCACTCCCTATTCATATACCCATTCAGATGCCTTTTAAATAGTGTCATTGACCAGCCTCCACCACTTCCTCTAACAGCTCATTCCATACATGCACCACCCTCTGCATGAAAATATTATCCCAAAGGCCTCTTTTCAATCTTTCTCCTCTCACCTTAAACCTATGCCCTCTAGTTTTGTACTCCCCCACCCTGGGGAAAAGACTTTGGCTATTCAACCTATCCATGCCCCTCACGATTTTATAAACTTCTATAAGGCTGAGAAGACCTCGCAATCTCCAATGCTCCAGGGAAAATAGCTCCAGTCTATTCAGCCTCTCTCTATAGTCAAAACCTCCAACCCTGTCAACATCCTTGTAAATCTTTTCTGAACCATTTCAAGTTTCACAACATCCTGCCTACAGCTGGGAGACCAGAACTGCATGTAGTATTCCAATAGTGGCCTAACCAATGTCTTGTACAGCCACAAGATGACCTCTCAACTCCTATCTTCAAAGTACTGACTGATAAAGGCATGCTTACCAAACACTTTCTTCACTATCCTATCTACCTGCGACTCCACTTTCAAAGAACTATGAACTTGCACTCCAAGCTCTCTTTGTCCAGCAACACTTCCCAATACCTTACCATTAAATGTATAAGCCCTGCCCTGATTTGCCCTACTGAAATGCAGCACCTCACATTTATTTAAATTAAATTCCATCTGCCATTTCTCAGCCCATTGGCTCATCTGATCTAGATCCCATTGAATTCTGAGGTGACCTTCTTTGCTGTCCACTAAACCTCCAATTTTGGTGTAACCTGCAAACTTACTAACAACACCTCTCATGTTCACATCCAAATCATTTGTATAAATGATGAAAAGCAGTGGACCCAGCACTGATCCTTGTGGCACACCACTGGTCACAGGTCTCTAGTCTGGAAAGCAACCCTCTACCACCCTCTGTCTTCTACCTTTGATCCAATTCTGTATCCAAATGACTAGTTCTCCCTGTATTCCATGCAATCTAACCTTGCTAATGAGTCTACCATGAGGAACTTACAAAGAGCAAAGAAATTTCCAGTACAGGAACAGGCCCTTCAGCCCTCCAAACCTGCATCAACATGCTGCCCATCACAACTAAAACCCCCTACACTTCCGGGGACTGTATTCTTCTATTCCCATCCTATTCGTATATTTGTCAAGTCACCCTTTAAAAGTCATTATAATATCTTCTTCTGCTACCTCCCCCGGCAGTGAGTTCCAGGTACCCACCATCCTCTGTGTAAAAAACTTGCCTCATACATCACCTTCAAATCTTGCCTCTTGCACCTTAAACCCATGGCTCCTGGTAACTGACTCTCCCACCCTGGGAAAAAGTTTCTGACTGTCCAGTTTGTCCATGCCCTTCATAATCTTGTAGACCTCTATCAGGTGGCACCTCAACCTCCGTCATTCCAGTGAGAACAACCAAAGTTCCTCCAACCTCTCCTCAAGCTAGTGCCCACCATACCAGACAAAAACCTGGTAAATCTTTTCTGTACCCTCTCCAAAGCCACCACATCCTTCTGGAAGTGTGGCGACCAGAATTGAACACAATATTCCAAATGTGGCCCAACTAAGGTTCTATAAAGCTGCAACATTACCTGCCAATTTTAAACTCAATGCCCCAAATGCTTTGTCAAAAAACTTTGTCAAATGCCTTACTGAAGTCTATATAGATCACATCCACCGACCTGCCCCTCATCCAATACTCTTTGTTCCTCCTTTAAAAAAACACAATCAAGCTCGTGAGACATGATTTACCATGCACAAAGCCATGTTGAATGTTCCTAATCAGTCCTTGCCTTTTCATGTAAATCCTGTCCCTCAGAATTCCCACTACCACCCCACATTCTTCATCTTCCATACCTCTCTCCACAGTGAACACTCACGCAAAATACTCGTTTAGTATCTGGCCCATCTCCTGCAGTTCCAGGCATAGGCGGCCTCGCTGATCTTTAAGGGGCCTTACTCTCTCCCTAGTTTCCCTTTAGTCCTTAATGTATTTTTAGAATCCCTTTGGAGTCTCGTCAACCTTATTTGCCAAAGTTATCTCGTGCCCCCTTTCTGCCCTCCTGATTTCTCTCTTTAGTCTACTCCTACTGCCTTTATACTCTTCTAGGCATTCACTCAATCCCTGCTGTCTATACCTGACATAAACTTCCTTCCTATTCTTGACCAAAACCCCAATTTCTCTAGTCATCCAGCACTCCTTGCCCTTCACCCTAACAGGAACATACTGTCTCTGGATTCTCGTTATCTCATTTTTGAAGGCTTCCCATTTTCCAGTCAACCCTTTATATGTGAACATCCGCCTCCAATCAACTTATGAAAGTTCTTGCCTAATACTTTCAAAATTGGCCTCCCTCCAATATAGAACTTTAACTTTTAGATTCAGTCTATCCTTTTCCATCACTATTTTAAAACTAATAGAATTACGGTCACTGGCCCCAACCTCCTAGTGGCCCCAAAGTGCTCCCGCACTGACACCTCAGTCACCTGCCCTGCGTTATTTCCCAAGAGTAGGTCACATTTTGCACCATGGCAGTCCCAATCTATGTTTGGAAAGTTAAAATCCTCTATCATAACCACCTTATTATTCTTACAGATAACTGAGATCTCCTTGCAAAGTTGTTTCTCAATTTCCTGCTGACTATTGGGTGGTCTAAAGTACATTCCCAATAAGGTGATTATCCATTTCTTACTTCACAGTACCACCTAAATAACTTCCCTGGATGTATTCCCAAGAATAAGAACCAAAAGGACTGCAGATGCTATAAATCAGGAACAAAAACAGAAGTTGCTGGAAAAGCTCAGCTAGTTTGGCAACATGTGTGAAGAAAAAATCAGAGTGTTCCCAGGAATACCCTCTCTAACTACAGCTGTAATGTTATCTCTAATCAAAAACGCCACTCTCCTCCCCTCTTCCCTCCCTTTCTATCGTTCCTATAGAATCTATGCCTGGAATATTAAGCTGCCAGCCCTGTCCATTCCTGAGTCATATCTCTGTAATTTCCCAGTCCCTTGTTCCCAACCATGCCCTGAATTCATCTGCCTTACCTATTAGGCCTCTTGCATTGAACTAAATGCAGTTTAATTTATCAATCCCACATCATTCTCTGCCCTGTTCCAGCCTGCCCTGGCTGTTTGACTTGTCCCTTTTCCCAACGGTACCAGTGTCAGACTGATCTCTTTCCTCACAATCTCCATCAGTAGTCCCTGCACCCTAAACCAATAAGTTAAATCCTCCCAAGCAGCTCTAGCAAATCTCCCCAGCAGTATATTAGTCCCCTTCCAATTCAGGTGCAATTTTCTTTCTCATACAGATCACTTCTACTCCAGGGGAGATTCCAATGATCCAAAGAAGTGTATCCTTCTCCCCTGCACCAGCTCCCCAGCCACGAACTCTTCTGCTCTGTCCTTCTATTCTCACCCTCACAGCTTGTGGCACCGGGAGTAATCCAGACATTACGACTCTCAAGGACCTCCTTTTTAAATTCTTGCCTAACTTCAGAATCTCATCCTTTTCTCATCTTACGTCATTAGTTCCAATGTGTACAATGACCTCCTAGTGGTCCCTCTCTGCTTTGAGGATATCCTCCACCCCCTCCGACATATCCTTTATCCTGACACCTCTTTATACATCACAACTGTCATCATGAATCACAGGGTGATCAATTTATTAATGTGCAGTTGACAAACTGGCGGTGCAAATTGCTGTAAGTGAATGTGATCTCATAGATGTCACAGAAACATGGAAATCAAAAGGAAATCAAAACCGGAAACTGAGCATTCTGGGATATTAGACATTTTAGAAAGAGAGACAGGATGGAAAAGGTGTTGGCATAGCACTATTAATAAGAGATGAAATTAGGACAGTGTAAAAGATGATCTAAGCTTGTATGATTTTGTGTCCATTTGGGCAAAGATGAAAAAAAAGCAGGGGAAAAAAAGCATTAGTAGGAGTAGTGAACAGACCCTAAAACAGTAGACACTCTGTAGGAAAGGCTATAAAATCAATAACTAATAGGAACATGTAAAAAGAATAGAGCAATAGTTGTGGGTGAGTTTAAACTTCATGTTGATTGGGTTAATCAAATTGGAAAGGGAAGTTGTGACAACAAAAGCATGAGTACATTTGGGATAATTTCCCAGAACAATATGTCATGCAGCCAACCAGAGAGTAAGCTTTCTTGGATCTGGTAATGAGTAATGAGACAGGTTTAATAAATTACTTCGAAGTAAAAGACCCCTGAGGAAGTAGTGATCATAACATGATGGATTTTAGTTTTAATTTTGAGAGTGAGAAAATTGTGTCAGAAACAACTGTGTTTACCTTAAATAAGGAGAGTCACAATGAAATGATGATAGAGTTACCTAAAGTGAACTGGCAAATAGGTTAGCAGGAACGACAGACATTTAAGGAGGTAATTCATGACTCTCAGCAAAAATACCTCCAAAAAAGGAAGAAAGATTCTAAGAGAGGGATAAACCAACTGTGACAAACCAAGGAAGTTAAGGAGAGTATTAAGGTGAAAGAAAAAAATATAAGGATATCAGAGGCAATGATAGCTCCAAAGACTGAGATAAATTCAGGATCCAGAAAGGACAGATAAAAAAGATAATAAAGACAGCAAAAATAAACTATGAGCGCAAACCAGTGAGGAATATAAAAAGCGACAATAAGAGTTCCCTTAAATATATAAAAATTAAGTGAGATGTCAAAGTAAACATAGGCCCCTTAGAAGATGAATCTGGGGACATAGATATGGGGAATAAGGAAATGGTAGAGGAGTTAACAGATATTTTGGATCAGTCTTTATGGTGGAAGAAACTTTGAACATCCCAATATTACTAAAGAAGATGGGGGAGGAACTAAGTACTGTCACCATCACTAGAGAAGTAGTAACAGACAAACTAATGGGCCTAAAGGCAGGTACATCTCTGGCTTACATCCCAAGGATCCTAAAATAGGTAGCTGCAGAGATAGTGGATGCATTGGTTGTAATCTTCCAAAAGTCTTTGGATTCTGGAGAAGTACCAAAGGATTGGAAAACTGCCAATGTGATACACCTAGTCAGTAAGGGAAGCAAAAAGCAGGTAACTATAGGCCAATTAGTTTAACATACATTGTGAAAAAGTATTGGAATGAATTATTAAGGATGTAATTGCAGAATATTTGGACAATCAGAATCAAGTCAAGCAAGTCAGCTTGAGGGGTCATGAAAAGGAAATAGTATCTGAATAATTTATTAGAATTTTGCAAGGAAGTCTCAACTAGAGTGGATGGAGTAGAACAACTAGATGTGTTGTATTTGGACTTCAAAAAGGCATTCAACAAGGTACCTCACATAAGGTTAGGTCGTTAGATAAGAGCCCGTAGTGTTGGAGGTAGTAATAAGGGGGTTCTTTTCAAATTGGCAATCTGTAACCACTGGAGTTCCACAGAGATCAGGTCTGGGCTTGTATCTGTTCACAAGATATATTAATGACTTGGAGGAAGGAAGTGTAGACAAATGTAGACAAATTTACAGGTGGCACACTAATAGGTGGAACAGCAGGTTTATAGAGAGTTATAAACAGTTAGAAACAGTTTATAGAGAGATATCGATAGGTTACATAAGTGGACAAATGTTAGCAAATTGTGTACAATGTTGGAAAATATAAAGTTGTTCATTTTGGAAGGCAGAGCAAAAGAACGAAGTAATATTTAAATGGAGAAAATCTGCAGAAAGCTGCAACACAAAGGGACTTAGGGGTACTTGTGCACAAAACTCAGAAGGCTAACACACAGTTACAGCAGGTAACCAGGAAGGCGAATGGAATGTTGGCCCTTATTCAAATGGGGTTGGAGTATAAGAGAAAGGAAGTCTTTCTGCAAATGTACAAGGTGCTGGTGAAATCACATCTGGAGTACTGTGAGCAGTTTTGGTCTCCTTATTTAAGAAAAGATGTTATTTTATTCAAGGCAGTTCAGAGGTTTGCAAGGATGATCCCTGCTATGGAGGGATTGCCTTATGACCAAAAGATAAACAGCTTGGGACTCTACTCACTGGAGTTTAGAAGAACAGAGTCATAGCATCATACAGCATGGAAACAGATCTTTCAGTCCAACTCAAGCCCCCAGTGCAGAAAAACAATGTTCCACCACCACCCTCTGCCTCCTAATGTCAAGCCAATTTTGTTTAAAATTGACAAGCTCTCCCTGTTTCCCTTGTGATCTAACTTTACTAATAAGTCTGCTGTGTGGAACTTGTCAAGGGCTTTACTAAAGTCCATGCAGACAACGTATACCACTCTGCCCTCATCAATCATCTTGGTTATGTCCTCAAAAAACTCAATCAAGTTTGTGAGACATGATTTCCCACACACAAAGCCATGCTGACTATCCCTAATCAGTACTTGCCTCTCCAAATGCATGTAAATCCTATTTCTCAGAATCACCTCCAACAACTCAACCACCACTGATGTCAAATTCACTGGTATAGTTTCTAAGCTTCTCCTTATAGCCTACCTTAAATAATGGCACAACATTAGCCACCCTCCAGTCTTTTGGCACCTCACCCATGGCTATAGATGATACAAATATCTCTGCTATGGACCCTGCAATTTCTTCCTTAACTTCCCACAATGTCCTGGGATATACTTGATCAGGTCCCAGAGATTTATCTACCTTTATGTATTTTGAGACCTCCAGCACTATCTTTTTTGTAATGTGGACTGTTTTCAAGATATCAATATTTATTTTCCTGAGTTTCCTACCCTCTATGTCTTACTCTACAGTAAAAACTGATGTGAAATACTCTTTTAGTTCGTCTCCCATCCCATTGAAACATATGGATTCTTAAGGAGTTTGACATGGTAAATGCTGAGAGGAAGTTTCCCTCATAGGAGAATCTAGAACTAGAAAGCATGGTCTCAGAATAATGTGGTTTCAATTTGAAACTGAGATGAGGAGGAATTTCTTCTCCCAAGGGGTTGTGAGACTTTTGAACTGCTTACTGCAGAGACGTGTAGAGTCTCAGAGTCTTATGACTAAGATAGACAGGATCTTGATCAATAAGGGAATCAAGGGTAATGGGGAAATGGCAGGAAAGTGGACACGAGGAATATTAGATTATCCTCGATCCTATTGAACGGTGGGACAGGTTGTAGGTTTATCTTTACTATCCCCCTCCAATAGTAATTAATCATGTTTATTTAAATGTCTTTCTAATTTCTTACTTTGTAACTCAGATTGTTACTTTTATTTCTTTTTTCCTCTATTTCCAATTCATATATTTTCACTTTCAAATTCAAGCTTTTGCAGTTCTCCCACTTCTTCAAATTTCGGCTTGCTCCTGCTCCTATTTTTCAAGGACTTATGGTCTTAAAACAGAAATTGGAATATTCATCAGGCACTGCAGTGAGATGAGATGCTTCCGAGAATGTCAGGTTTTGTAGAACAACTGACGTAAGGAAAGAATGACTCAGTTTTTGATCAGACAGAAGAAAAATACCATAGATGCAAAAACTTGGAACAAAAAACTGAAAATTCTAGAGTGACACATCAGGCCAGTAAGCGTGTACTGAGAAAAAAATAAGGTAACCAAGTAGGATTTTACACTGTGTGGCATAATGAGATACTACTATAGTGTATAATGACAATGGATAATGGTGCAATGTTGATGTCAATATCGTATGATTAATGTAGGGAGATCTGAAAAGAGGCAGGAGCTCCACCCAAGTCTAAGAGAATAGGTGTATCTACCATGCTATAAATAAAGAGTTTTGAAGAAAGCATCTTGGGCACAAGAAGCAGTGCTGGAGAGACTCAAGCTATAAGATTCCCATACACAGGACAAAACCCTCTAAGCTCAAAACCCAAATATTGGGACTGGAAGTGGGTTTTTTACTCTTTACTCACCTGATTGCTTTTCTGAAAGAGAATAAACCCCCAAAGCTTTTCCCTCAAAAACACTCCGTGGGAGCACTATCTAACCTCCTTTAGGTTATTTTCATTTTGTAGCAACTTTCTCAAATCACACAGAGTAGAGTACTACTTAGGTGCCAAGTAATACTCCTCAACAGAACCGTAAGTAGGAGGTGCTAAACCTGGTTTATCTTTACAATCCCCCTCCAATAGTAATTAATCATGTTTATTTAAATGTCTTTCTAATTTCTTACTTTGTAACTCAGATTGTTACTTCTTTTCTTTTTTCCTCTATTTCCAATTCATCTATTTTCACTTTCAAATTCAAGCTTTTGCAGTTCTCCCACTTCTTTAAATTTCATTGCCTCTTTTTTATTTCTTTTACTGATTCGACCTGTTAAGAAAATTGCCTTCCTAAATCTCTAAATGATGAGTCATTGCTTCAATAATATTTACTGTTCTAGCTCTCAATTTCAAGCTCTTAATTTCTCTGCCACAACCTTCAAATTACCCTTTGTTAATTGTTCTATGGCACCAAGAACCAAATCTTTTCCCTCTAAAAAGATCTGAACCTTAAAAGAGATGTTGATTTTCATTTTATACCTGTGCTAGCAAAATAAGTATGAAATATTTTTGATTTAAATTCTGAAAAATTCCAGAGTACCCATTTTCCCATCTCAGCATTTTGAAAACACAGATAAGCAAACCTGAAGAAGGGTCTAGACCTGAAACGTCAGCCTTCCTGCTCTTCTAATGCTGCATGGCTTGCTATGTTCATCCAACTCTACACCTTGTTATCTTATAACCAAACCCTTCCCTTTGTTATGATCCCCATTGAGCTGGATAACATTTAGAAGGAAGGAATCCCCTCAATCCCAAT
Source organism: Ginglymostoma cirratum (assembly GCA_024137785.1). Taxonomy (NCBI): domain Eukaryota; kingdom Metazoa; phylum Chordata; class Chondrichthyes; order Orectolobiformes; family Ginglymostomatidae; genus Ginglymostoma; species Ginglymostoma cirratum. The sequence goes on from JAHRHZ010000012.1 coordinate 54,860,665, forward strand.
CAAAGGAAACTTGATGGACAAGATTCCCCTTTTTAAAACTTTTATTGTAACAAATTAAATTTAAAGTAGCACAAAGATTAAATAATAAGTGGAAGATTTTAAACAGTGGTAAATTTCACATTACGCAGTTGATACAACAAAGATACCCCTCATGTGCTTCCATGCATTATATCCTGTATAAATATGGGACCATGTGCAATTTCACAGTCTTTCTAATGGTATCTCTAATGTGCACATGTATAAACAGCTCCCAATTTTTTAAAAATTCATTGCATCAAGTGAAGGGATCCTAGGCTTCTCCCAAACTTGAAGCCTGTCTCAAAAACCCCTTGGGCACCTGTTTTTACTGCCACAAGAGAGCATTTCTCACTCAAACTCCAACCAAATAACATTCACTTTGGTAAGTGAGTGTCAGGAATTCTGGTAAGTTAGACAACCTGAATAAACCCAACTGTGAGGAATGCAGCAACATTGTGACCTGTGGGTTTACACATAAAATCCTTTTAAGATGCAGGACAAATTCATAACACTATTAAATTGGCATATGGGCCCTATAGCTTTAGAACTAAGACTACAGAGCTGACTGTTCAATTACTGGCACAACAGGAATGGGTACCAGTGTGATTTGAAAATCATATTCCCAAAAGTTGGAGTTTGACGCAAGTTTTAATGGGAAGGTGCGCTGCAGGGTATCTGAGAAATGTGATGTCAACAATGAAGAGCCTGTTAAGCAATTTATGAGGGTCATTAAAAGCCCTCACTGACAGTCTGAAATATGTTAGGGTAAACCTTGAGTGCACACTGCAGGGAGACACTGGGGCCAATGGCAGGCACTGGCCAACTCATGCAAAAGATGGACAATCTCCTCAGCTGCTCAGCCATTGGAATACAGCTGTTTTCACCAATACTGAGCAGCTTGTAGTTCTTACTAATGAGAGGTCAGAGTCCTGAGAAGAGCATCAGGCAAAGTAACCTCTGCTGCACAAATCAGTCACTCAGGAATTCCAATGGGAACAAATTACTCTGACAATGGAAAGAGCGTCAAGGAGGGTCCAACAGAGGAATCAAATTGGCCAAGACAATACTGGAACAGCACAGCAATGGACTGAAAAGAAACAAAAGCACTACCCATTCTATTGGGTGTAACACCCAAGAGTCAGCTACGGTTAATGATGGATGGTGAAGGATGCTTTATCTATCCAGGCAGATTGTCCAGACGTTTAACTGGTCCAGCTATATAAATAGTACGGTGACAAGAGCAAGTCAGAGGTTAGTAATTCTGAGGCAAGTAGCTTACCTCCTGACTTCCTAAATCCGGTCCATAATCCACAAGGCACAAGTCAGGAGAGAGATGGAATTCTTCCCTCTTGTTTGGATGAATGCAGCTCCACCAACATTTAAGGTGTTCAATGCCTTCCAGGACAAATGAGCCTGTTTGATCAGCAGCCCATCCATGGCCTTACAATTTCATTCCCCTCCACAGCCAAAGCCCAGTAGCTACAGTGTGTGCTATGAACATGAATCATTGCAGCAGCTTCCCAGGGATCCTTCCACAGCACTTTCCAAACCCATGACTTCGACCATCAAGAGGGCAAGGGCAACAGATGCATAAGAACAGTATCACCTGCAAGTTCCCTTCCGAGTGTCATGTCATCCTGACTTGGAACAGTAATACCATTCCTTCACTGGATCAACATCTTGGAATTCCCTACTCACATCATACAGACTGCAACATTTTAGGAATGCTTGCCATCAATCAAACAGGCCAGACTTTGAAAAAACTTAGCAACTCAAGACTGGGAATCCACGAGTTTGTGTAGGTAATTAACAGCAGCAGAATCATACCCCAATATAATCTGCAACCTCACCATCTGGCACACCACCCACACAACAAATACAATCAAGCCATGGGATCAACCCTGGTTCAATGGAGTTTTCAGCAAGGCATGCCAGGAGCAGCGCCAGGCGTACCTAAAATTGAGGTTGCAACCTAGTGAAATCACCTAACTGGACTACTTCCATGCTAAACAACAAAGCCAGCAAATGATAGACAGAGTCAAGCAATCCCAAAAGAAAGGATCAGATCTAAGCTCTGCAATCTTGCCACCTCCAGTCATGGATGGTGGCGGACAATTAAACAATTCACTGGAAGGGAAAGATCCATAACTATCCCAAACCCAATGATGGAAGAGCTGAAAACATCAGTGCAAAAGACAAGGTTAAAGCATTTGTGGCAATCTTCTGCCAGATGTGCAGAGTGGATGATCCATCTCAAACTCCTCCAGTGGTCCCCAGAACGACAAATGCCAGTCTTCAGCCAATTCAATTCACCCCATGTGAAACAGTTGGAGAGATTGGATACTGCAAAGGCTATGGGCCCTGACAACATTCAGGCAATAGTACTGAAGATTTATGCTCTAGAACTTATCACACCCATAGCAAAACTGTTCCAATGCAGTTACAACATTGGTATATACTTGATAATGTGGAAAATTACCCAAGTATGTCTTGTACACAAAAAAGCAGGACTAATCTAACCCAGCCAATTACTGCCCCATCAGTCTACTAACGGTCATCAGTAAGGTGTTGAAGGATGTTATCAACAGTGCTATCAAGCAGCACCTGCTCAGCAATAACCTGCTCAGTGATGCCCAGTTTGGGTTCCGCTAGGGCCACTCAGCTCCTGATCTCATTACAGCCTTTGTTCAAACGTGGACAAAAGAGCTGAATTCCAGAGGTGAGGTGAGAATAACAGCCCTTCATATCAAGGCTGCATTCGACCGAGTGTGGCATCAAGAATAATTGCATTAAGTTCAGTACCATTCATGATTACTGACATACTGAAGTAGTCCAAGTTTAAATGCCACAAGATCTAAACAATATCCGGGCTTTGGACTGACAAATGGGAAACAACATTTGCTCCATTCAAATGCCAGGCTATGACCACCTCTAAGAAGAGATAACCTAACCATTACACCCTCAATAATGCTGTCATCACTAAATCTCCTCACTAACAAGATACCATTTACCATTAACTAGACTTCCCACATAAACACGGAGTTTTTCCCAATGAATACAGTGAGGAACTTACCTCCTGACTCCTCAAAGCCTGACAATCATCTATTAGGCACAAGTCAGGAGTGTGATCAAATACTCCCTATGTGCCTGTCAGGAGCAGCTCCACCAACACTCAAGAAGCTTGGTAACATCCAGGACAAAGCAACCCACTTGAATGGCACTGCATCATTCTCTCTACCACCGACGCTCAGTTGCAGCAGTGTGCATGATTTAAGAGATGCATGACAGAAATTCACCAAAGGTCCTGAGATAGCACCTTACAAACCCGCACCACTTCCATCCAGAAGGACAAGGGTAGCAGATACAAGGGAACGGGAATACCACCATCTGCAAGTTCACCTCCAAGCTACTCACTATCCTGATTTGGAAATATATCGCCATTCCTTCATCATAACAGGCTCACAATCCTGGAATTCCCTCCCTATGGGCATTGTGGGTCTATCTACACCACCTAAATTGCAGTGGTTCAAAAATGTAGATCATCACCACCTTCTCATGGGCAGTTAGAGATGGAAATGAACACTGGCCAGACAGCAACACCCATATCCCACAAATGAATAATTAAAAAGTAAATTTCTCAAGGGCAATTAGGGATAAACAGCAAATGTCAATGATATTCAATACACAACATATTTTTTAGAAACATTAACCCAAACCCAAGCTTTTTAAATCATCCACACATCTTGTGTTGTTTGGTTAGAGTGTGTTATTGATTTCCAGACAGCACATTTTGAAAAGCTTGCCAAGACCTTAGAAAGGGTATAGAGGGTATTTATCAGAATGATACCAGCTATGATTAGTCATGATCCTATTGAATCATGCAGCAGGTCTGTGGGTCATGTGAAATACCCTGGCTTGAGTTTCTTCTGCTTTCATGTTGGAATTAAGCTGATGCAATACCTGACCTTGGATAGTTTGATGGTTGACATTCAGCATGAAAAGCAGAAATCTCAAGTAATCAAGTTCTCTATCATGACACGGAAAATTTTATCATGCCAAATCCCAAATCAAAAGAAGATTACAGTAATGAAGACTGAATTGCAAAGCCACTCTTTAAAGAAGATGACAAAGAAAATCATTTTGGCTACTCACAAGTATCTCTGAAGATTATTTAGTTGAAAAGAACTAATTTCTTGGTACGTGGAATGAAATATATAAAAGATACAGAAGGTTTTTAATCGATTGTAGTCAAAAAATATTTAGGCATGATGAGGTATCTGAAGGAGAAAACAATGCAGTAACTGAACTAGATTGGCAAGAGGCTTTCTCACATTTAATAATTGATACATTGTAGTAGAAATACATTGATATAACAATCATTGATATAACAGCTGGAGAGCAACCATTTCACATAGAAGTCGATCAGTACATTAGATGGCATGTGATGCCGGAAAGCAATTTGACTCACTAAGTTCCTTTTCTTCACAAATCAGATTTAATTCACCACATCTGCTTGTAATTGTATAAAATACTGAAGGTTAGTCAAGGAAACTCATCCTCATATCTTCAATACTCAAACCTTTCTTGCTGCCCTCTGCTAACAGTATGACCATCCCCGCCACAAACTTACAACTTTGAATTCTTTCTCCAAACCCAAGTATCACAGGATATATTTGGAGAATATTACTCCCACCACTGCAGTTCAGATGGTTATGAACCAGGATAATAGTCACTTTCTAACCCAAGCCTGGATATTGTTCATGTCTTGTTGCATTTAGGCATGGACTGCTTCAGTAACTGAGGGGTCGTGAATGGTGCTGAACATTGTAAACATCCCCACTTCTGAATTTACAATGGACAGAAAATAATTGATGAAGCAGCTGAAGATAGTTGGGCATTTACACTACTCTCAGGAATTCTTGCAGAGATGGAATCCACTTGCCTGGATGAATACAGCTCCAACAACACTCAAGAAGCTTGACACCATTCAGGACAAAGTAAACCGCTTAATTGGCACCACATCCACAAGCATCAATTCCCTTCATCACCGACGCTCAATAGCTACAATACTTAATCTACAAGATGCAATGCAGAAATTCACCAAAGCTTCTTAGACAGCACCTTCCAAACCCACAATCACTTTCATTTAGAAGGACAAGGGCAGCAGATACAAGGGAACACCAAAACCTGCAAGTTCCCCGCCAAGCCACTCACCATCCTGATTTGGAAATATATCACCATTCCTTCACTGTCACTGGATCGAAATCCTAGAATTCCCTTCCGAACAACATTGTGAGTCTGCTGACAGCTCATGAACTGCAGTGGTTTAATAAGGTAGCTCAAAACCACCTTCTTAAGGGCAACTAGGGAGGGGCAATAAATGCTGGCATAACCAGTGATATCCACATCCAATGAGGGAATAAAAAAAATGTAGCAGTAGGTATTCCTGGCTAGTCTGCAACCGTAGTTCGCCACATTCCCTTTTTCACTTTGACATAATATGCGTGTAGATTGTTTTTGTTTTAAAATTTTCGAGCTGCACGAAAACTGAAGCACATGTAACATTCTGCTATTTACAGTTAGATACTATTTGAGACACTAAATATATACAGATTTTTATGTATTTTAAGCATCTGAACTCTCTTCACCATCTCAGCCTTCCTACCCCTTTGGGCCTTTGTATTGAAACACTTTTCATTTACAAAAATATCCCATTTGGTCTCATTAAGGAAGGTGACAAAAAAAGAAACCCTGAATACAGCCTTCCCTTCCTGCATCTGCCAGTTTACTGCTCCTTGCAGTTCACCAATCACTGAAGCTGAAATACCAAGAAAACTCAAGGTCAAGAGGCAACTAGCTCAGCTCATGGAATGTTAAAACACTTCTAGACAATAATAAGAGATCAGTCGATCTCATAACCAAAACATTGGGCAGATTTAATAATGACATGGTCACTCTAAATTAAACAAGATTTACAGAAGAATTTTACTTTGAGGAAGGAGATAAATTTATCCATCCTACTTGTTTGGTAGACCAGCAGCTAGCCTTCACAGTCTGGCTCAAAATATATAGAGATAGGTGGCAAATTTACCTCAAAATAACTCAAAACATCCAGGAAAAAAAATCAATTATAGGGCTGGACAATCAGAGAAAATCCATAAATAGAAATGATAGAATTGGTGAGAGGAATTCCTCCAATCACAGGCTCATTCTTTCTTGTGCTTGCTGCTCACGTGTTCACTGCTGAGCAACCACTGACTGAATAAAAAGCAGAACTTCCAAAGTAATAATATCTGGATTATTAAGTGAGCTATGCAAAAAATGGCAAAGGGTAAATGTGATGAATATACATCTCAGAGACTTGTGTGAAAGAAATGGGGTTTGATTCATGGGCACTGGCATGAGTCCTGGGGAAATTGGGAGAGCGACCAGTTTCGGCTGAACCATGCTAAGGCCAGTGTTCTTGTGAATTGTATACTAGGGTGGTAATGAGATTTGATGATTCAGGGTAGAATATGTCTTGACTGCATTGACCATTTAAAATGTTGCCTGTGCTTTGTTCAAAACTGGATTGTCTGTTATCTCATAGTTACCTCAAGATTGAATATTAGAGTTTAAGTTTTTACATTAATATACACTATATAAAGTGTACATAGTTTAGAATAATTCTCGTTCAGCATATCTATTTCATAATAATGGTTTTGTTTGTTTTGTTTAAGTTTGCATAATAAAGAATTTTGTTTTGATATTTCAATTTAACTCTGGAATCCTATTGCTTATTTCCTTACTACTGGCTCTTCCACTCATTCTACACTTTAAAAGATTATGGTCTATCAAACTGTATCACGATGATTTAGCTTGTTCAGTATTCTCGTAATTAGAATCATGGCATTATCACAGGAGTGTGCTTTGCATGGAGGATTCCCACATCCCAAAGGTATTACCATGCAGCCTACTGAGCATAGAAACCTACACAACAGGGCATCCCAAACTTAGGTCCATCATCATGATTGGATTTACCTGTGCACCCTTGAACAGGAAGTTCTTTTTTTCATCTTTACCAATGGCATTTTAATGCTGTTTTTAAAATATTTTCCATCCAATTTGCAGATTTCTGATTATTATATTTTGATTATATTACTGTATTCTAATTACTATATTTTACAAATGCATTTTCCGATAAACTATGAATATTTCTGAATATTCTAAATGGATGTCTGACCACAACATCAAGAAGGAATAAAAACAGAGACTGAGCTCACCAAACCCCCTGTGGAATACCACCTAGGTTCCAGCGAAGGATAAAATTTCTAGCTTTGAACTCAATCATTCTGGAATTCTGGACCTGTTGCTTCAACTGAACCAGAGAAATTTATTTTAATTATTTTCATTATAAAGATTTCTCCCTAATAACAAAGGTAATTAACAAAAAATGCATAAGCTGCTTTGCTAATTTTTCAAGTTGTTATCATAATAGTCCTGTTAAATTTCCTCATTTCCTTATGGCAAAACCTTCCAATAATGACATAAATCCATCTTGCCATGTCTTCTCCACTCCTGATTAAAGGCAATCTGATACACAAATCAAACCAGGACAATTATCACACTCACAAAAAAAGCTCTTATCAGCTTTGGAAAGACTGAATACATAAACACTGCACACTAAGAGGATAACGATACTAACCCACTTAATCAAAACAATCACAATGTTAAATAATATTTCCAGTAAGTCTACTTCTGCCTTTGGCTTAGATCTTGTTTCTCAAAGTGAAACATATTGTGACAACATGACTATGTGTATCAGTAAAATGAGTCATTTTGGACCTTTGAGTTAACACATTAATCAATTTGTTGTTGAATCAGTTGTTTCCTGGAGAGGGCATTAACCTCAATTTTTATGATGAGACATTCTAAATTTAGTGCTTTCGGCATGTTCTATTCTCTGCAAAAAACTTGCCTCTCACACCTTCTTTGAACTTATTCGCCTCTCACCTGAAACATATGCCCCCGAGTTATTTTAACATTTCCACCCTGAGAAAAAGACTCGAACTGTCCACCCTGTCCATGCCTCTCATAATTTTATATACTTCTGTCAGGTTGCCCCTCAGCTGCTGATGCCAGGGTGTAAACAATCCAGGTGTGTCTAATCTCTCCTTATAGCTAATACACCTCAATCAAAGCAACATTCTGGTAAATTTATTTTGCACCTTCTCCAAAGCCTCCACGTACTTCCTTTGTGTGGCAACCAGAACTGCAGACAATACTCCTACCAAAAGATTTATACAGCTGTTGCATTCAACTAAGTATGAACCCTAGCAAAACTGGAAGCTGTCAGTATCAGGGGGTAAAATCCCTGCAAGTTGGTGTCATACCTTTCATGGTTGTTGGAGGTCAGTCATCTCAACTCCAGGACATCTCTGTAGAAGTTCCTCAGTGTAGTGTCCTCTGCCCAACCACCTTCAGCTGCTTCATCAATGACCTTTCCTCCACCAGAAGAAATGGGGATGTTTGCCAATGAGTGCAAAATGTTCAGTCCCATTAGTGACTCCTCAGACATTGAAGCAATCTATATTCAAATGCAACAAGATCTGGGCAATATCCAGGCTTGGGCTGACAAGTGGCAAGTAACATTTGTGCCACGTAAATGCCAGACAATGACCATCTCCAACAAGAGACATTCTAACCACCACCCTTTGACATTCAATGGTGTTACCATCACTGAATCCCCACTAACAACATCTTTGGTGTTACCATTGACCAGAAACTCAACAGGACTCACCATATAAATACAGAGGCTATAAGAGCAGGTTGGAGTCTAGGAATATGCAGCAAGTAACTCGCCTCCTGATCCCTTAAGCTTGTCCATCATCTACAAGGCACAAGTCAGGAGGGTAATTGAATACTGCCCACTTGTCTGAATGGGTGCAACTTTAACAAAACTCAAGAAGTTTGACATCATCCAAAACAGGCCACTTGATTGGCAATGCATCCATAAGCATCCATTCCCTCCACCACTCATACTGACTAGCAGCAGTGTACACTATTTACGTGATGCATTGTGGAAATTCACCAATGGTCCTTAGACAGCACCTTCCAAACCCACAACCACTTTCATCTAAAAAGACAAGGACAGCAGATACATGGGAACACCACCTCTGCAAATTCCTCTCCAAGCTACTCACCATCCTGACTCAGAAAAGTATTGTTGTTCTTTCACTGTCATGGGACATAATCCTGTAATTCTCTCCTTCGGGACATTGTGGGCTAACCTACAGCACATGAACTGCAATGGTTCAAAAAAACAGCTTACCACCACCATCTCAAAAGCAACTAGGGACAGGCCCAGCCAGCAACGCCCACGTTCCACGAATGAATGAATAAAAAGACTTGCCAACTTTTATACTCAATTTTCATAGATCATAGCATCCCTACCATGTGGAAACAGGCCCTTCAGACCAACAAGTTCACACCGACCTTCAGAGCATCCCACCCTGACCTATCCCCTATAACCCACCTAATCTACACATCACTGAACACTATGAGCAATTTAGCATGGCCAATCCACCTAGCCTGCACATCTTTGGATAGTGGGAGGAAACTGGAGCACCCGGAGGAAACCCACGCAGACACGGGGAGAATGTGCAAACTCAACACAGATAGTTCCCCGAGGGTGGAATCAAGCCCAGGTTCCTGGAGCTGTGAGGCAGCAGTGCTAACCACTGAGCCACTGTGTCACCCAAAGACCGATGAAGATAAGCATGGCATATGCTTTTCTTTATCACCTTATCCACTCATGTTGCCAATTTCGGGGAGCTATGGACTCACACCCCAAGATTCCTCTGTTTATCAGTGCTCTGACTGATCCTACCATTTACTGTATATTTTCCTCTTGCATTTGACCTCTCAGAATGCATGGCCTCACACTTTTCCAGGTTAAATTCTTCCTGCCATTTATCCGTCTAACTTTCCAATTGATCTATATCTTGCTGTATCCTTTGACAATCTTCCCACCATCCAGAACTGTACCAATTCTTGTGTCATCTGCAAACATACAATCAGACCACTTACAGTTTATCCAAATCATTTATAGTTAATGCAAATACCAGGGGTTCCAGGACTGATATTTGTTGAACCGCTGGTCACAGACACCCAGTCAGAAAAAAAAATCACCCCTCCACAACTCCCCTCTATTTTCCATGACCAAGCCAATTTTTAATCCAACTTATCAAATCATCACAGATCCCATGTGGCTTAACCTTCTGGACCAACCTATCAGGAAAATGTTTTATTAAACTCCAAGTAGACAACATTCACTATCCTACCCTTAGTGAATCATCTTCCTCACTTCCTCAAAAAACTCAATCAAACTTGTGAGACAAACCTCGTCTGCATAAAGCTATGCTGATTATCTCTAATACGTCCATTCTTTTCCAAATGCAAGTAAATCCTGTCCCTAAAAATCTTCTCCAATAATTTCCCTACCACTGATGTGAGGTTCTCTAACCTAAAATTTCCTGGATGACTCCTGATGCTGTTCTTAAATAAAGGAACAACATTGGCTGTTCTGCAGCCTTCTGGGAACCTTACCAGTGGCTAAAGGGGATACAAAGATCTCTGTCAATGCCCCAGCAATCTTGTCCCTTGTCTCCCTCATTATCCTGGGATAGATCCCATCAGGCCCTGAGGACTTATCTAACTTAATGTTTTTTAAGACATCCAACACCACCACCTCTTTAATCTGAACATGCCCTAGAACATCAAGATACCCCTTTCTAATATTACCACCATCCATGTCCTTCTCCTTGGTGAATACCGATGCAAAGTACTCAGTAACGACCTCACCCACTTCCTCTGGCTCCATGCATTAATTTCCTCCTTTGTCCTTGAGTGGACATACCCTTTTCCCGTTCAAAATATATGTGTAAAATGCTTTGAGATTCTCCTTAATACTTGCTAAGGATATTTCATGGCTCCTTTTGGGTACCCCAATTCCTTGTTTACATTCTTTCCTGCTTCTGTGATATTCCTCAAGGGTCTTGTCTGATTCCTAAGTCCACACTGACTTTCACTTTTTGTCTAAAAACTTTCAATATCTCTTATCATCCAGGGTTCCCGAAACTTACCATCTTTATATTCATCCTCACAGTAACGTATAGGTCCTGAACTCTGGTCAACTGGCTTTTAAAAGACTCCCGTATGTCATTTGTGGATTTACCTTCAAATAGCCAAATCCCCAATCTCCAAGTCATGCCCAATACTGCTGTAGCAAAATCATCATAAGACAATTAGTATGAACTTCCAAATGACAATGTACATTGGGAAAGCACATGACGTCCTATCTGGAGAGTACAATGGTTCTTTTTATTAAATAAGAATGCTTATACTTGTAATACTACTCCTCCTGGAGACAGCAGAATGAATTTTTTGAATAGAACATAGAACATAGAACAATACAGAGCAGAACAGGCCTTTCGGCCCTCGATGTTGCGCTGCCCTGTGAACTAATCTAAGCCCATCCCCCCTACACTATCCCATCATCATCCATATGCTTATCCAAGGACTGTTTAAATGCTGCTAATGTGGCATTGAATTGCAGTGCTTTTCCCATGATTACTTTTCCTTTCAGAATTCATTGACTATGTTCAATGAACCATTTCAGTATTATTCCATACTCAGCAGTCTTTAGTGTCTGTGGAGAGAGAGAGACAGTTAAAGTTTTTGGTCTGTGATTTTTCATCTAGCGCAAATAGAAAAATAATGGGATTTAAGTAAACGACAGGAGAGAGATGGAGAAAAGAACCGAAGGAAACTTCTGTTATCAAGTGGAAAACAGGAAGAATTAAATGAAAAGTGGTGATTCAAGACTAAAGGATCTGGTCATGGGACAAGTAAAGAGTAAAAGGCCAGGTATTCCCAATTGAAGGTGGTCAGTGCAGATGCATACCTTGAAAGATAAGCTCTCAGAACCTCAAATGTGCCAATACAGTGACTGCTGAGAATTCTCAGGAAGTTTAAACATCTGACGGGCAATCACCCCGTATCTGGAATTTGCTAAAACAGTCCCCAACTTTGAGTTTGAGCGGAGATTGTGGAGGGTTACGATTCACTTACATGGGACAGTAATGTAGGAAAAGTAAGAGGATTAAAACTTGTTCTAAAACCTGTGTCACTCTAAACCTGAAATCACCACCTGAGCCAACATGACACTGACCCCTCAGACATCCCCTGTGACAACCTGACACACACACACACACGACTGACACTGCTACTTCCCACCCATTTGCCATTATACGCCACTCATGTACCTACTGTCGTACCCCTGTCATGTTGCCCCCTTAACTACCTACACCATTATACCCCTCACACCTTAACTACTGCCCTAACCCCTCACTCACTGTCTCTTCTTTCCATCCCAGGAATCTGTCTGGTAAACTTTTGTAGTCCTCCATCCATAGGTAGAACACCCCTCCTCAGATAAGGAGGCCAAGACTGCAGATAATACTCCAGGCATGGTCTCACCAAGACCCTTTATAACTGCAGTAAAACATTCCTGCTTCTGTACTCAAATTATTTCACTATAAAGGCCAACCTACCAATTGCCTTCTTCACCACCCACTGCACCTGCATGTTTACTTTCAGCAGTTGGTGTACGAAGTTTCCCCTTGTCTCTTTGCACCTTCCCCTTTTCCACTATATTGCTATTCAGGTAATCCACCTTCCTGTTTTTGCAACCAAAGCGATAACCTCACATTTATCCAGATTATATTTCATCTGCTATGCGTTTGCCCACTATATTGACTTATTCAAAACAGATTGAACCGCTTCTGCAGGATTGAAGCAGTTCTGAGGAAGGGTCACCAGACCCAAAATGTTAACTCTGTTTTCTCCTTCACAGTTGCTGCCAGACCTGCTGAGCTTTTCCAGCAACTTTGTTTTTGAAGCACTTCAGCATCCTTACAATTCACTTTCCAACCAGCTTTGTGTCATCTGCAAATGTGGTGACATTACATTTATTTCCCTTCTCTAGATCATTAATAAATCTTGTGAATAACTGAGGCCCAAGCACAGATCCCTGTGGCACCTCACTAATCACTAGCTGCCACTCAGAAAATGACCCGTTTATTCCTACTCTTTGTTTCCTGACTGCCAACCAGTTCTCTATCAATGTCAATACGCTAGTCCCTATCCCATGTGCTGCAAATATACATGCTAACATCTGTGGGACCTTATCAAAAGCCTTCTGAACATTCAAGTAAACTGCATTCACTGGTTCCCTCTTATCAACTGTACCAGCTGCGTCCTCAAAAAATTCCAGTTGATTTGCCAAACATGATTTGATTTGATTTATTATTGTCATAAGTACCGAGTTATAGTGAAAAGTATTGCTTTGCGTGTTAACCAAACAAATCATACCTTACATAAGTACATCAGGGTATTAGAACAGAATGTAAAATATAGTGCGACTGCTCCAGAAAAGGTGCAGAGAAAGATCAACTCTAATATATGAGCCTGATAACAGCAGGGAAGAAGCTGTTACTAAATCTGTTGGCACGTGTTTTCAAACTTTTCTATCTTCGGCCCGATGGAAAGGGGTGGAAGAAATTATAACCAGGATATGAGGGGTCTTTTATTATGTCGGCTGCTTTCCCTCTCGCAAATCCATTAACACCGTTTCTGTAGCTTTAAATGTATTTACTTCTTGAAAAACCAGCAGTTTCTTATATAAAAAGTGTTGAGCTGGCTTCCAATGATGTTCCTACAATGCAGGGATTCACCTGGATTGAAGGTACACTGTGTATTTCTGAAACCCTTAAGATCAGAACTTTGGTCAGAAATGTGGCATGTGGACGTAGGGTGTTGCAATGATATAAAATATGGACTTCTGATCTTTGAATTCAATTGTCCGATTAATACTTGGAAATTTTGTAGACTCACAATAATGTGATTGACTCTTAACTGACCATGGGATATTAGGACTGGATAGTAAATGCTGGTCTAGCCAGCAAATTCCCATCCCATGAATGATTAAAAAAACCAAAGTGAGAAGAAAGGGGGCAGTAAGGTCCATGGGGTTAGTAATCAGTGGGAGTGGGGTCTGTTTAGTTCTGGGAGGCTGTGTCGGGTTCAGAGGGGCTCAGGTGGAGTTGAGGCCATGTCCACTGGGAATGGGTGCAGGAAGCAGTCTGCTGGAGTTAAGTGTAGGATTGGGGTGGGTCAAGACTAGTTGTGGCGGAATTGGAACTGTTTGACATTGGGAACATCAGTGATAAACTTGGAGGACAGTTTAATAGCTTCCCAGAAGTTACATGAAATTTTAATTCCTCTAATGTTTCCTGGGTAATTACTAATTCTGTAGGTCAGGGCCCTCAAAGTCTCCGATTCTCATTCAGAGGTGGGAAGTTTCTGATGTTTCTGGATGTTGAGTAAAAATTTATCACAAATTTCAAATTCATCGGCAATTCCCAATGTGTCATTGAAATGTCCTCATGGTCTTGATGCATAACTCCAGTCTAACCTGCCTTCTGTCACGATACTCTGCTTTAAATCATGTACTTTGTCCTGTTCTTTTGTTTTATGAAGATAGGTTGAGACAGAGGTATCGAGCGGTCCATTCCAAGCCAATAAAGTAAACAGCTTGTGAGGCCTTGGGCTTTTTTTAAAAATTGGAACAATGTATGCGGTGTGAAGGGTAGAGTCAGGCTCCCACACAACCAGGAATTTGGTTTAGCTTTCAGCAATTGTGGAGTTTTGAAGCTGGCTGAAAAAGCTGTCTTTCTCTCTCTTACAGCTAAAAGCTGGAGTTCTCTCTGCCAGCATTTTCTCTTGATGCTCTTTCTTCCTGGACTGAAGAAACATTGCATGTGAGACAATCTATTTTACTGAATTTGCCTTTGCCAAGAATGCATTTAGGGGATGTTACTATTTTGGAACAGTTGCTGTTTAGTAGTTAAAACAAAAACTATTACTTTATTAAATTTTCCAATAGAGTTGACCTTTTCCAATTCTTCTTTCTTTTGTTTGTATTTTAATTATTGTGTAAAAACAAAGTGTGCTTTGATAAAAGCAGTGAGTGTAACCAATCAAATTACATCTGGAACATAGCACCTTACACTTGCCTTTAAATAAGATAAAAGTTAGGTTCTAGGCTGTCTCCATGATATATTTAAGGGGATTTTAGTCTGGTCATAATACTTCGCACCAGAAGATATGGGTTAATATTTTGAATGACCTTTTTAGTGCCTCATCTGTTACATTGCTCAACAAAACTGGGTGAAACATACACTACAAACACTCTGCCTCGCTGTCCAGCAAAATTGGAATCAGGGACCTATGTATATTACAGAAAACTAGCTTGTGTATGAAGAGTAATCATCATTTATAGCAGAGAGGTTTTGTGTCTTCACAGTGGAAGGCCAGTTTGAAGAAGGCGTTCACTTGCTCTTTGTGAGCAGGGCCACAGGAAACCACTCGGTGTACAGATATTTTAATCCAACATAAGCATGGAATAATTAATAGATTTTACTCAGAGCAATAAACTCTAGTCGTCATTTCAGCAACAAGTTTTCTTACAAATTAAAACAGGAACTAATTTACCTTGATTGTCTGTGCACTTCTATAATGATTTGAATGGCTGTAAAGATAAGAAGGATTAATGTTCATCTTTGCTTTTAATTATAGATCTAACATAACCTGAGCAACACTGAAGAGAACAGCATAATTTAATTAGCAGGTTTTCTTCTAGACCGTCTTTTTTTTAATGCAGAACGCAGATTCCATTACATTTATGCATTTTAGATACGAATGAGGGTTGTGGTCAATTGTCCTGCAGATAATCATTCTTTCAGAAAAGTTATTTCACAAGCATTAAACAGAGTTATTACTTTTCTACAATCTGCAATGCCGTTTGAAACTGAAGTGATTTTGAACATTTTGTCTTCTGGTACCTGGGGATTCATGACATTCAATGGGAGTTGATTTCAGAGTACAAGCAGCAACTGCATAAGCAGTTGTTTGAACAAACCAATTGTAAACTTTATTTTCTTTTTCGCCGTGTAATATACAGCCTGTGTAAAACCCAGTGCAGATGGGTGAGCGTTCTGAATTTAAGACAATTGGAAAAAGGCAGGTGTACCTTCATGTGCTGGAGGGAAAATATTTCTCTGGCATCTTGTGCTACTTCGACTCCAGACATTTATTACAAACACGCTGCGAATCAGTAACAGCATCCATTCGTACATTATATCTGCAGTTTCTACCAAACTTACAGATCAAGAGAATCCCAGATGTTCCTAGTGTATATGCAATGCTAACCAGTATTCTGTGTCATGAATGTTAGTAATTTAGTCTATCCTGCCAAATTCGCTCTCAATTTGAAACTTAGTAATGTTCAAAGAAAAGGAACTTTCAACTTTTGCTTCATTATTGGAACAATGAATTTGTTTAGCAGTCTATGCCATTTCCAGGCTCATTTGTGAAAAAGGCTCATTTCATTTTTTTATTTTGTACATGTTTGTTAAAAAATAAACCAGAGCTAAATTAATAGCTCTCTTTGCCCCTTTATCAAACGTAAAAATTAAATTCTACAGTACAAAGCCAAGGCAATTGATAGAAACGTCCTAGGTCATTTGAATTCTATATAATTCAAACATTAACACATCCAGCCAATAACAAATTTGTAGTATTCATAATTTTATGTCTTTAATCATTAATCATTAATGATAGCTCTGATTCCAGAGTTTCCTCAGGACATCAAGGCGTAATTCTGATGGTAAATCTGAATTGGGTGGGTGAATTCCAATTTATTTCCATGCAGGTTCTTCCGTTTATCATGTTATGTTAGTGGAAGGATTATTGAAATCTGCAAAGTTTTGTATTAATATGGTTTATGCTCTTGTGTGAGCCTTCAGCAGTTCTTCCACTCAGCCAAGTGGGGAAACTCCTCTGGAACTCTGGGAACTCAACCCCACTCTACCCACAAGAGGCAAAACGTACCTTATTTTCATCCGTCAGAAAAAATAGAAAAACATGCATGGAATTCTACATGTTCTCCAGTGAACTATAAAAGGCAAGTAAGATTCAATTGCTCAATGTCATGTCTGTAATGTCGCAAACTGAGCTTGCCATTTGTTTTGCAATATAGACAGAGGGATAAGTTGGATTAAGGCACTCAGAGAAAAGTCACAAGATTGTAACAAATACAGCAGAAGGAGGTCATCCTGCCCCTTGAGCTTGTTCTGCCATTCAAGGAGGTCACGGTTTATCCAATGTAACTCCACTTCCTGACAATAACTTGTAACCCTTGACTGTCTTGTCAATCACAAATCTGTCTAATTCAACTTTAAATATATTAATTGACCAATCCTGCACTGTTCTCTGTGGGAGGGATTTTGAAAGAGTAATGACCCTTGAGAGAAGAAATTGCTCCTAATCTTAAATGAGCAACCCCTTATTATGAAGCAGTGCCTCTTAGTTCTAGTAGCTTGCTTGAGGGAGAACATCCTATTAGCATTCATCTTGTCAAGGTCTCTCAGAAGGTTTTTATCAGGGTCTTAAAGGGTTGACACTTGACTGAATGCAGTAAACACCATCTGCTTTGATGAAGTCAAGGTGACATGCCTAGGGTGAGAAGGAGTTGGTAGGAGACAGACCTGCACTTTAATGTATTCCTAACAGTAGTGGTCATAATGTTGGTCTTATTCATGTAATCTGTAAATAGTTGCAGTAAAGTAATAAACTTCCTGTTGTTTATTCAGCAAGACTCTTCTAGTTAGTCCAGGGATGTGTCCATCCCCGTCCACGCCATCCACTGACAGACAGCTTGTTTCAGTCAGGCAAGAATGAAGCTGGATTGAATTGTCTGGAGCCAAAGTTTCATGAGGAAATCTGTAAGTGAACACTGGGCTACCTTCCAAGAAGAGATGGTGCAAGCTCTGTTAAAGTTTAATCTCCCAACAAGGAAAATTGGGGCAGATAAATCCAAAGTTTTCTGGATAGTAAAGTAGGTAAAAAGGAAAGAAAAAAAGGGGAAAAAAAGCAAAAAAATTGTGCTAATGACAGTTATGTTGTAAATACAACTGAGGCCCGAACTGAATCCAGAAGGTTCAGAACAGAGGTGATAAGACAATTAAGAGGACCAAAGAGGGCTTATGAGAAAAGACCGGCATTAAAAGGAAATCCCAACGTCTTCTATCAGCACATCAATATTAAAAGGGTGCTAAAAGAAATAGTGTTGATTAGGGACCAAAAATTACATTCACAAATAAGACTATAAGACGTAGGAACAGAAGTGTGCCATTCCACCCATGGAATTTGCTCTGCCATTCAATGAGATCGTGGCTGATCTAACATTTCTCAACTCCATTTTTCTGTCCTTTTTCCGTAACCCTTGATTCCCCTACTAATGAAAAATCTGTTTATCTCAGCCTTGAATCTACTTAGTGACCCAGCTTCAACAGCACACTGGTAAAGAATTCCACAGATTCACTACCCTTTGAGATGAGATTCCTCCTCATATCCACATTAAATGTGTCATCCCTTATTCTGAGATTATGTCTTCTGGTCCTAGACTTTCCCATACAAGGATTAAAAATTCCACATCTACCCTGTCAAGCCTACTAAGACTCATATACCTTTCTATGAGTTCTCCCGTTGTTCTTCTAAGTTTTAATGAGTACAGGCCAAACCCACTCAAATTCTCTTTATGGGATAGTCATTTCATATCTGGTATCAGCCTAGCAAACCTTCCCTGAACTACCTCTAATGCAGCATATCTTTCCATAGATAAGGGTTCCAAATGAAAGTGAGTGACATGTCAGAAATGTTTAAATGAGTAATTTGCACCAGTATTCACCAATGAGGCTGATGATGCTCAGGCCATGATGACTGAGGAGAAAACGTAGTTGCTGGAAGGGTTTGAAATTAGTGAGGAGATAGGCAAAATGCTGTCTGTACTTAAAGTTGATAATATATCTGGACCAGGTGAGAGGCATTCAAGGATATTGAAGGAAGTGAAAATGGAAATTGGAACAGGCACTGACAATAATCTTTCAACTTAATTTGGATTCAGGGTGATGCTAGCAGACTGGAGAATTGCAGATATTATGCCCTTGTTAAAAAAAAAAGTTGTAAATGTAAGTCAGCAATTATAGACTAGCCAGTTTAATTTTGGTGGTGGGGAACCTCCAAGAAACAAATATTTGGGCTGGAATTAATTGTCATAATGATGAATTATGGTTAATTTGGAAAAGTCAATATTGCTTTGTTAAGGGAAAATCATATCTAACTAACTTGCTGGAGTCTTTTAAAGAGATAACAGGGAGTATTGATGAGGGCAAGACTTTTGATGTGTGTACATGGACTTCCAAATCTGTTCAATGCAGCACCATCTAATAAAGTTGAGAGGAAAATTATAGGTATGAAAGAGACAGTATCAATGTGAATACAAAATTGTCTGACAGATAGGAAACAGAAAGCGATCATCGACAGGTGATTTTGTGGGCTGGAGGAACACATGTGGTGGATTTCCCCAAGGATTCAATACTAGGACCCTTGCTTTTCCTGATTTATTTAAATGATCTCAATCTTGATGTGCAAGAGACAAGCTCAAACTTTACAGATGACACAAAACTTGAGAGAATTGTAAATTGGCAGGAGGATTGTGTAGAAGTTCAGGAGGATCCAGACAAGTTGCTGGAATGGGTGGATAAGTGGCAATTGAAGTTCAGTGCAGAGACTTGGGAGGTGGTACATTTTGGTACAAAGAGCATAGAGCAACAGTATAAAATAAAGGCCGTTATTCTGAAGGATGCATAAGAACATAAGGGCCTGGATATTTGTGTGCATACATCATTAAAGCTGGCAGAATAGGTGAAGAGAACAGTTAATAAAGCATACAGTATTCTATGCTTCATTTTTAGGGGCATGGAGTACAAAAGCATGGAGGTTATGCTGAACTTACACAGTATACTCATTAGACTCAGCAAGAGTATTGTGTACAGTTCTCAGCACCATACTTCAGGAAGGATATGAATGCATTGGGAAATATTCATAAGAGATCTATGAAAATATTTCTAGGGATGAAACACTTTAGTTGTGAGGATTCTTTGGAGAAATTGGAGCTGTTTTCCTTAGAGAGAAAATGGTTAAGAGGAGATGTGTTAGACATTTACAAAACCACGAGCAGGCTGTACAGTTTAGATAGGGAGAAACTGCCTACCAAATGATCGAGGACCACAGGGCACAAATTTAAACTGGTTTGCAGAATAAATAAATACAAGTTGCGAAACAATGGTTTTCCAGACAGTGAGTCTGGATGCATTGCCTGTATCTGTGGTGGTGGCAGGTTCAACTGAGGCAATCAAGACAGCATGGGATAATTATTTAATTGGAACCAATGTTCAGGATTACAAAGTAAAGGCAGGATTAAGTCAAAATGCTCAGCGAGATGGTGTAAAGATGATGGGCTGAATGGCCTCTTTCTGCACCATATCATTTCTGTGATTCTGTATGTGACTTTCCCACATTTTATTCCATCACCTTTTTTTTAACCTATTCACAACCTATTTTCTTTAAAATTTATCTTCCCAAAACAAATAAAAGGTAGATTAACTGATAATTATAATGTTCATGAGAAGATCTGTTCAGAAATTTTAGGCTGGATTTTACACTTCACCAATTAGAGATTTACGGTTTGTGGAATGTATATAAAATCCAGTGGATGGCCTTCCCTATCTGGTCACCGTGACCTATCTGAAATTGTGCAGGGATCAGGGAGACACTATATGGTCAACCCACCTTGGCCCTATGGGTCCTTAAGTGACAAATTAATGCAGGAGGAGTTTTATGCCATGAGGGAGGCCTGGGAACTCTAGAGACTCTAGTCAAGCAAGGAAGGGGCGAACTTATGTGTGTGACCCCCTTGGCCCAATGGAGGCACCTTCACCATCACCCTCCCTTTAAATCTTCATCTAGCCTCTGAACCTGGTCCCATATTCCACCTCCAACATCTCTTTGTGACTTCAGATCCTGGACCTGTCTGAGTTCCTCAGTAGTGGATTGTCTATAACCACAGCAGTGGCTCCACTCAAGCTGGCAATATGCTGGTTGGACTCTCGTCTTGAAGCAATAAACACTACTGTCAGTGTTAAATTACTATGGGGTCTCCCCCACCCCTAACATTTTAGCCAGGGCATGGGAATTGTGGCATCCCATCAAATCCAGCCCAAATAATGTGTGACTTTTTAGCTTGGGCTGGTTATTCGGAAGCAATCTATTCCATGTTAATCTCTGTGAAGGCGGCTTTTAGAACACAGACTGCAAGTAGGAGGCAAATAACACGCAGAAACCTGAGAAATCCCAATCCAGGGAGCTAAAAGAGGGCACATAGAGGTTGTGTTATCAATGGAGTTACATACACTGACATATTCTTTAAGTTCTGAAAAATTGCATTATGAAAAGCTGTGCCGACTGACATGAGTGACTCCATACAATCTCACTCTTTACCAACAGTGAAAAGAAGCCCATTATGATCTAACCAAGCTTTGTCTCATCCAGGAAATGTGGTGGCATTGTGAACTCTGAGGAGGATAGTGGAGAATAATATACACTTTCAAAAAGACAGCACAATGGAGTGGATGGACATGTGATAGATGAATCTCTCTCTCTGCAAAGGAATGTACAGTGATTCATTTTGATCACGAGAATGTGAGAAGGCAATATAGTTAAGGGATACAGTTCTAAGCCAAGTGCAGTAGAAGAGGAGCCTGGCTGTACGTGTGTATAAATCATCGAATCAGGAAATATACTTGAGAGAATGTTTAAGAAAGTTTACAGCTACTTAGGGTTTTTAAAAGTAGTAATGGCATAAAGAATAAAGCAAAGAAGCTAACTGAAACTTGCACAAAATACTGGTTTAGCCTCAACTGGAGTATTGTGTCCTGTTGTGTGTACCATATTTTAGGAAAGATGTGAAAGCAATGAGAGAGTGCAGAAAAGGTTCACCAGACTGAACCCAAGGATATGGGATTTCACTGACACAGATCAGTTGAAGAAATTGCTATTCTTGGTGTAGAGGAGGTTCAAAGAAAATATAATAAAGGCATTCCAAATTTTGAATTGTATGGACACAGCAGAAATGGAAAATACTGTTCCTGTTAGAAAGATCCAGACAAAGAAAACACAGATTTAGACTAATTAATAAAAGAAACAATGGTGGCATGTGGGGTAAAGAATTACAGGCAGGTAATGCTTAGTATTTGGAGTGCAACACCTGAGAATGTTGTGGAGACATTGAAGCATTTAAGAAGGAATTGGATAGTCATGTGAAAAAGAAGATGATTCAGGGTTGCTGGGAGAAGCCAGGGGAATAGCACAGGCTGTATTGCTCTGATAGAGAGTGGATGCAGACACATAGGGCTGAATGATCTCCTTCAGTGCGGTAATAGTTCTGCAATTCTATGCTCTTCAATGTGCTGTTAGGGAGATTGAAAAAATATGCATGTGTGTCAAACAGAAATTCAGGCCAAATCACAAAGTAATTTCATTGCTACACTCTTAGATCCTATTACAATATCAGTAAACATCAGGAAATGTAATCAACTTCATAAAGTGCAAGCACTCAGATCACTTAAGAGAATAACTAACATCATCATACCTAAATAGCTATTTACGTAAGTTCAAATTTTGTAAACCTGCACTAAGCATCCTGGAAACTGATTCTTGCCATGATCAGAAGAAGCAATAGAAATACCTTTTAATATAACACAATTTATTAGCTATTTCCATGAGCACATTGTACATTTAATTCATGTGCACATCAAACAGCCCTTCTCTATAGCATAGATGAGAGCCGGTCTGTACTGAAATGAATACTAAATTTGTTCAATGAATGATTTGACTGTCAGTGACAGTAAACCCACCCATCTGATGCTGCCAATTTGAATTATATCACTGTACAGATCAAACCACCAAACATTATTATATCTGATTTCTACATTACAAAGCTAGAATACTTACCTTAAACATATTTGTATGTGTGTCTGACAATCTGACATAAAATTCAAAACAAAAAGTGATGGCTTTTAATAAAGGGAAACAGTTCAGGGTGTTAATCTTTCATAACACGGTGTAGAGCTGGATGAACACAGCAGGCCAGGCAGCATCACAGGAGCAGGAAAGCTTGACGTTTTCGGCCTAGACCCTTCTTCAGAGACCCTTCTTCAGAAAAGGGTCTAAGCCTGAAACGTCAGCCTTCCTGCTCCTCTGATGCTGCTTGGCCTGCTGTGTTCATCCAGCTCCACACCTTGTTATCTCAGATTCTCCAGCATCTGTAGTTCCTGCTATCTCTGTTAATCTTTCATTTTTTTTCTTGACTTATTTGATCATCTAAAACAGTTTGAAGATAATTAGATGCTCTCCACCATAATGAGAACTTAAGATCAGTTGCCACCGCAAACATCATTACCCCAACATATTGGACACCATTTCCTTGAAACGTACTAATACCTTCCATTACGGTACCTATTCAGCATCACTACACCTTTGAAGAACAGACTAGCTCATCCAAATACCGTATCAAGTTGCCACTTTGAACATCACCACCACTTCACTTTTCCAAACACTTCAAAATTTCATGGACTATATTTTTAAAAATATTATAGCATACTATTTTCTTTTGAGGATGGTCGGTTTAACTGAAGTAAGTGCAGTGGAGGTTAAAAATGTTTAAAATGCCAAAAACCACAGTGCTCAACAAAATTATGTAATCACTATTAGTAATCTGTGTGGTCTTCTTAAAATCCACCCACACATTGCTTCTAATTGTCCAATTCCATGGTGCTTGTTTTGCATTAGTAGCTGCTCTAACAGTGCTGTTATGAGCTTCCTGTTATTTTAATATTGTGTCATGAGGCCTCACACATGATTGCTTGAATAACCACTTCAACCATAAACCACCTGACGGCTGCTAGCTTTATAATTGGATGGTTTATATTTGGTTAGAACATGAGTTGACCCTGGAGCTGTTCATTAATGCTGGAAACTCTAAATTTTTTTTTGTACAGCTTCCTGATACTGTAATGTAGTGTTTGCCGCTTTTTCTTTGGAAAATCAACAAAGATTTGAAATTATTGAAATACTTAGGTGCACTAGACAAGGATTAATGTAGATAGACACCAATAGGAGGCTTTTATAAGAAAGCCATATGAGGCAGGAAGCATAATTTTTTTGAAACCTGGTGGAATGGAAATCTCACTCTGCATAGAACAAACAAAATAGGAACAGGAGTAGGCCATTCAGCCCCTCAAGCCTACCCTACCATTCTATAAAATCATGGTTGATCTGCCCCAGGTCTCAAATCCTCTTTTATGCTAGCCCCTCATTGCCCTCAGCACCTCAGTATTTCAAAAATCTATCTACCTCCTCATTAAGTATTTTCACTAACATAGCCTCCACTACTGTCTAAGGTAGAGAATTTCAAACACTCACTACTCTCTGATAGATGAATTTCCTTTGTATCCCAGCTTTAAATGAGTGTCCCCATATTCTCTAACTATGTCTCTATTTGAGATTCCCCATTCATGGAAAAATCTTCTCAGCATCTACAGAAATTGCTGGAAAATCTCAGCAAGTCCAGACCTGTTCTGAAGAAAGGTCATTGACTGGTATTTACAGATGCTACCAGACCTGCTGAGATTTTCCAGCAATTTATGTTTTTGTTTTATCCGCAGTTCCTTTGTTTTTCTTTTCTCAACATCTACCCTGCCAAGCCCCCTCAGAAACTTATAGTCCCAATGAGATCATCCCTCATTCCTCTAAATTCCAATAGCTCCTCTTGATAAGTCATCTCCTTCATCCAAGGAATGAGCCTAGTTAATCTCTTTTGAACTGCCACCAATGCCCATAAATCCTTTCTTAAATATGGAGCACCAAAACTGTACACAGTATTCCACATGCACCCTCAACAATACTCTGTACCATTGTAACAAAACTATCTTATTTTAAACTCCAACCCCGAGCTGTAAAAGGTCAAAATTCCATTGTTTTCTTAATTACTTGCCGCACCTGCCTGAGAACATTTTGTATTTCATGCATGAGAAAACCAAAATCCCTCTGCGCTGCATGTTTTTGGAGTCAAAGTCTCTTCCCATTTAATTAATAGTCTACCTTTTTGATTCTTCCTAACAAAGAATACGAACTAAGACTTTTCTGTATTAAACTACATCTGCCAAGTTGTTTGCCCAAATGTATTTATTCACTTGTGGGGCATGGGAGTCACGAGATGCCTGCATTTATTGCTCATCCTTAGTTGCCCTTGAGAAGGTGGTAGTGAGCTGCTTTCTTGAACTTCTGCAGTCCATGTGCTGTGAGTAGAACCACAATGACCTTGAGGAGGGAATTCCAGAATCTTGACACAATGAGGGAATGAAAATACATTACCAAGTCAGGATGGTGAGTTACTTGGAAGGGAACTTGCAAGAGATGGTATTCCCATGCAGCTGCTGCCCTTATCCTATTAGATGGAAGTGATCATGGGTTTGGAAGGTGCCGTCTGAGGATCTTTGGTGAATTTCTGCAGTGCATCTTGTAGATAATGCATACTGCTGCTACTAAGCGTCGGTGGTGGAGAGAGTGGATGTATGTGGATGAAGCGCCAGTCAAGCGGGCTGCTTTGTCCTGGATGGTGTCAAACTTCTTGAGCCTTATTGGAGCTGCACTCCTCCAGGCAACTGGAAAGTATTCCATCATACTCCTGACTTGTGCCTTGTAGGTGATAGACAGGCTTTGGGGATTCAGGAGGTGAGTTACTCGCCGTAGTGTTCCTAGCCTCTAACCTGCTCTTATAGCCACTGTGTTTATGTGGCAGATTTAGTCAAGCTTCTGGTCGATGGTAACCACAATTGTGTTGATAGTGAGGGAATTCAGTGTGGTAACACCATTCAATTGCAAAGGGCATTGTTTAGATTGTCTCTTATTGGAAATGGTCATTCTCTGGCATTTATGTAGCACAAATGTTACTTGCCACTTGTGAGCCCAAGTCTGGATGTTGTCCAGATCTTGTTGCATTTGCACATGGGCTGCTTCAGTATCTTAGGAGTCATGAATGGTGCTGAACATTGTGCAATCATTGCTG
The DNA here is from genome assembly GCA_024137785.1 of Ginglymostoma cirratum. Classification (NCBI taxonomy): domain Eukaryota; kingdom Metazoa; phylum Chordata; class Chondrichthyes; order Orectolobiformes; family Ginglymostomatidae; genus Ginglymostoma; species Ginglymostoma cirratum. Next base: position 54,886,811 of record JAHRHZ010000012.1, read on the forward strand.
AACATCCCCACTTCTGACCTTATGATGGAGGGAAGGTCATTGAAGAAGCAGCTGAACATAATTTAGCCTAGGACACTACCCTGATGAACTCCTGCAGAGATGTCCTGGAACTGAGATGACTGACCTTTAATAACCATAACCATCTATGTGCCAGGTTTGACTCCAACAAGCAGAGAGTTTGTCCCCTGGTACTCCTTGATTCCAGTTTTGCAAGGGCTCCTTGATGCCAAGCTCCGCCCAATGCACCATTGGTGTTAAGGGCTGTCACTTTCACCTTAACTCTGGAATTCAGCACTTTTGTCCATGTTTCAACCAAAGTTGTAATGCGGTCAGGAGCTGACTCACCCTGGAAGGACCCAAACTGGGTGTCACTGAGCAGGTTATTGCTGAGCAAGTGCTGCTTGATAGCTCTGTTGATGACTCTTTCCACCACTTTACTGATGATCGAGAGTAGGCTGATGGGGTGGTAATTGGCTGGGTTGGATTTGTCCTGCTTTGTGTACAGGATGTTCCTACTCAATTTTCCACATTGTTGGGTAAATGCCAGTGTTGTAAGGGGACTGGAACAGGTTGGCTAGGGAGCAGCAACTTCTGGAGGACAAGTCTTCAATACTATTGCTGGAATGTTGTTAGGGCCCATAGCTTTTGCAGTATCCAGCGTCTCTATACATTTCTTGATATCACATGGAACGAATAATATAACTGAAGACTGACCTCCTGGGACTGTTAGAGGAAGCCAAGATGGATCACCCATTCGGCATCTCTGGCTGAAGATTACTGTGAATATTTCAGCCTTATCTTTTGCACTGAGGGTTGCCCTCTCCCATTGTTGGGGATGGGGATATTTGTGGAGCATCCTCCTCCAGAGAGTTGTTTAATTGTCTACCATTATTCAAGATTTGAAATGGCAGGACTGATCTGTTTGGTGTCCTATCACTTGGCTCCATTTATCACTTCCTGCTTATAATGTTTGGCACACAAATAGTTCTGTTTTGTAGCTTCACCAGGTTGACATCTCATTTTGAGTTATGTCAGTTGTTGCTCTTGGCATGCCCTCTTGTACTGTCCATTGAATTAGAGTTGATGCCCTGACTTGATGGTATTGGTTGAGTTGGGAATATGTTAGGCCATGACGCTGTGCTGGAGTCGATGGCACACAGCACCTCATGGATGCCCAGTTGCTAGATCTGTCTTAAGTCTGTCCCATTTAGAGCAGTGATAGTGCTGTACGGTGATGGAGGGTATTCTTGATGTTAAAGCAGGACATGATCTCCACAAGGAGGTCAAGTATGTTTTTCCCTCGTGTTGGACCCCTACCACCTGCCACAGTCCCAGTCTAGCAGCTATGTCCTTCAAGACCCGAGCAGTTCGATCTGTAGTACTGCTGTCAAGCCACCCTTACAATGGACAGGATGCCACTGTGCTGCCACTCCTGCTGGGTCTGTTCTGTTCATTGTATTTGACATTCATATTACAGAAGGTGGTATGGTGGCTCAGTGGTTAGCACTGCTGCCTTACAGCACCAGGGACCCAGATATGATTCCACCCTTGGGGAACTGTTTGCGTTGAGTTTGCACATTCTCCCCGTGTCTGTGTAGGTTTCCTCCCACAGTCCAAAAATGTGCACGTTAGGTGGATTGGCCATGCTAAATTGCTCATAGTATCCATGGACGTGCAGGCTAGATGGATTAGTTATGGAAAATGCAGCGCTACAGGGATAGGGCAGGGGGAGGGTGGTCATGGGAAGTGTGTCTCAGTGGGATGTTGTTCAGAGGATTGGTTTACATACGATGGGCTAAATGGCCTGTTTCCACTCTGCAGGGATTCTATGATTCTGCTAGTGGGTCAGGGCATATCCAAGGATTATGATGGTGGTATCTGGGATATTGTCTACCAATGTAGCCATTTCCCTTTGCATATTACTGACACTATTTATTTCCTTTTAATGGAAAGGCATAAACCACAGAATGCAATTCCAAAATTTCAGAATCACATATAATAAAAATAGAACTTAACTTATTCTATTTCCATAAGCCAGATGCTGTGCTTCAGATTATTTCCCACTCCATTTATAATGGGCCTTTTTCTATTAACTAGCATGTTTAATCCATCTTCACTTAAAGCAAATCATTACAGTAAATACATTGACTGAGAGTACAATCCATTTTGTAGGATTGTTTTGCTTAAATGAGTACAGCACTTAACATCTGTCATAACTTGTAAAGTTCAAACCAAATCTCACTGTCTTTGTTTATACTGGGGCTGAAGGATTGGAATTAAACAACCATATCCATCTCATGAGTAATTTCTTGTAAGATTAACTCTGTAATTTGAAAATAAATACATATCTTCAGTATTGTTTGCACATTTTTTTGTTGTTTTTCTATCCCATTTTGACTATAGTGATACATGTAGCAATGAAGAGACGGTGTTATAACGGTAATCTGACTGAACTGTAGCAGATGTTGAAGGAAATACAAGAGGAAATCTTTAACTGACTTGTCACAGATGTCATGACACTGAATTGTCATAGTGGAGGATACCCTCCAGCATGCTTTGTGCCACTACCACTCTGCTAAATGGGATAGACATCCAACAGATATAGCAACTGAAAAGTGAGCATCCGTGAGACTCTGTGGGCTGTCAGCAGCAGTAGCAGCAGAACTGTATCCACCATAACTTGTAAATTCATGGCCATACCGTTACCACCAATTGGAAATCAATGGTTCAATGACGAGTGCAGGACAAGCTGCTGGCAGCAGCACCAGACACACCTAAAAGCAAAGTGCCATCTTGGTAACACGACAGGTGAGAATTACAAACAGCAACCAAAGCATATAATAGACAGGGTTAAACAATCCTCTGGTAATTTCCATTATTGTTGAAATATTTGTCTCTATCATCAGTCAGAAGTGCCAAGTGCATGATCATCTCAGCTTTCTCCTGAGGTTTCTGGCATTAAAGATCGTCAATCAATTTGCTTCACTCTGCGTGATATCAAGAAACAGCTGTAGGTGCTAGATAATGCAAAGGCAAGAATGATAACAACATCCTGGCAATAGTACTGAAGACTTGTGCCAAAATTTGCCATACCACATTATCTTTCTCTCCCAAGTCTGCAAGGCACAAGTCAGGAGTGTGATGGAGTTCTCCTCACTTTCCTGGCTGGATGGATCTGCAACGAAACTCTAGAAGCTTAATACCATCCTGGACAAAGCAACGCATTGTCACCCCATCTATTACCCTCAACATTGAATCCCTTCATTACTAACATACCTTTGTAACAGGATGTAACGTCTGCAAGATGCACAGCAGCAACTTACCAAGCCATCTTTGACAGCACTTTCCAAATCCATAAATTCTATCAACTTGAAGGACGAGGGCAAAAGATGCATGAGAAAATCACCAAATCCAAGGGTCCCTCTAAGCCTCACACCATCATAGCTTGGAGCTAGATCACCGTTCCTTCACTGTCACTGGGTATTTTTCAAAATTCAATCATGATATGCTGGCGTAGTTGACTGGGCAGCATTTATTGCCTGTACCTAGTTGCCCTTGAGAAGGTGGTGGTGAGCCGCCTTCTGAACAGCTGCAGTCCATATACTGTCGGAAGATCCGCAATGTCATTTCGGAATGAATTCCATGGTTTTAACCTGGAATGACATTGAAGAAACAGCGAAATATTTCCAAGTGAGGATTGTTACAACGTAGGGATGGCAAGCCAGGCTAAATCAGATTTGCTAACACTGGATTCACAAAACAGTGAAATTAAAACATTAAATGACTATCAAAATTGTTCAATTGTTCCTAACCAGACTTTGCAAATAACTGATCTTGGACACCAACTTTATAACTTAAAACAAAATTAATAATTTCTTATTAATAATGTAACTTTAGCGCAGACAAACTACAAGGCAATCTAATTAATATTAATGATCTAAGTTCAATCTTCTTTGATCACCAACCTCTACTCATAGACCGACAGATAGATGCAGTTAAGGAATAAATCTTTTCACAACAAAAGAATCGTAAGTTGCCAGTTTGATAACCATTTCAATGATGAATACCAAGTCTAATATGATGGCTTGTATTATGGGATTGTAGGATTGTAGCTTGCTTGCTTCCACGGGCCTCTGAATTCATTTCCTTATTTCTTAAAGACTGGAATTATTTTGTCAACACTTTCTACAACTCAATAACTGGAGAATAACTGGAGAGACCTCAATAAAAAAAACAGTCTGCAGCTTCCAAAGCAACACTGCCTCTTGCCCAAAGATATAGTCAAAACCAATACACCCTTTGATTTCTCTTTCTTTTTCAACGTTCTCTGTAATTGTCTGGCTAGCACCAGTCCTCCCTTGACTGACCAATTCAACATCCAACCAGATGCCACTCCTTGAGCGCAATGACATCTTGGTGCCAAGTCATTTACAGTGTTCTTAGAGCAGTACTAAACCTGCATTACCTTTCCAGGCCAGTTCCCAACAGCAAACATCAGTCTTTTGTTCCTTCCACTTTAAAAAAAAGAGCTGCTGTTCAAAGTTCAAGTCTCAACTGCAAATCTCTGTTCCAAACAGAAAATCAGAAAAATGAAAGAAAAATAATGGCCTCAACAGGATGGCTCGAAGAAGATCTTGCAGGTGGTGTTGGTTCCCATGTACCTTCTGTCTTTGCGCTTCTAGCTGAAAGGTATTTTAGGTTTGTAATGTGCTGTCTATGAACATGAGGTGAATTTCTGCAATGCATGTTGTAAATGCTACACACTGCTGTGACTGAGCATTGCTGGTGGAGGGAGTGGATGTTTACGGATGTGGGTCAAGATCATGGAAGTTCCTGCCTAACAGTACAGTCCCTATACCCCAAGGACCAATTCAAGAAGGCAGCTCCCTACTGCCTTCTCCAGGTAAGTTAGAAAATTGGTAATAAATTTTGGCCTTGCCAGCCATGCCCAAATCCCATTAATGAATAAAGTGAATAATTTGAGTATTGCTGAAAAAGCACATATTTTGTCAAAGTGCTTCATTTACATTCACAGAACATTCACAAGAATACTAATGTAAAGGAGGAACAATATTTTTTACAGTATGAAAGTGCTGGCTGGTTAGCAACTTCTTGCTGTTTGATGGAGATGTTGACATGGGGAATGTAATACTCAGATGATGATTTACAGTTAGCTGTGAAAAACTGATTTAAATCTAAACCAGATAGGCTGATTTCTGGTTGATCAAAGCATTTCCCTGAGGAAAGAACCAAAGAATGCTGTTGTCTATAAATTAAAGCAAGCACAATATGCATACATATTCTTTCTGTCTGCACAGTACAGAGCCCTGTGTATTAACAAATTAGTTTCCAATTTGAGAAAGTCTGCCACACTGTGAGCCTGACTGACAATCTTAAATTAGTTATCACATAATTATTAGCATGTTCAGGGTTATTTAGTAAGTGTTGTCTAAGCACAGATTCACGTCCAGTATTGGATACTGTATTTTGAGATTTGCAAGTACAGGCTGATAGGCAATGATCATTAACTTGCCTGTTGTGAATATTTGAAGGGACGTGGTGTTTGATAGGATCTGCCAGATGCAGAGAGACCATGTGCACTCGTTGCGCGTGTTATAACTTAACAAAATAGAAGACAACCATTCTCTAGTTCATTCTTCAGGGTAATGATTTGAAAATTAAGAAACAACCCACCCGTTTTAAATTTAAACCAAAGTTGGTGTATGTCAGTCACTTACTTAGCTGGTGCATTTGCATCACAAAGCCTCTACAAATCAGAGCTATTGTCAACACTGTCTTCTCAAACTTTGTTCCCCCTTTGCACTGGTGGTTTTGCAAATATCCTGACGTATACAAGACAAATAATTTCAACACAATGTGTCTTTTTTCAGTAACACTCAAGCCCTGTATTATTCAATGACTAGAAAAAAATAAAAGCAACATCTTTGAGATAATTCAACAAGGAATGAATGTAAAAGAAAGTCTATCAGGATTTCCTAAGGAAAGTGAAATGCTAAAAAAAGTTACGTGATAAAAGAACTAAGAAACTAAAATACGTGACAACAATTCGCAGTTGTCCAATCATTTTGAGGTCATTCCTAATGCTTTATTTTGTTTCTCAGTTTGAATCATTAGAACTGGAGGTTTGGGTTTGGGTTGACCACTACTTAAATAACAATTCACACATGCAGATATAGTGGGAAAGCAATTGCTCTCCAATAGTTTTAAAGGGGTAACAGCAAAATGGCAGCCCACTTTGCATATGTCCCAAGATTGACTTCTGTGCAAAAGGACATCATAAAAGATGATTAAGAACACAAATGTTTTAGATGTCTTAAGTAACCTCTTCTTATTTTCAAGTTCTGTTGAAGTGCAATGTATGAAGTAGTAGCATAAAGCTGGATGAAAGTTAGCAGAAAGATTGGTGTAGACTGATTTTTAATATGAAGTAGCATTCATGAATTAGGTATCATTTGATGGTTATTTAATCATGTTCAGCTCTGCATATATATTAATCTACAACCAGGCTTTCAAATATTTAATAACATTGAATTCAGCGATAACTCTACTATTTTATATATGGCTAACCTAAAAATAGAAACCCTAATGACACTAAAATGTTTTATTAAAAAGTGGTACTGCTGACCTTCAGCCCTTAGTTTACCCTTCAGCAGACTATGAAAGGTTTCTATGTGCCTATCAATTATTTTTCTGCACTTCTTTCAGACATTTTCTGCAGTTTGATTCTCCAGTTTGTCGGTCGACTGTTGACAATGAAACTGGGTTACAATAATAAAGAAATCTTCCTACAATTGTACAATGTTCCCTTGACACTTCACCTGGCATACTGTGTGCACTTTCAATCTTCATATTTAAGGAAGCATATATTTGCATTGGAGACAGTACTGTGAAGGTTTATTAGGTTGGCCCCTGCAATGAGAGGATTGTCCTATGATGCGACGCTGAGTAATTTGAGCCATTACTCTCTGGATTTTACAAGAATGCGAGGTGATTGCTCACGAAACATGCAAGAATCTGAATAGGCCTAACAAGATAGACAGTGAGAAGTTGTTTCCATTGGTTGGTGAATCTAAACACGGGGCCATAGTGTCAGGATAAAGGTCATTTAGGTGTGTGATGAGGAGAAATTTCTTAATTCAAAGAGTTGCAGCCTCCATCATTGAATAATTTTACGGATAAAATAGACAGATACACAGTCTCCCAGGAAAATGGGGGTCTAGCAGCTAATTGCCTTCCATTTCACATAAAATAATGGTTTGCGCTGAATAAGTACTGTTTTGTATTGGCTCCACAGTACAGGCCTGGCATGGTGATCCCTACCAGAGTTACAACAGATGAAGACAATAGTCTGAGAAGGTACAGGATTTGTTGGTCTCTGATTTTTCTAGGCTCTTTTCTCGGTTAGTTTTTTTATTTCTTCTCACCTCTTTCAGTTTTCCTGCAAAAGTCAGCTTCCAGGAATTACAGCCATCAGTGATTGTCTCCTATTTGTCAGTGTCAATGTCCGTCATCTTCACATCTCACTTGCAGATGTCCTTGTATCAGATCTACGGAAGCATAGGAGGTTGTGACATAGAGGACAGTTTATCTTACAGAAGGCCTTTAGATATACAGTCGTCATGCATTTGATGAGCATAACTGAGCCATTGAAATGAGTAAAGGCTGATGGAATTAGAACCTTTGGGACCTCTGAGTTGATGACCTTGCCCTGCCAAGAGATGCTGTGGATCCATTTGAAATGTGAAGGTGGAAATTGTTTAATCTTTTCTCCTGCCTAGTATATGTTGTCTAGGTCTCATGACAGTAAGGAAGTACATTGAGGATGCAGGCTTAGTACCTACATAGTTGGGTATTCTCGGTCAGATTGTTGTTGACCTACACTCAGTGGGTGCTAAGTGGAGTTAAAGTCCAGAATCAAACTTTATGTATTGAATAGAGAAGCATTATGGTTCATTCCTGCTTCTAGTCTTTGTTTTATAGTGCTCTTATGCCATGATAAAGAAGATGATCTCAATGCACTTATTTCCTTAGGCTTTTTAAAAGTTGAGACTCAATGTTTGTCTGCACCTGAATTGGTATACAGGGATATGATTCGCAATCTGTCTGCACTCAGTCCCATTGAGGCAGGGAACGCACTAACTCGGTGTTATTCCATTATTTGTCTGGATGGAGCATGCAGCCATTTGCTCAGAGCATGCAAGGTTTCAGATAGACTCCAGTGTTTAAAGGCAAACTATCCCTTGTAAAACAGAAACGTAGTGACAGAAAAGAAGCTGCTGCTGGCAATTTGCCCAGCAAAAGGTTGCAATTGGAAACAAACAGAATGAAGTGTGTGGGCAGAGAGAGAGTGCCCATTTCATGATGCAACACTGAGGTCTTTGTCGTCAGGGTCAACAGGGAGTGAGAGGTCATGTTTCCACTGTAGGAGCCATGAAGTCATCAAGAAAAGCCCTCTGAAATGAATGGGAACAATTGGTGTGGTTTGTGGAATTAGCTGTGATGCAGCACTTAGTGGTCAATATTTCACCTTCAACTGCAACTAAGCTGAAAGCTATAGACCTTCCAGGTGATGACGTGTTCCAGACCATCCCAAAAAGCCTCCTCCTGCAAAAATCAGCAGTCTCCCGCAGCCAAACTGTAGGTACTGTTGTAGCCAAGTGTTGGAACACTAGGACAGGCAAAGGTACTTCAAAAAGGCAGAGGTTCCTAAACCTTTTTTCAATAAGTACCCCTTTCCTGAACTTTCACCTATACATATATCTCGACTAGCACGTGTTTAATCTTTTAAGTCCTTCAATGCCCCAGATTTGTATAAAAAGTACAAATTATAGTGCACATATATAACTGAAACATTATAATAATAGCACTGCTTGCTATTTTTGTGAAGAATGAATGTGTTTGTTAGATGCAATTTGACTTTCACAAACCTGTAATATGAATAGAAACGCTGGATAAAAACCAGTAATTTGGTAAATTGGGCAGCATCTGTAGAGTGAATGATAGTTAGTATTTCATTGACCTTTCACCAGAACACAAATCTGTGCAGGCTGTTTCTAACTAACTGTGAATTCTCCAGGCATCAATTTCATTGCAAAATTCAGTCTGAAACAAAACGTGAGAATTTGGCATTCTATCAAATGCTGAGTTCAGTTGTATCCAAATCACCATCAACACTATCTATTTCATCCTGCACAACATGATTTTGTCTGCTGCTGTAGTCCTTATCCATTCTTCGTCAATTCTAGAATCAACGAATGCAAGACATTGTCCCAGTGCAACCATCCGCCAGCTCTCCTCAGAGGTCTGAAGGTGGTAAAATGGCAAACTGTCTCAGGGTGGTGGTATTGTCCCTGCTGCCAGGATAGTGGGCATTCAATTTGCATTAGTCTGCGTTTTGATTGAATCGTGGCCCTTACAGCTCCTGTACATTACTCTGTTGGTAAGGATTTACCTACTGAGGTTGCCATGTGTATAGTCAGCGACTCTTTTGATGGAATCAATGGAAAATAACATTTCTCTCCCTTGGTTTCTACTAACTGGGTCAGTGAACCAAGCATTGTATCCTCCTTTTTTTTCTTTTCAATTCAACTCCTTGACTTGTTTTGTATGTATTCCTTTTCCTCTTTATACTTTGATCCCTTCCCTCCTTGAATTTTACCCATGGCTTCATTACAGCCTCACCAGATTATTCAAAGGGATAATCAGCAGTGGTTAGTTTCAAATAAAATACCTGTATTATTCAGCAGGCCACATATGAAAGAGCTCTGATGTAGAGCCCTTCGCTATATTTCTTTTCATTTTTCTCAGTCATTTTGGCGGAATTGTGAGTTGAGGTAAGGGTTGTTTGAACTTTTAACAGCTAATTGCTTTAAACGAGATGAAAAACAAACATGGATGTTTCCTGTTGGTAATTGTTGGCCTGGAAGATAAAGCAATTTAATTTCTAATCTAAGGAACATTATGGACATTTCAGCGCAGTGTGTTGCCATGTCCAGGGCTAGCAGCTGGTTCAATGTTGAGTTTGTCAATCAAGGGAGGAGAGAGGTTAACCAGCCAACCACAGAGAATATTGATTAAAAAAGAAAAGGTGGTAGAAAACTTGTTCTTACTGGTTTTGGCAGGTGCAGACTAATTTTGGTGTTTTACGCTCTCTAGTTTTCTTTCCAGTTGAAGAATTGTTATATGTTCTGAGAAAAGAACCATAGTCTGTAAGAAATAAGTAAATAAGTGCTGGAGGTGTGTTGATTTTGTTTGTAGTCACCAGTGACTTTGAAATCAGATATACAGTTACAAGTATGTGAACCAATTATCCAAGGATTGCACAACATCTTGGCACCCTTCTTTTGACACTGTTTAATTAAACTGGAAAATTACAATTCTTTTATTTTCTTTTTGTTTAAACCCTTAAATATGCCTGTCTGTCTATATATGCATGAATGCTTTGATTGACAAAGATTGAGTTTAAATCTTAGATATTAATTAGATTACCTTGTGATTAATTTGTGTTTACCTTGTGTTTAGCAAAAGCCACAGTATTTATTATAAATTGTTAATTTTTGTTTAAATTATAAGCTTGCTGACCAAGCTCTATTATTCATAATGCCTGATTTGGAAGAATTGGGCAATTTTGAGGGTCACTGAATATTTTAATTTCACTGTGCTTCAAATCCAGTAAAAAGGCTAATTTGATTGGTTTGGTATCTCTTGTCATAACATCAATGTGACCTGATATGGATATCGAGCATGTCAAGGCAATTGATTTTAGGAAATCAATGGATGTACACGTTACAAAGTCCAAAAATTATAATACGACTTTTGTAAGACTTCACTTCTCTTGTCAAACTGATAAGCAGAGACTCAATATCTCAAAATTGTAGCTGCATTTTGTTCATTTATCTTCTCACATTTTAAAATTGCTATATAGGGTGTACGGATGAGGGACAATGAGAACACTGATTGGACGGAAGAAAGGAGCTAATAAAAATGGTATATATAAACGATATAGGAGGACACAGTCAAAGCCCATAGAGAGTTCCCCCTTAGAAAAAGACTTTAATGAAACAACGGAATAGCAGAATACGGAAAAGTACATTTTCATTTTGCATTTCATAGAGCGCAACTAGATTTAGTCAGTATACTCTACAATAGTATATAATAAAAAGAAGAGTCACTGTAAATAAGAAAGTGGAGAAATGGATAGGGACTAGGCTGGGGCACTGACTAAATTTGTAACTGACGATGTTGGGGAATTTTCTAGAAATAAATATACGACTGTATATGAACATTATGGCTATCTACACAGCAGAAAGATCTTGTAGTAATGGAGTGATTGAAAAAAAATGCTGTGACAGATGAGATGATTCATAAAATCATAATGGATCAGTCAAATTGTAAATTAGTATTTTCCCTGCTTTGGGCACTCCGTGCAAGGAACTGACTGCAAATGACTGGCAGCATTTTGATTTGAGCACTTGAATGTCCTTCATGTCAGGGGCGAAGGGTATTTATTAAGGTTGAGGTTTCAGAAAAGGTTTGTGGAGCCTGTTGACGTCATATAAGACCATAAAAAACAAATTTTAATCCAGGAGAAATGGTTCGTTATGAAACAGATGGGCAGAAAATTTGGAAAGGTTTGGATGAGGCTCTAAGTAATATTGGAAAACAGTAATTTTACAGCATGCTAAGTAAACTATTGGGGTGAAATTAACTAACATTGATTACATACTAAAAGCATCTCAACAAGTCATAGGAAATGATGAGGTACCATGTACTTTGCCTACAAATGTGTTGGACAGTTATAAGTAAAGCATTATGGCAGATGAAATGCTGCCTAAATATGGACAAAATGGTGCAGAAATGCAAGACAGGGCTATTTGCCCCTTGGCACACAACTAAAAGTTGGCACTAATGTAACAACTTATCAGAAGGGGCCAGTGATTGGAGGATGCCTCCATAATAGGGAGAGCAGGGAAAGCCACTGCAAATACAAACATTGGCCAAGTGTGCAACTTGAGGAACAAGAGGTAAGATCCATTCGCAAAATGAAGTGAAGATCTGAAAGGACTGAAAACAAACTATGAGCTCTGAAAGTGGATCTGAATGTGGGCATAGTCTTAGGAAACAATTCTGATCTTGTGAAAAGAATCCTGATCAGAGGCACATATTGCAGTAGTACTCTAAAAGGCGGGGGTGGGGAGGGGGCTGTTTCCAAACACAGAAAAAGCTTAGGAAACTCAGCAGGTCTGGCAGCATCTGTGGAGTGAGAAACAAAGTTCGCTGAGTTCAGATTCTGTCTGAGTTTCAGAAACTTACTGAGTTTCTTCAGCATTCTTGGTATTTGTTTTAGATTTCCAGCATCCACAGTATTTTGTTTTTATTCAAGTAGAGCTCTTTGTTTGACCAGATCAAAGAGTATTGATCAGACTGAGAACACCACAAGAACTAGAAGCCCACGTTATGAAAAAACTTCCATGACTGCAACAAATTTGAAAGTAAATTGGTGAAAAATGCCAAACAAAAGAGTTGTAAGCTGGAAAGAGTTTGGTGTCTACACTGAGGTACCAGCTTTATCATATAGATGGATATGTACAAAATGCTTCATGATAGGATATAAAGCCTAAAACCAGATTAGTTCCTCAGGATTTTGAAGAGAAACATGGTGATCAAGATGCGAGAGTAATTCCTTTGCAGTGATTCAGAGGGAAACGTGTTCTTGAAGAGCATGGTGGCTCAGTGGTTAGCTCTGCTACCTCACAGCACCAGGGACCTGGGTTAAATTCCACCCTTGGGTGACTGCCTTTGTGGAATTTGCACATTCTCCCTGTATCTGCGTGAGTTTCTGCCAGGTGCTCCGGCTTCCTCCCACAGTCCAAAGACATGCAGGTAGACGGATTGGCCATGCTAAATTGCCTGTAGTATCCATGGGTGTGTAAATTAGGTGGATTAGCCACAGGAAATGGAAGGTCATAGGGAAAAGGAGGGGTCTGGGTGGGATAATGTTCAGAGGGGCAGTGTGGCTTTGTTGGATTTATTGGCCTTGTTTCCACACTGTAGGGATTCCATGAATTTCACGCTTTTAGCAACATACTCCTGGGAACGTAAGCCAATTAACAGAAAAGTTGCATCTTATGTGGGAGTGAAAAATTTCAAAGGCAAATATTTTGAGGAACCATAATGCTACTGGGAAAAGAGTTCCAGGATTTACACCCAGTGGACAGTGAGGGAATGGTGATATATTTCCAAGTCAGTATGGTGAATGCCTTGGAGGAGAATTTGCAGATCATGGCATTCCTAATCATCTGCTGCCTGAATCCCTCTTTAGGGTAGTGGTGATAGGTTTGGAAGATACTGCCTAAGGGGCTATGGAGTATTTATGAAGTGCACCTTGTGCATGGTACACACTGCCACTACTGTGTATCAGTGGTGGAGAGAGTGAATGTTTGTGGATACAGTGCTTATCATGTGGGCTGCTTTGCCCTGGATAGTGTCAAGCTTCTTGCAGATGGTGATGTTCCCATGTGTCTATTGCCGATGTCCTTCTAGATGGTAGTTGGTATGGGTTCGGAAGGTGCTATCTAAGGAGCCTTATGAGCCTAATGAGCTGCACTGATCTGGGCAAGTTGAGAGTATTCCACTCCAAATTTGTGCTTTGCAGATTGTAGACTGGCCGTGGGGAATCCAAAGGTGATAGATTCACTGCAGCATTCCTACCCTCTGACCTGCTTCTGAAGCCACAATATTTATATAGCTAGTCAAGTGCAGTGTCTTGTCAATAGTAACCTGCAGGCTATTGATAGTGGGGGGCTCAGTGATGATAATGCCATTGAATGTCAAGGGGCAATGGTTAGATCCCCTCCTCTTGGAAATAGTCATTGTTCGGCACTTGTGTGGTGTGACTGTACCTTGCTGCTTGTCAGCCCAGTCTAAGAATTGCTTGATTGCACTGTGAATGAACTCTTCCATCATTTTCCTGATGATCAAAAGTAGTCAGCTAGGACAGTAGTTGCCTGTGTTGGATTTGTCCTGCTTTCTGTCCTCCGCAATTTTCCACATTGCTTGGTAGATGTCAGTGTTGTAGTTGTACTGAAGCAGCTTGGCTAAGGATGAGGCAATTTCTGGAGCTCAATCTTCAGTACTATTGCCATAAATGCCACCTTCCAAAACAAAGCAGCTCACTCATTTGGCACCATGCACAATCATTCACTATCTCCACCACTGGTGCTTAGTAGTAAGAGTGTGTACAATTTGCAACATGCACTGCCCAAATTCACCAAGGCTCCTTAGATAGCACCTTCCAAACCCATGACAACTACCATCTAGAAGGACACCGGCAATAGACATATGTGAACATCACCATCTGCAAGTTCCTCTCCAAGCCATTCACCATCATGATTTGGATATATATCTTCAGTCCTGCTGGGGGAAGTCCTAGATCGCCTTCCAAACTATAAAACCATAGGGAATAGGAATATATATAGGCCGTTCGGCCCCTCATGTACTTTCCACCATTCAATAGGATCATGGCTGATCCAACAGTCCTCATCTCCACTGTATTTCCCATGGCTAATCCACCTAGCGTGCAAATCCCTGGACACTATGGGCAATTTAGCACGGCCAATCCACCTAGCCTGCACATATGGGAGGAAACCCACACAGACACAGGGAGAATGTGCAAACTCCACATAGCCAGTCACCCGAGGGTAGAATCAAGCCCAGGTCACTGGCACTGTGAGGCAATAGTGTTAACCATGCCATGCCAACCTGTTCAACCTTTGCTCAGAAGACAATCCCTCCATACTGGGGATCATCCTAGTGAAACTTATCTGAGCTGTTTCCAATGAAATAACATCTTTCTTTAAATAAGGGGACCAAAACAGCTCACAGTACTCCAGATTTGGTCTCACCTTGTACAGTTGTAGTAAAACGTATGTACTCTTGTACTCCAAATCCCCTTAAAAGAAGAACCAACATTCCATTAGCCTTCCTGATTACCTGCTATACCTGCGTGCTAGCTTTCTGGGTTTCAAATACCGGGAGCCCCAAGTCCCATTGTGTTGCATTTGCTGCAGTATTTCTCCATTTAAATAATGCTTTGCTCTTTTGTTCTTCCTTCTAAAGTGAATAACTTCACATTCTCCCAAATTACACTCTACTTGTCAACTTTTTGTTCACTCAATTAACTTATCAGTACCTCTCTGTAAACTGTTTGCATCCTTCTTGTAACTTGCCTTCCCACCTATTTTTGTATCATTTGCAAATTTGACTACATTTACATTTCCTTCTTCCAAATCATTAATATATATTGTAAACAGTTGCAGTCCCAGCATCGATCCCTGTGGATCCCTACTGGTTACAGGTCACCAACCTGAAAAAAGAACCCCTTAACCCCATTTGTTGTTTCCTGCCCATGAGCAAACTCTCGTTCCATGCTAATATGTTACCCCAAGTCTGTGGATTCTTATCTTAAGGCTTAACCTTTTGTGAGGTAACTTGTTGAATGCTTCCTAGAAGTCCAAATACAACCCATCTACTGTTTCTCCTCTATTCACTCTGGTTGAGACTGCTTTGAAAAACTCTAATGAATTAATGAAACATGGTTACCCTTTCATGAAGCCATGCTGACACTGCTTGATAAGGTTATGACTTTCCAAATTTGCTTATATTATTTCCTTGAGAATTGATTCCAAATTTTTTCCTACAATAGATGTTAGGCTAATTGGCATATAGTCGCCCACTTTTTGCCTCTGTCCCTTTTTGAACAGAGTGTCACGTTGCTAGTTTTCCAATCCTCTCGTACTTTTCCAGGGTCCAAAGATATTTGGAAAATTATAACTTTTACATCTAGTATTGCTGCAGCTACTCCTTTAGGATCACAGGATGCAAACCATCAGGGTAGGGCACTTTTTGGCATTTAACCCCATTGGTTTTTCTAATAGTGATTGTCTAGTGATAGTGATGGTATTTAATTCCTCTCCCATATTCTTTACTATTAATGGGATGTTCATAGTATTTTTCACCATAAAGACTGATGCAAAATATCCAGTTAACTCCGCTGCCATTTCCTTGTTCATCATAACTATCTCCCCAGACTTACTTTCTAAGGAACATTTTTCACTTTGACCTTTCTCTTTTTTAAAATATTTAAGGAACATATTATTGTCAGTTTTTTATATTCCGCGTTGGTTTACCCTTGTAGTTTATTTTCTCTGTCTTTATTATATTTTTGGTCCTCCTTGGCTGGATTCTGAATGTGGGGCTATCACTGACTTTTACTTCCTTACATGCTTTTTCTTTCAACTTGATACTGTCCTTAACTTCCTTGTTTAACCATGGTTGGCTTCTCCCTCTCTGAGAATCTTTCCTCCATACTGGGATATATTTTTGCTGAGAGTCATGAATTACCTCCTTAAACATCTACCACTACATGTTTCTTGTCATTCCTGCTAATCTACCTGGCCAGTCCATTTCAGCTAATTCTATCTTCATTTAATTGAATTCCCTTTATTTAAGTTAACATGGTTGTTTCCAAGGGATAATGAGAACTGCTGAGGCTGGAGAATCTGAGACAACAAGGTGTAGAGCCAGATGAACACAGCAGGCCAAGCAGCATCGGAGGAGCAGGAAAGCTGACGTTTTGGGCCGGGAGCCTTTGGAAATTTCCAAAGAAGAGTCCCGACCCAAAACGTCAGCTTTCCTGCTCCTCTGATGCTGCCTGGCCTGCTGTGTTCATCCGGCTCTACACCTTGTTGTCTCATGGTTGTTTCCAATTCAGGTTTCTAACACTCAAAATGAATATTAAATTCTATTGTGTTAGGAATTACTTCCTCGCGGATCTTTTCCTCTCTGCTAATTTATTAAACCTATCTCAGTACCCTTACCAGATCCAAAAAAGCCTATTTCCTGACTGACTCCATAACATACTGCTCCAAGAAACTATCCATAATTCCTATGAATTCATTGTCATAGCTTCACTTTCTAACTTGATTAAGTCAATTACATGAAAATTAAAATCACCCATGATTATCGCTCAGTTATTTTAAGTGCTCCAATTATTTGTTTATTTGTACTCTTTACTGCAGCGTGGCTACTGTTTGTGGTATATGAATCAAATGAAATGCAATTGTTCAAGAAAACATCTCACTCCAACTTTTTTAAGGAACAACTAGGTATGGGGATTAAGCACTGTCCAATCAGCAAGTTTACATCCCATGTGTAAATTTAAAAAAAAACAGATTGTCGGGCCCCATAGCCTCTACACTATGCAGTGCCTTCAGCCATTTCTTGATATCACATAAGGTGAATCAAATTGGCTGAAGACTGGCTTCTATGGTATGGGGACCTCAGAAGAAGGCTGAGATGGATCATTCATTCAGCACTTCTGGCTGAAGACTGTTGTAAATGCTTCAGCCTTCTCATTGGCATTGGGGTGCTGGACTCCCCTTTTATTAAGGTTGGGACATTTGTAGAGTCTCTTCCTCCAGTGAGTTGTTTAATTGTCTGCCACCATTCACAAATGGATGTGGCAGGACTGTAGAGCTTAGTTCTGATCCATTGATAATGGGATTGCTTAGCCCTTTTGACCACTTGCTGTGATGCTGTTTGGTTTATAAGGAGTCCTGCTGTTGTGCCTGGCCATGCGATTGCATGACAGATCTGTGATAGACAAATTGGGGAGGATGAGGTCAAGCGTTTTGGCCTCTTACCACGTGCTGCAGACACAGTCAAGCAGCTATATCCTTTAGGATTTGGCCAAATTGATTAGTAGTGGTGCTACTCTTGGTGTTGGACATTGAAATCCACAACCAGTGTACAATCTGTGCCGTTGTCACCTACAGTGCTTCTTCTAAGTCTCATTCAACATGGTGGAGTACTGATTCATCCACTGAGATTAGTAGTGGTAATCAACGGGAGGTTTCTTTGCTCATGTTTGACCTGATGCCATTTGTCATGGGGTCCAATATAAATGTTGAGCACTCGCAGCACTCCCTCCTGACTGTATACTGATCTTTCTGGGTCATTGTCTTTTAGGGACGATTTTGTGAGTATGACCATTTTAGGTTGTTGTTTGATTAGTCTGTGGAACATCTATCTCAGTTAGCCCCAAATGTTAATTAAGAGAGTTTTGCAGGGGCCATTGAACTGACTTTGCCAGTGTCATTTCTTGGGCCTTCTTTGAAACTGGTGCCTTGTCTGCTTTCATTCTTTTGAGGACATTTAGCAGCTTGAAACAATTAAGTAGCTTGCTAAGGCCATTTCAAGAGTCGGTTTCATGCGTTATAGACCAGACCACGCCCCCTCAAAATACATTAAGAAAATAGCCTAGACCTTACACTTTTTTTTTATTTTAGAGGCTGTGCTTCAGATGCAATTCGATTGGTCAAACTATTCGACATTAATTTATTCAAACACTATAATTAAAATGCAACAAAAAAAGAACTTGGAATAACTTAACTCTATTGGAAAACTTCACAGAATAATAGATACTGTAACTAATACTAACTAACTATTCCACTATAATAACTTCACACAAACTCATCCTTGGTTAAAAGGCAAATTCAGAAAACAGACTTTTGTTTGACATGCAATCCAGGAGCCTTTGGGTGTAATCGAGAGAGGGAAAAAGCAGCATCTGCTTCTTCAAGGCCCCAACAACAACTGCTGAAAAGTAAACCTAAAATCCCTGCTTCTGTGAGTGTGAGCTTGACCACACCCATTCAGGATGCTTATATTGTTCTAGCCTTTAAAGAAAGCCCCCAAAACTTCACAATTTGTTTATCTTCTTATAGACTGCTTGGTACCAGTTCCCCAACCTCTGTTTTAAAAAAAAAAACAGGGTAAAACACACCTCTTAAAGCCACAGCATCATTATGCATGGACACATTGGATCAGCTTTTAAATCAATTTTTGATTTCACATTCCATCATTCACTATGGACTCAGGTCCCTAGAGCACTACTTGTATCTCTCAATTGCCAGTCCAGTTACAATAGCAATATGTGCCTCACCTCCCTAAGTTAAACTAGTTGTGCACTCAGACAAGACCCAATGTTAACAATGACTTAGATTCATGGAGTCATAAAGCTGTGCAACATGGAAACAGACCCTTTGGTCCATCTCGTCCATGCCGACCAGATATCCTAAATTAGTCTAGTCCCTTTTGCCAGAATCTGGCCCATGTCCCTCTAAACACTTACAATTCATATACCCATCCAGGTGCCTTTTAAATGTTGTAATTGTACCAGCCTCTACCACTTCCTCTGGCAGCTCATTCCACACATGCACCATCCCCTGCATGAAAAAGTTATCCCTTAGGTCGCTTTTAACTCTTTCCCTTTTCATCTTAAATCTGTGCCATCTAGTTTTGGACTCCCCTACCTGAGGAAAAAAAAATACCTTGGCTATTCACTCTATCCATGCCCCTCATGATTTTCTAAACCTCGATAAGGTCACCACTCAGTCTCTGATGCTCCAGGGGGAATACTCCCAGCCTAGTTAGCCTCTCCCTCTAGCTCACACCCTTCAACTCTGGCAACATTCTTGTAAATCATTTCTAAATTCTTTCAAGTTTAACAACAGATAGAGGGGACACCGAAATTGGATGAACTATTCTAGAAGTGGAATAACCAATGTCCTGTATAGCTGTAATATGACTTCCCAACTCCTATACTCAATGCACTGATCAATAAAGGCAAGCTTACCAAATGCCTCTTTCACTATCCTGTCTAACTGCAACTCCACTTTCAAGGAAATATGAACCTGCACTTCAATGTCTCTTTGTTTAGCAACACTCCCCAGGACCTCACCATTAAGTGTATAAGTCCTGCCTTGATTTGCCTTTCCAAAATGCAGCACCTCACATTTATCTAATCCTATTGTACTCTGAGGTAACCTTCTTCATTGTCCACTAAACATCCAATTTTGCTGCCATTTGCAAACTTACTAATCATACCCCCTGTGTTCCCATCCAAATCATTTATATAAATAACAAAAAACAATGGACCCAGCACCGAACCTTGTGGCACACCACAGGCCTCCAGTCTAAAATGCACCCTCCACTACCGCCTTCTGTCTCCTACCTTCCAGCCAGTTCTGTATCCAAGTAGTTAGTTCTCCCTGTATTCCATGTGATCTAACCTTGCTAACCAGCCTACCATGTGGAACCTTGTTGAAATGCCTTACTGAAGTCCATATAGATCATGTCCACCACTCTGCCATCATCAATCCGTTTTGTTACTTCTTCAAAAAGCTCAATCAACTTAGTGACACATGATTTCCTACGCACAAAGACATGTTGGCTCTCTCTAATCAGTCCTTGCCTTTCCAAATGCATGTAAATCCTGTCCCTCGGGATTCCGTCCAACAACTTACCCACCATTGATGTCAAGCTCACCGGTCTATACTTCCCTGGCTTGTTGGAAATGAGTGCTAAGATGAAACTTGCTAGTGTTGAAGATGTCTTGAGAGGAAGTAGAACATTTAAAGCACTTATATTTAGAAAAATGCAGCTTTCAGGTTTGTGTGATCCAGATGACGTGGAGCTAACCTTTTTTTTATCAATACTTCACATGAAAGACTTCGGGATAATTATTCAAGTATGGCATGGTTTATCATATTCGTAGAAGAAATGTTGTGGTGAAAAGACCACTCTTGATTCTGTGGGTTTCAATTAAGCAAAGGTCTTTAGTTGAGCATATATGCAAAAGAGCAAATTCAGGAAGTCTTACTTTCCCTGTAAAATGTTCTGACCAATCATTTGACTTGTCACTCACCTTTGCACAGTTATATGTTTCTTCAGAGATAACAAGCATGGGGCTGGATGAACACAGCAGGTCAAGCAGCATCATAGGAGCAGGAAAACTTGACGTTTCGGGCCTAAACCCTCCTTCAGTTTGATGCTTTCCTTAATTTCTTTGGTTAAGCATAGATAGTGGATCCTTCCTTCTGAACTTTTCTTTTTTGTAGGAATATAAGTTTTCAGAGTATTCTGACATGTCCCCGAAATGTTTGCCACAGTGTCAATAACAATCTAACCCCGAGCACCGCCCACTTGTGCATTTCAGCTAGCTCAGTTTTCATATCCATGTAGTTGCTTTCATTTAGGTTTAAAATACTAGCCTTAGACCCAACCTTCTCCCTTGCATACTGATGTAAGATTCATGGTTGCTGCTACCTAGGTCTCTTTTTACTCTGAGGTCATTAATTAATTCTGTCACATTACATCATAACGAATTTACTTTACGCACTAATTGGTTATTTCCACACAGTGCCATTCTAAGAAACTACATCAAGCATTCCATGGATCCACAGCCAGGTTACAACTACAGGTTTGATTTTTACAGTTCATAAGCACACAATACTTCATCTCTTATACTTTGCCCAACATTGTGCCAGTTGTTCGGTGGCCTGCAGATCATAGAAAAATAGAAAAATTGCAGCACAAAAGATGCTATACAGGCCGACATATTTTGACAACTGAATAAATTAACCACCAATTCTAATCCCACTTACCAGCAACTGGTCCATAGCTTTGCAGATTACTGTGCTTCGTGTGCACATTTGTTTAAATGAGCTGAGGGTTTCTGCCTCAAACTCAAAACTGGCAAACAAATTCCAGCCACCCGACATCCAATACCAAAAATGCTTTTCATTATATTCTCTCTCATGATCTCCTTAAATTTCTACCTCCTTGACAATTGGTCTCTCTGCAAGGGGAAACAGTTCTTCCCTGTCCCTTCTATTTAAATCTTTTATTATTTTGTACAACTCAATTAAGCCATGCTTCAGCATCCTCAGTTCTAAGGAAAATACTCCTGGTCTATCTAATATTTCTTCATAACTGCAATTTTCAAACCTTGGCAACATTCTTGTAAATTTCCTCTGACCTCTCTGCAGAGCAAATATGCCCTTCCTGCAATGTAGTGACCAGAACTGTGTATAGACCTCCAGCTGCGGCCTAACCAGAATCTTAAATAGTTTCAACATTATATCCCTGCTACTGTATTCAACACCCTGCCCTACGAAGGAGTGGATCCCATATGCTTTCTTCATCATCTTATTTACCTCTCCTGCCACCGTCAGGGATTTGTGGGCATGCATTCCAATGTCTCTAACTTCCTCTACCCCTCTCAGCACCCTTTCACTTATTGTGTCCCTTTCTTTGTTTGCTCTTCCCTAAGGCATAATGTCTCATTTCTCTTGACTGAACACCATTTCCTACTTTTCCAGCCACCCAACCAAACTATTGATATCTTTCAGCAGTCGACAGCCATTCTCATCACAGTCAACTACCCAGCCAATGTTTGTGACATTCTCCCACACTTAAATCTAAATCATGAATGTATATCACAAACAGTGAGGGACCCAAACTGAGCCCTGTGGAACAACACTGGAAATCACTTTGATTTGTACAAAAATATTTGTTAGCCATTGCTGTTTGTTTCCTGTCACTGAGTGACATTGGCCCATTGGGTCTGTCCCAGCTCCTGAAAGAGCTAACTAGTTAGTCTCATCCTCCAGCCCTATATCTGTAGCACTCTAAACTCGTCACTTTCAAATATATATCCGGCTCTCTTTTGAAACCTCCCATGGAACCTGCCTCCACCACTCTCCCAGGCAGTGATTTCCAAATGTCTGAGTAAAGAAGTTTCTCCACATCCCACTTCTAGCTCTCTCACTGTCAATCTTGAAATTACTGACAAACCAACTCTTGGAAACAGAATATCCTTCTTTATCCTGTCGACATTGTTCATGATTTTGAACACGCCCAGAGGGTCTCTGCTCCAAAGAGAATAAGTCCAATTTCCTTAATCATTCTGTGTACCTAAAATCACTCATTTCTGGTATAATTTTCGTAAATCTCCTATGTGCTCTCTCCAGGGCTTTTACAAGCTTCCTTAAACAAGATGCCGAAAACTGACAACAATACTCCAAATGTAGTCTGACCAGTGATTTGTAGACGTGTAGCATCACTTCCTTGCTTTTGCTCTCTATGCCTCAGTCTATGATCCCATAAGCCTTCCTAACAATGGTTTCAACTTGCCTGGCCACCTTCAGAGAATTATGCACTTGAACCCCAACGCCCGCCCTCCCCCACCCCCTGCAGTTCTTGTACTCTTCTCAAAGTTGTATCATTAAGCTTATATTGTCTCCCCGTATTTCTTCTACCAAAATGCGTTACCTCAGAAATGGCCCAAGCAGCCTACTTCCGCTCCTACTTTCTATGTTTCTATGTTAATTGAGTGGGTAGGTATAAACGTTGGAACAGGAGGGGCTGGTGGATACAGAAAATGTAGATTAAGTACCCGATATAAAGCACCCATGTAGTACAGTGATGGTGTCCCTTCATTTGAGCTAGAAGGTCTGTGTTGAAGCCCACCTGCTCCAGAGATGTGCAATAACATCTCTGTAGAAGTTGATTAGAAAATCTCTAGATTAAGTAGATGAGGATCTTGAGGTGCAGTTGCAGTGTTCCTACCTCTGAGCCAAAGGTCTGGATTCAATACCCACGTGCTCCCAAGCTGAATCACAGCATTACTGAATAAATTAATTAAAAAATATCTAGACTGCAAAGTTAACAAACTCAATCCACAAGGAAAGATAATTTGGTTCCTATCTCATTGACTGGCTTAGCTTCAAATTGACAGATAAGGGAATTAATATCCAGATCAGACATTATCTCATTGAAAGGCAGAAGATGTTTGTGGAATTGAGTGATATAATCCTGGATGTCTATCTGTCACCTCCTGCTGCTGGATTTAGTTGGGGTCATGGGAACTGTGAGGAAAAATGAAACCTGGCATATCTGGGTATTGCTCTAGTTTACGATAAATTCCATGGCATGCCACTGAGTTTATGGCAGGGGTGTTTGAAGATTTCTGCAGATTTTGTCTGCTTTCATTTGCTTGTTCGAATATTTCATTTGTTCTAACGCGTTTAATATTTGGTTAGAAGCTAAACAACTGCTGTTTCTGGAGCAGCAGCAATAAGGATAATTCATTTACAAAAACTATATTTAACCTTATTTTTTTTTGCACCCAGCAGTCTGAGGAGAATACAGAGGTCAAACCTCTGGCATACTCATCAACAGGAATAGAGTTTGACCCCTTGTATCCAATAGCAGAGCAACTTTCTACTTTACGAGTGTCTTGTAGGACAAATGCATCCATTTCTCTGGCAGATTGATTGGCCTGAGGGAAAGTTGAGCCTTCTCATTATTTATATGCAGTCAATGTTTGTGTCCGTATGATTATAGCTTGTGTTCCTGATCCCTGCTGATTCCAACAGTCCCCCGTGCCAGCATTTTAGATTAGCTTTGGTTTCAACTTCAACGATATCTGAAACACACACTGGCTATAAAACCAACACTGAAACTTGAAGACTCATTCTTTCCCTGTGGCATGATGGATAATTCACAATTCCTCTTGGGAAAATGTAAATTCAACTATTAACTTTAGTGATACTGCCTCAACATTAGCTTAATGACATTTCAAATTACTCATGAAATAGTGCATAATTAGGCCAGATCTTTCAGATCTGAAGGATGAATATTACACAAATTCAATTCTATTGATTTTTTTTCTCTGTTAAGTACTGTTGGTTGCATTTTGTAACTTAACTGGAAGCCTTGTCTCTGGAGCGGAAAATAGAAGGTGACCCTGCCTTAATGGTGACATATTGCCACTCCTGGTTAATGAAGATCGGTCTGCAATCCAATTAAGTGTGGCAGCCCAAACTAGGCCCTGCCAGCTCAATCAGCACTTGTTATGGTCATTGCTGAGGCTACAACTCCAGGATGAGAGTATCTCAATGGCAAGACAACTTTGAAGGCCTGAAAGTATAACAGTAAGCTTCGTACAATCAAGAAAGAGAGATCCTGTCTGCAGTGAGACGCAGCCTAAGTGAGTGAAGGCAGCATGGGAATTTGGTGCAATGGGAAAGAAGTGCTTTTTGCTTGTCTTTTTTGGCTCATAGTTTGTAATGTTTTGAATTGAAAACCAGGATCAAGGGCTCAGCACAAAAGAGTGACATCACAGGTAGACTGTAAGTTCATTGGTTGGTGATAGCGACTAATTTGACTATCCATTGTAGGTTACATTCAGATTGAAGGTAAGTAGGGGAAATATTTACAGGTTACAAACTAAAAGACCAGCTGGAAATTTTTAACAATAAAATTAAGAATGAAGTAAATAAATTGAAGCGCGTGGCTAGGCGATATGTTGTACCTGCATGATGTGGGAGCTGGTGGACTCCACTGTGGTTCATATTGACCCCATCCATAGCAAATGTTAGTTGTTTGAGGTTAGGTGATGGCCTTGTGGTATTATTGCCAGGAAACCCAGCTAATGTTCTGGGGACCTGGGTTTGATTTCAACCACGGCAAATGGTGGAATTTGAATTCAATTTTAAAAAGTCTGGAATTAAGAATCTACTAACCACCATGAAATCATTGCTGATTGTCAGAAAAACCCATCCATTTCACTAATCTCCTTCATGGAAGGAAATCTGCCACCCTCACCAGGTCTGGCCTACATGTGACTCCAGACCCATAGCGATGTGGTTGACTCTCAATTACCCTCTGAAATGGCCTAGCAAGCCATTCAGTTGGACCAATCACTAAGAAGTCTCAAAGAAGTCTCAAAGGAATGAAACGGGACGGATCACCTGGCACCGGAAAAGACAATAGCAGAAATAGCCCTGTTGAACATGCAAATCCCTCCTCACTAACATCTGGGGTATAGAGCCAAAATTGGGAGAGCTGTCTCACAGACTAGTTAAGCAACAGCCTGACATAGTCATACTCACAGAATCATAACTTACAGACAATGTCCCAGACACCACCATCACCATCCCTGGATATGTCCTGTCCTACCAACAGTACAGGCCCAGCAGAAGGGGCAGCACAGTGATATACAGTCATGAGGGTGTTGTTCTGGGAATCCTCAACATTGACTCCAGACCCATGAAGTCTCTTGGCTTCAAGTTAAACATGGACAAGGAAACCTCCTGCTGATTACCACATACTGTCCTCCCTCAGCTGATGAATCAGCACTCCTCCATGTTGAGCAACACTTAGAGGAAGCACTGAGGATGGCAAGGACATGAAATGTGCTCTGGGTGGGGGATTTTAATGTCCAACATCAAGAGTGGCTCGGCAGCAGTACTACAGACCAAGCTGATTGGGTCCTAAAGAACATTGCTGCTAGACTGGGTCTGCGGCAGGTGGTGAGGGAACCAACAAGAGAGAAAAATATACTTTACCTCATCCATACCAATCTGCCAGCTGCAGGTGCATCTGTCCATGACAGTATCGGTAAGAGTGACCATTGCACAGTCCTTGTGGAGACGAAGTCCCACATTCACACCTGGGTATCAACCTGGTGAAGCCACCAAATAGGACTACTTACATGCCACACAGCCTAAGCAGCAAGTGATGGACAGAGCTAAGCGATCCCATAACCAAAAGATTAGATTTAAGCTCTGCAGTCCTGCCGCATCCAGTCATGAATGGCGGTGGACAATTATACAACTCACTGGAGCAGGACTCTCCACAAATATCCCCATCCTCATTGATGGAAGAGCCCAGCACATCTGTGCAAAAGATAAGGCTGAAGCATTCGCAGCAATCATTAGCCAAAAGTGCTGAGTAGACGATCCATCTCGGCCTCCTCCAGTGGTCCCCAGCATTACAGATACCAGTCTTCAGCCAATTTGATACAATCCACGTGATATAAAGAAATGGTTGGAGACGCTGGATACTACAAAGGCTACCAGCCCTGACAACGTTACGGCAATAGTGCTGAAGACTTGCACTCCAGAACTTGCTGCTCCCCTAACTAAGCTGTTCCAGCACAGCTACAACACTG
Source organism: Ginglymostoma cirratum (assembly GCA_024137785.1). NCBI lineage: Eukaryota > Metazoa > Chordata > Chondrichthyes > Orectolobiformes > Ginglymostomatidae > Ginglymostoma > Ginglymostoma cirratum. The sequence goes on from JAHRHZ010000012.1 coordinate 54,913,692, forward strand.
GTATCTACCTGACAATTTGGAAAATTGCCCATGTATGTCCTGTACATATAACGCAGGACAAATCCAACTTGGCCAATTACTGCCCCATCAGTCTACTCTCAATCATCAGTAAAGTGATAGAAGGTGTCATCAACAGTGCTATCAAGCAGCACCTGCTCAGAAATAACCTGCTCAGTGACACCCAGTTTGGGTTCCGCCAGGGCCACTCAGTTCCTGACCTCATTACAGCCTTGGTTCAAACATGGACAAAAGAGCTGAATTCCAGAGGTGAGGCGAGAGTGACAGCCTTAGATAGCAAGGCCACGTTCAACTCAGTGTGGCATCAAGGAGCCCGAGCAAAACTGGAATCAATGGGTATCAGGGGCCAAACTCTCCAACGGTTGGAGTCATACCTGACACATAGGAAAATGGCTGGGGTTGTTGGAAGTCAGTCAGCTCAGCTCCAGGACATCTCTACAGGAGTTACTTAGGTCTCTCAGCCCAGCCGTCTTCAGCTGCTTCATCAATGGCCTTCTCTCCATCATAAGGTCAGAAGTGAGGATGTTTGCCAATGATTGCACAATGTTCAGCCTCATTCTTGACTCCCCAGATACTGAAGCAGTCCATGTTCAAATGCAACAAGATCTGGACAATATCCAGGCTTATGCTGAAAAGTGACAGGTGACATTTATGCCACACAAATGCCAGGCAATGACCATCTCCTATAAGAAACAATCTAACTACTACCCTTGACATTCAATGGTGTTACCATCACTGAATCCCCCATTATCAACATCCTTGGGGTTACCATTGACCAGAAACTCAACTGGACTCACCACACAAAAACACAATGATTACAAAAGCAGGCCAGAAGTTGGGAATACTGTGGCGAGTAACTCACCTCCTGACTCCTCAAAGCCTGTCCACCATCTACAAGGGACAAGTCAGGAGTGTGATGGATTACTGCCCACTTGCCTGAATGAGTGCAGCCCCAACAACACTCAACAAGTTTGACATCCAGGAAAAAGCAACCCACTTGATTGGCATTACATCTACAAGCATTCAATCCCTCCACCACCGGCGCTCAGTAGCAGCAGTGTGTACTATCCACAAGATGCACTGCAGAAATTCACCAAAGATCTTCAGACAGCACCTTCCAAATGCACAACCATTTCCATCTAGAAGGACAAGGGCAGCAGATACATGGGAACACCACCATTATCTTTAAGTTCCCCTCCAAGCCTCCGGTCACCATAACAGACCAAACAGTACAAATACCAAGTGAAGTAGAACAACATCGCTTCATCAGAGGCCTTACTGATGATGTTACCTAGCATGGTGATGAAATGTCTGAATGAAAACAAGCCAGTTCAGCGAGCAAGTCAACACCTCACCCACTAGGTTATTTACGTACTTTTTTTGAAATTACTTTTTTTCTAAATTTGGGAGGCTTCTTCTCCGAGAGTACTAAATTTGCAATAAAAATATTGGTACTTCACATTGTCTCTTAGGGAAAATTGATGTGCCTATGTTCTTAGAAACCATATCACATAAGGGGAGCTTAGGAATATTCTGTGCTTGAGTCTTTATTTGACATTGAAACTATCTTGTCCTTGTTCGCCTTCTTCATTAGAAAATAGCAAAATTCCCATTCCCAAATATTGATACAGAACCAACTTGATATTAATATCAAAATCTCAAATCCGTCTAGTTTCTCATCTTCCTTCTGAAACAATATCAGGTCAATAAGAGGAAAAGATCCTTGCACTTAACCCTGGAATCCTATTCCAATATTGTTTAAGAAAAAAAAACCTATATCAACGGCAACCAAAACAATATATTTTTTCTTTATTTTGTACAGTATTGAAAATACAGATAAGCATGAAACATAATTTTTAAAATTAAACACCTAAAAACAGTATAAAATGATGTAATACCCCAGAGAAGTATAGCCATAGTGTGAGTCTTTGGAACTATATTATCACTGAACTAGGATCTGAGTAGTTTTTGATTGAAGTGCATGAGATTTGTGGAAATGAATGCTTCATTATAATTTTGCTGCTAGCTTTTGGATCAACATTCCTGCCTCTTTACTTAGGATGAAGGATATATTAGTAATGGCCTTACAATAAGTTATTGTTCTATTTAAGCTTTTGGTCCAGTGAGTCCAAGAACTGATATGTTTACATCCCAGGAGGAAGATGATAGCAAAAGAGAACTTAGAACTCCACTCAAAGTGTTTCCTTATCTCAACAACTTCACACCCACATAATTCCATTGCACTACCCTCAGCCAGTAAGCTTTCTCATCATCCAATGACTGAGTTGACATTTACAGATTATACAATTACAGATATTTTAGAGGTTTTCTCATTGCCTCTGTCACCTAGACATGTTCAAGACTATCTTGGGCCATCTTCTGTGAAGTGGAGACTATTGAGAGAGTCTCTCAATATTTTAATTTGATTGTGGGATTTGAGTGTCACTGGCAAGATCAGCATTTATTATCCACTCTAACTGACATTGAAGAGGTAGGGGTGAGCTGCCAGGTGATAGATTATGAGGGGCATGGGCAGGGAGAGTAGAAAGTGGCTGTTCCCCTTAGCCAAGGGTTATTAATAAGGGGTTATAATTTTAACATTTTTCATCCAGAAGGTGGCGCAGTTCTGGAATGTGTTGCATGGTAGGGTAATTAAGGTGGGTAACCTTACAACTTTTTAACAAGTACTTGAATGAGCACTTGAAATATCGTAATATTCAAGACTATGAGCCTAAAGCTGGAGGATGGCTCTGATGTGGATGTAGTGCTGTGGTACAGACTTGATGGGCTTTCTATTCTCTATGATTCTATCTCATTGTCAGACCAGGGAGTTGAACAGCCTACTTCTTACCTCTACTGTAGCCAAAGGGATTGCACTGTGCATGAGTGAAAAGTAAACTCCAATACACTCAGGAAGGTCCACACAAACAAGTAGCTTGCTTTAATTGGCACTCCATTCACCAACTTAATATTCTTAAAACTTTTTTCCAGATGTGAAGGCTTAGACTGCCACAAACTGAACTCCTTCAATACGGATGCAGATGCATAAGAGCAGCACCATCTGCAAGTTCCTGTTGAATCATGCACCATCCTGATTTGGAAATATGTTAATATTCCTTCACTGTCACAGCACTGTGGATATATTTACCAGTTGGACTTCAGCAGTTCAGGAAGGCAGCTCACCCCTACCTCTTCAATGTCAGTTAGAGTGGATAATAAATGCTGATCTTGCCAGTGACGCTCAAATCCCACAATCAAATTAAAAATATCAAAAACAAGATGCTAGGTCCTAACTACTGCGATATAACAACAAAATGAGGATTAGATATAACACAGTGTGGAGCTGGAGGAACACAGCAGGCCAGGCAACATCAGAGCAGCAGGAAAGCTGACGATTCAAGTCGGGACCTTTCTTCAGAAATGGGGAGGGGGCTGGGAGCTCTGACGTAAATAGAAAGAGGAGGGGTGCGGCTGGAGAAGGTAGGTGGGATGGTGATAGGTTAGTACAGGTAGGCAGTGTTGGGGATTGCTCAGTGAGGTGAAATGAGGATCATGCCCATTTTCAGATTACAACTACATTATTGACTGGCAATTGTATGGCACCATGTTTGTTATGATCCCAGATGATAGTAATGTTGGACAAGTTAAGTCTCAGAGTAAAGCCTAGCTTGATAAACCATAAGCTTTACTTTTGCAGTTTTGTTACTGTAGTGCTCGGTCACTCACTATGTGCCAATGTTCTTTTAAGAAATGAACACAAGTTTATTAAATAAAATTAAAACTTGTTATATATAAGACAAGTTTTAAAATCAGTACATAAATGGCAAAAAGAAACATTATATCTTTTTCCTGGACATATACTTTACAGACACTCGACACCATAAAGTATCACTCCTACCTTAATTTCTTAATTTCTCACTTAACTGATGAGATTCCAAACAGTTCCATTCAGCTACTTTCTATCCACTGATGACACAGGATTCTCTTTGTTACTGTCTCTTCTTGAGATAGATACTTGAGATAGATCGAGACTGGATACTTCACTTACTTTTCTTAACTGAACTTTAAACAAAACCTTGTCTACTTAAACTGCTGCAATAATTTTAAGGTTTCTTTGCAGCTGTGAAAGCTGGACTGTCACAAACTAAACTGTTGTTCTACAGATACAAAAGTGTTGCTCACAACTGAAACATGATTGTGATGCTAGTTTGTTTTTCTGTATATTATAAACATTCAACTTTGCAATCATTTACCAACTGATTCCCCAGGCAGTTTATCTAGTCACTTAGCTTAAGTAAAATGCTTTCGTGCCTACAATGCAATGTTTAAAAATGATATTCTGATCTCTTAAAAAAAATCTCATCTTCAGAGAATTAAAACCAAAATCCCATTTATCACAACTTTAAAATCAATATGATCAAATGATAGTAATTTATTATAAACCATTATCACATGATCTTTTGGGAGATAGGCAATTGACATGCAGTGTCTGTGTTCACTGTCTAATTAGGAAAGGTGGGAGAGACAATGGCTTGGGAAGCCCAGTGAGAGGACCTGCAGATGTTACCGGTCAACTACCCCACTAGGAGAAATGGGTGCTGCTGAGGCAATTTGGTGATCATGGCACATCTCAAAGAGGACATGGAAATGCAAAACATTTTGAAACAAAATGAAGGCAGAATTTTCCCAGCGCCTGATCAACATTGGAAATGTAATGTGAGATTGGAACAATGCGAATTTTGATGTGGTGAGAAAAAGCCTGCTTCTTCAACTAAGTTTTGAAATGTGAGCTGCGAATCTTGCTTAGGTAGTCAAAGAGGAGGCTGGAAGAACACAGCAGGCCAGGCAGCATCTGAAAAAAAGGAGCAGTCAATGTTTTAGGTATTACCCTTCTTCAGACCCAGATATGGGGATAGGGGGAGCTGCAGATAAAGAGAGGGTGAGGGGTGGAGGCGGAATGGTGGTGATAGGTGGACACTGGTAGTAGGTACGACCTGGTTGGTTGATGCGATTGATAAATCTGGTTGGTGGCTGGAAGGGAAGGTCAGAAAGTGGAATGGAAGGGAGGAGGTGGGGCTTGAAGGGGAGCCAGGGAATGGTGGCAAGGTTATTTGATATTGGAGAACTCAATGTTGAGTCCTCCAGGCTGTAGAGTGCCCAGGCGGAAGGTAAGATGTTGTTCTTCAAATTTGCATTTTGACTCACTGGAGGGGGAGTTGAAATGGGTGGTGACCGGGAGGTTAGATTGGCTGTTCCAGGCCAGGCGAAGATGATTGGTGAAACAGTCACCTAGCTGAGTGGTAAGAGGTCAATTTGCACCCAAATACATGTATTAATATGACCTAAATTTGCCTCATTGACATGTGGTTTCCCATTACCCCACCCTCTGGATTGACACTAGACAGTAACAATTCCCTACCTGAAAGTCAGAATGTGATTTATTTTTAGAATTTATATTTGGAAAAGTATGGATTTATTAGTGACAAGCAGCAAGGCTTTGTGTGGGTAAGGTTGAACCTTACAGACTTGATTGAGTATTTTGAGGAAGTGACAATAATGGTTGATGAGAGCCGAGTGGTGGATGTTGTCTACATGACTTTAGCAGGGGCTTTGTCAAGGTCCCTCATGGCATGTTGATATAGAATGTGAAATCACACTGTGAGCTAGTAAGGTGGCTACAGATCTGGATTAGTCATAGAAGACGGACAGCAATGCTGGAGGGGTGTTTTTCTGATTGGACATCTTTGACCAGTGGCGTTTCACATGAATCAGTGCTGCGACACCTGCTGTTTTCAATGTATGCATATGATTTGGAGGACGATGTAGGTGGCCTGATTGGTAAGTTTGCAGGAGCTGTGGAGACTTGGCGGATAAAAGAAAAATGGAATTTAATCCAGACAAATGCGAGGTGATATATTTTGGAAGATTTAATGCTGGAGGGAGGTATACAGTAAATGGCAGAATCCTTAGTAGTATCAGCATACAGAGGTATCTAGGTGTGTAGGTCCACAGTTCCCTGAGAATGGCAACACAAGTGGATAAGATGGTCAAGAAGACATAGAGCATGCTTCGCATCATCAGTCGAGGTACAGAGTATACAAATTAGCCAACGATGTTGCAGCTGAGTAGAACTTTGGTTAGACCACATTTGGAACATTGCATACAATTCTGGTTGGCACATTGCAAGAAGGATATGGAGGCCTTGGAGAGGGTACAGAAATGATTTCCCAGGATGCTGCCTGGTTTATTAGCTATAAGGATAAACTGGACAAACTTGGTTTGTTTTCACTTGAATGTTAGCCCAATCGCTCAGTAGTGGAGAAGAGGGGAGGGGGCAGACTGGCTCACTGTTGCCTCACAGTGCCTGGGACCCAGGTTCGATGCCAGCTGCATCAACTATCTGTGTGGAGTTTGCACATTCTCCCCGTATCTGCGTGGGTTTCTGTCTGGTGCTTCAGTTTCCTCCCACAGTCCAAAGATGTTCAGGTTAGGTGGATTGGCGATACTAACTTGCCCGTAGTGTTCAGGGATGTGTAGGTTAGGTCAGCTAGCTATGACAAATTCAGGGATAGGGTAGGGGATGAGTCTGAATGGGATGCTCTTCAGAAGGGCTATGTGGACTTGTTGGGCCAAATGGCCTGTTTCCACACTGTGGCGATTCTATGGTCAAAGAATGACAGGTAACCTGATAGAAGTTTACAAAATTATAATTGGCGTGTATAGAAAGGGTAGTTGGTTTTGTTCTTGGGGTAGAAATGTCAATTAGTTGGGAACATAGGTTTAAGATAAAATGGGGTAAATTTGAAGGAGATGTGAGAGTCAAGTTTTTCTTACACAGAGGGTGGTAAGTGCCTGGAATGCACAGCCAGAGGAGGTGGTGGAGATGGATACAATAGCAATGTTTCAGAGACATCTTGACAGATATGTCAGTAGGCAGGGAATAGAGGGATACGGACCGGGTAAAGGCAAAAGGTTTTCAGTTTAGAAAGGCATCATATGTTGGCACAATCTCGGTAGGCTGAAGAGCCTGTTCCTGTGCTGTACTGTTCTTTGACAAAGGAAAATAGAGGAATGTTCAGAAACAATTAATATATAAGCTGCTAGAACTGGCTAAGACCAGTATGTTATCACTGTCAGGCTGGCCCAAAGCTACTTTAAGAGATGCCACAAGAATGTAACCCATACCTTCTATAGAGTAGAAAGTACAGCATCAATGTAGGTAGACTGGATTATGATAGGTTAGTGCAATGAGGAAGTGTGTAGAATTACATAACTGGATAATGGGAGCAGTCCTGGAATACTGGAAATAATATGACCATAACCCTGTGCACCTGATCAGTGGAATTGCGCACTATCTTAGGATCTGTATAGTTCCTCTTGCCTGTGGTCAGATAAAACGGTTTGACAAAGGAACTCGAGGCTTGCCTGATCAGTGCAGGTATAGGAGCGAGGAAAACCTTTCTGCTTCAGGGCAGTAACCTGGAGACTTCAGCTTACTGCTTGTCTGTCAACCTCCATCTTGGAAAGTAATCACCAACATAGTTCCATGGCATGTTCCATGAGCAGTGATCACTTGCACACCAGGTCCATGGGTGTTGGCACTGGACACATCAGCTCACTGTACCTTGTTAGCGTACCCCTGATCCAATTACAATACAGTTCTGCACTCAATGCGGCAGCTGGTGTCTATCATTACAATGCTGCTGTTGGGGCACATTGCACATAGAGATAGCCAGGTAGCTCATGGATTTGACCAGGGTGCATCTGAGGGTTCCTTACTTGCTCTCTTAGTGCTCACTCACATTGTATTTGAATGGTCACAACATCTTGCCTTGCCCTGCCTTTTTGCACTTCACCCCCTCAGCCGGAGAGTAAAGTATTTGATTATCTGTTTACCACAGGTACAAAACCAGGCAGCTTTTCACAGTTGTCGGCAATCATCAGTCAAAGGGGTGGACACATTGCTGTATATCACTGAACATCACCACTTCCGACTTTATGAAGGGTAGAAGGCTATTGGTGAAGCAGCTGAGTGTAGTTGTGCCAAGGGCACTACGCTGTGGATGTCCTGCACAAGTGACCTGAAGCTGAGATGGTTGAGCTCCAGGTAATTAGATAATCAGGTTATCCACTACACCATTGTTTGTTGAAGGAGAATAATGATCAAAATACTCGGGAAAAGTCTCTTGCTTCTCCTGAAATAGTGCCATATGGTCCTTTGTGTTAAACAAGTACCCTTTTCCTTCATTCCTTTCTGGGTGTTTTTCTGGTTCAGCAGTTAATACTGCAATTTGGAGAAAAAGCCAACTCTTCTTTTTAATCAATTCATCCAGATGTGTTATGTCACATATTTGTAGGTGGTGGGACTTGAACTAAAACTTGTCTGGACTACAGGTAGGGGAAAAATAGCTCTTTCATTTTGCAAATAAGCTCAATCAACTAATTGCATACTCTGACCCACAGGAGACAATTGTTAAATCAACTTATTCAAAGATGTTATTATGCACCTCAAAAGCAGGTGGGACGTGAATTCAGGCTTCCTGGTCCAGAGATATGTACACTTCATCTCACCTGCTGTCAATGACCTCTGGAACTGTCTGGTTTACACATAAAGGGAACTGCATTTCAAATACTGTCATCCTTTACAAGTGGGGGAGCACGGTGGCTCAGTGGTGAGCACTGCTGCCTCACAGCACGGTGGACCTGGGTTCGATTCTACCCTGAGGTGATTGTCTGTGTTTGGTTTGCACATTCTGTGTTAGTTTGGTCCGATTTCTTCCCACAGTCCAAAGATGTGCAGATTTGGTGGATTGGCCATGGAAAATGTAAAGTTATAAGCAGAGGGGGGGGATGCTTTTCAGAGGGTCAGTGTGGACTTGATGGACTGAATTGCCTGCTTCCATAATGTAGGGATTCTACAATTTACCTCTAATGGAAAAGTTAAATGTGAACTTTGATTAATGATGGGAGACAATGGCCTAGTGGTATTATCGCTGGATGGTTAATCCAGAGACCCAAACAATGTTCTGGGGATGTGGGTTCAAATCCTGCCATGGGCAGGTGGTAGAATTTGAATTCAAGAAATTTCTGGAATTAAGAGACAAATGACAATCCATTGTTGATTATTAGAAAAACCCATCTGGTTCACCAATGTCCTTTAGGGAAGAAAACTACCATCTTTACCTGCTCTGGCCTACATGTGACTCCAGACCCACAACAATGTGGTTGATTCTTAACTGCCCTCTAAAAAATTAGGGATGAGCAGTAAATGCTGCCTGGCCAGTGGTGCCCTCATCCCGTGAATAAATAAAGGAAAAATAACTTAAAGTTGCAGCTTCAGCAATGGAGTGCTTCTTTGAGCCACACTCATGCCTCAACTGACCTGTTTTGCTTATTTCTCCAGCGTGGAACCTTGTACCGATAACCTTCTAACTCAGGATAGAAATCGCTGCCACTGAGTCAGGGCGTGCTTCATTGATGTGGAGCAGATAGTGGGGAAATAGACAAGATGCCAGAATCAGAAAGAACAAGCAATTTTAAGTGATAAAAGATTCAGAGAATCATCAATCAGAAAAAGTAACACATCAGATGCACTTTGTTCTCAATTTAAAGGAATGCAATTACCAATTAAATAATGCCCTTACCACTCTTGAAAGGATTGAATGTAGGATATTGTTGTATTGGTAGTTCCAGGGAAAATCAAGTATCTTGACTTCCCTTTATTCTATTTTTGCAGGGTGCTGAGTTGAGCTGTTGCCTGATGGGTTATTAATTAATTGAATATAATTAGTCTGCAAACTCCAAATGCAATAGCACTTTTCCTTATTTCGGTAACACAATACTAACCACAACAAAAGTTTTGTCTGCTGTATGTGATTCCTCTGTCATCAGCACATTTAGTAAACAATAATAAACCAGTACTTTGTTGGATGACAATGATTTTTAACTGTAGTACATAATGGGTGGAATAAACAATACAAGTTAGATGAAATAACTTATTTCCAAAACATTAATAATTATTTACTGAGGCATTGAGCTCTACGTACTGGTAGGACATTACATTTCTGTCATCTGCTTATAAATAAATTATTGAGACAGCCAATTGGTGTGTTGGTACAGCTCCTTGGATTGACAGACTATTGCATGTTACAGATGCACTCGAGTATGGCTTTCACTGAAAAGAAGAACTCACCTCTCCATTATTATCTGATCCAAGGTATTCTTTAATCTGTTTGGAACATCTAGATGGGTCATTGGTGTCAAGTAGTCACTAACAAGCTCTTTTATCTCATTTCCTGAGAGGGATAGTATTCTTCTGCTGGATGGAAAAAAAAAACTGTGGAGTTAATTTGAACACTTTGAACACACATGAGACTGAATGCTTTGGCATGTTTTGTCACTCAAATAGAATGCCCATTGCTTTGTCATAAACACAATCCAGAATGTGTCTGAAACCCAAATATCACCATTTTCTGATTTCACAGAAGGATACCAACGCAAGTTTACCGGAAATGTCACTTGGAATAAGTCTAGATCCCTTTAGATTTCCAGATGGTCCCATGCTTCTCACATAGCCACCTCTAAGAGCTGTTGATTCTATCTTTACCACTTTATTCAATAAAATTGACCGCTCGAAACCAGTGTTACCCACACGAATTCCTGTTGCATTTCCCCGAGAAGTTCACAAATAGCTGCATCAAAAATACTTTGAAGGCAGATGATCAGCTCTTTTTAAAACCGAAAGAACTGTGAATGCCATAAATCAGGAACAAAAAAAGTTGCCGGAGAAGCTCAGCAGGTCTGGCAGCATCTGTGAAGGGAGAAACAGAGTAAATATTTTGGGTCCGGTGACCCTGCCTCAGAACGTTCCGAGAATGTTAACTCTTTTTTTCCCTTCACAGATGCTGCCAGACCTGTTGAGCTTCTTAAGCAACTTTGTTTTTGATCAGCTCTTTTGTCAGTTTCAAAGTTTCTATATTTGCAGCAATAGGTTCGATTTTTTTAAAAAAAGTAACTTTACCACATATAACATGCACTTCACATTTATTCAGTATGTTAACATTCCGTTTCTGCTCAGTTTATAACATGAAAAGCTTTGTAAAGAATTATATCTACATTTATCACTTGCCACTTTTCCAGTTACGTTGTTGGTTAATTATAATCATTGGGCAAAATGATTGGTACTTAACATTTCCAGCTTGTGGAGATTCACACTATTTCTGAAAGATCTAAAAGAGACCTGAATGTCTCTTCAGCACCAAACATTGCTGCTCAATCCACCAGAGCCGCTAAATTAATCATTTCTCCCTGACAATTCAAACACTTTTTTCACAAAAATAATTATGCAAAAGAATGTAAATTTACAGAATAGGAAATGGTTATTAGGCCCAACAGGGGTTTTGGTTGCATGGTAGTAACATCAATGAACTAGCAATTCAGAGGGCCTGGTTTCTGCTCTGTGGACACAGATTCAGATACCGCTCTGGCAGTTAGTGGGATTTAAGTGCAATAAATAAAAAATGGCAGTGGAACTTTCATCAATTGTCATTAAAGCCCATCTTCACTTAAAGCTAACTATTCACAAATGTTCTTTCAAGAAAGAAATCTGCTGTCCTTCCTGTGACTCCAGATTAATGAATTGACTCTTCCCAACCCTTTAAAATGGCCCGACTCAGTCGAATCACAATTAGGCATGGACTGATCTTGCCAGCAAAGCCCAAAACCCACTAAAGAGAAAAGTAAAACAGGTCTGTGCCAGGGTTTGTATTCCACCCTAGCCACTCCCTGCCACTCCCTTCTTAATGCATCTCACCTTATCAATATATGCTTTCATTAATTTCTCCCTCATGTTCTATGTAGTTTCCTTGATTTGCTAAGGCTGTGAATACTACAAACACCACTTTATGGTGGTGGAAACTGCACACATGCGTGAAGGAGAAGCAGTGTCATTGGGAAGGATGGAAAGTAGCAGCCAGTTCCAAAGCTGGCACTGCCAGATTAGCAGATCCAGCCACCGGGCACACCCTTGTACCAAAATGGGTCACTCCCAGGCATCATGGCAGCTGGAGAGAGCACAACCCTCCCAATAAAGATGACAGTCATTAACCCAGATCTGAGTTATTGGAGGGGAACGAAAAGGCTAGACCGGAAGTTTTTTTGTGTTTTGTGCCTTGCCCAACATAGTCATGAAGCTGATCTATGTTTCTGCTAGATTCCTCTGTCACATCTTTATTGTAACTTTTCCAGCATGGAGAAAGAATGCTGTGTATGCACCATTGCTCATCCCACAGATGTCAAGAATCCAGAATTGTGGAGAGGGGCCTTGATTGGCATTAGGCTGCATATTGAGCACTGGCATCTCTTGTTGTATGTTTAACCAGAGAAACAGAAGGATAAGGTGCCTAACTGGGCATCAATTGCCCAGTGGGGACCTGAAATTGAGCCACAGGTGGGTCAACACCTGATGTTTCCCCAGCCATTCACAAAATCATGGTAGAAGCAGGGGCAACCATGATATGCACCTTAATTTAAGATTCCAATTCACCCACTGGTGGATTATAAAATTGAAGGCCAAGCAATAGTGAATTCTACATTATCACTTCTTTCCAAGTTGAAAACAAATCTCCAGATTTCCCTGTTGGATTTCATGTAATCAAAAATGGAGGATGCCCCAACTGTATTGGCAGAAGCCATATCCAGGAAAAGTATCTTTATAAGTAGACAGCATCAAGGTGCTTTCGTTATATTTAGGGAAAAATGTCCAGTCTCAGAAATGGCACATCAAGAAAAGGTTCAATAGCTATATGAAATTAATAAAAAGCTATTGAGGGAAAAGAGGGTGGTTAACACCATAATAGAACAAGCCAGGCTTGTTCATACAGAGCTTCTGGTCTTGACAAAAGGAGATATGTCATAGTGACAGCATAACATGGAAATGCAACCTCAGTCTGTAAACTTTAAGGAACATTGTCCTCTCTGAACATGCCTTGGAAATAGTCTTTTTAATAAAGTCTATTGATGTTCACTTACTGGAGTGCAGGCATCACATTTTTACAAGGACTGATTGTAATAGTTCATTTGAGGCTACATCCATGTTTTATTGATCTTTGTCATATGTTCTTAGTTTTGTCCTCTATGCCCCTAATTGCAAAGTCCAGGATTCCATATGCTTTCCAAACTGCTTGTTCAATCTGCCCTCAACTTTCAATGAGCTGCGTATGGATTTTCTTTTTGTTATTTATATATCTTTTCCTAAATAATTTGCATCATTTGATCATTTCATTTCCAGTTTCCTTTCTGTCATGGTTGCATCATTTCCTGTCCTGTTTTGTTATCATCTCTCTTATTGTCCATAAGTTAGTGTATGCCCTTTCCTTTCGTTGCAATTTTTACCCCCTCTCTTTGGATTTGCATGGCATCCTATGTATTGAGTAAAATAACATAAACAACATCACAAAGATTTGATCATCAGATATTTTGAATTAAGCAACTTTAATTAAGCCTGGACTGTTTTAGCAATCAGTATTCACGGGAACTGAACGCTATGAAGAAAGAAATAAAATACTTTAGAGCAGTGTCTAGTTTCTCTGGAAATCAGTGCAGCAATTTCTAACTGTTTTATCTAACACTTCGTGTTATACTTAAGGAAGAAATTTTCAGGTCTCCATGGAAACTATGTGTCAAAATTTCTGAAATCGCAAACCCATTCCAGCTGAAGTTATACTGAAGCATATGAAAAATGAATTACTTGGGACTAAGACCAGATGGACAATGTCTCCAAATATTACTGTGCTTTAACAAACCATAAAATTTGAATATTATGGAACAGGTTTGTCCTTAGATGGGATAAAATTCAAACTGTCAAATGACAATTTTATAACAGTTCTGCCTAGTATTAACAGACACCAGAGATTTCCTGCACAACAGAAACATTTCTGTTTGGTATTTACATGACTAAGAATCTCCTCTGTAGTAAAAAATCACTTTGTCGCTTTCTTTTTTTACTGCATCCTAATTGGCAGAATCTATTCTTCTTCTCCCACTTCAACAGAATTAGACAGCAGAAGTGAAAAAAGAGAGGAGGGAATAAATAGTGCTAATAGTAAATAAAATTTAAATCAACAATTAGAAAAGATTAGAACATAAGCATTTAAACAGTCAAATCACAGAATTATGGAATGGTTACAGCACAAAAGGAGGCCATTTGGTCTGTCATGTCTCTGCATGCTCTCTGAAGGAACAGCTCACCTAGTGCCATTCCTGGGCTTTCCACCAATAAAACTCCAAAATTCCTCCTTTTCAAATAATAATCCAACTTTTTTCTTGGGTACCTGTATTGGTAAGGATAAAAGTACCACTTGTACATCAGAAAACTGAATGCTTTACTTAACCCTTACATTTTTGTAACATTTTTGTTTTAAATTCCCGTTACAAGGGTGGATGCATTGGCCAACTGATGACGTGGGAGCAAGTCATGTGGTGAAACCTCCAAGAATGCATTGGATTATGTTTGACAATCGTAGGTCTACTGTTGCACCCAAGTGTTCACAGGTAGCTGATAGCAGCTGACCCTCAGTTATCTTCTCCTTGGTGACTTCTTCTTGATTTCTGCTAGGTAGGGAAGAAAAAAATATATAATTTATTCCCTGGCTGAGTCCCCACACCTGCTGAATTTTGCCAAGAATTTCGGTTTTTGTTTCAGATCTCCAACATCCACAGTTCTTTGTTTTATTTTACTGCTTCTATTGTAAGCTGTCAACAATGCTTCACGCTTGATCATCCCCTGCCACTGATTGTCCAAGAAACTCTTGTTCTTCTTTGACTCATTTTGCCATTTATAAAGCCTTTAAACATTGTTATGATTATGTGGGACTACTTTAAGTAGGAGGGTATTTTTGGCAACATAGAACAATGGGCCAAATGTCCTTTTCTGTAATGTATGATTCTGTGATTCGACTTTAATCAATGGCCAAGCCAACTCTGTTTTTAATTCTAAATTATTATAAAAAGTTACTTTGTAATTAATATTCATTGATGAAGATAGGTTTTGAAGAATTCTGGAAAAATTGATCTATTTCAAGTTTTAAGTAACTGCCTGGAGTGGTTTGTTTAGAAGAGATCACTGTGGGCATTTGAAGCTCCTTTTAACAAGGCCTCCTGGACATCACATGACTGATGTCAAATGCTTGCCCTATTGTAGGATGCTGGGGGACTGTTTGAACAGTGACTGGATGGACAGTGTTTTGGTATCTGAAATTATTTGGAGAACAAGAAACCTTTGAGGCAAAGCTTCCCAGCTGATCTCTCCTAATTCAGAGAAGTACCCTCTTGTTGGGTCCAGGGTGAAACCCATTCATTCCTCTGAGTAATTGAAAAAACTCCAGTATAGTAGTTTCTGACCAGGCTATATCCAAGATTCCAAAGATAACCACCTTGCATGATAACCGATATTACAACTAATGCTAGGGCATCAGAGCAAACAGACTTCAGAAATTTGACACTTTATTCTTTTGATTTCATGAATTACCCCAATGGCTAGAAATAATTTCATTTTAAATGAGCCTTTGCGGAGAGAAATCTGTTCTCTCTTCCTGTGGTATATATGTATATATTCGTTCATTTTTAGGGATATTCATTATCCTAAGATATTTTGTAGAAGTAGTAAATGGCCTTCTTTAAGCCCACATTTTGAAAGCTTTGATCATTTGGTTACATATTGTCCAGCTTTCTGAGATAGATAACTGTTAATCAAGAGTAATATTTGAGCAAACATGTTCTTGTATATAAACTTGTTTGTTTGTGTCTGCAAACAAACATGTTTAATTGAAAACACCTCTTATTATTTCAATCGACTGATAATTTCAAAGATAAATTTAGCATCTTTTATAACAATCTTACTGAGGTACATGTATCTGTCCACTTAGAGTAATAGAGTCATACAGCACATAAACAGACCCTTCAGTCCAACCAGTCCATGCCGAACATAATCCCAAACTAAACTAATCCCACCTGCCTGCTCATATCCCTCCAAACATTTCCTATTCATGTACTTATTCAGATGTCTTTTTACCTTGTTGTAATTGTACCCACATCCATCACTTCTCAGGGAAGTTCATTCCACATGGAAACCACCCTCAGTGAAAAAAAATGCCTCTCATATCTTTTAAATCTTTCTCCTCTCACTTTAAAATTAATTCTTTAAATTGGGAATGTATCCTTTGATTTCGTGGGCTTTTTACTAGTAATCATTATTTTGGTTTTCATAACATTAATTTTATCCTAAATTCCTCACCTGCATTGTTAACATCACCTACAATCCAATACAATGGCTCTTCAGTCTCAGACATCAACACTTTGTGATTTGCATATATAAGATATACTCCTCATTTGATTTGAATTTTGTTTAAAACCATCTTTTTTATTCTTTTGTTCAAGTACAGAATTTCATAATATTCTTAGGTCATGCCTATTCATTCTTATGTCTAGACATGCAGTAAATATTCATGGTTCACATAACCTAATGGTTTATTCATAGTCTATGAAACACATGTAACACTTCTTTATCCATCCCACAGTATCATCCATGGATAGTTCACATCTGAAGATTATTTTGCTTGTTCGCTTGCCAGATATAAAGCCACTTTGTGTTTCACGCAAAGTTATGAATTAGGAGCAGAAGTAAACCGTTTGGCCCCTCAAACCTGATCGAATATTCAACAGGTTCATGGCTGATCTCTATTTCGAATTCCACATTTTCAGCTACCCCTGATAACCTTTGAATCCATTGCCTAACAAGAACAGGACAGTGACTTCAAAGGAATTCAGGGATTTACATACACATATTAATTAATTAAACGTTGTAATTGATTAAAGATTTAACAGCATCTCAGATTTGTTGAGTACATCGTTATCAGTGGTGTGACCCTTTGATCTCTTACTCTTAAATTCTGTGTCTGATACTACATCTCTCACTGACACGTGAAGGAGGAGTGAGACTCCGAAAGCTTGTGTCTTCAAATAAAACTTTTGGACTACAACCTGGTGTCATGTGGTTTCTGACCTTAACATGAATTGATCTACCTCTGACTTAAAAGGTTTAAATGACGCTGCTTCTACTGCCTCACGAGTCAAAGACTTCCAAATTTATGCAACCCTCTGAGGGGAAAAAAATTCTTCTCAACTCTGTCCTAAAAGGGCAACCTCTAATCTTCCCCAATTCTGGACTCACCCACTCAAGAATACATTCTTTCCACCTTCTCAGGACCATTCAGGATTTTGCATACTTCAATTAAGTCACGCCTCACTCTCCTAAACTCTAGTGAAAAAGCCTGCCCAACCTTTCCTCATAAAATAGACACTCACAACAAGTATCAGTCTAGTAAACCTCTTTTGAATCATCTCCAACACATTTACACTGTTTCTTAGATACGGAGACTAAAACTGTGCATAGCATTTCAGATATGGTCTCACCGATGCATTGTATAACTGATGTATAAGATCCTTAGTTTTATGTTAAATTTCTCTCATAATAATGGATTGCATCCTATTAGCCTTCTTGATTTCATGCTCTGTCTGTATCTAAGTTTTTGTAACTCATGCTCCAGAACACCTAAATCCCTCTGCACCTTGGATTTCTCCTGTCATTCTCCATTTAAATAATACTCTGCTCTTTCATTCTTTCCAGCTGAAGTGAACAACTCTACATCTTTCCACGTTATATTTGACTAGCCAGACTTTTGCAACTCTCTCAACCTATCAAAAAACTTCTGCAAACTCCTCACGTCAACATACTTTCATAAATATCTTGTGTCATCTGTAAATTTAATTACCATATCTTCACTCCCCTCTTCTGAATCAACGATGCAAGTTGCAAAAGGTTGAGGGCACAAAACAGACCGCAAGGTGACTTCACTCATCACATCCTGCCAATCAGACAAAGTTTTCTACCAATAGCCAAACTTCCATCCATGTTAATATGTTGCCCCTTACACCCGAGCTTTCATTTCCACAAAAATCTTTGATGTGGCACCTTATTAAGTTCCCTATGGAAATCCAAGTACAACATGCCTACTGGCTCTTTTTAATGCATAGCACATCCTTCTAAACACTACATCCTTATCATAAAGCCATGTTGACTCTTCCTCGATTATCTTGTGTTTTTCTAAGTGCTCAATGATAACCTCTTTAATGATCAATTCTAACACCTTCTCCATGTTAGATGTCAAGCTAACTAACCTATAGCTTCCTGTTTTCTGCCTCAATCTCTTCTTGAATAGATGAGTTTTATTTGCTACTTTTCAATGTAATGAGACCTGAATCAAGGGAATTTTGGAATATTAACGCCAGCGTATCCGCTACCTCAGTAACATCTTCTTTTAAGATATTGGGATACATTCCCAGACCCAGAGACATGTCAGCCATAGCTCCATTAGTTTGCTTAGTACCGCTTCCCTGGTGATTGTAATTTCACTAAGGTACATTTCCCTTCCACCTCCTGATATATTGCTATTACAGGAATGTTTTCATATCCTCTATAGTGAAGACAGAAGCAAAGTATTTGTTTATTTTATCCAATATTTCCTTATTATATATTAATTCTGCATTTTTATTCTGCAGCACACCAGCTTTCCATAATATTCTTGTTTTGTAATGCTACTCTCAGAATATCACTCAAGTGTTATGTGCAGTTAAATGTCCCTTGGTACACTAATGGAAAGAGAGTGATTCATATCTTTAGATATTACACCTGTATTGTTGCATTGATTGGAAATAACCACTGTGCTGACTTCATCTAAAGCCTGGATCATATCTATAGATAGTATTCCAAATAACAACTATTTTGCCTGCTTTGAGTTCTCTTATAGTTATTTCTCCATTTCTTCCATCATAATTTCACATCCATCTAAATTGTCACTTTTGGGTGGTTCCAGTTTTACCACGGTACAGTTCATGGAACATAGAATATAAAACATTACAGCACAGGAACAGGCACTTTGGCCCACCATGTCTGTGCAAACCATGATACCATTCTAAACTAATCTCACCTACCTGCACATTGTCCATATCCCTCTGTTCTCTGCCTGTTCATGTGCCCATCAGAATGTCTCTTAGATGCTATTGTATCTACTTGTACCATCTCCCCTGGCAGTATGTTCCAGGCCTCTACCGTCCTCTGTGTAAAGGACTTGCCTCACACATCTCATTTAAACTTTTTCCCTTTCCCCGTAAACTCATGCCCCCTTGTACTTGACATTACCACCCTGGGAAAAAGAGTCTGACTATCTACCCTATCCATGCCTCTTATAATTTTATATACTTCTCCATCAGGTCACCCCTTAGCATCCAACGAGCTAGTGAAAGCAATGAGTACACTCCAATCCAGGCAACATCCTGGTAAAAGAGATAACAAGTTGTAGAGCTGGATGAACACAGCAGGCCAAGCAGCATCAGAGGAGCAGGAAGGCTGACGATTCGGGC